>JAJHSJ010000016.1:46426659-46671491 GCA_021015155.1 Magnolia officinalis
TATTGAAAAAATCATACTTGTTTACACCCATATTTTTGGCACCTTGACATGGACCAATCAAAATCCGTCACATATCGACATCACGTGGCTGCAGTTGACGTGAAACCTACTCTCATATAAGAGTACTATTGTTTGAGTGGTTATAAATGCAAAAGGATGAACTCTCACTCCCGCCCTGAGTAAGATGAATCAACGCATGCAATATGGCCATGTCTATTGTCCTCATTTATGAGGCAACATACCCAGCATGCATATAAGAGACCTACCAAGAAAACAAATCTATCACAAATTTGACTATGATATTCTTGATGAGGCCGTCTCTCACAATGCTTCTAAAATGAGAGATCTCCCTAAAGACGTTTGGAGTAGCTATAACAGTCAAGAAGATTCTAAAGATCTAAAGATCAGACTGTTGTCCAAGTGAACCTAGCCACAACTTGGACCTATATCTAGAGGAATAGGACACATCTGCTCAATGAGGCCTCCCCCACTGAACATCAATTTGAAATAAGAGAATGTGGGAAAAAGATCAGTTCTGGACTGATGGCATATTCGTATCGAGTGTCAAATCCGTCCTTCACTCTAAACCATCACACGTGGGTGCAGGAGGAGGTTTGAT
The DNA here is from genome assembly GCA_021015155.1 of Magnolia officinalis. Classification (NCBI taxonomy): domain Eukaryota; kingdom Viridiplantae; phylum Streptophyta; class Magnoliopsida; order Magnoliales; family Magnoliaceae; genus Magnolia; species Magnolia officinalis. The sequence continues at coordinate 46,427,279 of JAJHSJ010000016.1, forward strand.
TCGGATCGCTCAACACCTAGAAGTGGAAGGGGACTGTCAGGAGAGTGACCATAGTCTATCTAATACCCAGATCAGCCCATGAGGTTCCCAAAAGATTATCTGGTGGCCCGGATCCAAAGAAAATTTAGTGGCCCATGGCCTGATATGTGTAGTGTACCATTAGTAGAGACATTGAGTCGCTAAGATTGATCCGTATGTAGCCCTTGACCTGGTTGTCTTGATTAGAGGAATCTTGACATATTTGGGCTTGGTCTTTAGTGGACTACGAACATCTCCGCGTGGCATATCATCTACGAGACGAAAATCCAAGAAGCCTAAGGAGTTCAGATTTGACTGGAGTCCTTTTTCCTACTCCAAGTCCCCAATTCAGGAATAATAAAAGAGATTTTCTTATTCGGAAAGCCTGCGACATGAAAGTGAAAGATCCAAGATTAGCAAGAAACCCCATAAGAGTTTCACCACCTCGACAACCAATAAAATGAGCAATCAAAGTAATTTTTCTTTCTTAGCATAGCCTAGCCTAGCTTAGTTTTACATAGCTGCTGCTTAGCGGTCTCCGCTACAATACCTTAGGAGTAGAAGAAAATTTTCTACAATCTTAAGTTGTAGGACCGTGATCATTTAAGATTTGATTGAGCTAATCACACCCGCTTCAATTGCCTGTTTCAATAGTCACATCAGGTATCTATCTTTTTCATTTTTGTTTATTCATTTGGTTGTTCCACAACTTGTCAATTGTAACAAACATCATTTTCAAATATCAATAAAATCAGCAACATGGGTATTCTTGTTCTTTTGAGAAATATTGAACTGAGAGTGATGGTGAAGGAACAAGCCCTTAAGTTCGTAGACTCATGTTTATTGTCACAAGGTAAAAAGAACTCATTCGTTAGGATTAACCCCTACCCCTTCACAAATCGCTTTAACGGAAATATAAATATTAGCGGTTGAGAGGACCTTAGATCTTTGATCCCGGTCTTTATTCTATTAAGCTCAATGCTGGGGATCACTAGTTGTTCAGTCAAATTTTGAGTCAAGTAGATTCGGGCATGCTCGCGCATTTTACCCACACACAAAAACCCAATCTAAACCCTCATTTATACGAGTGGTCCCGTTTGATTGAATTGGCAACAACAATAGTCATAGCCTTTGATATTTTATTTAGGGTTTTTTTACCACCAAATTCCTTACAAATAGGCATTTTACCAAATAATGCCTAGAGTATTAGAAATTCTACTGAGATGCTTTTTAAGGGAGGAAATTATAAAAATGTTGTAGTCTTTCTTTCTTTATTTCTATCTTTTTTCTTTGATTGAAAGTAGTGAAAGTCGATAATTACAGGGCTCAGGTAGTATTTGTAAAACATCCAACTTGTCCAATATCACCCCACACCACAGTGGTCTCATTAACCAAAAATATGGCCTGTTGAATCATCAAATAGGCTACATTTGAATTTAAATGTCTTCAAAGGGCGCGCGTGCACACACACACACATGTTGAGAAGTGGAACCACATCTGGGGCCGCCCACGACCAGTCGAGGTTGCGCGGATTTCGTGTCGCAAGTCCTTTCGCAACTGGGATGCGAAAGGAGTTTTGCGGATTTCGTGTCGCAAGTCCTTTCGCAACTGGGATGCGAAAGGGAAGTTGCCAAAACTATAAATTGGGGTCCCTAGGGTTATTCTAGGGTTAAGGTGAATATTGGGGAGCTATTCTAAGGTGTGGGAAAAGGGTTTTCTCTGTATCTCCAAGGGAGAGGTTAGTATATTGCCTTGTAATCTTCGTTCTTCATAGTGAAAGTTTGCATCGACGATTTTTTACCCTAGTTTGGGGTTTTTCCACGTATATCTTGTCTCGTGGTTTGTTTGAATTGCTTTGATCTATTTCTAGTTTATATTTCTTCTTGTTTATCGTTTGTGGGTGAGGCCTGAGATTGGATCTAGGCTCACTGCGTTGTTGGTGTGCTGCGCAACAACTGGTATAGAGTATTGGTTTAGTTCTATGGGAGCGATGCGGAAGATGGGAAAACTAGAATTGAAAAGTTTGATGGTTCAAACTTTATCTTCTGAAAGATGCAGATGGAGGATTATCTGTATCAGAAGGACCTCTATATTCCTCTAGGAGGAAAAAGAGAAGAAACCAGAAAAGATGACAGATGATGATGAATGGTTTTTACTGGATAGGAAGGCTTTAGGAACGATCTGACTCTCTTTGTCTAAGAGCGTCGCCTTCAATATATCCAAGGTAAAAACGACAAAAGAATTAATGGAAGCCCTAGCCACCATGTATGAAAAGCCCTCAGCATCCAACAAGGTTCATCTTATGAAACAACTATTCAACATGAAGATGTCAGATGATGGGAGCGTGGCTGAACATCTAAACAAGTTCAATACAATCACGAGCCAGTTGGAATCTGTTGGCATTGCTTTTGAGGATGATGTCAGGGCATTATTGATTTTATCCAGTTTGCTAGACAGTTGGGATGGTTTGGTGATTGCTGTGAGCAATTCTTCAGGATCGACAAAGCTGAAATTTGATGATGTAGCCGGTCTAATTCTCAGTGAAGAATCTAGAAGGAAGGCATCAGGAGTTTCAGGGGATTCAGGGAATGCTCTAAACGTTGAAGGAAGAGGAAGATCGCTGAACAAAGGAGACAATAAGCACAGGTGTTCTAAGTCGAGCAAGAAGTCTAATGGACCGAAAGACAAAGACGGGTATTGACATTGTGGCAAGAAGGGACACATGAAACGTGATTACAGGGCGCTCAAGAAACAAGAAGGAAGCTCTCAAGGCGGAAAGGATTCAGTGAATCTGTCTGAGGAGAGTGACATAGAGGCGTTGATCTTGTCTCTTGATGCGAGGAATGAGTCTTGGGTTATAGACTCGGGCGCTTCGTTTCATGCTACTTCGTGTAAGGAAGTTCCGCGTGATTATGTGTCAGGTGACTTTGAGAGAGTCTACCTGGGTGATGATGAGCCGTGCAATATTGTTGGAAAGAGGGATGTTCATGTAAATCAGAAAGACAAAACGGTCTTGAAATTGAAGGATGTCAGACATGTACCGAGTTTGAAACGTAATCTGATCTCAGTGGGACAGTTGACCGATACCGGTTATGTGACGACATTCACCAGTGACTCCTGGAAGATCACAAAAGATGCCTTGGTAATATCTCGAGGCAAAAAGGAAGGTACTTTGTACGTGACTTCAGGATCGTATAGTTCACTCACAGTTGCATCAACTGGAGTGAATGGGTAGTTATGACATCAGAGGCTGGGACATATGAGTGAGAAAGGGATGAAAGTGCTATTGTCAAAAGGGAAGCTACTAGGACTGAAGTATATTGACTTGGAATTCTGCGAGGACTACGTGTATGGCAGTAGAAGAGGGTAAGCTTCAAGAACACGGGACGCGCTCCAAAGACCACATCTGTTGGAGCTTGTACACACTGATGTGTGGGACTGGCACAGGTATTATCTCTTGGTGGCTCACGTTATTTTTTTTCCTTTATTAATGATGCTAGTAGAAAACTGTGGGTCTACTTCTTAAAAATAAATCTGATGTATTTGATGTATTTAAGAAGTGAAAAGTTATGGTAGAAAATGAGACAGGTAAAATAGTAAAGTGTCTCAGATCTGACAATGGGGGAGAGTATTGTGATAAGAGGTTTGAGGAGTATTGTGCAGCAAATGGAATCAAACATCAGAAAATGATTCTAGGGACACCACAACAGAATGGTGTGGCTGAACGCATTAACAGGACCATCCTTGAGGGCGCCAGGAGCATGAGGTTACATGCAGGGTTGCTCAAGACCTTTTGGGCAGATGCTGTGAATACTGCCGCATATCTCATCAATAGAAGTCCCTCAACACCATTGAATGGTGGGCTACCAGAAGAAGCGTGGACTGAGAAGGAAGTGAACCTTGCACATCTCAGAGTGTTCGGTTGTACTTCATATGTTCACATTGATGCAGAGCACAGAAACAAGCTGGATGAAAAGTCCAGGAGGTGCACGTTTATAGGCTATGGGCAGCATGATTTTGACTACAGGTTCTGGGATGCAGAAAACAGAAAAATTATCAGAAGCAAGGACATAGTCTTCAATGAAAAAGTGATACATAAGGACAATGTGCAGGAAAATAAGGCCGAGAAAAAGGAATTCGTAGAGTTGAATGAGTTACCGGACATGGGTGTTACAGCGCCACAGGATGAGGCAGAGCCACATACACCGGTTGTGAGGAGGTCTACTCGGGAGAGGAGACCCACGGTCCGATACTCACCCTCCTTACATTATCTACTACTGACAGATAATGGTGAGCCAGAGTGTTTTGAAGAGGCGTTACAGTCAGATATACGGGTTAAGTGGGAGCAAGCCATGGATGATGAGATGGACTCTCTTGAGTCTAATCATACATGGGAGCTAGTCACTCTACCCAAGGGTAAGAAAGCTCTTCATAACAAGTGGGTTTACAAACTGAAGGAGGAGCACGATGGTTCGAAACGGTACAAGGCCAGATTGGTTGTGAAAGGGTTCAACAAAAGGTAGGTATCGATTTCACTGAAATATTTTCATCGTAGTAAAATGTCTACGATTCGCATGGTCTTGAGTATAGTAGCTTCAGAGGACTTACATCTAGAATAGCTAGATGTTAAGACAGCCTTTCTTCATGGGGACCTTGAAGAAGAGATATATATGCATCAGCCGACAGGATACGTGGCACCAGGTAATGAGAACAAGGTGTGCAGACTGAAGAAGAGTCTATATGGCTTGAAGCAGGTACAAGAAGTTTGACAGTTTCATGTCGGGAAACAGTTTTAGGAGATGTCATGCAGACCACTGTTGTTACTTGAAGAAGTTTGATACGTCTTACATCATCCTTCTTCTATACGTTGATGATATGCATGTGGCCGGTTCAAGCATGAAGGACATCTCAGATCTCAAAAGACAATTGTCTAGAGAATTTGCCATGAAGGATTTAGGAGCTGCAAAACAAATCCTAGGCATGAGGATAAAGCGTGATAGGGAAAACAAAAAATTAGTTTTGTCACAGGCAGAGTACATAGCCAAGGTACTTGATCAATTCAATATGGGAGGTGCTAAGCCGGTTAGCACTCCATTAGCCAACCACTTCAAGCTATCTAAGGAGCAAGGTGCAAAGACGCAGGAGGAATAAGACTACATGGCTAAAGTTCCATACGCGTCAGCTATTGGGAGTCTCATGTATGCTATGGTGAGCACGAGGCCAGACATTGATCAAGCAGTGGAGTTGTTAGTAGGTTTATGAACAACCTCGGGAAGGAACATTGGGAAGCTGTGAAGTGGATCCTTAGGTACTTGGTAGGTACTAAGGACGTAGGGCTGTGTTATGGTGGATCGAAAATCAAGTTACAAGGCTATGTGGATTTAGATTTGGCAGGAAATATTGACAGTAGAAGAAGCACTACAGGTTATGTTTTTACTCTGGGTAGTGCTGCAGTCAGTTGGGTCTCTCAGTTACAAAAGATAGTATCTATTAGTACGACAGAAGAAGAATATGTTGCGGCTACAGAAGCATGCAAGGAGATGGTGTGGATGCAAGGTTTTATGGAAGAGTTGGGTAAGAAGCAAGCAAATTGCAAGCTGTACAGTGACAGTCAGAGTGCAATACACTTGGCTAAGAATTCAACCTTTCATTCAAGGACCAAGCATATTGCCATCAGATATCACTTCATACGTTCGTTACTGGAAGATGGATCGATTGCTCTGGAGAAGATTCATACAAGTGAGAATCCTGCGGATATGCTGACCAAGGCAGTCACAAGGGAGAAGCTGAAGCTCTGTTCAGCTTTGATTGGTCTTCAGGCTTGAAGACGGGGAGGTGGTGCACTCCAGATGAAGAAGACAAAGGTTTATGGCGATGTGTCTCCAAGTGGGAGATTGTTGAGAAGTGAAGCCACATCTGGGGCCGCCCACGACCAGTCAAGGTTGCGCGGATTTCGCGTCACAAGTCCTTTCGCAACTAGGATGCGAAAGGAGTTTCGCAATTTCGTGTAGCAAGTTCCTTTCGCTAGGATGCGAAAGAAGTTAAAACTATAAAATAAGTTACCAAAATATAAAGGGTGTCCATAGGATTATTCTAGGGTTAAGTGAATATTGGGGAGCTATTCTAAGTGTGGGAAAAAGTTTTCTCTGTATCTCTAAGGGAGAGGTTAGTATATTGCCTTGTAATCTTCGTTCTTCATAGTGGAAGTTTGCATCCGTGGTTTTTTACCCTAGTTTGGGATTTTTTCACGTATATCTTGTCTCGTGGTTTGTTTGGATTGCTTTGATCTATTTCTAGTTTATATTTCTTCTTATTTATCGTTTGTGGGTGAGGCCTAAGATTGGATCTAGGCTCACTGCGTTGTTGGTGTGCTGCGCAACAACACACACACACACCACACACCACACACATATATATATATATATATATATATATTATATATATATAATATATATATATATATATATATATATATATATATAAAATATGGTTTGGCCAACCTGTGATTGGATCCATCATAGTTTTAGTTCGTCTAATAATAACGATGGAGTGCATTTGTTGGACGGGTTGGATATCCGTCACCTACAACATGGCCCCCAAAACTCTGGATTCTGCACTTTTTAAAAGAAAGAAAAAAAAAAGGCATCAGTTGCGTAACAACTCCTTTTTTTTTTTTTTTTTTTTTTAACTGATTTCATTTCATTTGAGGGATAATTACAGTCAGGTTCCCTCAAGAGAAGTTGCGTAACATCTCCTTTAAAAAAGAACTGCACCAGATTTTTTCGTTCCTTGATGTACTATTTGATAAATTTTAAATTCTGGAGAAGTCTTGCAGTAAAAATCTCTCTTTTTCACTTTCCCTCCTAACGTTAATCATTGATTAGTAGTTTTCTTCAGTACCGTAGATTTGTAAACCATTGTTAACATTACCAGATCATTTGATCTATTTTTTTTTTTTTTTTTTACTAAGCAATTTTAACAGTTTGATCTGATACCAGATCATTTGATCTGAACCATTTTCCATTCATAGTGTGGCCCACTACATGGGCAGTCTCTGTTGATAAATCACCCTACATGCGTATTGTAATGAGATTGATGAATCACCCTACACTTGTAATGTAACGAGATGACTCCGCCATATTATTGTTCATGTTTGGTTATCTACCTTGCGATCTCACTGTGGAAAATAAGAAGAAAGGGCGTTTTAGTCTTTAACTAATCGATCTTCGTGTAAGAAATAAACACATAAAAAATGAGGTATGCATCTTTAATTAAAAGAAGTACGACTGTTAATGAAATTACATGACAAAGCATCCAAATTTTGTATATTGCTTACCAAGCACTCAAAGTTTGGTACATGTGTCATACATGGACGGTATCTGATTCATTGACTCACACCATGCAATGGGCACATGAGCATATGCCAAAAATGAGAGTCGTCCACAGATTCCAGCCACTGATTGGGCATCTTTAGAAGATTACAAATGGGTTTTTTCAACTCTCAACAATGAAAGGAAAAAAAAATTAAAAAATCTTAGATGATTCAACTAGCTAGTTTGAGTTTTTTTAACATGGCCCATCAGTAGAGGTCAACAGATGAACGGTCCAAATCACATGCATGTGTGCCACATGTACCAAACAGAGAGATTGATAAATAACTGCATCTTGTATTATTACCAATAATCCTGCCATAGTTGTTTTAGTCGTTAAAATTAAAAAATACTAGTATTCCATTGAAAAGGTCAGCCTTCCCAAACACTCAACGTTAGCTTTTCTATATCAATTATCTACCACACATATATTTTTTTTCTCTCTTCATAATACCACAAAATCTATATAAATAGATACAATACTGCAAAGTCTCCCAAGTCTCGCTATTAGTTATTAATCTCTGGTGCACTTCTCCTGTTATCATGGCAGGCTTCCTTTCCATTATCATCTTCCTTTTATTCATCATTGTCGCCTCCGCAGAGAACCAACCTTCATCTGAAGTCCTGGGGCCTCCATTTGGGTTTGGGAAAGAGAAGATGAGCCACCTACGCTTCTTCTTCCACGACATCCTTAGCGGTCCAAATCCAACTGCAGTGCGAGTGGCTGATGCCCCGTCCACGAACAAATCACCTACGCTATTTGGTGCTGTGGCGATGATTGATGACCCATTGACGGAAGGACCGGACCCGAAGTCAAAGCTTGTAGGAAGAGCTCAGGGGATCTATGCATCAGCATCGCATGAGGAGGCTGGCTTGTTAATGGTGATGAATTTCGCATTCGTTGAAGGGAAGTATAATGAGAGCACACTCAGTATACTTGGGAGGAACACGGTTTTCTCGAAGGTGAGAGAGATGCCAGTTGTGGGAGGGAGTGGGCTTTTTCGCTTCGCCCGTGGATACGCCGAGGCTCGCACCCACACCTTTAATCTTACCTCCGGAGATGCTATTGTAGAGTATAACGTCTATGTCATCCATTACTGACATCCTTTTTCTTTTTCTTTTTCTTTTTTCAGGAAATAATATTTATATCCCCCCCTTTTTTTTTCTTTTACATGTACGCCCATTTTTTTTCTTCATGCACATCAAAAAAGTTGTTTGTAATAAGATGATGTTTTTTTAAAAATTTTTGACTGAGGATTTGGGTCCGCTGTCCCTAGGTCTTAATGAATATAGGGTGCGATTGGTTATTGGAGAAAAATTGAAGTGTCCCAGTGTTGTACTTATCTGCAGGATGCCATTCATATTCCAGGATTTGTAAGCTCCATGCATGTCCTACGCAGCAAGGCCATCCTATTTGTTTCAATCATAGAGCTTGTTATTAATGAGGCATGACCCTCTAATCACATCGATAAGACTACCGTGAATTGGATACGTTGTTATGATGAAGAGGAGGTGGATTTCCTTTTTGTGTCAAACATTAGCACAAAATTTGTTATTTGGGAATCTTGGTTCCGTGATCCGGACCATTGGGCTTGAATCATGGATGAATTAATAACAGCTCGTTTTGTTACAATATGTCTAAGAACTACGAGGAGTTGAATAAGATTACAACCAACCAAAGGAAATTGATGATGAGTGCATGGAGCAGAGAGGAGATCATTGTCTTTCTTCTCAAATAGACCTAAATCCGAACACACAAAGAGAGAGAGAGAGAGAGTCTATAAAACTAGAATAAAATACAATTAAAGGAAGTGTTGCTTACAATATAGTTGATGGGCTTACATAAGGAAGAAGCACTAGACTCCTTAAGCCAATTCAAAGGAAAACTTTCTGAAATTGTAAAATTTAATAAAAATAGTAAAAGACAGCTGATCCTACCTAAACAGGTAAATGACTTTGAGGTGACTAAAACAAAGAATTTGGACCAAAACGCTCTTAAGTTTTTTTTTTTTTTTTTTTTTTTTTTTTTTTTTTTTTAAAAAAAATTAAAAAAAAAACATTATAGGGGTCATTGTTAGCTTTCTAACAACATATTATACATAAGATTTGATGGGGTTTTCCTCCTCAGTTCAGAGGAGATGTAGCGCAGTTTCCTTATTTGACTCTAATTCCTCCGCTTATGCGCAATATTCTTATTTGAGTCTAATTCCTCTGCTTATGTGCAATTTCCTTATTTGAGTCTAATTCCTCCGGTATTCTATTTTTAAGGGGTTCTTACGTCCAAGGAGAGAGAGAGAGAGAGAGAGAGAGAGAGAGAGAGAGAGAGAGAGAGAGAGAGAGAGGAAGCTTGTGGAAGGGAGGTTCTGCTCGTAGAGGTGATCTACTGTGCACTTGATATCTCAGCGCTTCTACGTCCTCGTGATCGGTGAGATCTCTCCTTTTTCTTTTATTCTCTTATTGTTTATCCACTCTTGCGTGAGTAAAGAAGGTTGTAACATTCTACTTCATAGTGGATTGTTGATCTGGACGAGGTCCCGTGGTTTTTACCTCTTTGAGAGTTTTCCACGTAAAAATCTCTTGTGTGGTGTGGTTTATGCTTTGATTTATTTCATTGCTTTATTATCCCATAATTTTGGTTTGGTCTGGGAGCTACATCCTAAGGTTTTGTGCAAGGCCCCCAACAAGATTTTGATCACTGGTTGCAAAGTTATGGTGGTCGAAAGCTTAAGATTTTTGTGTGTGTGTGTGCGCGCGAGATGGATTGACTTTGCCATACAATTTCTTTTGATCTTAAATATCCATATAGTTGTCGAGAAACTATTTTACATTAGTCCTATCCACTTGAATATAACTTGTCCTCCAGTTAACCAGTAGTTGTGCTTGCTCTGTGGTGCTTGATATTGAAATAAATCTGCAATGTTGAAAATCCACGAGATTGCAAAAATACTTAGGGAGATCAACAACATATGAATTAACATTAGTCTTCCGAAGTATTTGGAATAGCTCGATCTTGTTGTATTTCAGCTTATTGTAGTTCCCACATGAAAGTGCTCTTTTGGTAGGCTAATCATCATCATGTAGCCTTCCTAATATTTGGACTCCTACAGATTCTTCTCAACATGCATTTGCATTGTCACAATTTTCTCTATCACGTTTTCTGTGGCAACACTTATCCTCAATAGCTTGATAATGGCAAGTTTAGCACACGCTCAGTGCTATCAAATTTCCCATACACTACAAAAAATATCAATATTAGGGGCGTTTTTATCACAGGCGGCCGCAACAAAACGCCCCTATATATAGAAATTAAAGGCGTTTTTAAATGGCCGCCCGTGTACCATGAATCCACTGCCGCTCGAATGAAAAAAACCTAAAATCTATTTTTTACCCCCAAATCGTGCCTCTCCAAATCGCGCTTCTTTTCTTTCCCCCGCGCGCGCCCTCCTCTCCGAAAACCCTTCTCCCCTCGTCTCTCCCAAAACCCTTCTCCCGTCTTCTCTCCTCCCTTCAATAAGTGGCCGAAACTCTCTCCTCTCTCCCTCCCTCCTCCCTCTCTCCTCTCTCTCTCTCCTCTCTCTCTCTCTCTCTCTCTCTCTCTCTCTCTCTCTCTCTCCTTCTCCAACGTCTCTTGATCTCCATTTTCCACTCCGGCCTCTCTTGATCTCTCGGCCGTTGCCCTCCTCGCCGAAAAAGCCAAAGTTCGAGAAGGCCCGCAAGAGGAAGTACGCTGATCTCTCGGCCATGTCCTCCTCGCCATAACACGCCTCTCTCTCTGGATCACCTAATCCACGAAAGGGTATACGGAAGATTTCTAGAAGCCATAGCTGCTGCTGTCTCAACCATTGGAGTTGTGAATAGACTACTGGTACGTTGCCCTATTTTTTTTTTTTTTTTTTTCCCACCATTTAATCCGTATCTATGCTTTGGAATGTATGGATAGGATTTCAAAGGTGTTTTCCTAATATGTTCTCTCTATATGCACTGTGGACCGCTGTTTCCACTAATGAGATCGAACTGTCTCCATTTCCTTTAGTGTTAGAGAATTCATTCTTTCAGTAACTGCATGTTGTCTAGCAGTGTATCATTCTCTTCTCTGTAACAATAAATCTAAACAAGACATTTCACTAATATTTATTCATATACTCTCTTCTACTCCTTAATTAGGGAATGCCTTTTTCTTTCTTTCTTTCTTTTTCTTTCTTTCTAAAGTGGTGCTATCATCTTGTGGGTTTTTATTTCTTTCTTGTCTTTATTCAATGGAGTTATGCCTCTGTGTTGGATTTTTGACCAAGGGTTAAAGTATCGTCTGAAGTATGTATGTATTGCCTGAGATGGACGTGTTTCATCCATGAATGGCCTGGTTCTGGGGTCATGACCTTGATTTTTAGACTCATGCACTATCAATTTGTTTCTCTTTTCTTTGTTTTTTTTTTTAAAATCAATTCTCTGAGAAATTCTACTTCATGTTTCTCTGATGGATTTTGCAGGATTTCAGTTTGTTGTGTGTTCTTCATTGTCCTATGATAGACTAACCATTTGTTGTCGTCAGTTGTTACTTTATCATATAGCCCTTGGATGTTATAATATCACAAGATCATAACCAGATAGTGGCTTTACTGAAGTATGTACAATATAATTTTCTACCTCTAATCCAGTAATGCTCTATCAAACTCATGAGTATTCTAAGGTACCTCTAATTGCCTCTATTTGGACATTTATCATAGCAGTAGCTCATGATCTCAACTTACCTAATGTCTATTTGGCATTTGTCTAAGGATGGCAAGCACTAAAGAACTTAAAGCTTAGTTCCCATTTGGCCCAAAGCCTATATTCTGAGAGTAGCTCGTGAACTTAAATGTATTGGTCAAATGGGGAGCTCTTACTTCTTGAGGAGAACATAAATATGTATTAGTCAGTTCTGGCCATGTTGAAAAACTGGCTGATTACAACATACAGGACACAACAACATTGCTTAGAGTTGTTGATTACAACATATATTCAACCACGACCTTGTTTCATCTAAGAAAGGGGGTCTTTTAGAGGCTAAATTTGGATTTTTCTTTTCGTAGCTCAGTTTTTTGGTGAATCCATGTTGAGTGCCTCTATTGGTTTCTTTATTCCTCAGGGAAAGCAAGTTTCATGGAGCCCGTATGAATTCAAACCTGGATTTGATCTCAGAGTATTTATTGTCAATGATTGGTTTTTGTAGTAGGCGTGGATTTTACGTCAATTTTATTCAATATTCTCATGAGAAGCATTTTGTTTCTACAGATCTCTCGATTGTTTCTACAAACACTCTTCAACTTTCACAACCAAGGAGGTGATTAACATTCTTCGTTATTAGTGTAAGTTATTTGTTATGAATGGCTTTACTACTTTGGATATGGCATGGTCTATTTATCCATTTTGTTAGCAATCCTTTTTTGTTGGGAATTAGTTTGGACAGAGAGTTACAATGGACTGGCCATTGCAAGTTTTAGTTGTGCATGGCACTTTAATAGTTCTAGTCCCTGCATGCTGGAAGTAGATCAGGCCATCAAATCAAGTGGTTCTATGAGGCTCGTCTTCCTCCCAAACATGATACATGTTGTAGGGAACTGGACCAATGCAAAAGGTGGGCTTCACCATGATGATCACCTGGAAATAAAATTAAGCTAGTCCACTCTTGAGTAGGCCCCACAACCAAAATCAACAGACAACACTACAACAAAAGGTAGCATTGCCAACGCATTTTTGTCGGTGGCCAACATCTACCACCGACGCTATAAGAATTGGGTTTTGAGCAAGGTACTTCTTTTTACCTTTATGGTAAAATGAGTTTCTTTTGTATCTTTATTGGTGTTTTTATTAGTAAGGTTTTATTTTATTTTATTAGTTTTTTGGTTGATTTAGGTAAAGGCTTGAATTACCAAAGCTTCAAAGAGTATATCATCATTTTGGAAGGTCTGTGAAAAGAACTTAGGTGAGCCCTTTTACCTTTTGGCATTGTTTTAACAACGGTTTGTTTCTGGACTCAAATCACTGTTTTTGGTTAGGTTACAATGCAAATGATTCTAATTGGGATGATTCAAAAGGCGATTTGAAATAAAGATCAATAAGATATGTTTTATTTAAACGGACGAGTCTAGGTGAGTTAAATTTCTTTCAGATCTATCATGGTGTTGAAATTGCTTGACAAATCATGATTACAAATTTTCAAATTTTATATGTTTTAGTGTAACAGCCCGGATTTTTTCCAACCTGGAATTAGACGTCCTTAGGCGATGGGTCAAATCTAACACAGGTTTAACTTCTCAAACACTCAATTAAAGCCTCAAATCCCTTTTCAAACCATTTTCTTCACAAATCCCACCCTTCACCACCTTGTTCTTTCAAATTTTCTAAGCACTTTCATCCTAGACACTATCCTAAACTAGCTAAGTAGTATAACTTGGATCACTTTATATTGAGACTACAAAGGCCCATGTACCACCTCAGACAAAAATTACTCAGGACTAAATCCTTTAGAAATTAGGCGAGAATTAGCCAGTGTTAAACTAGAGTAGCTGTGAAATTAGCACCAACCACTTTAAATACGATCTGCAAGACCCAAAACTTGTAGAATCATTGACGCTAGGGTACCCTAAAATCTAGGATCAATCTCATTACCCGTCTGCTCTTGGGAGCATCTCGAAACTCCATATCGGATCTGGACCGCACGTCGGAAGTTTGATTAACACGAAGTTAAGGAATTAGGACCGCCTTGCTGGGCTTGACAACCATCTCGGAAATCAAATCCAGACAGTGTCCCAGTGCTATTCGCTTGAGCTCGGAGTGAAGAGTGTGAGAAATGTGAAATTAATTCAAAATAAAATATCTTGAATAGTAATCTGGCACGTGTTGCTTGTGGATCAGTTTTAAGCAACCAGACCGTTAGAATCAGACCAAATTACACCCTCGGATCAGAGAAATTTCATACACATTTACATGTACTCGGAATCTCCAATCGAGATCCGCTGACCGTTGAACTGAAACTGGTCCGCCACGCTGATGATCTGGAATCCGACCGAAACGAAAACTTAATAGAACGTAGATCCGGTGTCTGTGAGCTTAAGTCTGACCTTTGGCTCAAGGAGGTCCGCCAGAATTCCTCCGTTGAGCTGAAACAGATTCCTTTTGGACAAAACCCAAGTATACCTTGTTCCCAAGTCTGTTTTGGTGAGATTTTAGGCTATATAAGGACCTTAGAACCCTCTCTCTCATAGCCATACGAATTTGAGAGAAACCCTAGAGAGAGAAGAGAGAAAATAGAGAGAAAGTGTGGGAGTTGTGAGAGATCCTTCCTGCCACTCTTCCCTGCCGCTCCACGAGCTCCACCGCTCCGTTTTCATCGCTTTTCCGGCGATTCCAGCCCCGTTTGTAGGTAAGAAACCCTAACCCTAATCTGATTTGGGGCTTGGGTGGTTGTAGGTTATGAAATAGCTAACCTATTTCGTTCTATAGGTTGCCAAACTGCCGAATACGGAAGCTTAGCAAACCTATTGGATTTGTTACGATTCTATGACAAAAGGTGCAGACTTTAGGTGTATAGGTTATGGTTTTCAACACTTTCAATGTCAGATAATGATAGATTCATGATCTGCATGCAATTGCACATGTACAAAGTGCTTCTGTTTTCTGTTTCGATTAAAGATGAAAAATATGGAATTCTACATACTCCAGGTATTTGAAGAAAGTACCGTATACGTACAAATTTTGAAAATGTGTATGACATGATTATTTGTCGTATAAATATATTATATGTGGATAAATTACCTGTTTGGCGAAAGGATTCGCCCTAATACATGTTTTGCATATATACACTATGTATGTTGAAATTGTGTATTCTAGAAAATACCGTATACGTATAAATTTTGGAGATGTATTTGTCATGATTATTTGCTGTATGAATATATTATACATGGATAAAATATTCGCTTGGCTAAAGGATAGCCCTAATACATGTTTTGCTAACATACACCATGTATGTTGTAATAGTGTATTCTAAGTGTTTGTGAGAATGATTGAATGAGTATAGAATTCTCATTCGTGCTCGCCATGACTAATTGTCATGGATTCATGATTGTTGTATTGGCGATACCCCTTTGACGAAAGGATTTGCCCTAAATCACGCCACGGCCAATGTACACTGTATATCTGCTTAAATGTGTGGCCCAAGGGTTGTGGAAATGACTGAATGAATATGGCACTTGGATTCCTGCTTGCCATGACTATCTGTTGTGGGTGTATGCGTGCTATGATTGGGGTAACTCCCTAGTGAAAGGATTTGGCCTTATACCTATGTGATCAACATATGTCATGTATGTTGATACATGTATTTTAAAGTGTTTGTTGAAATGTCTGAATGAGTAATAGTTAGTAAATTGTAATGTTTAAGGGTGTTGAGATATGATTCTCAACTCCTTTAACTATGTGTATGATTTCCTTGGATAACTGTGTGATTAGGAATTGAATATGTACAAACTCATGCTTGTGTTGTGCTTTATAACATGCTCAACTGCTTTTATGATTTTATCTATGTAATGCATATGTTAAATTCATGTTTATGTTGTATGATCCGTCATGGGTGATGGGGGAGTGGAGCAACGAATGCGTGCAACAGCCCTGGCAGCCCTAAACGGATAATATCAGACTTTGATTGTATGATTTGAACCTTGATCCATTACTGCTTTACTATTTGAAATTGATTGTGTTTGAGGCTATGATTATAGTCAAGACAATCGGTACCAGAATTGAATTCGTGGCTGTGATTCATTTGCCAGGTGAGATGTGTGCGACGAACTCGAGTTGTACTTCGGTTGGCGATAGTGGTTGGCCACGCGAAGTGCTTATGCACTTCATGTCGTTCAACTTGTTGTGCGCTCGAGTTAGCCGAGCTCATCAGGCAACCCGATCTGTCTTATGTATGTTCACCATGTTTGGATGCTACTGCTTGAACTTAGGGTACCAAACTTACCAGTGGAATCCCTTTTAACCATGGTACCTCGATCCGCTAAGACTCATGAGCCGGGCATTGTGGTATGGGACACCGTGGTCGAGCTGTCGGCCTACGCTGGGGCCACGTGCCTCCCCGTAGTGACCAGTGAGCAACCAAACTCGTGAGCCGATTATGGTGGTATGGGACACTATATTCGTGCTGTCGGCCTACATTGATAAGGTGATGAGGGAGTGGTGCAACGAATGCGAGCAACAGCCCTGACAACCCTTTATAGTGACCTCGAGCATACTCTGGAATCGCGGTGAGCCTTAGAGTTTTGCCGCGGTGTATGGAGTATGAACTAGGCTTGTTTCTGTATAGTGATGAAACGTTAAAGAGGTGATGGGGGAGGGGGTAGTAACCTTTGTGCGTAACAGCCCTGACAGCCTTTGCAGTGACCTAAAAAACACACCATCGTCTGAGATTAACTAGGACTGACGACCCTAGAATGGATCATGTTTGGGAATGATACAAGGGAGGTACCTTAGTTTCCCAATCCTGCTGTTTGAAATGGACTAATTAAAAACTCAGTAATCATGCTCATCATGCATTGCATGTGCCTGAAAGATGTGGAGCACTGAGGGATGAAAGCATGCCGCGAACGTGAGATGGTGTCGCACGAGGGAGGGTGTGGTGAGGGCATACATCATGACTGCATCCATACTTGCATTAATAAGAGTAGTTAGGAGTGTTTGATTGTACTGCTTTATCATTACTGCTTGACTGAGTCGACAACATGTTAACCTATGCTTTATTGTTCCACTAAGTTAGCTACTCACTCCCACATTACGGGACGGTGTTGTACACACCAACCAGATTTGTTGAGTTTCAGGTGATGGCGATGCTTATGAAGCAAAGCCGGACTACTATGATGTTAGAGTGGAGCTCTCCTACATGTAGCTCTCTGACAGGTCTATGAAGACCTGGTATTGTATTGACGGGGCTATGATACTTGGAATAGAAGACATTACACTTACACATTTGGTATATTTTAGAAATGTACTTAAAATTTATTAACCTGATAATGTTATCACACTCTGGAGACTCACCACAGTTTTTATATATTTTATATATCTATCACAGTCTTCCGCTTGCTAATTCACTGTCTCTGGAGTATGATATTCTGTTTTGGCTTAATCTCACTCATGTTCAATGCACTAATACAGACAACATTCAAACATCATTATCTATGTTGCATAAGTGATGTTCTGGAAACTCGAGAGTTGAGTTACTACTCGACCCTCGATTTTTCGGGATGTTACATTTAGTTTATGCAAACTCATGGTACAAGGAAGCCATCCTTCGAGTTCTTTGTTCTATCATTTTAATGCAATAATGTCATTTCTTGAGCTCTTTGTTCATTTCATTATTTTAGAACAAAAAGAAGGAATAAGGAGAGGAGTTATGTAATATACTCCTCTCAAATCCTTTATTTCTAATGATAATCAATTACAAGAGAAATTGTATTAAATGTTTGTCACAAGAAATTGTACAGTGCATTTGAGCTAATAACATGACACTCCTTGTGGATGGGCCCCTTAGGGTCCATAAAATGTTTTAGTCATGTAAATGGATCCAGGCTAGTAAGAGGGTCATTAGATTATTATTATTATTTTTAGATGTATGGATACAAAACTAAAAAAACATCACTTTTTTTTCTTTTTCCATTTCTTCATTAAAACTAATATTCTCAGCATTCTTCACTTTTATGTAAGAGATTTGGTCACCATCACCAAAATACAAGTTTCATAACATGGATGCTTCACACCTGAAAAATCTTCCATTAACAAAAAAATCAGTTTGTTTGACTATCAGGTAGGCCACATGTACAAAAAAAGAAAAAAGAAAAAAGGATGGTGTACACTACAACAAAATCGGGCATTGCCGGTGCTTGGGTCTAACCTTCTTGGAAAGGTTATATTTCTGCATCCTGCTACTCTACATCCTCACATTTATAGCGATGGCCACATCTTTTTAGCAGGGATTTTATAGCTATAAGTGGTCACCTCCGAACAATAACTTGGCTATGCTTAGGATATTGCTACTTTCAATTCATAAACTCTAGTATGCAATTTGAGTATGGTGTTGTGCAAAACGAAAACAACCTCCACAAGGAGTTGGAGGGTTCTTGATCAGTCTGGATGTGATTTTGCATTTGTCTATTCTATTTGCTAAGTACTTGGCAGTTCTACGAATGCACAAGTTTTTAGCAGTTCTATACTTGGGCTAGTGGTGAGGAAGTAGCTTTCATATTGGATTCTTCAAAAAAAAAAAAAAAAAAACTCCGACTGCAGTTACATTTCTTTTAGGCAATCTTGAAAATAATGTAGTTGCCATTTAGAGTCCAGACCCTCAATATCAAACAACCAAAACAATTATACAAGAAGAAAATGTCTGGATTATTCTTTCTTTGCACCTAACAGCAAATTTTTCTCAGTCAGTGTTAGCTTGAAAACATTTCCATTGTTGGAGTGTACATCCAAAAAGCATCCCTAGTAAATAATAATGTGGGCATCCATTTTTTTTTTTGTTGTGGTTTTATTCATGAACACGTATTGCTTGCGGCAAGTTGTTGTATTGGAGAAAGCTGCACTTTCAGATGAGTATTTTCTGAAGAGGAAGCTTTTTATCTAAACTTGATTATCTACTATGGCTTAATCTATCGGTATATTTAGGAATTTTTTTCTTTACGTACTCTCCTACTTTTGTGGGTATTGTCACTTGTTCGTCTTAACCAGAGCAGTGGGATTCCCTACAAAGTTCTTCCTTGTTTTGCTTGTAATCCCTTGCATGGCTAGGTACCTATCACGCTGGATTTGCAATGTAGTGCATATGAGGAATTAAATGCACCTTTTTATTGTAGCACCATGCATCTATTGCTTGAGCCAGGGTTGAACCTGATATGAGGAATTAAATTCAGCTTGTATTTCTAGCACACAAACACCCCCAGTATTTCTACTCATTTTTAAAATTCAACTCTTTACTTCTCTATTGTGCACCTCATTGATCAATTGTACAATTTCACAATGTATGTATCGTGGGGAGTTCTAGCATACTTATTGAATGCATGATGGCGATTGAGGAATTACGCTGGAGGGTGATTGCACGATTGCATGAGGAATTACGCTGGAGGGCAATTGCACGATTGCAGGCAATGTCTGACATTACAGTTTGATATCAAGGATAACCGAAGTCAGCTGATATGAGTGCCAAATACCAGCGTATCCTAAAAAGCTCCCTGAAATATACTGTAACTGTTGGCTTGGCTTCTTTTAATACAAGATTTATTGTTTAAGTACCTAGAATTCTCTCGCCTATTATTTTCTAAGAAAGATTCAGTGATGTTTCTGCAATAGGTACACCTGGCATGGCATCCATTCTTACTTCAACACCCCTCACCTTACTTTGCTTAGGATGTGTTTCAGATAAATTATTAAGTGTTCTGTCAGAGTTTTCATTTCACTTGATATACAGTTTGTTCTGTTTTTTACAAGAGTGGCTTGCCCAGAAGAAAATATTGATATTCTAAATTGGTTTTTGAATGTCAGACATCGCATTGGAGACAAAGCTCGTTTTTGATTGTCAATGAAGCGGTTTTTGCTTTGGGAGAGTACAAGATGATTTTAGATATTCAAAGGTTAGCATCTCCCATGACACCCTCATAGTGCATGTGAATTAAAAGATTACCTCATAGAAATTGCACCACTTTCAACATATTGAGTTACTCTGTTCACCATGTATTCTGGTTGCTGCTGTTCTTTGTAACTAATGGTTCGGTTAATTGGTGGCATTGATCTGTTTTTGTAGGGGGTTGTTGCTGGTCTTCACCAGAGGCAATCACAGGTTAGGCTAATTGAATCATGCTAAAGGAATCCTATATGTATTTTTTCCATGTGGCATTCACCAGTTTGGGTTTATATTGAAACAACCACAGTTGAAACCTTCCTGGAGTGAACCATGATGTTTATATTGCATAATTTTATACTATTAGGATCAACTGAAAAAAGAAGTAGTATAAGCTAGATCCACAGTTGAAACCTTCCTGGAGTGAACCATGTTGTAGTTTGGCTTCAGAAAACAAGCTCAAAATAAGAGAAATCTGCCTTATTTCTGAAAGTGGGGATCATTGCTCTTCTATTCCAAATCCTTAACACATATTCCTTCTTTCTCATTTTCCTTGTTTTCATTGTTTCTTGCTTATATCAAGCCTTTGAAGCCCTCCTTGGAAATGGAACTATGTATCCTTTGACAACAAAATTAAGAAAGCATGCAATGTGTGTAACTAAACAACATCGATAAGAACAACAAAGGTCCTTTTTGAGATACTCCTGCAGCTTCTCTCTCTCTCTCTCTATCTATTTTTGTTTTGAATGGCAGCTTTGCAAATTCTTTAATTTCCAGTTCTCAAATCGACACAAACTGGAATTCAAGGTGACATTGATTCATATCCTTATTCTGATAAAATTCTAACCACTCACCTCTGCCTTTTTTTTTTTTTTAAATTTTTGGCAGAGAGCAGTCTCAAAGAGTAAGATTTTCTGAAGTAGTGGTAGTTACTAATGCCAGTAGTAGAACAATCTTTGTGGCACTTCTCATTACATGGTTTGGTCTTTTTTCCTGACAACCAACTCGTGCTAGAGAGATTCAAAGGTAAGCAGCTGTTAAAAATTCATTTTCACGAGCGCTTAGTTGTTCCAGCTTTGTATTCACGTGAGTATTGCAGATGTGTGGCAGGAAATGGATGTATTTATATTGCTAGGAAAAGGAAAAAAAAAAAAAGACTCCTTGGGCAGGTTGATTTTCCTGACTTTTTGGTCCCTTCCTTTTAAAGAAGAAAAGAGTTTTGAAAGCTGCAGATGGATTGGGATGAAGACAGTCATGCCTCCAAAATTGAAAAAGAAGAAGAAGAAGAAGAAGAAGAAGAAGAAGAAGAATCTAGAATGATTGAAGCCATTACTGCTACCCTGGTTATGATGTTGAACATCCCATGCCCAACTAGTTGGGTAGATGAGAAAACTATGCAACTAGTTGCATGTGGCGTGCTCCATGGTGTGCTATATGGTAGCACATGTACTAAAAAAAAGCTCTCAATTTAAATACAGGCTTATGGATCATTTTGATGGCATGAGAATGTTCAGATTTGCTTACATTGCAAATTTAGAAAGAAAAAACTTACCAACAGAATGTGGCTTAATTGGTATGCCAGCAAATTATTTTGTTCAAGGAGGAGGTTATTACAACAGTGTTATTACATCTTTTTTTCTTTTTTATTTTTCTAGACTCAGTGTTTTTGTCGTCAAGTTGGAATAAACAAGGTGTGATAATATTTCAAAAGCATGAATATTGGACATTGAAACAAATTTAAATGGACATACACGAAGAGATGGATGAGGCTCCGCTATTCTGTCCAGCAGAGGCAGAGGAAAATTATTAAAAAATAACCCTAAAATGTTTGTCATGGTCTTCATTTTGGAGTTCTATGATTAGATACTGGGATTGTATAATTTAGGATACCTTATTTAGAGAGGTTTGCTTAGCCCACGTGCATGTACAAGGTTTCCATCCACAAGCCACTACATGTCTTAGTTCAGCATAAGGGAACAAGATCCAAGCCGTCAATTAGATGGGTCTGGCCTTTTTGATGATCTGGTTCAACATATGAGTTGGTTAGGCCACAATGTTAGAAATAGGTAGATGGTCTAGCAGAACCTTGCCTAGTTTTTGTAGCCATCAATTTGTCTCATAAACTGTGGCCTATTGCCTGCATAATAAGTGAATCGGCTGGATATTTTGGCCAAGGCATTGTCACAGTGGGAATCTTGTGCCAATATGCCATGATTGCATGTAGATGAGCTGCTTGTACATGCCTGCAGGCTTAGTGACCCTCTTATTTAGAAGGTCACATTTTCATTGAAGGCAGACATAAAAAGCTTGAGATTGGTTCGTGCTGAAAAATGGATTTAACTATGCATTGTTTCTTTGTTCTTTTCTTTTAACTATTTAACTATGCATCATTGAATTCTTCCAATGGGGTTAGAGGCCTTATAGTCAATCCTTGGTGTGGCATGTGGGTGTGTTTAACTTAGATATAAATATTATCATGTAATTCAAACTGAGCAGAAAATAGGCATCAAACCTGTTTTTCTATAGGGTCGCCCAGATGCTTGAAAATGGTGTTTTGTTGTTATATGTTGGCCTCAAGTACAATGAGTCAGTAGTAATAGTGGCAACTGGATGCCCCAATGGTTATTCCAGGCCTTATATGGCTGAGCTTGGACTGGTTGGTGATGGACCCAACAGCTACCAGGTATTTCACATGCTGATTTTGTCAGAAACTATGGATCAATGTTTGGGTTATAAAGAAGTGTTCTGTAGCAGACATCAGAGTGCATCACGTGACAATTACCACTATGGGCCCACTGGCATGGACATGCTGCAACAGGACATTGTCGCATCCGAATGCATCATGGCCCTTCCATTTTATTACTCCGTAGAGATTTCATGTTCTGTTTGTGACAGGTTGTCTCAGTGGTGTTGGAAAATTATGGGAGTCCTTAAAAAAATTCAGAGAATCCTAACCAGCAAGGCCCCTAAAACTATTGGGTACAAGAAGTGCTTAAAGTTGAAGGCCAAATCTTTATTTCTCCTAGTGTCATCTCCAGGGTTCCTTCTTGGAAGAGCATTGTGAATGACAGAGGCAAAGTAAACCTGACAGTGTAAGACTGCATGCTCTGAGATTCTGTAAATGGGATTTAAATTTAAATTTCCTTTTCTTTTCTTGTAGTCAGTCATGCCTTCTCTCAAAATTCTGTTATGTTTCAACAGGGAAAGATGCCCAGAGTCGCTACTTTTGGTCTAGGGTTTGTGTGCATAACATGGCTAAGCTAGCCAAGGAGGTTACAACTGTACGTCGTGTCTTGGAATCTCTGTTCCGCTACTTCGATAATGAAAATCTCTGGTCGCCTCAACATGGGCTTGCCCTTGCTGTCTTGTTGGATATGCAGATGTTAATGGAAAAAACTGGTAGAACTTTTCTCTACTTTTAGGTTATTTTTCTATTTTCATATTTTATTATAACTCCTTAGCAACGAAAAGATCTCTCATGAGTGATTGACGCTAACATGATTCTGGCTTTTTATACATTTTATTGATTCTTATTACCATGCCGGTCAAAATACACACTTGTTGCTCTCTATCTTAGTAAAGCATGTTGAGCACAAGAATGTCATTAAACGACCCGACATGTAACTTGACATTGTTCAAGTTACCACCTCCATTGCTCAGCAGTCAAAGATTCAGACTTCTGTAGCCATAATTGGTGCAATATTTGAACTAATAAAGCATTTGTGAAAATGCATACATTGCTCACTCGATGATGGGAACTTGGGGGATGACATAATAAAATGGAATGCAAAGTATCAAGCAGCAGTAGATGACTGCCTTGTGCAGTTATCAAATAAGGTGGCATGGTATTTTCTCTCTAAAATTCTTAGTAGTAAATAATAATTAAGATGACGCTTCTCTTTCTAGTAAGGTTTCCAAAGCATATATCGTTGCTCTTAGAAACCATGTTAGAAACTGATTCTGGTATTAGATATCCTTTCATCTTTGCTATTAGAAAGCATGTTGGAAACTGATTATGGTATTAAATATGCTTTCGGTTCTTAGTAATAGGTTGTTTCTGTAGGCTATTGTAGCCTTTTTACTTAAAAAAATAACTTAGAAGGGAATAGGAGAATGCTGATTTTTGTTGTATTGCTTCTTCATATATGAAAATGAAATACATACACATATTTATAGCATAAAAACTAAGGGACATGACTCTTCACAAAGAGACATGAACCTTTTCAACTAAGGGACGTGACTCTTCACAAAGAGACATGAACCTTTTCACAAAAGTGCCTTTTCCAAAGAGACATGAACCTTTTCACAAAAGTGCCTTTTCACAAAAGTGCATTAATTCAACAGTTTCAAGTTACAGAAATAACTACTTTCTGTTTAAACCAGGATCTACAAAATTGGCTTGGCACATTTTGTCTTTGGACAATGAGTATGGGACTAAGAAAATGCTGGTGTCTTGGTAAATAGGTTGGGGAAGCTGGGCCGATTCTTGGCATTATGGCTGATGTGTTGGAGAATATCTCAACCTCTACCATTGTGGCAAAAACAACAATTTCTGTTGTTTATCGTACTGTACAAATAATAGCAGCAATCCGAAATTGATCATATCATAACAAGGCAAGTTGATAGGGTATATATTTAGCTATTTAGTATTTCTTCAAACTGTCACTTGGTTTTTGGTTCTATTTTGCCATGGTTCCATCTAATAACGATTTTGACTCACAGGCATTACCTGAAGCATTGCTTCATCAATTACTCCCTGCGATGGCCTATCAGACAATGAGATCCTTTCTCACACTTTCTGTTTATTATTGTGATGGAAATATTTACTGCACTCCATTTTCTAAAGGTGGAATGTCCATTGACCATCTTTCCTTTTGTGAGCCTCCTTGATTGGCAAAATAAACCAAATGCTAGGTGGTTGGCTTCAGCCCTTCTATCTTTTGTGAGAAGGCTGGAGCTAATCAAGTCTATGCTCTCTTCACTTCACATTTATTGGTCAAACGCTTTTATCTTGCATATGACCTGCATTAGTGTTATTGACAAAAAAATTCATGAATTTTGTGGGGCAATTCCAAAGTTCACTTAGTCAGTTGGTGATGAACCGATCACCGCTGAAGGTGTAATAGGCATTGTTCTCATCCGTCTCTAGCAAGGCCAAAAAGTGGTGCTACATTCTACTTTCTTTTCATTAAAATCTATTTTACTTTTGAATATGTACGTGATGATTGTTTAACTCTCACATGAGGATTTTAGTTCATGCTATCAATAATGTGTTTGATCTTGTTCTTTCTATGAATTTGGCTTCTTCTTTTTTCTAAACATGTACCTATTGCATGCATTTTGTTAGTAATTGGCATCCACCCATACATGGTATGTAAATATGGCTCACTTAGGGCCTATTTGGGTGCCACTTGAAAAATGAGTTCGTTGGAGAAATGTTTCCTGGGCATGGTAAAATTTTTCCAAAAATTGTTTGTTGGAGAAAAAATTCTCAAATTTTCAGTGATTAGTTGTTGCCATCTGGAACAACGTCATATACTTCTAAAATTTGACCTTTGCTATTATGTTTTTTGACTGATTCAGGCATGCAGTAGCAATGGGCTTCCAAGTCATGGCAGCAACCTTTAATCTTCTAGGCTTCGGAACTTTATATCTATCTGTTGGTGGGATGCTACTGTGAGTAATAACACCCTAGCCTGGAGATTCAATGATCTTGAAGATGATACTAAATACTTATGCATTAGCTTGATTTTCCACTAGTATTGGCAAGATAATGTGTTGAATGAGTTGACAGAATTGCATGTTTCTCATCAGTGCTTATAGTGTGATGAATGATGCAAGCATTCTGACGAATGATGTGAATGGTCATCATGTCATGTTGTATTGCTTCAAAAACTTTAAGGAACATACTAAGGTAATTTTTGATGAAGTTTATTTGAATTATAACTATTTTTTTGGTAAAATTTTTTGATATCTACCAATAGTATTTCTTTGCCTTGAGTAATAGGTGTTTCATATCTGCATTACTTGATATCTGTTAGTCTTGTTACCAAACAGGGGCTTGTCACACAAGTTCTGTATATCGATAAATATTTTTAATTGAAAACATTTGAAGCTATCTACCTTGTAGTTTGAAGACTTGCTTTAATGATCCAAATAGGAGGCTGTTGAATTTTGGGTTGGCTTACTCTTGTCTGGTTGATTGTCTTTTCATCTCTATTCTCGTTTTAGTTTTTATGAAATCGGAATATTGGATAATTCAAATTCTTGTCATTCGGTCATAGGGTTTTGAACAGCAGTTATAGGAAAGGATTAGTCAAAATTAATAAGAATTTGTGTGAAAGGGTTAGTAAAGAATCAGCAGGAATTTCTATTTTCGGTACTTTTAGCGGCGTTTTTTCAATATCTTATTGCCATTGTTATTGCTTTAGTGGCGTTTGTTGCTTAGCAGCGTTTTTATAAATGGGCAGCGTTTTATGAGCGGCGCTTCTCATCCCTTTTAACCGGCGTTTCTTATAACTGTAGCGGTGTTTTAGTAGTTTCAGCGGCACTTTGGTAGTTTTAGCGGCAGTCACCAAAAGCGCCGCTAAAGTATAATTTGCACCACTAAACGTTTGAGTTTTAGTGGCGCCATTAAAAACGCCGCTAAAAGATACGACCGCGGTAAAAGACACAGCGACGCCCCCTTTAGTGGCACGTGCCTGACTGCCGATAATACTTTTACCAGCGGTTTTTTGGAATTTTAGGAGCGGTTTTGGCCACCGGTAAAAGTTTATTTTCTTGTAGTGATAGATTTATTCATTATCTTGATGAAACAAACTCAGCCCAAGTAAGAGAAAACTCCCCACTACTGGAATGCATATTTACACACATGTCAAAGGAGATCTAAATCCTCCAAAAGTTGCATGGTGACTTGTCTCCTCGACCCTATATAGCCATGGAATTACTCTCTCCTAAAAGGTCTTCTTGGCTCTATATAGCCATAGCATTACTCTCTCCTAAAGCCACACCAAAGTCGCACAATACTAGTAGATAATAAGTTGGTCGATATAATATGACCCGAGACTTTTGAACAAAATTGGATAGACCAAATGGTGACTAAATAAAGTTATTGATCTTATTAGAAATATTACTAAATTACCTTTCTAACAAGCCCAAAATTTGTTAGATCTAAGATGTAACAAGTGATATCAGCTCAATTTAGTAAACTTGAGTGTGATTGTGTGGATAGTGCGGGTCATGCAACGACCGGGAACTTTGCCCTACTTCTAAATAGGTAAAATGGTCTCTAAATAAAGTGCTTCTTAACTTGTTAGAATCTTGTCAAATTAATTATGCTGTCAATGAGCCCGATCGTTCAAATCCAACATGTAATGAGGGAAATACAGGCATTTCATAGTGTTGTTAGTGTGACTCGGACTCACACACTATGACTCATGCTAACACCTTTGACTCTTACTAATGCAGTGCAATCTATGCTAAGAAACTACAACTCGTGTTAATGCAGTGTGATCTATGCTAGTACATCGAGACTTTTCAAGAGTTTGTCACCTTGCGCTCCGTCTGCTTGCGCCAAAGCCACGTGCACTCACGCCAAACTTTATCTACCCACACTAAGGTCTATGAACTTGTGCCAGACTTAGTGCACTCATGCCATAGCCATGTCTATTAACACCAACCTATCTACTCACTACATGGCCTACTAGTTAGCAGGTTTTGGGGGGAAATAACCATTTTTTTAAGAGGAAAAGCTAGTTACAACTTTATTTTGAATGAAAATATTGGTTATGATGTAATGGTCCGAATTAAAATTTAAGTTATAATTATATAATTATATGTGTGTGTACATGCATTATCGACCTGTTAAATGTCAACTATTGATCATGCATTAGTTCAAGGTCCCTTGCCATCCCCTCGTTCATCTCTCTCTCTCTCTCTCTCTCTCTCTCTCTCTCTCTCTCTCTCTCTCTCTGCTCTCTCTTCCTCTCAAGCAAACCTCTTGCGAGAGATCCCTATCTCACCATCTCTCTCTCTCTCTCTCTCTCTCTCTCTCTCTCTCTCTCTCTCTCTCTCTCCAGTCTGGTTGTGGTAGTGGGAGACTCGGCATGGCTATAGAAGAATGTTGATTGGGTACTATTCTTGCCAGTATGATGCAGGACATGAAATTAAACATGATGTGCAAGATTTCAGGCTTAAAATCAACTTAGTTCAGAAACAATTACACAAATTCCATATCTCACATAAAAAGTCCAAACATTCAAGTAAAAAAGAATCTATGCGGGTCCAGGCCTACACAGGCTAAGACTGGACCAATAAAAATTATGAACCAAAGAATACTCAAAGGGAAATAGAAATTAACCACACATGCATAACAAACAGTCTTTAATCCAAGGGATTCCCCAATCTCAATTCAAGGAACTCTAGGGTAAAAAAAAGGGGCAAATAAATTAAGGCTAATGCAAAGTAAGGCTATGGTTTACGAAATAGGAATGAAAAAAGGAAAATCTGAGGAAAACCTGACCCAGAGAAACCTCCTGCGTGCAAATGGTGACGTGGGGCTGACGCACGTGCGCGGGTGGGTTGGCCGCACGTGTGATGGAAGCTCGCCTCCCCGAAGTGACACCTAGGCCTTAGTCGGCTAGGGGAGACCTCCAATCCCTCCAGGCTTGACGACGATCCGACGTAAAGTCGAGGCGTAGTGTTCCACTAAAGTTTCAACCCTTCTACAGGTCCAGATTCTGGAAACTAGCTATAAGGGGATGAACAACTGCAAAAACTGAGAAATTCAAAGTAATAATGATGATAGAAGATGAGAGATATGAATGAAAGATGGTAGGGGCGGATGAGGATAGATGTGGCTTTGCACTACGGTAGTTAGCCCTTTAAAAAGGGAGGGTTTCACACCCACTTTTGAATTCTTCCACAACTCACTAAGAGAGCAAAAAAATAAAGAAGAAATTTTTATTAAGCTTTAATGAATGAAAAGAACTACAAGGGGTGCTTATTTGTAGGGAAAACCTTATACCCAAAAAACTCGCACCATGTGCGTAACCTATTGCTTGGCGATGGAGTAAACTAAAATAAAAACCAAACAAAGAAATCTAAAGCGTCCACGATATTTTAAATAATAACAATAAGCAAAACCTGAAAATATAAATCAATCTGACGAGTGGGCCACAATAATGAGATCTCATGATGGGCTTTTCTTGGCTATCGGGTCCACTCTTTTAAACCAAAACTTCATCTTCTAACTAGGAAACTCTCCCTTGATGTCGTCATCGATCCAGATCGACAGTGGGGCCCTCCTTCTTCTGGCGTACGTGCGTAGGGGGCCCGGCGTGCATGTACGTGTGTGCGGGATGTCCCCATCACAGTACCTAGCTGTAGACGGACGGTCCTGTTAGGGGCTCTGTGGGGGTCCACTGTGATATATATTTTTTTAATCCATGTAGATCTATTTATTTTGACAAATTATTTTATATTGATGAGTTCCAAGGCTCAAGTAGACCACACTATACACAGGAAATAGTGGAGATTGAATGCCTATGCTGGAAATCTCTCGGGTGTCACAAAAGTTTTGAATCAAGCTGGTATTTATGTTTTTCCTGCATCCAGGTACACGTGACCCTATGTAGGGGTTAGATGGAAATAAATATCACGGTGAGCCTTAGTAGAGTTTCAATGGTGGGGTCATTTTCACCACTACTTCCTGTGGTGTGGTTCACTCTAGCCTTTGATTTGCCTCCTTTTTTAAATCATGCCATAAAATTAATGATGCGTGAAAATAGATGAACGGGTTAGATAAAACACATATATCATGGTGGCCCCACGAAGAAACTGACAGGACTGTCAGTCTCTAGCAAAGAGTTGTATGGTTGAGGGCGACTTGGCTGGGACACGGAACCAGCTATGTGTGTGCGACCGTGATATTAAGGCCCACCTTAGATGTAATCATTATATATCCAGACAGTCCATCTGTTGTTCCAGCTTATTTGAGGCTGTAAGCAGATATAAGTTTTAGGTGGACCACACCACAAGAAACAATGGTCATTGAACGCCCACCATTAAAAACTTCCTAGCATCCACGCAATGTTTATTGACCATTGTCACGCCCCTGACTCGGTAACCGAACTCACAAGGAACCCGATGGCCGGTTCTGGTCATAACAGCCTCCGTAGTACCCCATTCTCAGCTCCTGAGGCAGGTTCCGATCTTGGGATCTTACAAGAAAGATTTCCATAACAGTATAGTCATTCTAATACGAGCATACCCAAGATCACATCAAGTAAATCTTAGAATAATAAAGGCACACATCACAAAATCCATTATGAATTTGAACTTTTACAAGTATCCATAAGGTCCAAAATGACATACATAAGATAATAGAAGGAAGAAAGGAAGTCTGCAACATTGGGTCCTCAAGCTCAGCTCTAATCCAAACTCTGCCACTGCGCGCCTACATAGGATCTTCTGCCGGCATCAATCGTGCATAAGCTTATAGAAAGCTTAGAGGGTAGTGAAAGTGTGTGACAATTGTGCTCAGAAGAAGATAGAGAATGCAGAAGGGAGTCATGATCAATACTAATACCACTAGCCTTATTAAGGCTATCATGAATGCATGAAACTATACCAAGGTAGTACGATAATGCAGGAAGCCATACCAAGCCTATATAATGCAATGAGTATTGTAATGCAATGAGTACTGTAATGCGATGAGTACTGTAATGCATTATGAGGCTTACACAACCGATGCAAATGCAATGCGAAGTAATGTCAGTGCTCATATCTAATCCACATATCAAGTACATTTCCATCATAAGGAAATCAACGGGGTCCATTACATTGCTGGATGACTGCCTCTCTACAGACCTCGCACAGTCAAACAAGAGTAAGATACCTCACTACCCTACCTACGGACAACCAATCACCAGTAAGGCCTGAAGGTAGCGGACCCATTCACGAACTGGTTAGACTCAGCCTAGCAATGCCCCCTTACATCAGGCGAGTAAGGCCACACCCCTATCTAACTGACTACACGACAGTGAGAGTCGCGGCCTAACGGTATAAGGCCCTCGTACACTCATATATTCCACTCGGTCACGGCGTTGGAGCAGATCCTTGATACCATGAAAGTTTTAAAAATTTTACCCATGGCTATCCTATGCACCCGGTATTCTCAAATAGCATTTTCGGTGTCCAATCCTGATCATCCACGATGTAACTGTGGAGGCTACAGCCCTGATGAAGCAAGGGCGATAATTGTCTATATGATATGCAATGTCAGATGCATGAATCACACAATCAACCATGCATCAATTTCAGGTATTCAACGTGCTCAAGAGAGAATACTACGTCCCTCGGAGAATGTAACATGTAATGCCCAATGGCACAATACGACCACATACACACAGTATCAACCAAGCATACAATGATGTACCTGGGTCATGAGGATGAATTTAATCACACTATATGGCGATATACAATGTATATTACATTCCTCCTATCCAAGAAGGAACCAAGAGTAGGTACTTAGACAATATCCTTAAGGAAATTCAACTTCTAGTGGGGGTCCATTTACTTGGGGTAGCCCACGAGACTAAGTATACAAGGTACGGGTCTAAGTAATATAGAAATGATCCTAGCAAGAGTCTAAGATGAGTATCCAATCACTCTTAAATACAACTGAGCCTAGAGGAGTCCATAATGGGGACATTTAACTACCATTCCCCAAAAAGGCATATCAACCATGAATTATATGAATAGAAGGCCCAAGGCCTATATTTAAGATACAAATAAAGGTAACCACATACATATATTCCTCATAATAGGCCATAAAAAGATATAATACCACTTTTAACAACATGGGCCCCAAGAGGAAAATTAAGGCCTAAGGCTCAATTCCCAATGGTCATAGAATCCATACCTTAAGTTGGACTTGGTGGGCAGTCCGCGTACACAGTATATGACCCAAAAATAAGTTTAAGTTTGGATGATGAAATGGGCCCAACTACATCAGCCCAATAACTAGTAATTTAAATGGGCAACCAAGGGCCCAATACTATCCTTATCTTAGCCCACAAGTCCATCAAAATGGTGGAAGTTGGCTCAATATATAGTTGGGCCAAGCTGGGACGTCCCAACCCACTCTGGACCCATGAGATGCCCCAAAAATCTGATCTAAGGTGGGGTCCTCATGTGATCACTAAAGGTAACCCAAAAGAATGCACTGATTAAGCCCAAATATTATAAGAAAACACAAGCATGCAACATGCACACAAGTTCTCAATATGGTGGGTCCCATGTCCAATAAAGTTTCAACCATAACAATGTACATTTAAGGCCCCTTGATAAACGTTCGGCCCCACTCAGCTTCGTGGGCTTGCTAAAGTCCAGAACTTAGTCAAATAAGTGAGAATGATCTCATGAAGGCCAACAATATTCACAGGGGGCCCCACCAGATGGAGGGTATGTATACATCAAGAAAAAATCAAGTGGGCCTGCTACTGGATTGTGAATCCAGTAACAACCTAAGGCAGAGAGTGCCTCCATGATCGGGCAATCCAAGGCTTGGATGGCCTGGACCAAACATGCGTTAAGTTAGGTTCCACATACATTCACATTGATCCTTAAATAAATGACCTAGGGTATATGGTGGGCCTTTAACCATCCGTAGAGAAACCCATGGGCCAACCTTAAGATCACCCAGCAGGACATCCAACCTCAACTGGTTCCAAAGAGGTAGCCCGCCACTACTCAAACATGAACTAAGGCCCGAGGCCTAAGGCAATCCATGACCTAATGGGCTTATACTCAAAGCCCAACACATAGGCAATATGGTGGGCCCTCAAGCAAGGTTGGGCCCAACCATAAAGATCCTGAGTCCACTCATTGTGGTGGGCCTAATGGGCAGCCTATTATTCCAACATATAAGTGATCCTTATATTTAAAACAAGTAAGTTGAGCCTCACATCTCGGTCCAAGTATGGTTTACTAGCTTTAATGGGCAAGTAAGGGCCCAACTACCTGAGTATTTTGGCCCATAAAACCCATCACAATAGTGTATTAAATATAGGCCCAAAGGTCAGGGGAATCAAGGCTCAAGGCCCAAGTCCCAAAATCTGGTTTATATTTGGGTCCCACAAATGATCATCAATGGAGACCCAAAAAGGCATTGATTAAGCCCAAGAGTATTCTAAAATAAAAGGGAGCAATAAATGTCTAATTTTTCTCAATATGGTGGGCCCATAATCATGACCCCAATGGGCCCTAGAACATAAGGGATGAGTCCCCAACTAATCATACAAAAAGCCCAATGGGCTGGGGCTCAAAAGTTCTGAAATAATAAAGGGGACAATAATGTACAAGAAATTTCTGCAATGCATGTTGCTGTCCTAAATTTGGGCACTCCATTAGAGTAGGTCTAGGGCCTCTACAACTCTGAGAATTGAGGGCCAAGGTCCCTCATCATGCATATAATAAGAGGAAACCTAAAAAGGTGGCCCACCATCAGAGGAATATTTTTGAATTATGGTTTTTATCAAGGCATATTGCTGTACTACACAACAGAAAAATCTAGCAGTCCAATCATCTTGGCCTATTCTTTTGGATGCTTAAATGGGGTTAGTTGGGGCTGAAATTTTACAGGGTGACACTTCCATAGATGGGTCACACCCCTAAAAAATTTCAGAATTTTTGGATATTCATAAGTATTTTAATTAATTTAAACAAAACAGTCTGTCCAAAAAATCGGACAGACCTGGACGTCCCAACGTGGTGGGCCAGTCCGGCCCTCGCCACGATGTGTACAGGGGTCTATTGGCCCTAAAATTTTGTAGGTACGTCCTACCATGAGTAGAACATACCTCTATAAAATTTCAGAATTTTTAAACATTTATAAATATTTTAATTAATTTAAATAAATCAATCTGTCATGAAAATTGGACTGATCTGGACAACATATTATAGTGAGCCGGTCCAGCCAGCACCATGGTGTGTACAGGCATCCATTGGCCCCAAAATTTTTTAAGTGGGTCCTAAAATGAGTGCTTAACGTTCCTGTAAATTTTTATAATTTTTAGATACCGAAAAGTATTTTAATAAATTTCAGAATTCCAACCTGTCCAGGGTGGAATGTTGCTGGAACAGTGCTGAAAATCCAGATTATCCACCTCACTTGGACCACACCTTTGGGACCCCAATGAAGGCCAAATGGGGCTGAAATTTAGCATGGTTGTAGGTGGGTCATAAGGTTACAAGAATCACATATTATTTTGTTTCTGTATTCCCACCAAAGATCCATAAATCAGGCCCCAAGGTGGCCCAAAAATCTGTCCAGGCAGATTTGGACAGCAACATGTTGCTGTCCAAACCACCCCAAAAGATAATTAAAAGGGAAATAAATCAGCATTTTCTTAAGGTGAGGTCCACCTAGATGGGTCACACAACTCTCAGACCCAAGCCCCTTCCAAGATCATTTATAAAATCAAGCCCAAAAGTTGTCCAAAACATGCCAACAATATGGGGCAACAAGGTGGGCCTGAATGTCTAACCACTTGGGCCTTGTTGCATGGTACATCAAGTGGGCCCCACATACATCAGATTTACTATAGAGACATGAAAGAAAAGATAGAGAAGAAACATAATCCGGCCATGGGGTAGGGCCCCACCACTAATAGGCCCTCCTAAGAATGAATCATACCCATATAACTACGTTGATTGTACATGCAACATAAAATCACTACATGCAAGATCTATAATTATTATAGATGATTGGAAGGCCATCCCAACATGATCCTTAAGGTCTAGATGACCTTAAGATGGAGTGGATCATTACATACATCATGATGGGGTCCATGGAGAATGACTCCATTATGGATCATGACATGCATGTAGGATGGGCCAAAAGGCCATATCCATGGGATCAAATGGGATCCCCACCATGGATTGGTGGGTCTCATGTGATCTATCCATGAAGAAATAATGAGATTAAAGAAAAGAAATGAATTCAACAAAAGAATAGTCACCCACCTTGAAAATTCTCCTATCTCTAAGCTCCTTAAGCTCCAAGGGTTATAGATCTATGGTTGAGATCATGTTCCAAAGGCTAGATGATGGGGGATTAAAGAAGAAAGTGGCTGGAAAATGGAGAGAAGATGAGGAGAAGGTTGTTGAAATTTTGCAAATGAAGGAGAAAAATGAGAGGGAAAGAGGGAGAAAATCTTTTTTAAGGGAAGTAATCATAACCTATGGTGATACAAACAATGTTTGTTAGGATATTAGGTGTGGGTAGTGTTTAGGGTAGGTAGTGTTTATTCCATGGGAATTGTAGTGTGTGTGGGTGATGTGCATGAGAACTTATGCCACGAGAGTGGTCCATATACTTCTGTATAAAAAGTGGGCCACATGATGAAATGCTCACAACTTTTGATCTATAAGTCGGATGAACGCACAAGACGCGTCGTTGGAACCGCAACGACGATACGAACGAGATGACATAAGTCTAAGGTCGACCCGAGTCGGGTCTATGTGACCGGACTCAAAGATACCGCAATAACTATCGGAGGGTCGCGGGTCGCCGAAATTCGACCGGTAGGACCGCGAGACCATGATGAACAAGATACATACTCACACATACACATGCACATATGCGAACTAAGGTCGGGTCTCACAACCATCCAACATGTTAATAAGATAATACCTGGTGGGATGAAATGAAAAAAAAAACAAATATCATCTTCATCCAAAACTTTTGTAATGCACATAAGGTTTTTAATGGTCAATAACCACTGTTTCCTGCAATATGGTCTCCTAAAATTGATATTTATTTCATTTTTCAGACTATAGTATAAAATAACTTTCAAAAATAGATGAATAAAGTAGATATAAAATGCATACATCAAGGTGGGCCCCTATCGTCAGGTCACCCACATTGCTGATGTTCTTGGGATGGTAGCCAAGTCAAAGTCGTGTCGGTGTGTCATGCATAAGGCCATAATAAAGTCATAAATCTCTTTTAAAAATTTCCTTATTGCGTTGGATCTTTACTTGACGGTGACATTATGCTTTTTCATTGTCGTGTCTTCAATTCACGGGATTGCTTGGTTGCTTCTGTTGGATGTAACCAACGTCGGTGGTAGCGGGGCAGTTTTGCATACCACGGAAAAGTTCTCCTGACTTGACAGACGTGCAGTGCTTGATATGTTACGGGTCTTCTATCAACATGGGTGGATCCTTACTCATGCCTACCAGAGGTGACAAACCACTGGTGTGAATGCGTTTGTGTGTGGGGGTGTGAGTGCGTGTGTACACGGAAGCGAGTGCGACTTGGCTGCCTAACCGGAACCTGTAAAGTGGTTGAGACCCAAACGTAGAGACCCACCTTGATGTATACATTATACATCCACGCCGTTGTTTTTTTTTTTTTTTTTTTTTTTAAAGATTATTTTAGGTCATGTTCTCATAAATGAAACAGATAAAGATTTTAGGGGATCACACTAAAAGAAACAATAGTTATTGACCATTAAAAACCTTCCGTAGCCAGAAGAATTTTGGATTAAGCTGATATTTTCTTTTAAAAACTTTCATCCAAGTATGTGTGACCTTATCAACACGTTGGATGGCCAATAAACGTCGTTACAGTGGACATTAGGAAGTTTTTAACGGTGGGTGTTCAATGACCACTGTTTCCTGTGGTGCGGTCCAGATGAAACTTTTACCTTCTTCAGTTTTTACTCCTAAAATAAGCAGGAAAAATAGATGGACAGTGTGGATATACAAGGAATACATGGAGCTGGGCCCTATAGTCGGGGTCTCACCTACATTGCTAGTCCCGAGGTCGCAGCCAAGTCGCGGTCGGGAAGGGGAGCGGGTGGAAGGGATTGCACGGTATGCCACACGCCACCGACCTCTATGGGCTCCACCTTAATCCATGTATTATATTTAAGTTGTCTACCCATTTGGCGAGATCATTTTTATTGCTGCTAAAATCTGGTTAACCCTCACTCGACTACCTGCACACAAAAATGTCAAAGAAGACCCTGGCTTATAGCAAGGTGACCCTCCGATGCTTGAGTCAAAATCAAGTGATCTGGTCCAGTAGAGTTGAGGGTTTGCTGGTGGGCACATTTCACTATAGATGGGGCCTCTATTTATAAGCCTAGGAGTGGTTACGTGGACAAAAACACTTCCTAAATAGTAGACACGGATGGCGACAATTTCTCAACCGTTTCCCGAGATTCTCGGTGATGATAAGATTGAATGGTCGGGATCTGAAGACACATGAGCTTGGTAGTTGAGGTTGACCATTCAAGCCGACCTTAGGATTTGGACTTACAGTCGTCCTAAGGAAAACCTTCTTGAGACGGGCTCTTTGGTAGACTGTGGTCGGGCTTCCCTCCAATACTGCAGTTCATGTCATGGGAACAGGTCGTCGACGTTGAACCCTTGGGCTCCGACTGGATTGCTGATTTGCTCGTAAAGGCTGTGTTCGAACATCGGGACCGAGCTTCCTTCCTTTGAGACGTTGAAGGAGTCTTGGAGGCACCAGGAATGAACATCCTCTTCATCTTATCGTACGACATGGGGACTCCCTTGAAGGTCTTCAAGCAGTGCGAGTATAACAGCTCCTCGTTTGGTCCTTGGACGCTTCTCCAGGAGATCTGAGTGAGATCTCAGAAATGGATGGGACCGTGGGAGAGCTCGGTGTCCATCCTCTTTCAAAGAAGGCGGAGGTACTTCATCTCCTGGCGGACGAGGCTATTGGGCAGGCAGATCTCCTAGTGGTGGATCACTGTTACTATTTGACCATTGAGGAGCTCCTTGGTCAAAATCGATGCCGTCTGACCACACGACCTGCACATATATCCGAGCCGACCTCATCTTTCTGACCAATTCATTTTTACCCATAACAGTTTTGTTGGCACTCGGTTTGTTTCCCGTCACCTGTAATGTGTGTAGGTGTGCTATAATCGATATAATGGCTTGATCTAAGCTGATCAACTTCGACCTCGAGCGTTGAAATAAGTAGATACATTCAATACGGATATATATGATTAGAATTTGAGAAGACTGGTGGCTTACTCAGCCACTTGCAGAATTTTAAAATGATTAGGCGATAGTCAAATTGTGGGGTTCTTCCTCCAAAATGGGTTGCACAAAAAAGAACTCTCAATCAGTGCAAATCAAACAAAAGAAAAAACTCACAGTCGACCACCAAGAGTGATTGCAAGAATGTGTCCTTTGAAAGAACCATGTGATATTGGATAAAGAATACATCCAATGTTTGATCACAAGAACTTGAGCTATTATAGGGAAAGACAAATTGCAGATAATTGAAAGATAATTTAATTAGTTTGTTTAATTGGTATGAGACTCCTTTATCCACTATTTCTTTTCCTAATTATAGATTTCTGTTGCTTAGATTGTTCTTCTAGATGTTTCTGTCATTACTCCACCAATTACAATAGTCGAAGAACCTAACTTTAGATTCTTTTCTTGTTACGTTTCTTTTTTGTGACTTATCCTCTTGTGTCAATCAACTCCTGTGTTTCTCGGTCACCTTTGATATCTTGAATTGCTCGACTGTGTTTCTCTCTTCGCTCGTTAAACTTTTGGATAACTTGGCCGCATTACTTCTTTGACCATCCAATGACATGTAGAAATGGATTTATGTCAGTTATAATTTTATAAAAAGCACGCCAAATATCTTAAAGATCTTTTCATCAACACCCTATTTCTCGTGTAATACCACATGTCGCTCTCCTATTGGCTTTTTCAGATGGCTAGAAATAGGGTACAACAATTCCCCTGTGACGCCCCGTCACTGTTGCACATGTG
Source organism: Magnolia officinalis (assembly GCA_021015155.1). Taxonomy (NCBI): domain Eukaryota; kingdom Viridiplantae; phylum Streptophyta; class Magnoliopsida; order Magnoliales; family Magnoliaceae; genus Magnolia; species Magnolia officinalis. The sequence goes on from JAJHSJ010000016.1 coordinate 46,466,141, forward strand.
GGCAGGCGCATGTGGGCGGGACCTAAGGGCCTGGGCAAGCTACTAGTGGTTGGCAGGCTATTGTGCTGGCAGGCTACTGTGTACGCAGTGGGGGTTGAAATTGTCCCACATCGGAAGAGTCGTAGGAAGTTGTGGTAATTATATGTGCGGTTCGCACCTTAAGGATACAACGCGTTTTGGGGGCAACCTTAAGAACAAAGTCGTGAGCCCTCTGGACAAAGTGGACAATATTGTGTCCTTGGGTGGGTCGTTTCATCCCCCCATGTTGCTTTGACTTTTGGAAAAAGGTGAAAGCAACATTGTTCAGTTGCCCAATACAATTAATGCAATCAGTTGTTGGTCCACTTATCTCCCCATTGATTCTACCTAACTGAGGTTGAATTAAAAGATATTATTTGTCTTTTCCTTCTAAGACGTTCATGTGACATGTCGCATAGAATCGTGTCATACAAGGAGTCGTGATTGCCCTTTCATTAATGCACACATATCATGGTCGATACATAAACATAACTCTAAGTCGGTGTTTCCTTTCTTTACCCTTTGCTTCTTCTCTTTTGTGTCGAAACTCCCTTTTCTAGTCTTCTTCTCAATTATCACGGTTGCATCCTCCTCTTCTTTTGTTCCATTCTTCCACTTGGAATTGTTCATTAAAGATTTGGATGTTCTTTCTTTAGGAGTGGTCAATGACCTTCTCTTCAATACTCCCATCGAACCGAATAAGACATTATTGACACTTGGTCAACTTTTCATCATGCGCTTACTCACGAACAACTTCATAAAATTAAAACATGTTTTCCAAAGTGCACTGATGAAGTTCTGCTTATTTAATCTGATCATTTCACAGACCCTTCCAATGCTTTTAAGTCTCTGAGATCATGGGCGAAATTAATGAATGGTTAGAAGAATAGTTTACTCGTGTTGAAGCACAACATGATGACAAATGGAAGTAGGCTGGAATATACGAATGTATCAACTTTCCTTGCATGAATATCTAGTTAATACTTTCCTCATTGTAGTAGTTTTAACTTTTTGGAGTCGGTCAACCAATACATCCCGTTTTAGATGCGGTACCATGGGTCCAACGATCATGGATGTATGTGCCTTCACCCATCTTTTTTCCTTAGGTGAGATAGTTTATCTGGGCTTTGCTTCGAAGAATCAATATCCCTTCACCCTTTCGGATAAGACCAACAAGGCATATTCCACTTTTATGGCTCTACAAAACAAATCTTAAGATGAAGTTGATGAGCAAGAGCACACGATTTTCCTTTTGACGTAGATTTGCCAATTTCTGTTGTGTGAGTGCTCTTCAAATTACCAACGAATGCATCCATCTAACCGAGGCACTCACTCAAGGACACCATCTCGATTTTATCCCTTTTGTGCTTAGCCACCTTTATCGCAATATGTTTAAAACAACCACAAAAGGTTTTTACCATTCTAGTGAGCTTATCTAGCTTATCGAGATGTGTTCCTATGAATATTTTGGAGCAAAATTATTCAAATTTGTTCCAATAGATATGGAATTCACTTATTACAGTCACCGAAATATCCTTTGTCCCAATCATTCCTTCACCTACTGTATGAGTTTCTTCTTTACTTTTACTCTTGATAAGTCCAACAATTCCTTCTTTTCATTTAAGGAAAAAGATTTCGACCCTTAATAGATGACTGCGGGTTGACTGATACCAGGATGGCAAGCCTTAGAGATGCGGCTTGAAAGAGTTATTTGATATTCAGAAACCTACCATATGGCGACATAGTGGATATGGGTGTTAATGCCAAAGATGAAATCGAACAATATTGCCCCAATCTTCTTACTCAGCCAACCTCCAACTCGTTGACCAGTTACAGATTCAGTTAGCACATTTCGAACTCTCCATAGAGAGATTGATTCTATAACCATGCTTCCCCTCCTTACCAACTATCATCAGCAATTAGAGTCATTCACTCCTGGTGGAAAAACTATTATGAGACTTTGATTAGTGGGTCCCATGAATTGATCATTGGTCGACTTTCTCCTTCATCCAAAGTTGAGAAACCTATGGCGACGACTAAAGAAGGTACTAAAAAATCGACAGCACCTCAGTTAGTCATGTCTCCTATTTAGAGGGCGACATGATTAAGGAAGACAACTTTAGTCGCATCGACCATCCCATCCTAAGCACCAATAAAGACAATTGAACCTTCTTTCACATTAATAAGAACAGTTGAGCCAACTCAACCTGAACTAAGGTGTCAGAAGACCACAATTGAAGGTCCAGTAAAAGTGATTCCGGCAACGACTTCAATCCCTATACCTACAACTCCTCCAATCATTTTGAAGATTTCCGAGCTCGGGCTTACATTTCTTATAACTTCTGGTTGATCTGCTTCAAGTATTTCTTCTTCGGCCAAAGTTATCACAGACTTCGAAAAATATTACAAAATCTAATTTTGGGCAGGTATTTCTCCTTCACAGCATTTTTGAGAGATGGAAGATGTGTATAAGAGACATAAAGATATTCAATTAAATAACACGTTTAATAAACGGTAAAGTGAAAAGGAAAGATTACATAATCTTAATCTTCCTTTTGATCGATTTCTCATGCCATACTATCCTAATCCTTCCCTTTTTCTTCGTTCTAACCGAGCTCTAGCCTTGATTGTTGATCCCACCAAATTTTACCAGCAGTCAACCAATTTACCATCATTGTTGTTCCGTTACATTTAGGTGAATGTTGTTCAATATTTTGTTCTTTTATTTTTAAAAAAATTACTTTGCAATCTACATGTCTTACTTTATCCCTTCTTTTTTTGACAGTAACCTAAGAGCTCTCGGCCTTAAAAACTTGGTCTTTATGTTATCTCCTCAAGCGGAGACATATATTCTAGACACTTCGTTCTGCTGCTACTTAGTCTCCTGTAAGAAGACAACCCGTGGAGTCCTTCAGTCTCATTTTACACTCTATAAATTCATCACTTGCACCTGATTAAGATTAGGGAGTTGTAAAATCGGTCGCCTCGACAACCTTTGTCACACCCCGAAATTCGAGTACCTGAATAAGGTTTTCGGGACCAGAATCCCAAGGTTCGTGAGTTATAATATAATGACATTAATTACAATCTAGTTGATTCAATCAAATTCAATAAAAATTCAACGTCAACTAAAAGAAAATACAGCTGAAATGTTTATTAAATTCAACTCTTTTGATAGTTTGTCATTTCTACATCGAAATTTGAACATAAATTAAACCTAAATAACAAAAAAAAAAAAACTGAATTGAATTAAAACTGGATTGTAATTAATGTCTAATAGTAGAGGCCCGCCTGCTCGTAGTATTCCAGCTCTGCACCTGTGCCTTTTTTTAGTAGGATGAGCATAACAGCCCAGTAGGGTGATTTTTTACCCAAAATTTAACATGTTCAGATAATATCAATTTTATAATAATGAAGGAAATAGAATACAGATAATGAAATTTAACAACAGAATTGAAAAAAAATGTGATGCATATGATATTTCCATGAATACTCATAACATTTATAACATTTTTACAATACTGTACCCAAGTGGATTGTCACGTTGCATTAACGCCCACGCACTGGTACCTCATGGTGATGGACCCATTTATACGTTAGCTGGTCAGATTACTGCTCCAGTTGTACCTCTGACATATGTCGCACACACAATTGTACTCATACGCCGTACACAAAGGAGACTCCAAAGGATCCAGTGGGTTATAGGGTCTTTCACCCAAGGGATACAATTGCCCTACTTGTTGGCTTTAGTGTCTCTCACCCAAGGGACACGATTGCCCTACTTGCTAATTTAGGGTCTTTCACCCAAAGGATTCGATTGTCCTACTTGCTTACGCTACATCCAACATATTAAAATTGATGCTCAATGAATGGTAGACATACATGTAAGATGAATAATTATTTTACAATCAAAATATCAACAATATAATTCTAATTAATAATTCTATATTTAAATTTTGTTAAAACTTTAATAATACAAATACTTAAATAAAATATTATTTTACTATTATTTAATTTAGAATTTCTATGAAATAGTGTATAAGAAATTTTAATTTTAATTCCAAAATTTTAAAATTTTTCTTAAACTTAAGTTCATTTAAATTTAATTTAATTAACTCTTTAAAATTTTTACAATTAAAATTTGGATTTTAATTTTTACAGAAACAAAAATATTACACTGATTTCTATAAGATAACATTAATAATATAACAAAAATTATTATTTAATAATTTAAGTTAATCTATCTTAAAAATTTTTATCTAATTATTTTAAATTTAAATTTAGGATTTTATTTTTATATCTAAATTTAATAAGTTTAAGAAAGTTATTAATTTGGACTTTGGATACTATTAATATTATTATTATTTTTCTACATTCAAATTTTAAATTATTTTTTTTATAATTAATTCTAAGTATTATAAATTATTGGAATTTAAATTTTTAGTTATTTTTTTTAACTTGAATATATATATATATATATATATATATATATATATATATATATATATATATATATATATATATATATAATTCAGATTAATTTAATGATTAAATTTAATAACTAACAAACTCATTAATTAAAAATATTTTTAAAATTAATTCAAATTACTAATTTAAATAAATTCATAAATTAATTTAAATTTAATCTATTTTTTTATAATTTATTTTCATATTAATTGATTTTTTAAAATTTTAGGAATAATTCATATTTAATTTTTAATCTTAACAAAAAATTTAAGAATAAATAAATTAAAATATAAACTTAGATAAATTATTTATTTTATTCTGTAAATTTATTTTATTTTATTTAAATATAAATATATAAATTTATTTCAGCATTAAATATTATAAATATAGAAATAGAAATTCATACATGAATAGGATTTCTTATATAAAAATTCAACTGACAATAATATTCCTATAAAATTTTTGGATTAAATAAGCATATTAAATAACTAAAAATGATAAATTCCAGGATAAGATCACCTATCTCAAAAGTCTGATGATCCAACCCCGCTTAATCTCTCTCTCTTGATGTACAGAGCTCTCTCTTTCCCCCTCTCTATTTTGATTTGATTGATTCCTTCGTTCTCTCTCTCTCTCTCTCTCTCTCTCTGTTTTTTTTTTTTAATATTTTAATAAAGGGGTGCGTAATGGAATGGAAGAGAGGGGATTATGGGACGGTTTCATTTAGTGGGAGGGTTCGGCGCCCATTATCGTACGAAAAGGAAGGAAAGTGGAGAAAGTGGTTTAGTCGTGCGGAAGATTATTATTATTATTATTTTTTAAAGATATGGTGGGTCCCACTACGATAATATTAATCTACTCTGTCCATTATCTCGGCCTGGCCAAGAGAACATGTAAGGCCAAAAATGAGGCTGATCCAAAACTCAGGGTGCCACATGCAAGTGGACGGTGGGGTTAGTTCCCACAAAAATGGGTTGTTACAACCTTATCTTCCATTCTACCTACTCCATCCACAAAACGGACTGATCAAGTAGACCTCACCCTAGTCGATGAACACAGGATGATTCCTTTGGACGAAACTGAAATATCGGAAGAGGAAACCTCTCGACCAACTGAAGTCTCTCCTGGTCGAGCTACAAAGATTCTTTTGGTCAACATCTCCGCCTCTTCAGCTCTATCGACCGATATTTCTCCTACCAATCTTCTTCTTTTGAGGTGCTACTTCTCGTGGAAGACATATTATCCTCTTTTGACTAGTCCTTCCCCCACAATATTCTAGTGGTTAAATCCCCTGCATCTTCATCAGAGATCCAACAACTTCAAGAGGAATTATGAGCTTTCATTCACTCTAGTGCCGCTAACATAATTTCATCAGGATCGATCGAGAGAATTAACCTTCTCATTTTCTAGTACCAAACTCTCACTCAGTTTGATGAGTCTTTGTCGGCCAAAATACCTGTACTTTATGAATTTCTAAGTTTGATTCATGAGCATCAAGATATAGTTGTTGCGGTCGATAGACTTAAGTCTGAGCATTCATCTGTCTCCCTTAGAATGATTGAGATCACAACTACTAGTGAGAAAAACTTTTTGTTGTATACAACAACTTGAAGGAGTCAAATACAACTCTGATTGATCTGAAAGCTCAAATCTCGATAATGGAAGATAAACTGAAAGTGTCAAAAGAAGAAGAGAAATCTTAAACTGAGCACCGGCATGGTCAAAAGCTGAAATCAATAAATTGGGTGCTTAAATGTACGAGCACACTCCACTGATTGATTAAATAGCATGCTCAGAGGCTAGAGACAAAGCTACTCTTCATCGATAAGAAGCAAAGCGGTCGAAGCTTCAAGAAGTGATTGCCACTTTTTTGTCATTTGAATTTTATTTTCTTTGTACCTGTTTGTTGTCGGTCTGTAATTTCTCTTTATCTTTAATACAATTAGCCAAAATGTTTTCTTTCCATCTATTTTTGCATTATCTCAAATACTTAGCTTCTTCTGTGCGCATGACACAATTGTATTAATGACATGGGCAATACGTGAAGAGTCATGCGCTCTTCTATTCCCTATTCCTAGGGAACATTTCATGCCATTAATGGGGCACTTCAACCATCATGACTCCTCGCCTTTAGGTGTGATCATCCATTTTGAATGCCTATATAAAGGAGTCCTTAGTTCTTTCTCCACTATACACTCAAATTCCTTTACTTTCCCATCGTCAAAAGCCCTTTCCTTCTCTTATCAATGGTTGTTGTACATATATATCATATCAATCGGTCTTAGGCCTTCTTAAGGAAAATCCTTTCCTTGGACATCGATGCTTTCGCTCACTTTACCCTCTATTATGACATTTACCCTTTCTTTCGTGACCTTCGGGTGACTGTAAGGAATTCCTTTGAATAAACTACTAGATGCATTAACCAGAGTATCGACGGGGCATACTTTGTTATCGGAAAAAGAATTGAAAACTCTTAATGCTCATGTAAATGAGTGTGCTGTCATTCATTGGGAAACAAACATACTCTCCGATCAATACGATTGGTCCTAGTATAATCGCATGAACTGGACTCGACAATATCATTTTAACGAAGTGAAATTGATAACTTTGTAGGTTCAACACTAATAAGTTGATGATGACCTCCAGGAGACCAAGCACATCTACCCTAAAAGGTACTCGAATTACACCCAGACTCTTCTAAACTTCATCAACTCTTAAATCGATCTTTATCAAGCTTGGTCGCATGAGAGCAGGAAATGGAAGAGAGACAGAGCACAAAGCCGATGTCATCGGCCACCGCATCGACAAGTTCCTGTGCTTCTTCGACTGTGTTCTGGAAAGTGGAGAGTCCTAGAAGGCTCAAAGGTAAACAACTAAACTATCAGAGAACGTGCCACCAAGGATTTTTACGAGATGAAGGCTACTTATGCCTGAGTTACATTTTAATCGAGCCTTTATTTTCTGACATAGGGGAGGATGTGAGGTCGAGCACCATCTTCCTCAAGAGGATAACTATTCCGAATCCACAGAACTTCTCTGGACTCCTCATAGAGACTTCTTGAATCCACGAGGAAAGAAAGCAGAAAATAGAAATAAATTCTAATAAATTCAAAATTGATTAACGAATGCTTAAAACTGAGCTCACAACCCTTTAAATAGGGGTACCAAGCAATGAGAATTTGAAAGAAATCAGAATCAAACTACAACTAAAACTCCTAGAAATCGCGACTTACTATAAATAGTAAACTTACTATTTATAGATGGCCGTGATGTCTACTAGTGCGCAAGGTTTTCGGCCAAAAATAGTAAGCGTCCTATTTGGCTTCACCAAACTGTTCTCCTAATTATTCTAAGCTCTTTTCATGTTGGGCACAACTTCTAAAGCCCGATGGATGAAGAGTTATAAGCAAACTAAAACTTACTATTTATAGTAAAAACGAAATTAAAACAGGGAAACGACCATCGATCCAGGGGTTTTTCACAATTTCGGGTGTTGCAGCCCAGCGTAGTTGGGTTGGTTGGCTAAAGTAACTCGTTCTACCCCAATATCATATATTTTACGTCAGGTAACTCATTCCGGATTGCGAGATACGCCCGATCTAAGGTCCGATGGTCCGGATCACTTCTGTCATCGACCGGGCCTTTTTTGATCCATCTTGGCCATGAAACTATCCGCGAGCCGCTCTACATCGGTACCCTCCACTTCAAAAGAACTCATCCTCAAGTTCTCGTCCTGCGCTGGTTCATGATACTCGGTCAGGTCTGCGACGTTGAATGTCCGTGAGATCACCATGTCATTTGGAAGATCAACAACATAAGCGTTGTCATTGATCTTTCGGATGATTGTTACCGGTCCAATCTTTTTATTCTTCAACTTGTTGTACGTTCCGGTCAAAAATCATTCTTTACGTAGATGGACCATTACTTGGTCGCCCACCTCAAACACTTTTTATCGCCGATGCTTATCCGCTTGCTCCTTGTACTTTTCGTTAGAGGCATGAAGCTTGGTTTGTACCTCCGCATGAATGCCCATGATCTTGTCAGCTATATGTTCTGCAGCAATGCTCATGCGTGAGAGCTTGGGTAGAGGGACCAAGTCTAGTGTGTGGCGAGGTACTCGTCCGTAAATAACCTGAAACGGGGATTTCTCTGTCGAGCGGTTCACCATGTTGTTGAATGCAAACTCCGCTTGAGACAAGCCAAATCCCATTGTTTCAGTTTTTCTCCTGAAATACATCAAAGGAGGTTTCCCAATGTGCGATTCACAACCTCAGTTTGATCGTCAGTCTGTGGGTGGTAGGCGTTGCTGAACTGATGTATCGATTTGAGTCCACAAAGTTCGTCAAAAGTGGCTTATGAACTTCGTGTCACGATCAGAAGTAATAGTCTTGGGAACCCCTTGTAGTCGCACAATTTCTCTGAAGAATAAATTCACTACATGTGTTGCATCGAGTCTTCTTGCATGGAATAAAGTGTGTCATCTTGGAGAAACGATCTACTACCACGAACATCGAATCCATGCCGCATTGTATTCGTGAGAGACCAAGCACGAAGTCCATAGATAAATTCTCCCAAGGGCCATCAGGCACGGGTAACGGGGTGTAGAGGCCCGTATTATGAGATTACCCCTTGGAGGTCTGACAAATATAGCAACGTTGGACTGTCTTTCCCACATCACATACCATTGCGGCCAGTTAATAACGTTCTTCCACAAGAGCTCGCGTCTTGTCTCACCCAGGTGTCCACTGAGGCCACCTCATGTAACTCTTGGATTATTTGTTCCCCTTAGCGAACCATTCGGGATGCACAGTCGATTTTTCTTGAAAAGGAACCCATCTTGCATATGTAAGTTGCAAAGTGACCTTCTTGGCATCTAACCCATGCGTTCTTAAGTCAATCGTCATCGGCCATATATGTCTTTGAGGTGCTCGAACCCGACAACCTCATTGCTCTAGTGACTAACAAAGTTGCACGGCGACTCAGTGCATCAGTCTACTTTGTTCTGTGCCCTGACTTGTGTTTTAGTACGAACGTGAATTCCTACAAAAAACGAGATCCATCTAGCATACACATGGTTAATGTTAACTTGACTATTAATGAATTTGAGAGCTTGATGGTCCGTGTAATGTATGAATTCCCTTTGGATCAAATAATGTTGTCAGTGTCGTAGTGTCTGGACTACCGCGTATAACTCAATCTCATATGTAGACCACTTCTTGCGTGCATCGCTAAGTTTCTTATTGTAGAAAGCTACCGGCCTACCTTCTTGAGACCAAACTCCCCCAATTCCGACATATGAGGCATCACATTCGATTTCAAACAATTTGTCGAAGTAGGAAGTACAAGAACCGGGGTCGTGGATAATCTGTGCTTGATTTCGGCAAAGCTCCTGTCGGCTTCGTCAGTCCATTAAAACTGTCCTTTCTTCATGCAATCTGTGATTGGTGACACAATGGTACTGAAAATTTTCACAAACCGGCGATAGAATGTCGCCATTCCGTGGAAGCTTCGCACTTCGTGAATATTTGTGGGAACCGGCCATTCTCTGATTGCTTTCACCTTTTCCTCATCCACCTGAATGCCCGTGGATGTTACATATGGGTGGTTTCGTCTTCACTGTATATCAAAACCCAGAAATAATAGGCTATCAGTCATGAAGCTGCAATTTTTAAATTGAGATACAATTTATTTTTAGTGAGCACTTGAAGGACCTTCTTGAGGTGTTCCATATGGGTGGTTTCGTCTTGACTGTATATCAAAATATCATCGAAATAAACCTCAACGAACCTGCCAATGAAAGGTTTCGGAACTTGGTTCATCAATCTCATAAATGTGCTAGGCACATTTGAAACACCGAAGTGCATGACCATCCATTCGTATAATCCTTCCTTGGTCTTAAAGGCCATTTTCCACTCATCACCTAGTCGTATTCGAATCTGATGGTAGCCACTCCTTAGGTCTAATTTAGAGAATATTTTTGCACCCTCTAGCATGTCCAGCATATCGTCTAACCCTGGTATAGGAAACCTGTATTTTATGGTGATTTTGTTGATGGCTCGGCTGTCAACACACATGCGCCAACTCCCATCTTTCTTTGGAGTTAATAGAGCCGGTACAACACATGGACTCATGCTTTCTCGAATAAGACCCTTACGGATCAACTCCTCTACTTATCCCTGAAGAATCTCGCACTCATTCAGACTCATTCGATAATGAGGAAGATTAGGTAAACTGGACCCAGGGACAAAGTCGATATGGTGTTGGATATCCCGCATGGGGGGTAACCCATCAGGAAGGCCATTGAGCCAGATTTCTTTTAATTCTATAGTAGAGGCCTTAGTCTTTCAAGGATGATGGTAGGCTCGAGTTCTTTCCATTTTACAATTAATGCATAAGTCTGTCCTGTTTCTTTGGATTCTTCCACGAAGTCTCGTATGATTAAGAGAAAACAACCCTCCACTTTAGAAGTTTCAGGTGGTCTCTCTGGATCCATAGGGGCCAATATGGTCTTCCGGCCGTCCTTGACGAAGAATATATGTTATCTCGCCCTTTATGAGTGGCGTCACGGTCAGATTGTTAAGGCCGACCGAGTAGTATGTGACATGCTTCCATGTCAACCATCGCATACTACTTCATCCTTATAATGTTTGCCAATTGAAAAGGATATGGTGCACCGTTCAGTTACTTTTGTTTCGCTGACCTTCTTGATCCAACAGATTGTATATGGAGAGGGATGACACCCGTTTTCAATTATAATTTTTTCACCATGACCTTGGAGACGATGTTCTCGCTACTCCCACTATCAATGATCACGTCACAAACCTTTCGATTCACCGTACACGTAGAGCGGAAGATGTTATGCGCTGTGGATGTACTTCTTTTCTTAGCGCATATAGTAGTCGCCTCACGACGAGTGACTCACCGTGATCTTGCTGACCCAACATGAATCTACCTCGTCCTCGGTGGATGCTCCTGTTCTTCAATATCTAGATCTTCATAAGCGTTATCAGCACTACCATCATTGATGGCAAGGTTTGCCACTTTTCGCTGGGGACAAGTATTTGATAGGTGGCCCGGTTGGCCACAACGATAGCAGTTGTCGGACCTTGGCCGAGCATAGGGGTTCAGGATTCTATTTGGACCAGCAGCAGTCGATACGTCCCTTTGGGGTCTAACTTACCAGCTTCCTTAATCTCAGTTCTCAGACGTGGAGGTTGAGTGCGTGCTCCTATGGGCTCCTTCCCCTTGGGCTGTGCAGTTCCGTAGGGCAGACCTGCTATAGGGATCCTTACAGTAGGATAGGTCCGTGTGTTAGGACGTTCAAGTTGCCCTTCTCCCTGAGTAGCCAACTTGATCGCATCATTCATCGTCCAGACGGACTGCATCTGGACCCAATCCTGGATAGCCATACGCAATCCACCGTTAAATTGGGCGACTTATTACGATTCGGTCTCGACCAAATCGTTATACGCCGCCAGGCGGTAAAATTCTTCTGCGTATTCTCTCACCGACCGACTACCCTGTCGACAATTTTGGTATTATTGGAATAATACTTGATCATAATCGCTAGGGAGGAATCGGGCACGTAGTAGCTGCTTCATCCGCTGTCAGGTGCGGATTGGTGCTTTTAGCTGCCTGGTTCGCGCGAGTTACAGTTGTTCCCACCAAGCTGAAGCTCCTCCTTTCAACTTGTAGGCCACAAGCTTGACCTTCTTTGCTTCAGGGATGTCCATATAGTCGAAAAATCGCTCAACTTCAGAAAGTCAATCGAGGAAATTCTCAATGTGTAGTTGGCTATTGAAGCTAGGAATATCAACTTGCATCTTAAATTCTCGATCTGTTCGATTTACTCGATCGCCGCCATGTCTGGGGTGTTGGAAGATTATGTCGTCGATTTCCTCTTCACTGGAGCCCCCTTCCTCAGGAATGACCCTTAGATGCACTGCCAGTACTATCCTGCGATCAGGGCGATTACAAGTTTCAGCAATTGGCAGTGGAGGATTACCACCAGGAACACAGAGTTGCCTTAGGTTTTTCACTAAGAGATCTGTTATGCAGTTGATGGAAGCCTGCAACCCTTGCATGGCTTGCCGATTCTTTTGTTGCGCTACTTCGAAAGATGCCGCCGTTAAAGGTAAATTCTCTGGAGCACCGCCCATGAGATTGTCGCTCGACCCGTCGTTAGAAGTCATCGATCCGAGGAGAAACCTCGCTTTGATACTAAACTGACATAGGGGAGGACGTGAGGTCAAGCACCATCTTCCTCAAGAGGATAACTATTCCGAATCCATGGAACTTCTCTGGACTCCTTACAGAGAGTTCTCGAATCCACGAGGAAAGAAAGTAGAAAATAGAAATAATTTCTAATAAATTCAAAATTGATTAATGAATGCTTAAAAACGAGTTCACAACCCTTTAAATAGGGGTACCAAGCAATGGGAAAGAAATCAGAATCAAACTACAACTAAAACTTCTAGAAATTGCGACTTACTATAAATAATAAACTTACTATTCATAGACGGCCATGTCTACAAGTGCGCAAGGTTTTCGGCCACAAAAAGTAGTAAGTGTCCGATTGGGTTCACTAAACCTTCCTAATTTTCTAAGCTCTTTTCACGTTGGGTGCAACTCCTAAAGCCCAACAGATGAAGAGTTATAAGCAAACTAAAACTTACTATTTATAGTAAAACGAAATTAAATAGGGAAATGACCGTCGATCTAGGGGCTTTTTGCAATTTCGGGTGTCGCAACCCTACGTAATGGGTTGGTTGGCTAAAGTAGCTCGTTCTACCCCAAAATCATATATTTTACATCAGGTAACTCATTCCGAATTGCGAGATACGCCTGATCTAAGGTCCGATGGTCCGGATCACTTCTGTCGTCGACCGGGCCTTTTGCTCCATCTTGGCCATGAAACTGTCCGCGACCCGTTCTACATCATTTTCACTTTCTTATTATTATTATTTATATAAATAAAGATATATAATCGGCCACTCGACCGCATTTATTACTGTTCTCAGCCTTATATATATATATATATATATATAGGGAAAAGGTACAATGCGCTCGAGCTGATTTTAATGCCCCATGAGGTCGAGCTGTGTGGCCCCACCGTGATGCGTTTTGAACATCTACCCCATCAGTCAGATGCACCATTCCGTGTGGGCCTAGGTCTCAAAAATCAAGTCAATCCGTGAGTGGTGGGCCACACCACATACAGAAGTGGAGAGGGGCAGTGCACCATTAAAACATTCATAATCATTTTTTTGGGCCCACTGAGATGTGGTTTGCAAATCCAGCCCATCCATTATGTGTGTCCCACTTGGATGAGGGTTCAGACCAAGTTTCAGTAGCATTCAAAACTCAGGTGGGCCCCACTAAGTGCTTTTATATGTTTTTGGCAGGTCTTCACATCATTTTAGATGGTATGGCCCACCTGAGTTCCGTATACGGCTGATTTTTGGGATATGCCATAGTTTAAAGGGGACCCATCAAATGCACGGTGTTGATGGTCGACACGCATCATGGTGGGGCCCACACAGCTCGACCTCACGGGAGCTTAAAATTAGCTCGAGCGCATAATACCTTTTCCCATATATATATATAATATATATATATATAATATATATATATATTATATATACACATACATACACACTTCTATCTTTGGACCGATTGTGCATCATTTTGACTATTCTAACTATCATTTGGCCTGATCTTTCCATATCTCACACAAACTAAGATGATATACTTTAAAAATGTATTGTTTATCAAAATTTTTGCTATCTTTCTATCAATATCATGAAGGATATATGATCCTCCATGGATAACATTTATCACTGTGAATTTCTCCCAAAAAGAAGATGAAATTTTTTTTTCAATGTTGAGAGAGATTCAAGGAACTTTTACTCACTAGCCCATAACATGGCTACAAGATTTGGTGGGTGATTAGCTTTTTCTATGATTGATTGAACTCAAACATGCGCCAATTCGTAGAGATGATGTGTAACGACAAATTCATGGGCAAAGATCCCGAGGAGGAATGGAATTACTTTGAGATGTTGGCTAAAACTATACAATCATGAGACACCACCAAGAAATCAAGTAGTGCCAAGCATACTCCCAAAGTGAAAGAGGGAATATATATCCTAAAGAGGAGGACGATGTTAATGTAAAGATCATGGGTCTCACTCGAAAGGTTAAGGCCATGAAACTGAGGAAGGTAGAAGCAGTCCAAAAAACCATTGAAGCCGTTGAAAATGTTTGTGGCATATGCGAAAGCAATACACACCTAACAAAGGATTGTACGGCAAGCTCAAGTGAATGCTATGAATGTTTATCAATGCCCATTTATTGCACCTACTTCTAACATGTATAATCTAAGTTAGCGGAACCATCCCAACTTTAGTTGGAAAAATGGACCAACAACTAATGCTAGCACTCCTCCCTAAGGGCCTCCTCCCGCACCATAAAGTACACCACAAGTAGGCCCAGCAAAGAGAACCCTTGAGGACATGTTGCAAGCATTTATGTTAGAGAAAATACAATTTAATCAAACCACCATCCAAGCCATAAATGATCTGAAAACATTAACTTCTAGGATTGAATCACACTTGAGTGTTAGGGAGAAATGGGTCTTTCTGGCCCAACCTTAGCCTAGCCCAAAAGGGCAATTTGAAGTAAGTAGTTCTAATCCTTCCAACTCACATGATGAACAAGGTAAATCCATCACCACTCTTAGAAGTGGGAAATAGATAGATAAGACCATCTCAATGAAGGCCAAAATACCTAAAGACTATGAAAAATGTAAGGATGATGATGGACCTAGTGTTGTTCCACATGATAAAGGATCAGAGCATGAGTACCAGCCTATGGCCTGATTTCCCCAATGCCTTCTTCCACCAAAGAGGCTAGTTGATAACCAGGACATCTTAGAGGTTTTCAAACAAGCAAAAGTTAACATTCCCTTGTTAGATGCAATCAAAACAAGTTCCCTCCAATGCCCAATTCTTAAATGACTTATGTACAGTCAAGTGCAAACAGAAATGCATAAGAATCTTCTTGAATGAATAGGTGATTGCTATCCTAAGTTAGAAAACTCCCCCTAAATATAAAGATCTGGGTATCCTTACCATCTAGTTTATTATTGGGAATTTCTGAATTAAACAAGCATTGTTAGATTTAAGGATGCGTGTGAACCTCATACCCTACCCAGTATATGAACAACTAAGCCTTGGTGAATTGAAACCCACCAAGAGGACATTACAATTAGTCGATCTGTTTGTTTAAATACCGAGAGGGGTAGTAGAGGACATGTTAGTCCAAGTTGACAAATTCTACTATCCAGTTTATCGTTTTGGACACGTAATCGGTCATGAACTCAAGAACTCAAAACCTTTTCTTATCTTCAATACAATCTAAAGTTTCTTTAAAAAAAGAACTCAAATTCCTATTATTTTCGGACGTCCATTCGTCGCCACTGCACACATTATTCATTGCCGGAATGGATTCGTGAAGCTATCCTTTGGGAATATGACATTGTGGTTGAATGAATTTAATTTGTACAAGCAACTGAGAGATGGTGATGAGATCCACGAGATAAACATGATAGACACTCTAGTGCAAGATGTGTTCCTCTTGACTACAATATCTGATCCGTTAAAAGTATGCTTAGCTCGGTTCATAGATTCTAATGATCATATGATTTTATATGTATTGCATGCCTTGTTAGATTTTGCACCGATACTCGAAACTACCCGGTGGAAGCCATGTTTTAAAAAAATTGCCCCTTACAAACTCTAAGCCTTCACCATCTAGCATTAAAGCACTGAAGCTTGACTTAAAACCATTGCCATATGAGTTAAAGTATGTTTACTTAGGTCAAGATGATATATTTCCTGTGGCCATTTCTTCATGTCTAGAAAAGGACTAAGAGTTTGAGTTGATTAAAGTACTCAAAGAATACAAAGGATCAATTTGATGGATGATTGTGGATCTTAAGGGAATAGACCCGTCGATTTGTACTCAGAGCATACACTTTGAGGAGAATACAAAATCCACTAGGTAACCACAATCCCATTTAAATACAAACATGAAGGAAGTGGTTATAGTCAAGGTGTTGAAATTATTAGATGTGGGTATCATCTACCTATATCTGATGCTCAATGGGTCAGTCCGACTCAAGTGGTTCTTAAGAAATCAGAAGTCACCATTGTCCCTAATGCGAATAATGAACTCATCCTAATCAGAGTAATGATTGGTTGGATGATGTGCATTGATTATAGGAAGCTAAATACAGTGACAAGGAAAGACCACTTCCCTCTACCATTCATTAATCAAATCTTAGAGAGGCTGGAGGGTCATTTCTACTATTGCTTCCTTGATGGTTATTCTAGATACAACCAAATAGATATCACCCCTAAGGACTAAGAGAAAAGAACTTTTACATGCCCCTTTGGCACCTTTTCTTACAAAAAGATGTCATTCGGTATATGTAATGCTCTCGCCACATTCTAAAGATGCATGCTCAACATATTCTCTGACATGGTGGGGCATTTTCTTGAAGTTTTTATGGATGGTTTTTGTGCTTTTGGTTGTACGTTTAATGAATACTTAGATCACTTAACATTGATTTTGACCCAATATGAAGAAAAGAACCTTAAGGCCTGTTTGGAAGTGTGGATTTGGAAACCGTGGATGGGAACCCCTAGATTTGAAATCCTACTAGTGTGTTTAGCACCCTGGATTGTGAATAAACTTTAATCCAAAAGTAGCTATGCATGGTATATTCACAGGGGTTTGAATTTAATTACTAAATCAACTTTAATCCAAAACTAGATATGCATGGTATATTTACAGGGGTTTGAATTTAATTATTAAATCAACTTTATTCCAAAAGTAGCTATGCATGGTATATTTACAGGGGTTTGAATTTAATTACTAAATCAACTTTAATATCTCTAATTAGTGAGATACGTAATTTTTGACACAATGGTTGTAATAAGCCCGCTGAAATATATGCTTTGCCCAAAAATGATGAAATTCCAAGTCTCAGATGGGCCACAAGCACAAGATCATGTTTGAGTGACTAACCAACAATTTTTAATCATTGATTCACATGATCAATGTTTGGACGGTGTTGATTTACATGGACAATGTTTGGATGGTGACGATCATCATTAGTAGGCCATGTGCCCAATAGAATGATAGTATAGTGACACACATGTTACATCTATAACTATTGAAATAATTTTAGATGTAATTCAAGCTCTCACCGTGGATTTCAAACCCCCTCTTTGAGGGGATTTAAAACCCCCAGTTACTTTATGCTGCCAAACAACTAGGGGATTTGAAACCCCCTCGAATCCACGGTGCCAAACGACCCCTTATACTCAACTGGGAGAAGTGTTTCATGGTCCAAAAGGGAATTGTTCGTGGACGAATCATCTCGTCCAATGGAATTTAAGTAGACAAGGCCAAAATTAATCTAATTGCCAATCTACCACCACCCAAAAGCATACGTAGGGTGCGAACTGTTCCAATTTCCAGCTTTTAAATCTGAGTTAAGGTTTTTTTTCAATATATCTGCTCGACTCCTCACTAGTTCTTCCTCCAATCAATGGCAAGCCTTATTCACCAAGCCCATCCTATATATGGGGTCATTCAAAAGATGAGTCCTTTTTCCTTCTCACGAATCATGGGAGCACATATCACCCCTATTAGTAAGGATGACAAAGCTCATTTTCCTTTTAGGGTTACCTAGCGCACTTGATAATTATCGGATTTTTCACGTTGGTCACTGGACAGTTTTGTCCTGTTCCGATATCATCGATAGACTTTAGATTATATCGAGGCTGCCATCGAGAGACATTCGATGACATCGATAATTGTCGAAATTTTCACCCCTGGTCGCTGAACAGTTTTGCTCCTGTTTCGATATCATTGAAGGACCGTCGATGATATCGAATCTATCATCGAGAGACCTTCGATATCATCGAAGAGTTACACAGATGCAATTGCGGAAACGCAGAATCTGCTGATTTTGTTTCCTATTTGGATTCTACCTCTTTCTATTCTTATATAAAGGGGTGTATGCAGGATTGGGGTGCATTCCAGGGTTTTCTAAGGTTTCCTAAAGGTACTCTAAGCGGGCTTAGGGCTATCAAAAGGTGAGAGAGAGAGAGAGAGAGAAAGAGAGAGAGGAAGCTTGTGGAAGGGAGATTCTGCTCGTAGAGGTGATCTACTTTGCAGTCCACGTCTAGCGCTCTACGTCCTCGTGATCGGTGAGATCTCTCCATTTTTCTTTTGTTCTCATATTATTTATCCACTCCTGCGTGAGTGAAGAAGGTTTGATCCAAGCGGTGTGTGCTTGTGATCGGTTATAACGTTCTGCTTTATAGTGGATTGTTAATCTGGACGAGGTCTCGTGGTTTTTACCTCTTTGAGGGTCTTCCACGTAAAATTCCCTGGTGTCGTGTGGTGGTTTATGCTTTGATTTATTCATTGCTTTATTATTCCATAATTCTGGGTTGTTTCGAGAGGCTAGATCCCAAGATTTTATGCAGGCCCCCAATAAAGTGGTATCAAAGCTAAGTTCATTGAATGGGTATGATCGGGTTTGAATTATAGAAGGTGTCTCATCAAGGATGATTAGTCTCAATGGTTCTAACTGGACCATATGAAAGGCTAAGATGGAGGACTTGCTTTCTTGCAAGGACCTATATTCTCCAATTTTAGGCATATCAGTAAAATCCAAGGATGTCTGATTATGATTGGAAGAAGATGGACCGAAAGGCGGTGGGGTTTATTAAACAATGGTTGGACGATTCTATATTACACCATGTGTCTACGGAGACCTCAGCCGCTAGCCTATGACTGAAATTACGAGGGCTGTAAGAGAGGAAGACAGCTGGTAATAAGATTTTTCTGATAAGGCGACTTGTGAATCTCAAGTTCAAATATGGTGGTTCTGTGGCCGAGCACATGAATGAGGTCAGCAATATAGTGAATCAGCTCTTCGCTATGAAGATGGTCCTGGATGATGAACTATAGGCTTTGTTATTGCTTAGTTCATTGCCTGACAGTTGGGAGACATTGATGGTGTCCCTAAGTAACTCCGCGCCCGATGGAAAGATATCCATGGAACAGGTAATCAGTTATCTCTTCAATGAGGAGACAAGGAGGAAGTCTCAGGGGTCTACTCAGCAAGAGCCCTTGTGACACAGGAACGGGGGAGAGAAAAGAACAGGAAGGGAGGGAAGGCTCGAGATAAATCAAGAGGCAAGTCGAATAACAGAAAGGATGTTGATTGCTGGAATTGTTGCAAGAAGGGCCACTACAAGCATGAATGTCGTGGTAAGAAGAACGATAAGAACGGAAAAGGAAAGGAGAAGGAAGATGAATCAAATTCCACTATGGTCGTTTCAGATGGTGACGTCGTAGTTATTCTTTCAGCAGATCACGATATATGTCTCACGGCTACGAGTCAGGACACCGACTAGGTGATAGACTCGGGAGCCTCGTTTCATGCGACTCCACGCAGGGACTTCTTCACAAGCTACAAGTCAGGTGACTATGGGATCGTGAAGATGGTAAATTCTCGCGTATCAAAGATCATAGGGGTCGGTGATATTTGTGTGAAGACCGATGTGGGCTGCACATTGGTTCTCAGAGATGTGAGGCATATCCCAGACCTTCGTCTCAACTTGATGTCGATGGGAAGGTTAGATGATGATAGCTATGAAAGCCGGTTTGCTGGTGGGCGCTGGAAGCTCATCAAGGGTTCGTTGATCATAGCTAGAGAGGAAAGAAGTGTTACACCTTTACAAGGTAAGCGTCAGTGTGTGCAAGGGTGGGTTGAACGCAGCGGAAGATTCAGCTATTGACATGTGGCACAGGCGTCTAGGTCACATGAGTGAAAAAGGGCTTCAAGTACTAGCAAAGAAGCGGCTCCTTCCAGACATGACAGGTACACCTCTCAAAACCTGTCTTGATTGTTTATCAAGGAAACAGCATAGAGTTTCATTCGTTAAAACTGCTTCTCATGTTAATAAAGTACATTCATTAGATTTGGTTTATTCTGATGTTTGTGGTCCTATGAGGACAAAAACCTTGGGTGGGGCATTGTATTTTGTCACTTTTATAGATGATGCATCTAGGAGGGTTTGAGTTTATTCTTTAAAATTCAAGGATGAGGTCTTTAGTGTATTTAAATTATTTCATGCTATGGTCGAGAGAGAGACATATAGATCATCGAAGTGTATCCGCACTGACAATGGTGGTGAATACATTTGCGACTTTCATGAGTATTATAAGTCCCTGAGTATACGGCATGAACAGATGGTTCCCAAGACCCCCCAACATAATGGTTTCGCTGAGCGAATGAATCACATCATTGTAGAGAGAATCAGATGCATGTTATTCCATGCGAAGTTGCCCAAGACGTTCTGGGGAGAAGCAATGTACACGGCAATGTATTTGATAAACAGGTCTCCATCAACCCCGTTGAATGGAGAAGTACTTGAGAAGGTGTGGACTGGACAGGATCCATCGTACAGTCATCTCAGGGTGTTTGGATGCAGGGCATCCATTCACGTACCAAGGACGAGAGTCCAAGCAAGCTCGATATGAAGATCAGGCAGTGTGTGTTCTTGGGGTATGGTGATGAAAAGTTCGGTTACAGATTGTGGGATCCAACCGAGAAAAAGATCATCAGGAGCAGAGATGTGGGTTTTCTTTGAAGATCAGTGTATAGAAGACATCAGTAAGCCAAAGAAGAACCAGCCTAGTTCAGGTGAGCTAAAGGACATGGATCCGATTATTCCTCCCATGGTGCCTTGATGACAGGGGAGTACAACAAAGTGCAGAGGACGAGAGAGTTCCTTCAGAAGATGGACTAGGGGAGAAGCCCCCACTTGATCCACCTGTTGAGCCACCGGTGAGGAGGTCATCTAGGGACAAACAACCGTCTAAGAGGTACTCGCCGCATGAGTACATTATGCTGACTGGTGGGGGAGAGGCAGAAGATTATTCTGAGGTCCTAGTTGACAAGCATAAGGGGGAGTGGTTGAAAGCTATGCAAGAGGAGATGAAATCCTTGCATAAGAACTACACCTATGACATGGTAAAACTGCATAAGTGCAAGAAAGCTTTGAACAACAAGTGGGTGTTCATAAAAAAGGTTGAGTAGAAGAATTCATAGACGAGGTTCGCCAGACTTGTGGTGAAAGGGTTTGGTCAGAGGAAAGGCATAAACTTCGAGGATATATTCTCACCAATGGTGAAGATGACATCCATACGAGCATTGCTTGGGTTGGTGGCTAGCATGGATTTGGAGATAGAGCAGTTAGATGTTAAAACTGTCTTTCTCTATGGTGACTTGGAAGAAGAGATCTACATGCACCAACCAGAGGGGTTCGAAGTCAAGGGCAAGGAGCATATGGTGTGTAGGCTGAGGAAGAGCTTGTATGGGCTGAAACAAGCTCCACGGCAATGGTACAAGAAGTTTGACTCGTTTATGTTGAAGCATGGATATGACGGAATGGATTCGGACCACTGTGTGTACACGCGCAAGTTTTCAGATGGTGATTTCTTAGTCCTGCTATTATACGTTGATGACATGCTCATCATGGGTAAAGACATCAAGAAGATTGATAGGTTGAAACAGGAGTTAGGCAAGTCGTTTGCTATAAAAGACTTAAGCCCAACTAAACAGATCCTAGGAATGGAGATAACCCGTGACAGAAGCAGAAGGAAGCTTTGCCTGTCATAAGAGCAATATATTGAGAAAATCCTAAAGTGGTTCAATATGAATGCAGTGAAGCCGGTTAGTACTCCATTAAATGGTCACTTCAGATTGAGCGACAAGCAGTATCCCAAGACGAAGGCAGAAGTGGAAGAGATGCAGAAGATATCCTACACATGTGTACATGCACAGACATAGTATATGCGGTTGGTGTTGTCAGCCGGTATCTTGTCAATCTTAGCAAAGAGCATTGGGCAGCAGTGAAATAGATACTGCGGTATCTTAGATGCTCATCAAGGTTGAGCCTATGCTATGGTGACAATAAACCTATGTTAGAGCGCTACACAGATGCAGATATAACAGGTGACATAGACTCCAGGAAGTCTATATCGGGGTTCATGTTCACGTTTGCAGGGGGAACGGTTTCTTGGCAGAGCAAGCTACAGAAGGTCGTCACATTGTCGACGACAGAGGCCGAATACATTGCAGTCACAGATACATGTAAAGAGATGCTTTGGATGAAGAGGTTCCTATAGGAACTTAGCCTGAAGTAGGAGCAGCACGTGGTCTATTGCGATAGCCAAAGTGTTATACAATTGAGCAAGAATCCAAGTCGAAGTGCATAGAGATTCGGTATCACTGGATCAGAAATACTTTGGAACAGAAGGTGTTACAGCTTGAGAAGGTCCACATGGACGATAATGGGTCAGACATGATGACCAAGGCTTTACTCAAGGGCAAGTTTAAGGTTTGTAGAAATCGGGCTGGCTTGAAGAAGGTGGATTCCTCTTGAGTCGAAAATGGGGAGATATGATGGGGATTTTTCTCCTCATTGCTGGGTTCAATGAAATCGAACCAGTTTCGATATCATCGATAATTCTAGGATTTTTCACCGCTAGTCGCTGGACAGTTTTGTCCTGTTCCGATATCATCGACTGACTTTAGATGATATTGAAGGTTGTCATCGAGAGACCTTCGATGACATCGATAATTGTCAGAATTTTCACCCCCGGTCGCTGGACAGTTTTGGTCCTATTTTGATATCATCGAAGGACCGTCGATAATATCAAAGCTGTCATCGAGAGACCTTTGATATCATCGAAGAGTTACACAGATGCGATTGCAGAAACGCAGATTCTGCGGATTAATTTTGTTTCCTATTTGGATTCTACCTCTTTATATTCTTATATAAAGAGGTGTATGCGGGATTGGGGTGCATTCCAGGGTTTTCTAAGGTTTCCTAAAGGTACTCTAAGAGGGCTTAAGGCTATCAAAAGGTGAGGAGAGAGAAAAAAAAAAAGAAAAGAAAAAAACAGAGAGGAAGCTTGTGAAAGGGAGATTTTGCTCGTAGAGGTGATCTACTTCGCAGTCCACGTCTCAACACTTCTACGTCCTCGTGATCGGTGAGATCTCTCCATTTTTCTTTTGTTCACTTATTGTTTATCCACTCCTGCGTGAGTGAAGAAAGTTTGATCCAAGCAGTGTGTGCTTGTGATCGGTTATAATGTTCTTCTTTATAGTGGATTGTTGATCTAAACGAGGTCCCGTGCACGTGGTTTTTACCTCTTTGAGGGTTTTCCACATAAAATTCCCTGGTGTCATGTGGTTTATGTTTTGATTTATTTCATTGCTTTATTATTCCATAATTCTGGTTTGTTTCGGGAGGCTAGATCTTAAGGTTTTGTGCAAGGCCCCCAACAACACTTTGTAGGTTTCCTGATGATAAGGAGATCTGTGAGAACCCTTACCCATATCTTATTATTTTTTTCAAAGGAATTGTCCACTCATAGCACGATGGAATTGTCTGGTTGTAGCCAAATACGTGGCTTGATACGAAAGACCAATTCTACAACTCTTGGTATTGTCATTGCCCACTCTTTCTTCCAGATGCCTATTATCCCTATATGGACATAAGTGACTAAGATACTCAACCAATATCAAAGTATGTCTAGAATAAAGTGTTGCTTCTCCAGTTCCATCAAAGAATTTAGAGATCATATGCTCTCTATACGGATAGAGGCGCATATCAGAAAAATACTTCCAAGACTTCGGGATCAAGGTCTCGTTAGCTGAAGAAGACATTATGCAGAACACTTTAAGTATGAGCCCAAAAATTGGCAGATCCAAGGCTCAAGTGGACTGCACATTAGGGATTGGATGCTGGCCATTAAAGACTTCATTGGAGCCGCTGATTTTTTTATTTTTTTTATCAAGCTGATATTTGAATTTTCCATTCGGACAGGTCCACTTGACTTTATAACAATACAGTCTTTTCGCAACAAGTCAATTCGTCGCTAAAACCTCTAAACTCGTTGCTAAAAACTTTTAGCGACGAGTGTGTTTGTCGCCATGTTTGATGCAGATACGGCGTCACTAATTCTATTTCGCGACGGAAACGACAACTCGTCGCCAATAACTCAACTATTTGCGACGACCTAAAAACTTGTCGCAAAATATAGTTAAGTAGCGACGAGTTGACATGTCGCCATTGTATATCGTAAAACGTCGCTAAATATGAGACTCGTCGCGAATAAAGACATGTTCCGACGAGTCCTCATCGTCGCTAATAAACTCAAATTTGTCACAAAAAGTTTTTTGCGACGAGTTTTTCTCGTCGCCACATTTGATGCAGATACGGCGTCACTAATTCTATTTAGCGAGGGAAACGACACTCGTCGCCAATAACTCAACTATTTGCGACGACCTAATAACTTGTCACAAAATATAGTTAATTAGCGACGAGTTGATACGTCGCCATTGCATATCGTAAAACGTCGCTAAATATGAGACTCGTCGCGAATAAAGACATGTTGCGACGAGTCCTCGTCGTCGCTAATAAACTCAAATTTGTCACAAAAAGTTTTTTGCGACGAGTGTTGCTCGTCGCCACGTTTGATGCAGATACGGCGTCACTAATTCTATTTAGCGAGGGAAACGATACTCGTCGCCAATAACTCAACTATTTGCGACGACCTAATAACTTGTCGCAAAATATAGTTAATTAGCGACGAGTTGACATGTCACCATTGCATTTCATAAAACGTCGCTAAATATGAGACTCGTCGCGAATAAAGACGCGTTGCGACGAGTCCTCGTCGTCGCCAACTTTTGCAGCGAGTGTTGCTTGTCGCCGATGTTGTTGCAAATAATAATTATTTGCGACTAAATACATTGTCACTAAATAAAGCTTATTTGCGGCAAGTTTACACGTTGCCATTGCATATCGTAAAACGTCGCTAAACATAAAACTCGTCGCGAATAAAGGCGTATTGCAACGAGTCCACTTATTACTAAAGAAATCATAAAGTCATCGCAAAAGCCTTTGTGGTGACGATTGTTGATCGTCATCAATTATATCACAAATACGATGTCATAAATTATATTTAGTGACAAAAACAATAAGTCATTGCTAATGATTTAATTATTTGCCACGAACTAACAACTTGTCACAAAATATTAGCGATGAGCTACCATCACCATTAAATATCACAAAATGGCATCAATTTTTTTTGTTTGAACCAACTTAATCAAACAAAATAACCTGTATTAATCAATATTCATCATCATCCATTGAAATATAAAAAGTAATGAGATCAAACAAAATAATTAAATTTATAAGTATCCAAAACATAAAAAAAGTACACATGTTTAAATTGTCCAATAAAAATGAATAATAAAAAAAAAATGTGTGTTATCGATAATGTGGTGCGGCCTGGGAAGATAACACCAATCTGTAGAAAAATCTGCAAAATTATTAAAATAAAATATTATTAGTGACTATTTTATACTACTTGTATAATTTAAATATGGCATTCAACTTACCACTGAGGATGTGATTGGGGTTGCTGTGACATGAGGGTGTGCAACATTTCCTCCAATTGAGTCTGTCGTGTCTTCATATCATTTATCATTTCTCGCAGCTCAGCCGACATTGCCTCTGCCTGCTCGGCCCTCCTCGTAGCCTTATCCAAATGAACATGGATAAGATGGGTCGATGCAGGCACCTCCCCATGCCCAAGACTACGGACGTAGCCAGATCTAGAACTAATGACCCTAAAACATGCTTCGTCTGCTGTCAATGGTGTAGTGTCCTCCGACTGAGATTTAGTATGGATTTGTAGCATTTCGTTCTGTAGTTTTAATAAAACATTATTAGTATGAAATGAATAAGTAATAAAATAATTTTAAAATAAGTTTAAATGATTCTCACATATAGCTCCCCACAACGCGGAGTCACCCAAGTTCCTGTCATCTTCCTAATGTGTGTGTTCTTATAAAAAGTAATGAGATCAGGCTCTTGCCGGGTCTCCTGGTCACACTATTCCATTTAAATAAGAAATATCATATTTCCAATGTTAATAAGTAATGTGATAAATAAATTAAATTAATACGTGTAAGATTAATAAAAAAAAAGTAAATTATACCATCTCATTACGAAGTCTAACAAACGGCTTCGAACCAGCCGTGTGATTCACCATAAGCTTGGAGCGATTCTCTGTGTTTGTTTTACTCCTTTTCTACATTAAAAGTACAAACAAGTTATTACAATACTTATAACAAAGTTATTGAAAACAAAACATGAATGAAATTTAGATCTCACCAAGAATGCATCAGACTCGAAAATACTGTAAATTTTATCCCAATCTTCGAGAGAGATGCCATCGTAAGGGTGTTGTCGTGTCCCCTCACAACCTCCATTTTTTTATATAGTAGGAATGACACCGACTCTTATATTGCCTGAATCGGTTGCCCAATACATGTCGACTGCCTTTTAATGTCAAATTTATCTTGATAAATCATATATTACATGAATCAATAAATTGTAAATCAATAATTGTAATAAATTTTATTAAAAGATAAATTTAAAAGAAAAAATAAAATCAGTATTCATTTACCAATATTCGACTGCATATGACTGCCTTGTCATTATCAGGCACGGACTGCCAAGACTCACAAGTAAGGGGCGCCCACTGTCGACATATCACCCCCACCTCGGTTGTGAAAATGGCTGCCCATGGCCCCATCGATTTATACTTCCCTGGTGAAAAAGTGATAGAGGGTCGCTCGCCTGTAATCAGCAAATGTTAAGCGAGAGTAAGTCCCCTTGACCGGCCACGTCCTTTTCTAGATGTGGTGGAAGTTTTATCTGCAAAATGGAAATAATACAATTTAATATATACGAATCGAACATTAATTAAATGTAAGAGACAATGCCTTATATACGCCTAAGTTTTCGCTAAACTATAGAAAAATTCTACTTTTAAAAGTGCATTTTTTTAAAAAAAATCAACGAAAACTTAAGCATCTGTACAACATTGTCTTTAAATATAAACATATGAATAAAATATATGTAAATCTTACCTACAACAGTTGATGGTGACTGTTGGGTAGAGGAAAGACGGACAGAAGCCTGGGAGGAGAGAGTTTGGGCGATGGGAGTCTCATTCAAGCGTAGCTGGGGTAAGGAATGTCCCGCAGTGGAAGGCTCACTCGGGGAAGACTGGGACGAGAACAGTTTACATCTCTTAATACCACCGCCGGGTGCCATGGCTGCTAGAGTTGGAGGTTCAAATTACAAATAATACAATTCAAAGTACGTAAATAAAAAAACGATACCATACGAAGAAAATATTGAACATGAAAAAAATAACTTTTATTTATAATTTTAAAATATTATATAAGCTAAAACTTATATAATAGAAGTTGTACATCGTCATCCCAGTCATCTCCACTATCATTTTCATTATCATTAATGAAATTTTTATCTACTTCAACATTTATTAAATTGACATCAACATACTCTGGGCCCATGTCCTCCCTAAGCAACATGTCGACATTATGATGGTCATCTTGGATAATACCATCAACCCTATATGACGTTAGTGGATCTTCATCTTCCTCCTCAACTTGTACATTTTCTTCCAAATTTGGAATATCATACCAGTTTCTAGGAGGTGCCCTCAGAACGACATGCTAATTGCCTTTCAATTTAGTGTCCTTGAGGTGAAAAACTTGCTCAGCCTGAATAGCCAGTATAAACGGGTCATCCTTATACCATTTACGAGAGAAATTTATACTTGTAAAATGATTGTCTCTTTGTATTCCCGTTTTATTATTACTAACATCCCACCAGTCGCATTTGAAAAGGAAGACCCAATTTCCTCCACAATAGTTTAAAACAATAATGTCCGTTAATATACCAAAGAAGTCAAAATGTAAGTTTTCTTCATGATCTCCATTCACAACCACGCCACTATTTTGAGTTTTACCATTTTCATCGCGCTCGTTGGTATGAAACCTAATGCCCTTGACAATGCAACCACTATACCGAATAACTCGTGAATCAGGACCGCATGCTAATGAATACAGTTCATCCGTCGCTTCAAGCGATTTATCTTCGCGTAATCGTTTCATCTATTGAAAACAAGTGTAAAAGAGATTAATAAATTATAATAAAAAATTATAAATATTTACAAGAATATTCAAGTAAACACTATGTTGATCACTTACACGTTCCTCAAACCAATTTGAAAATTGTTGTTCGTGCCTCTGTTGCACATTCTTAGTGCATTGTCTCTCAATATATTGCTTGTGTTCCGTACATATAAAGTGGATAAATGCTATAAATTAAATGTAAAACATATAAATTATGAGTAAAATTCAAAATAGCTCACTTACATTAGATAGTTATTGATATCGGGACAATTATTTAGCACGTATATTCGTGCTTTTGCAAGCTCAGTTACATCCATCTCATCATGTGTTGCAGCTCCTATAGGGCATACATTTTGTGTAAAGACGTACAATCCCCCATGTTGTTTTTCTTGAACAATATCATAATTTCGTTCTTGTCGGTTGAATCTTGTCTCAACATCTTCAAAATACATCGAGCAAAAATTCATACACTCGTTATCTAAATAGGTTTTTGCTATGGAACCTTCTGGCCTTGCTCTATTTCTCACATACTTTTTCAAAGTGTATAAGAATCTGTTGACATGCATCATCAGACCCATAAACATAATTAATATACAAGCATTATTAATATAACAATTGATTAACGATTAAATTTAAATTTATATATTACCTTTCAATGGGATACATCCATCGAAATGACACAGGTCCGGCAATGATCGCCTTACGAGGAAGGTGCACAGCTAAATGTACCATGACATCAAAGAATGCAGGCGAAAATATCTTTTCGAGCTTGCATAGAATTATTGGGATGTCCTATTCCAATTGCTCTAATCTTCTCAAATTCATCGTCTTGGAACACAACTCCTTAAAAAAAAAAAAACCCTAGCTCAATTAATGCATTGGAGACATCCTTATGCTTAAACCCACGAATTGCCACTGGCAGTAGTTATTGAAGAAGAATACGACAATCATGGCTTTTCATGCCCGATACCTTACAATCATTGACGTTTACACACCGCGCGATGTTTGATGCGAACCCATCTGGAAACTTTACATCCTTCAACCATTGACATAAACTCTTTTTCTCATCCATAGATAATGTGTAGCAAGCTGGTGGTACCAAATATTTATCACCATTCAGAACTAGCCACAATTCATTTCTGATCCCCATATTCTGTAAGTCCATGCGAGCCTTTGGGGTGTCCTTTGTTTTTCCTTCAATATTCATTATTGTTTCTAGGACGTTTTCACAAATATTCTTCTCAATGTGCATCACATCTAAATTGTGCCTCAGTTTCAATGTTCGCCAATATGGCAACTCAAAGAAAATGTTTTTCTTCCTCCAATTCAACTCATTTACAGTAACCTTTCTTTTCTTAGTATTCGGTCTCTTTCCAAATTCTATATTTTTAATTGCCTCCATTTGATTTAATATATCGTCCTTGGATAGATGCTTAGGTTCCAACCGCATTTCCC
This sequence comes from Magnolia officinalis, assembly GCA_021015155.1. Lineage (NCBI taxonomy): Eukaryota > Viridiplantae > Streptophyta > Magnoliopsida > Magnoliales > Magnoliaceae > Magnolia > Magnolia officinalis. The sequence goes on from JAJHSJ010000016.1 coordinate 46,496,259, forward strand.
GCTTACCATCAAAATCTTTACTTCTTTTCCGCCAACTATGCTGCGGAGGGAGGAAGCGACGATGACCCATATAACATATCTTTCTCCCATTCTTTAATGAATAAGAAGTCGTTTCCTTATTACATGTCGGACATGCCATCTTGCCTTTTGTACTCCACCCGGACAAGTTCCCATGGGCAGGAAAGTCATTAATGGTCCATAACAATGTTGCATGCAATTGAAAATTTTCTTTCTTCGACGCATCATATGTCTCTATGCCATCTTCCCACAAATCCTTTAACTCATCTATCAACGGGCACAAATACACGTTAATGTCATTTCCAAAAGACTTTGGGGCAGGACTAAGCAAGGACATCATAAAGAATGACTCTTTCATACACTTCCAAGGCGGTAGATTGTATGGAATAAGTATAACTGGTCACATGCTATAAGTGGTACTCATGTTTCCAAATAGGTTGAAACCATCGTTGGCCAGTCCAAGCCGTACATTTCGAGGTTCGTCGGCAAACCAACCATGCTTCTTGTCAAATTCTTGCCGGGCTTCAGAATCTGCTGGATGCCTTAATACCTTCTCCTTTGGGTCCATGGTGCGTTTCTCTTTATGCCACCTCATCTCAGAAGCTGTCTTCCTGTTTATAAACAATCTTTGCAGCCTTGGTTTTAATGGGAAGTAACGCAGGACCTTGTACGGGATTTTCTTACCCCTAACATTTACTCGTTTGTATCTGGACTCTTTGCATTTTGAACACGTATCATCCTTCTTGTGCTCCTTCCAGAAAAGTATACAGTCATTCTTACAGGCATGTATGGACTCATATCCGAGTCTCAAGTCCCGCAAAACCTTCTTAGCTTCATAATGGGACTTTGGTAATGTTTCCCCTTCAGGAAGTATATCCTTGATGAACTCAAGCATCATGTTGAATGATTTGTTGCTCTAACCATTTATTATCTTCATATGTAGCAACTTTATCAAGCATGACAACTTTGTATACTTGTGGCAACCTGGATACAATTCACGCTCAGCATCTCTCAATAAGTATGTAAATTTATTTGTTTCCCCTTCCCCTATTGTCGCATATACAGTATCCATAAATGTTCTTGTGTGCAAGTCTTTTATGAGGTCCTGCATAGAATTAGAACACGTATTTTCATCTCCCGCCATACCATCATTATCATCCTCAATCATTAGAGCTTCATCAGTTTCACCATGATGATACCACCGGGTATACGTCCTATCCATCCCATTATCATATAAATGCGCATGCACTTCGTTTATAGCATTGTAGTACAAATTACTGCACTTGCGACACGGACATCGGGTGCTATTAAGTCCGCCTGTATGACGTCTTGCCACCTTCATGAACTCCTCGATTCCTTCTATAAACTCTTTTGAAGCCCTATTTCTAATTTGTATCTAACTCTTATCCATGTTTGTCTTCCTATCACAAGTTGAATAAATACATTAGTCCCTACATATGTGGAATTCTACACATGTTTAACCAAATGTGAATGAGAACAAAGTCTTCCCAATCCAATTATTCCATTCTCTTATTCTTCTTTTACACCGACACAGGAGGTATATAGGCGCTTGATCCCATGATCTAGGCTGTGATAGAAGTTATATCTGCTGAAACCCAGTTGCACCTTCGGTGGATTGATCGCCAAATCCACCTATGTCGGTAGATTCCTAACTGTGGGGCCCATTGTGATGTATGTTCCTTACATCTGCTCTGTCCATCCGCTTTTACATTTTAGGATATAATTCCAAAGCTATAAGTGGACCACACCATATAAATACTCGTGATTGAATCCCCACCATTAAAACTTCATGTGGACCACTAAAATGTTTATTTTCCCACCAACGTGTTGATAAGGTCACAAAGACATAGACAAAGAGACCATGCAAATATCAGCTCGATCCCAAACTTTTGTGGCCCACGAAAAAGTTTGTAATGATAAATTATCACTTATGGTTCACCCGAGATTTGGATCTACTTAATTTTTGGAATCATGCCCTAAAATGAGTTTTGAACGGATGGATGGCGTGGATATAAGGCATATGTATATCAAGGTGGGTATGATTCTCTCCCACCACACACCCTAGACCCTTTGTTGAAGGGTACCGCCCTTCATGCAGTCTCTCAAGAAATTCAAGTATCTTATTTTTCTTAGCCATTTATTACTACAAACGGTGAGAAATTAAATGAGGCACATAAGATTTAGTAATATTGTAATCAGTTGTGGAGAGGTGGGCCACCATTTGTACATATAAATGGCATCATGTGAGATTAGTGGTCCATATGTAGCATAGCTGGTGGAGCACGAAGAATACTCTACTTTTTATTTATGCATGTGGTACGTATAGAATACAGGTAGAATACACAGATGCATCAGAAGTAATTATTTGTACGAATATGCATTGCCCATCTATGTTAAAGTCCAAACCATGTATGGTGAAGGAGTGCTACTTGGCTGTAAACCTAGTAATACCCAATCCGAGTCTTAATACACCAGGGTGGAGCCTTTAACCATGACGCAGATTACAGACGGTGCTATGTGAGCCCATTAAGATGTATGTGTTTAATGTACGCCATAAGAAATAATGGTGATGAACACACTGTTAAAAATTTCTTGTGGGCTACAAAAGTTTTGGATATATATATATATATAATTATATATATATATATATATATTCCATTCAACCATGTCCATGTATTCTTATCAACAGGTTGGATGGCAAATAAACATTAGGATGGGCCATAGGAATTTTTACTGGTATAGTGGAGCTGGGATTTGGATCTGATTAAGTATTGGGTTCATAAGCCTGATTACCGATGAACGGCATGGAAACTCAATTCATACATCATGGTGGGCCCCACAGTAAGGGCCAAACCTAATCCGGTGGAGAGCTAACCTACCGCAGGGTGGGCCTCACAGAATTTTGGACCTAAGGCCTAATGTTTATTTTTGTGGCATGTAATGATTTAAGTGGATTTTGGATAATCAATAGGTGGGGCTCCGTAGAAATTCAAGTGGATGTCTCTCCCAACTTTTTCTTTTAGTGTGGCCTATTGAAATAACAAGTCAGCCTAATTTTCTGGATGTAAGACTAACTATAACATACTTAATGATAGGAGTGGATTTCACATACACATATGGTAGTCCCTGCAAAAGATCGGCAAGGGCGTCCCACTCCCACTCCAGCTGTTAGATGAGATTTTCAAAAGTCGACTCCAGGCAATGTGCACTAAGTTCAGAGCCACACCATGAAGCATGTGTTTTATGCAGGCTGATTCATCCATTTTGTCAGTTCAATTTAAGGCATGGGCCGACAATGATGCAGATCCAAAGCCAAGTGGACGAACACCAAAGAAAACAGTGGGAGTTAAAGCCCACCGTTGAAACCTTCTTAGGCCACTAAAAACAGTGGGATTCACTGTTGAAATATTCTTAGGGCCCATCATGATGTTTTATTTTTCAAGGTCACATACTTAGATGAACCAGAAAACACAAATATGAGCTCCATCTCTGTTTTTTTTTTTTTTCGTGGTCCAACTAAAGCTTTGGATCTGTAAATGCCCAAAAATGAGTTAGAAAAATGAACAGACAATATAGATAAAACACATGCAGCATAGCGGCCCCATGCCTAAAGTCCACAAAAATCAAGTTAGCCTGTGATTCCTAGTTTAATTGTTAAACACTGAGTCGAGTGTTCAAGTTGACCTATATATATATGAAACTGGTATCTTTTTTCTTTTTTTTTTTTCTTTTTTTTTTTCTTTTTTTTTTTTTTTAAAAAAAAAGGCAAATCGTTTATATAGTGGGGTCTTGCGAACATACCTGCCTCAAAATATAAATATAATTCAGAACAGAAACACGTACAGAGATCACCAGTTGAACCTGACCACCGCTTTGATGTTGCCTTCTCTTTGCACTCTACCATTTAAAGCTTCTTATCTTCTTTACAGGAGGATATGGAGAGTTGGATGGATATTTTTCATTTTAGGGAGGATGGAGAGTTGATGAATATTTTTAATTTTAGGGAGTATAAGGAATAACGTCTACTCAAACTCGGGAAGCGGAAGAGTCTCTTGTCTTACCATGATGCTCTTTCCGTTAGAGCTTCTCTCTTTGGCAGTGCACAAACACTGATTGTGTCAGGGATCTATGGGGCCCACCATGATCTAAGTGTTTTATCCACGCCGTTAAATGATTTTATCAAATCATTTTAAGATAAAAACCAAAAAATGAGGCAGGGACACAACACCAATGGACCACACCAGATTAAGCTAGTGGGTTAATGACACCCACTGTTGAAGCCTTTCTAAGGGCTACCGTGATGTTTTTTACCATTCAACCTATTCATAAGGCTATGTAGACGTGGATGAGGTGAAAACACAAATATCAGCTTGATCCAAAACTTCTCCAGCTCCCAAGAAGGTTTTAATGGTATACGTTCAATCTTCACGTTGTGGTCCACTTAAGATATAAAGTTGTCTCATTTTTGGGCTAATACCTTAAAATTATCTGAGAAATGCGATTAACGGCGTGGATTAAACACTTACATCACTGTGGGCCCTAGAGAGCCCTGCCCCGTCCAGGCGGTGGTAGGACGCAATCCGCGTCCATGATATCAGGGGACGTGGATTTCCTCGAAAAGCCTTTCGCATGAAGTTCCGGCGCTAGAAACCCAGGTGGGGCCCACTGCGATGTTTATGAGAAATCCATCCCATTCATCTCTTTTACCACATGATTTTAGGGATATATCAAAAATGGAGTATAACCAAACCTTAAGTGGACCACACCGTCAGAAACAGAATGAATTGAACATTTACCGTTGAAAAATTCTTGGGGCCAATCGAAGTTTTAGATCAAGCTGATATTTTTGTTTTCCTTTAATCCATGTGTTTATGATCTTATAAACAGGTTTGATGACAAATAAACATCACTGAGACCTTAGAAAGTTTTCAACAGTGGAAATCAATAATTCCACTATTTCCTGTGGTATGGTCCACTTGATCATTGTAGATGCATCAATTTTGGGTTGAACACCTAAAATTATCTGGAAAAATGAATGGACGGCATGGATAAACCACATGTATTAACGGTGGGCCCAACATAGTTTAATACGACTTTGAAAGGAAATTGGATTGCGTACTGAGTAACTCAGTACGCTCTTATCGTACTGAGTAAACTCTTTGAGCCCACCTTGAGTGTATGACATTTATCTACACCGTTCATCCGGTTTTACAGATCATTTTAATCGTTGATCCCAAAATTGAAGCATATCCAAATCACAAGTGTACAATACGACAGGAAAGAGTGGAAGTATTGCTTCCGTTGATACCTGTCTAAGGCCCCCGGTGATGTTTATTTGTCATCCAAGATATTCATAAGATCAAACAAACATGGATGAAGGGAAACCCCAAATATCGGTTTGCTCTAAAACTTTTGTGGCCCCTGAGAACTTTTCAACGGTAGAATTTTTATTCACACTGTTTCTGCTGGTGTGTTCCACTTGCATTTTGGATATGCTACATTTTTAGAATACATCCCTAAAATGATCTGGTAAAAAGGATGGACGTAGTTGGATAAAATGTATGTATGACGGTGGGCCCCAAAGAGTTTACTCAGTATGCAATCCGCTTCCTTTGAGAGGCTTTTGCAGGAAATTCGCGTCCCATATATATGGGAAACGGATTGGCTACTCCCTGCCATATATGGGAAACCGTGGTGGGTGCTTCGTGGGCCCACTATGATGTATGTGTTTCATCCATTCCATTCATCCATTTTTATAGATTATTTTAGAATTTTATACCAAAAATTAGAGGGATATAAATTTTAGGTGGACCACACCATAGGAAAACAATGGTGATTGGATATCCACCATTACAATCCTCCTAAGGCCCACTGTACTGTTTATTTGACATCCAATTGGTTGATTAGGTCATAGAGGACCAGATGAGGGGAAAAACTAAAGATAGGCTTGATCTAAAACTTTTATGGCCCCGAAAAGATTTTTAACGGTCCATGCTCATTTAACTTTCCTGTAATGTGGTCTAGTTGAGATTGGGATATACCTCATTTTTGGTCTGATTGTATAATTATCTGGAAAAATAGATGGACGGCATGGATGAAACAAGTACATCATAATGGGGCCCACAGAGCACCGACCACCAGCCATTGGCCGGTGGCAGGGGGAGTAGCCAATCCGTTTCCCCTCTATATTATATATATGGGCACGAGTTGGATGTTAGTAGCCAAATCGCTACTGAAGTGACGTCACCAAGCTCTGTGGACCCCACCATGATGCATGTGTTGTATCTATAGCTGTGCAGAAAGGGACCGATCAGGCAGATCTGACCCGATCCGCCCCGATCCGACCCGAACAGATTCGAACCAAAGGCCACGATCGGGTAGGATCGAGCTGGACCACCAAGATCTGACTGTTAATCAGATCGATTTCGGATCAATGGCCAACCCACACCGACCCGATCCGAATGGATCCGATTCGATTCGATTCGATCCACACAATATTTATTCACCATTGTTTCCTGTAATGTATCCACTTGAGACTGGGATATATCTCTTTATATATATATATATTATATATATAATATATATATATATATATATTATATATATATATATATATATATACCATAAAATGATCTAGAAAAATAGATGGACGGCATGAATGAAGTAAATACATCATGGTAGGGCCCATAGAGCACTGACTTACCATCCTTTGACTAGTGGGATGGAGTACCCAATCTTTCTTCTCACACGGCTCGAGGTTCCTCGATCAGAGCTCCTGACGAAAAACAAGTCTTTCACCTTTCTTGCTTGGAATGTTAGGTGGGTCCCACAATGATGTTTGTGATAAATCCACACCATCCATCCGTTTTAGGAGCTCATTTTAGTACATGCTGCCAAAAATGAATTTTATCCAAGACTCAAGTGGCCCTTACGAGAGGACACAGTATAGATTTAATGACCACCTTCCTCTACTATTGAAACTCTTTTAGTGTCAAGAATATTCGATCCGAACCGTATATAACCCGATCTGACTCGATTTTCCAGACTAAGTCGGACTCGGTTCGAGTCAGGCCAACAATACAACAGATCGGATTGAGTAAAGGACCCGGACTCGGTGCCGGATCTGATCGGGTTCGGGTCCAGTACTAAAAACTTCGGACTTAAACGAGTTAGGGCCAATCCGGTCCGACTCGACTCAATGCCCACCTCTAGTTGTATCCATACCGTCTAACCATTTTTAAAGATACATGTAGCATATACGGAACTAATAAAGATGGATGATGACACATTTTTAAAGATACATGTACCATTTTTAACATCTTGGAACAAGAAATGCCATGTAGTGTAGGACATGCATTGGCACATTTGACATGTTGATTAGAGCTGGACACAAACCGACCCGATCCATCGGATCCGACCCGATCTGAACCAATCCAAAGGCCTAGATTGGTGTTGTTCGAGTTGGATTAGTCAAATCCGACCGTTCATCGAATCAAGTTCGAATCGTGGTTAATCCGGACCGATCTGAACTGAATGGATCCGATTAGACGGATCCGATCCGGAGTTATTCGTATGAATATTTATCACTTATATTTATCATATGAACATGTTGGATGAAAAGTAAACATCACTGGGGCCTTATAAATTTATCAGCGGTGAAAAACAATACTGCTACTTTTTCCTGTGGTATAGTCCACTTGAGCTTTGGATATGCATCAATTTTGGATTCAACCACTAAAATGATCTAGAAAAACGGATGGACAGTGCGGATAAACCATATGCATTAATCACGGTGGGCCCCAACAGATTTTACTCAGTACGATAAGAGCCCACTGAGAAATTTTGTGATGTGCACGTCAAGTCGTCAACAGAGCTTAGCAGCTTCGAAGCAGATTACATAGTGAGCAACTCACTACACTTAGCGTACGGAGTGAAGTTTGTGGGGTCCACCATGATTTATGTATTTTATTGGCTCCATTCATTCATTTTACAAAATAATTTCAGGGCTCGAGCCCAAAAATTAGAGATATCCAATATTCAAATGGACCACACCACATTAAATAGTTGAATTGAACATCTACCGTTGAAAAATTCCTGAGGGCCACAGAAGTTTTGGATCAAGCTTATATTTGTGTTTTCTCTTCATCCATGTATTTATGATGTTATGAACAGGTTGGATGACAAATAAACATCACTGTGGGCCTAAAAAGGTTTCAACAGTGGAAATCATTATCTCCACTGTTTCAAGTGGTATGATCCACTTGATCATTGGATATGCTTCAATGTTGGGATCAACCCCTTAAATTAGATGGAAAAATGGATAGACGCCTTCGATAGACTACATACATTCAAGGTGGGCTCAACTGAGTTTACTCAGTACGATGAGAGCGTACTGACTACTGAGTAACTCAGTACGCAATTCGATTTGCAATAGCTTATGGGCTGTAAGTTGTAGCATGCAGCTAGTGTATAGATACATGTCGTGCAAAGACGAGCGATGTGGATAGAATTCATACATCTTGTTCGCCACTTAGTGGCCCATCGGAGCCTCATTCATCTCATCCCCCATCCAACCATTGCATCCCCCATAAACCATCCATTCATCTCATACAATCATCCAAACATCCATCTATCCAACCATTCCATCCATCTATATATCCAGTCATCCAAACATCCATCTATACATCCATCCATCCAACCATACTATCCATCCATCCAACATCCGACCATCTTGTTCATCAAACATGGTTGATCATCCCATAAATCATCAAAACATCCATCCATCCATTCCATCTATCCATCAAACATGGTTGACCTTGTGATTTTCGGTGATGTGCAACATTCGATTGTTGATTGGAGACTTAATGAAGTGATGCATGATGATTTCCAACATCCGATAAAGGATTGAAGGTTGATCGGATGGTCGACAACACTTTCTATATACCATTCGATTGTTGATTGGAGGTCGATCAAGCGATTGTCGATGTGTACCATTTGTATCGTCAATAAGGAAATTGATAACAAGATTTATGTTGGTTTGTACCGTTCAATCATTAATTGGAGGTTCATTGCATGTTTAACAACACTTCGTGTCAAAATTAAAATTTTGAATTGGTGGAAACGTTTTAGCGACGATAATTATAGTGCGTCGCAAAAACGTCGACTATTTGCGATGATTTACAATGTTGTTGCAAATACTCTAATATTTTGCAATGAAACTACATTCGTCGCATAAAGTTTTAGTTTGTATTTGTCGCAACGAGTTAACATAGTCGTCGCTAAAACAGCCTAGTTGCAGCGACTTTCGCGTCGTGGCAACAAATAATGTTTTGCCATGATACTCAATTTGTCGCATAAAGTGGATATTAACCATAACCATGGAAATGCGTGGCAGAAGGTCTTTCCCACCATGTCATTTTCTCGGGAGAAATTGGTGGGAAACGTTTTTAGCGACGACAATTACAGCTCATCGCAAAAATGTCGACTATTTGCGATGATTTACAATGTTGTTGCAAATACTATAACATTTAGCAATGAAACTACGTTCATTGTAAAAAGTTTCAGTTTGTATTTGTCACAACGAGTTAACCCGGCCGTCGCTAAAATACACTATTTGCAGCGACTTTTATGTCGTGGCAACAAATAATATTTTATCACGACACTCAATTCGTCGCATAAAGTGGACATTAGAGATGACCATAGAAACGCGTGGCGAAACGTCTTTCACACCATGTAATTTTTATGGGAGAAATTGGTGGGAAACGTTTTAGCAACGATAATTATAGCTCGTCGAAAAAATGGTACCTATTTGCGATGAGTTACAATGTTGTTACAAATACTGTAACATTTCGCCATGAAAATACATTCGACGTAAAAAGTTTCAGTTGGTATGTGTCGTAACGAGTTAACCTAGTCGTTGTTAAAACAGACTATTTGTAGCGACTTTCGTATCGTTGCAAAAAAATAATATTTTGCCACGACACTCAATTCGTCGCATAAAGTGGACATTAGCGATAACCATAGAAATGCGTGGCGAAACGTCTTTCCCGCCATGTAATTTTTACCGGAGAAATTTATGGGAAACGTTTTAGCGACGATAATTATAGCTCGTCGCAAAAACGTTGACTATTTGCGATGATTTACAATGTTGTTGCAAATACACTAACATTTCGCCATGAAACTACATTCGTAGCAAAAATGTTTCAGTTGGTATTTGTCGCAACAAGTTAACTTAGTCGTCGCTAAAGCAAACTATTTGTAGTGACTTTCGTGTCATTGCAAAAATAATATTTTGCCACGACACTCAATTTGTCGCATAAAGTGGACATTAGCGATGACCATAGAAACGCGTGGCGAAACGTCTTTCCCACCATGTAATTTTTGCAGGAGAAATTGATGGAAAACGTTTTAGCGACGATAATTATAGCTCATCGCAAAAATGTTAACTATTTGCGATGATTTAAAATATTGTTGCAAATACGCTAACATTTTGCCATGAAACTACATTCGTCGCAAAATGTTTCAGTTGGTATTTATCGCAACGAGTTAACCTAGTCGTCGCTAAAAAGGACTATTTGTAGTGACGTTCATGTCGTTGCAAAAAAATAATATTTTGTCACGACACTCAATTCGTCGCATAAAATGGACATTAGCGATGACCATAGAAATACGTGGCGAAACGTCTTCTCCGCCATGTAATTTTTCCATAAGAAATTGGTGGGAAACGTTTTAGCGACGATAATTATATCTCGTCGCAAACACGTTGACTATTTGCGATGATTTACAATGTTATTGCAAATACTTTAACATTGCACCATAAAACTACATTTGTCGCAAAACGTTTCAGTTGGTATTTGTCACAACGAGTTAACCTAGTCGTCGCTAAAACAGACTATTTGTAGTGACTTTCGTGTCATTGCAAAAATAATATTTTGCCACGACACTCATTTGTCGCATAAAGTGGACATTAGCGATGACCATAGAAACGCGTGGCGAAACGTCTTTCCCACCATGTAATTTTTCCGAGAAAATTGATGGAAAACGTTTTAGCGACGATAATTATAGCTCATCACAAAAATGTTAACTATTTGCAATGATTTAAAATATTGTTGCAAATACGCTAACATTTCGCCATGAAACTACATTCGTCGCAAAACGTTTCAGTTGGTATTTATCGCAACGAGTTAACCTAGTCGTCGCTAAAAAAGACTATTTGTAATGACGTTCATGTCGTTGCAAAAAAATAATATTTTGTCACGACATTCAATTCGTCGCATAAAGTGGACATTTGCGATAACCATAGAAACACGTGGCGAAACGTCTTCCCCGCCATGTAATTTTTCCATAAGAAATTGGTGGGAAACGTTTTAGCGACAATAATTATATGTCGTCGCAAAAACGTTGACTATTTGCGATGATTTACAATGTTATTGCAAATACTTTAACATTTCGTCATAAAACTACATTTGTCGCAAAACGTTTCAGTTGGTATTTGTCATAACGAGTTAACCTAGTCGTCGCTAAAACAGACTATTTGTAGCGACTTTCGTGCCATTGCAAAAAATAATATTTTGCCACGACACTCAATTCGTCGCATAAAGTGGACATTAGTGATGACTATAGAAACGCGTGGTGAAACGTCTTTTCCGCCATGTAATTTTCCTATATGAAATTGGTGGGAAATGTTTTAGCGATGCTAATTATAGCTCGTCCCAAAAACGTTGATTATTTGTAATGATTTAAAATGTTGTTGCAAATACTCTAACATTTCGCAATGAAACTACATTTGTCGTAAAACGTTTCAGTTAGTATTTGTTGTAACGAGTTAATCTAGTCGTCGCTAAAACAGACTATTTATAGTGACTTTCGTATCATTGCAAAATATAATATTTTGCCACGACACTCAATTCGTCGCATAAAGTGGACATTAGCGATGACTATAGAAACGCGTGGCGAAACGTCTTTCCCCCATGTAATTTTTTCCATAAGAAATTGGTGGGAAATGTTTTAGCGACGATATTATATCTCGTCACAAAAATGTTGACTATTTGCGATGATTTAAAATGTTGTTGCAAATACTCTCTAACATTTCGCATGAAACTACATTCGTCACCACAAGTAAAATTCAGTATTTTTACAATGAGTTGAACTAGTCGTTGGAAAGCTACTTTTGCAACAACTTTTGTGTAGTCGTAAAAAAAAAAATTTATTTTTTTTACGACACCTAATTTGTCACAAAAAGTGACTATTAGCGACGATTGATTAAGATCGTTGTAAAAATTCATACGAAAACTTTTGCGACAAGTTTTGCGACGATAATTGAAGCTCATCGCAAAAAAAGTTATTATTAGCGACAATTTAAAATGTCATCGTAAATAATCTATATTTTGCAACGACTTGAAATGTCGTTGTAAAAAATTGCATTTTTAATGAATTCGACTCGTCGCTAAAAAAAATTGTTGCAAAAGTCTAATTTGTTGTAGTGTTATGAACAGGTTGGGTGAGGGGAAAAAAAATAATTAAGGAAAAAGAAAATACGTTACAGTGGGCTGCAGCAATATTTCAACTGTGGGCATTATTATCACCGCTGCTTCCTGTGGTGTGGTCCACTTGAGTGTGGGTCTGCCTAATTTTTTTAGGTTCATGCCTGAAAATGATCCAGCAAAATGGATGGACCCATGGATAAAACACACACACATCTTGGCGTGCCCACAGAGCCCTGCCAGGACTGAGTCCGCCCTGTCAGGGGCAGTCCGCAATCAGCGGTCCTCCCAGCTACTGATGGACAATTCTGTATTTCAACGGTCAACATTCCATCGGCCAAGAAAGCACAACTAGGATGATGTAACTCCTATACATATTCTTCATATGGCCCATCCAAAGCAGAGGCCGACAGATTAACGGTTCCAATCACATACATATTCTCCACAGTTACATATATTGAGACATTGAGTGGTTGATAAATAACATAGATATGCACTAGTATTGTTATCACTAATGCTACCGTCATCATCTGATGGAGTTTGCTATTGGAGTTAGGGGTGTCAATGGGCCGAGCTTGGTCCTCAAAATCAGAATTTCGAATAAAACTGACCCGGCGACCCGGCCCGAAAAGTTCATAATATGGGCTGAGATTTACCCAGGCCCGGCCCGTCGACAGCCATAATTGGAGTTGCTTTAGCTGTTAAAATAATCAAGACCGGCGGTATTCCATTGAAAAGCTCTCAGCTTTGCCCAACGGTCCACCGTCATTGTTGGCTTTTCTTTTCTTTTAATTAGTATTGAGAATGGATCACGTGCTCTCAGGGACTGCTAAATTATAGTGCTCTTAGTTATGTTATTTCACTTGGATAGTCCATTTGATTAATCTGGACTGTCCAATAAATTCATAATCTATTTCATTGGACACCATACAAAAATCACATTCATCAATCGTTGATTGGTCTTATGATTTTTGTACCCGTCCATTTTCCGAGCCATGGATGGGATGGTTATGATACCCTTGCAAAATAAAATTTAATTCCTTAGAATCATAAGAAATCTATAAGCCCTCACAAATAGATGGATTAAATGGTTACATAGACCTATTATGTATAAATGATCTGGGCAAATGGTTAATGTGTCTTTCAAATTAATCTGATTTTTCATGGTAGCTCATGTTGTGCGTTGTACCTACTGAACATTTTGAATCGATGTATTAGATTGTTCAAGTATCCCAATGCAACTAGGTGTACTAGAACTGTTAGTTCAAAGAGCACTAGGGCATCTCTCATTATTAAATTTATATTAACCACCACCTTTTCTTTCGCTGTACCACCATTTCTTTATAAAAAGATACAAATCACCTAAATCTCTTCAAGTCTCCTTCCCAGTTTTTGTCTCTGGTAGACTGTTAACATGGCAGCCCTTCTTTCCAAATTCCGTTCCGCAGTTACCATCTTCTTCTTTCTTTTCGTTGTCGCCGTTTCTGGAAAGCCCCACCGATCATCTCAGATCTTGCGACCAGCTGTTGGGTTTGGAAAAGAGAAGATGAGTCACCTTCACTTCTACTTCCATGACATCGTTAGCGGTCCTAATCCAACTGCCGTGCAAGTGGCTGCTGCGGCATCTACAATGAAATCACCTACGTTCTTTGGTGGTGTGGTGATGATTGACGACCCATTGACAGAGGGACCAGACCCGAAGTCAAAGATGGTAGGAAGAGCTCAGGGACTCTACGCTTCGGCGTCACAGAAGGAGACTGGGCTGTTAATGGCCATGAATTTCGCATTTATGGGTGGGAAGTTTAATGGGAGTACGCTCAGTATACTCGGGAGGAACACGGTCTTATCAAAGGTGAGGGAAATGCCAGTGGTGGGAGGGAGTGGGCTTTTTCGCTTTGCTCGTGGATATGCTCAGGCCCACACCCATACCTTGAATCTTACGACTGGTGATGCGATCGTAGAGTACAACGTTTATGTCATCCACTACTAATATCCACTTCTTCTTTTTTTTCTTTTTGTTTTTTTTTTTTTTTTTTAAATTTTTAGGAAATGATATTTATACCCCATAGTTTTGGTAAAGGCACCCTCATCTTTTATTTTCATGGACAGCAAGGAAAGGGCGTTTGTAATAAAAGCAGGGGTTGCTTTTTGTTTATGTTTGTGTTTTTGTCTCCAATCCTAATATGAGTTGTTGAGCTAAATGATTTCTTTTTTGGTTATTAGTTTGATGGATCGTGGACTCCTTTTATATTTTTAAAAGATAAGAGAACTTTACTAATTTTAAAGACCAGAAGCCTAAAACCTGAGAATATAAGACCAAGAAGCATAGAAAATCCACGCCTTAAGCCAGAGAAGAAAAGAAAAAAATGAAAAGAAATCCACCGCCAGAACAAAAATCAAAGAAGAGTTCGCCACATAAACTGGAGTAAAGGCGGGAGGCACAAGCAGAAGGAAGAGACAGAGGAGGTCCCAAAGCTTAGCATAAAGGCGAAGTGACAAGCATCATATGAGCTCCACATAAAGACAACATGAGATGTCCGGCTAGATATAATGCCAGCCATCTTGACTATAATACACCGGTGCCGTCTTGGGATGATGTGAGTCCTTTGATTTTAGAGATTAATCACAAAATTAGTGCATTTGGGCTCCTGGTTTGGTGATCCAGACCATTGGGCTTGTGGTTCAAATCATCTATGGATCACTAACACCTAACCTTTCAGTTATTGGCATGCCCTTAGATGATCAAGATAAAACCCAATGATCTAGAATTAATGGGAAAATGGCCAAAGATTGGGCAGCTAGGTTCGTCCTGTTGTGAGGGATGTTCCCGCTAGTAGAAACTCATCCTCTTGATGTTATAATTAATAGGGGAATACTATTGATACACCTAAAAGGCTATGTATAGGTGTAGTTTCTATTATTCGCTTGCCGAATGAGTACCACAATCTCATTGAGTAGCTCAATTAAGGGAGGAGAGTATGAATTATATAAGATAAATATAAATTGAGTAGGAAAGCAAAATTGAAATCCTCATTGGCAACAATAAAAGTAAGAGCAGTAACAAATGTGGCATAATTGGAACTATCTTACTCTAGGTGAGCATTAGAATAGAATGTAACTGGCATTAGAACAACAAAAGCAGCTGGATTTCTGACTCTTTTTGGCTGATATATAGTATTTCTAGGTGTGTATGTTGGGTGTCGATTGTTGAGAAGTCTTTGGACACTCTCTTCAAACAGGATGTCCACCCGATGTGCTTTTTTTCTTTCTTCTTCTTTTTCTGGTTTTTTTTTTTTTTTTTCCTGCTAGGACGGATCCAAAGTTTATCCTAAGAACGTTTGTATCGGATCCAGCTTCTTTTTTTTTGGTTCTTTTAGTTTTTATATTGATAATCTTCGTGGTGGGGTTCATCTTGTGCAACATTATGATAGGAAACATCGCGTCAAGTGGAAGAACAGGGGCGGCTGGCCGGTTGGAGCCTTTTAGGGAGGAGTTGGCTCTTTATAGCCTTTTTTATGTTTTTGTTTATCTTAGTATATGATAGGTGAGGCCCGATTTTGTAGAGCCCACCTGAAATTCTAGCTTTGTACACCCTCTGTTCATAAATACAAAGATATATCGTTTCCAAAAAAAAAAAAAAAACATCATGATAGGAAACAGATCCGCTTGGTTGGTTTGCGCCTGCGGTATCACTTAATTTATCAGCATGTGTTCTTGCTTGTTAAAAATAAAAAATAAAAGAATTGTTTTTACTAGTTTGAAGTTTTCAATGGGTTTCATTTTGGTCAGTAATGGTGTACTATATCTTGACTAGACCGCCCTTTGGACTGGTTAAGGTCGGTGATATAAATCTTGACTTGACTAAGAGAATTGGAGTCCAGCACTTGTTAGGTTAGGAAATGGAAATTGCATATATGCTGGCTGTAGCGACCCTAAATTCTTGTTTGCATTCGCATACGTATGTACAAACAAGAGCATATATGCATGCATATGTTCACACATGTATTCACACTTTCACACATATACCCAAATATTCACAACTGTAGACCCTGAATTTTGTAGCGACTCAAATTACATGTGCGCATTCATAATACTCACATATAAACATACAAGATCCATCCATCCATGCCATTGCACAATCTAGATCTACTCACATAATCCAAATTATACGGTCATTCGCATGTTTACAACCCTCATATGCCTCAGAGCCTACTCACGTATTTACAACCTATTCACATGTTTCACTTGGCCCATGTACTATACATATCTTGTATCAAATTGCGAGATCGCCTAGAGACTAAGTCATGGCTAGATTTGGGTAGTAGATGTAATGCCTTGGTTTTATTTTATGTGCATGCTTGAAGACGGAGATTTATTATTCATCTGTACTTTACACACACACGCCCCTACCTGTATGACCTTGCTCAAGTGCAAACTCTACACAAATTCTTACTCTCGCACAAGTGCACCACTCAACCACCTACTCTCTCTCTCACACACACATATACACACAGGCACATAAATTTCTACACTTTGACCGCCGATCAGAGAATTGGATTTATTGACTGTTGACTTTATAGTGGTCCTTATATGCTACATCACACTCTCACTTTATACTTTACTTGGACTTAGTCCAAGTTAATTAGGGAGGGAATCTTTACACACACTCCCTCTCTTACCTAGCCCATACCCCATCCCCCTCTACCTCTCATTGCCTCTCCCATACTCTCCCTCTCCTCTCCCATGCATGTGCTCCTTCTCCTCTCCCATACCCCCACATACCCATCACCACTCCTTTCTCTCCTGGACCACATAAGCACAAGCTCTCTCTCACTCTCCCCCTCTCACATTCCTAACCCTTAGCAAGAAAATAACGGCTGAGAATTTAGGGGTCCACAGATCTCCAACTAATCTCAAAATGTGTAGAATGGATGTAGACTTGGTAGAGCATGTATTTACCAAATTTGGGATCAATCTGATTTGTCTAATCTTTTAATCAGATTAATGCAATTCAGACCAAGTTTGTTGTCCAATGCAGTGGTCAGTAGTGACATCCTTCAAAACAGTTGAGAATTTTTGGGGTCTACAAACTTTCAATTGGTCCCAAATTTTATATGATGATAGTAAACTTGATAAATTTTATATGCACCAAATTTGGGATCAATCAAATACATCTAAATCCTTCATCAAATTAATGCAATTCAGAGTAGCTTTGTTGTCTAGTGCAATGGTAAACAACGATTTGCTTCCAAATGACTATGAATTTATAGGTCCACAAATCTCCAATTAATTCCAAATTTTGTAGGATGAATTTAGACTTGGTAGAGCATGTGTGTACAAAATTTTAAGCTAATCTAATTTGTATAACCCCTGATGTGGGCCTTACCATGATTCTAGTTTGTGATTCAACCAATTGAAATGGTCACATAGACACGAACGATGGGATCACATAAATATTAGCTTGTCCTAAAACTTTTTGTGGGATTCATTGACCATAGGCCCCACTATGATGTTTATATGCATGCCATCTAACATTCATAAAGTTATTTCTATCAAGCTAGACTGAAAACACAAATATTAGTTTGATCCAAAACTTAGTGGGTTACACTATGAAACCCACTTGATATATGTGTCGCATCATTACAACAATTGGTCTGATCATGGGCCCCACCTTGATGATTATGCTTTGAAAGTGAGGCCCACACATGTATGTAATTGTACTTGCATAGCCATAACTGCGAGTCTCTTTTTATAGGAGTGTTGAGCCTTTGAACGAGCCGATTCCGGCGCACCTAATGGAACCATCGATGTGGACCCTATCATAAGATTTGTGCCAATCGTTGAGTAGGCCCATTTGAGGAAGGCATGTAGATGTTAATTGTTGGACCACACTTGATATTTGAACCGGCTGTATAGTTAGCCACTCGATGCTATAGTTGTTCCATTCCCAAATTTATCTCTATTGGAGAATATTGAACCTGAACTTGAGAATCCACCAATTTCTCTAGAGTTATTTTCAAATCCTTCATTTTAATAGCATATTTAGTTATCTGATCAACCGGTACTGTTATTTCGGTTATATCAACAAAACACACATTATTATTTTTTTACAAACTCTCTTTAAGCTACCTTCCTCTAACCGTGAAATCAACCTTGATCGAAGATCATTCCATCATGGGATTTCTTCCATCATGCATCTTATAGTCACATGGAATGGAATTATAGTTTTCAATAACTCTTCGTTTAGTTGAATCATGATAGCAATATCTTGTATAAAATTATTTAGGTTGAGTCTCGCATCAATTTCAGTCGATTTATCTTTCTTTTTTCGTCCTATAAATCATATTCGTCCGATATCATTTCCATAAAAATAAGCCTCGGCCGCATTGGACATGACTAAGAATAGTTTGTTGTCAGCCAAAAGCAATTATCCTTCTACCCTGATTCTAAAAGTTCATGAGTTAATTGGTGTAGTGATGATGGAATACACGAGAACGAATGAATCCAATCTCGTCCAAGTAAAGTATTGTAATTTAATGAACTGTCGACCACAAAGTAAGCAGCCAACACCTTTGTGGTTCCCACCATTAGATTGATCGATAAAATACCTTGCATTTGTATTACTCCTCTAACAAAATTACTCATTATAACCTCAATCAGAATAAGGTCATCTTGAGTCTTTTCCAATTTAGTTATCATTCTAGTTGGAAGAATGTTAACAACAGCTCCATTATCGACTAGAACCCGAGTGATTAGACACCCTTTCCAGTGTATAAAGATATACAATGGCTTCAAGTGTTAGGTCATTGTAAAAGTTGGTCTTTCAATAATTATTATTTCAAAAGGGGATCTTGGTTCGACTATTACGGTCGATACATTTTTGGCTTCCTCCTCGAAGTAAAAAAGAAATTCCAATTACGGTCGATATTATATGATTATAGGAGGACCTAACTCTTCTACATCAACATATTGCAATCCAACGTAATCAATGGGAATGAGCCAAACTGTATTAACATATTCAGACATCCCCCCTCCCCCCAAAGGTGTCTCCGAATTTGGTAGCTTATCGACTTTATTTGCAACTTCATTCTCAATTACCTCATTCAGTTTAGAGGAGGTTGGTTCTAATGATCCTACTTTTAAAAGCAATTCTTCAATCAAAAGATCATATGAAAAATCTTCATCAATTAAGTAATTGGTCGATCCTTCTATATCCATTCCTACCTTATCATAATTCCAATTTTTAGCCAAGTCAGACTCCACATGAAGTTCTGGCATATTAACCAATATCTGCTCTTCTTCTTCTGGCTTTGATATTACCAGTCTTGATCTGGTTGGTAAGACCTTCATCTAAGATTTGTCCCATACATCAGCTAACTGTCTTTGTTTGGTGGCTTGCTGCATTTCTGTCCTCTATGTATGCCTGGGAAGACTCATATTCCTTGGCAGCGTCCACCCAAGCTTGGGCGAGAGCAGCTCGAGTCCCTACTTTAAGCTTCTCAAGCTTCACCTCGGTCTCCTAGAGCTTTTCCCCATCTTCCTTGAGCTTTGCCCCCAGCTCAGCCTCCCTCTGGGCTAACTTCGCAGAAGCCTCTTTAAGGAGCTTCTTCGTGACCCCCCAGCTCGGCCTCCGCTAAAGAAAAACGAGCTTGTGACTGGGCAAGCTTCTGATTGGTCTTGCCTACTTGCCCCCACAGCCGCGTAATCTCAATACGCACCTTCAATAGGTATGGGCCAAGTTGGCAAGATAACGAAAAGTTAGGTGAAGTCGAGCAATCGAAAAGAAAGACTGAACTACTTATGGAGATGCCCTTACCCCAAGAAGACTCATCGTTGTGAACACGAGGTTCAAGTCCGTGGAAGAATCGAACAGGTTGAGGAATTCCACCTCGAGCACATGACGATCCGCCCAAGGAAAGATCTCCTTAATAGCTCGGCGGATGCCCTGACTCCCTTCTCCTAGGCTCTAAAAGGACTAGCTAAAGGACAGTCGACCACTCCTGCCCTTGAAGAACGAGCATTCATAGGAAGCTCGGAAGCTCCCTGTACCTAGGCAAAGGGAGCCCCTTCCTGAACGGTCGTCCCAACCGTTGCAGCAGCATCAGAGATGGGCTCCACCTTCGTTCCCTCCCCTTCAACCTCCATCACGACGGGGAAAGAAGGGCTGACCTTCCCCTTGCTCTTGGAGGTCTTCTGCCTCTTCCTCTTTGGCGCTGCAAACTCCTCCCAGAAAGGCACCTGGAGCTTGGAAGCAGGCCGTAATAGAGGAAGAGCTTCAGACATTCTACATCGAAACATGAAGAAACTATATTAGGAAAATTCATGAAATTTTCCTAAGTCCTAGAGCTCAGCCAGAAGTCTTACCAAAGTTCTTACCAGTGAGCGCGAGGTCCAAGCCCGACTTAAGAAGCAGCTTAGGTTGGAGAAGTACTCTCCAAGACCTTTTCTCCTCTCCTAGTGCTTTTGCCCCTCTGATCCGGGCAAGTGATCCACTGTCAAGCAAAGGAGTGTGCTTGAGGATAACTGCAACAGAAGACATGTGCGAACAAGTTAAGAAAATTCGAAGACCGACCAACCAAGGACGAGCTAAAGAATAACTACATCCGAGGAATACTGACCTGGGTTGGAAAATGCTGTGGGGACCAAATGTTGATCCAAGTCTAGGTTGGCTACCTCATAATGCCCAGAGACCCAGAACCACTTATCCCTTCAATTCTTGTTGGACGACGGAGGGTCGGTAATAAGGCCCCCTCCAGTCCCCCACCAAGTAGAGAGATAATACCAGTCGGGTTGTAACTTATTCAGCTTCAACTGGTATAGATGGAGGAATTCCTCAATGGTAAGCTCGGGCTACTCTAGCTCGGACCACAGAACTGCACAGCCAATCAAAGCCCTCCATCCGTTGGGAATCATTAGTCCTGGGGCCAAATTCAGGCAAGCGAGCAAACGCCTCACCAGCCCTTACAAAGAAAGCCTCAGGCCGCATTGAAGGGCGACCTAGAAGATAGCGACAGCTCCCTCTAGAGGCCGATCAAGAAGCTCATCCGGTGAAGGAATTCGAAGGATCACAGACTCAAGGATGTGATACCCTAGTCTAATCCGAGCCAACTCCACGTCAGTTAAAGTTGAAGGCACAAGACCCTTCGGACCCTCCTCGCCGGCAGATTCCTCTGGATCCTCCTCACCCGAATGGTCACGCTTTACACTAACCGACCTCTCTACCGGGGACCCCTCCATTGCCCGTGACGCTGGAAAATTAGCGTCGGCCATCATCACCAACAACGACGATGGGTTCGACATTATCCAGAGGCTACTCGCCCCACTGTCGTCACAGGAGGCCCCCTCCCATGAACTCAAAGAGTCCGACATAGCGTCTTTTTATGGATGTTGGGAGTCGCTGTTAAAAGGGAAAAAAGAAAGGAGGAGGGGGCAAGTGAAATTCGAAGCTCATCGGGGAAGAAACAGATGCCCGGCTGCTGGTGAAAATAGTTGTCTAAAATCGCCTATTCGCGTTAAGGAAGAAGACTGAATGGGAAGGTAAAAATGCAAGTGGAAATGACTAAGGGTTAGGGCTTTCCTTATATATGAAAGCCACATGGCAACACTTTAGTATGTGTAATGCCCCGTATTTTTAGAACCCGAGTATATAACCCATTTCTCAAAAACTCAAGTGTTAGCTTATAAAATCCAGTGTAAATTTGAACCGTTTATCATTAATCAGAGTTAACAACAACGAAGCTAGATTAAACCATGCATTGTATAAAAACATTTTGATCATTACAAAATTCCAAATGTAGCGCCCATACAGGACTTATACAATCACAAATAACAAAATTCATTAAACAAGACAGAAATCTATTGATGTTTTTTATAAAACCAGCCTGATTTAAATGATTTTAAACTCGCAAGTATACGAATCAGGTGTAGATACGATACGTATTATGAGATCGTTCCCACGAGGACTGGTTGTCACAATTCAAAATTTCAAATATCTCTTAACTAATCCAACAAATATTTTAGCTAGTGATTAAGTAAACTAGCAAAAATCAATGAAAAATAACTGAGAACAATAAGGAAAATTCACTCAAGGAGAACACTAGGACTTTCAAATCCACCCCTAATTATCCTAACTATTGTTTTACCTGTTGATTCACCCTAATTCAGATTGATGTAACTTTAATAAATAAAGCACAATATGTGTCCTTGTTTAGGCACACAGGATGTGTAATTCCCTTGAAGCACAAGGATCACATCTTTCCATCCATGTTTAGGCATGAGTAGATGTGAATTCCTATTTCTTTCTCTGTAGGAAAACATTTTCATGGTCAGACATAAGCAAACCTAGAATAAGATTCCAAACAACATCCACTTCTAGACTTTGGGTAAGCTCATAGATTGGAGAGGTATGAAATTTTCATTTAACCATAATAGATAAAGAAATAAATCAATTAATTCCAGATGAAATCAACAAATAACAAGAATCATTCAAATTAGGGGCTTCATCTTAGCCCTAGCTAAGAGGTTTAGCCTAGCAACATGATTAGGCTAAATCCCTTAAACAAAAATAAAATAAACGAAAAGAAAAAGAAAAAGAAAAAGAAAAACTAACAACTCTACTCTCTCTCCCTTATTCTGTGCTTCACGTTCACCACCTGCTGGATTCGTCCCTCTCTCCATGCCTGGTGCTTCCTTTTATAAGAATGAGAGTCGGTCAGCTGCTGGAGTCGGTGATACAAGTGCACATGCGTAACTTTTACGCAGCAAACATCAGAACATGAATCTGAGCGTCCTTTTCGGAATCTGATCCAGACAGGAGTCTTGGGATTGGTCGGCCATCCCATGGGTGTAATTTGGACGGTCCATATGACTGGGACGATCCTCACCATGCTTTCAGAATGGCCCGGATCGGCCGGGTCTTTGGTCGTGCGTAAACAGAGGAAGAAATCCGCTTTTCTTTCGTTGTGCTGCTGGTGGGGTCCATTGTAGCTGTCCTTTGCGAAATCCACCCCGTCCAATGTGTTCTTCTTGAAAAACCAGTCAAGAATGGCTGGTTTTAGATTAGATTCGGTGTGGCCCACTGGATTTCTTAGACTGCCGTCCGAATTGCGTTTGCACGGTGAAAAACCGATCATGCTGCTCTTCTTCAAATTCGCTTTCTTGGTGAGGAAAAGAACCCTCTGCTTGGAACTTTGGACGGTTTGGATCAATGATCCGGCGACGATTAAGATCACGGAATGGCCACGGAGGGTCGGACGTGCGAACGCACGTCCCTGCGTAAATAGGGACGCTGTGATGATCGGTGGGCCCCACAGTTTCGTTTTCGATGAAATCCAACACGTCCATTGAGTTCCTGGCAAAAAATCAGCCGGGAAGGTGTGGTTTTGGTCGAGTTTGGAGTGGCCCATTGTATCAAATCAACACACCATTCATCCTGCATTTAAAGGGTTAAAAACTGATCTCTGTTGTCCTCTGGAATTCCGTCACCTAGGCATGGGTTATGGCCCCACTATGGATCATATGGACGGCTCAGATCATCCATTTGCATGATGGATGGGGTCCACTAGAGAAACCCAATCGGACGGGGACCGTCCCTGCCATGTTTTAGAAATTTCTTAAAGAAGCATCGGTCAGCGCATGCTGACCGATTTCTTGATTTTTGGTGCTCGTCCAGTGCATGTGTGTTGTGCACACACACTATGTAAAGTGGGTCCCTTCTTGATGTATATGAGAAATCCGCTCCATCCATCCATTTTGTCAGCTCATTTAATGAGTTGACTCCAAAATCGAAGCATATCCAGATATCAGGGGGGCCCCAAATCGAGATTTTATGGGCTGATCTGTCCGTTGGGCTACTTCCACAATGATCCAATGGCTAAAATTTGACGTGTACGGTTAATTTATGACCCTCAGGCCATATATAAAGTTTGGAGCCGATCAGATGGCGGGAACCCTGTGATCTTGCATTCTGTATGATTTTCGGGCCCGTTTAATGTGAGTGGCCTGATTTTCTTGAATCTTTGGCATGTAATTTCTTCGATCTCGGTCCCCTGAAGTCCATCCCTTGCCTTGGTGACGACAGAACGTTAAATCCATGCTTTTAGTACCCTTTTCAGTCCACGCTTATAAATTCACCTTGCAACATAAACACGATTACAACAAGCCATTAAATAGTATTATGTTCATAAATCCCGACAATAACTAGGGTCTGATATGCAATATTCGACCCTCAACACATGCCCATGAGACAAAGTAAATAGCAGAATTAAACTAATTCACCGCCAATCTGCGAGATGTATGAATGTTAGCAAAGGGTTCCATCATCCAACCATGCTCAGGAGACGATGGTGAACAACAGGGCTTCCTAACTCTATAATCACTATAATGAAAAGGAGATACTCAAGTCATCGCAGATCTATTGTAATTTTAGTCACAACAAACCATTAAAAACTAGAGGCATTCCTTATAATCAAACTAGCGTAAACATCAGTTCAAATATGAATCAAACCCGTAAAGTATTCTCATCACGCCACAAGCTTCACCTCTTAGCCCTAGCTAAGAGGTTTAGCCCAACATGATTAGGCTAATTCCCTTAAACAAAAACATAAAAGAAAAATAAACTCTAATCTATCTCTCTCTTTCTTTCTAGGCCTCCACAGCTGCCCGTTCATTGGATAAGATCTTTTGTTCTCTCTCTTCTCTTTCTTTTATAAGTCTGGAAGACGGTGGAGAGTTGCTGGTAGAGAATCGACCTTGTTGCTGGAAAGAAATCGTCCATAACATGTATGCACATTACGCAGTGAAAACCGCAAATCACTTGCGTTTGGCCTGAGTCGGGACAATGGACAGTCTGTCCTTGGAGTCCGACTTCATGGTTGGAGTCGTGGCCCCCTGCTGGATCTTCTAAACAGTCTGGATCGTGCATCTAGTCACGTCTATGGTCGCCAAACACCCCGAAAAAGTCGGATCTCTCCGGACTGCGTAAACAGAGCCTGCACACGCACGGCAGCTTGCAGTGGCTGACGGTGGGGTCCACATTTGTCGATGGTGAGGAAATCCACTCCTTCTATTGGATCGGCATCGGAATTTCAGCCCAATATGGTATGTTCTTGATCCGAGTTCGGTGTGGCCCTCAAAGTTAAACCCGTTGTGATGGATTGAACCCAGCAAATTGAGTCCTCTTGTGACCGCTATAGCAAGCGCATGTGCATGCTTGGGCGCACGTGATCAACATGGTTTTAACCAGGATGAACTCTTCTACAATATGGATGGTTCGGATCATCTTCTTAAGTCATGATGGTGGCCCACAACCTCTGTCAAGACGGACGTGGTCTGTCCGTTGTGAAATAGAGAGAAAACTCTCTGTTGTGTTCGAGCAAGAGTCGATCAGCGTGCGCTGACCGACGTTGTTGACTCGGTACACACCGGCAGCGGTTGTAAGGTGTGCACCTTCTTCACAGGTGGGTCCATCAAACTGTCAGTGGGGAATCTACACCGCCTATCCGCTTTTTCTTGCCAATTCAAGGGTTGATCCCAAAGTTGAAGCAAATCCAGGTATCATGTGGGCCCCTGATCAGTGTTTTATGGGATGATCTGCCCGTTGGGCCACTTCCAGAGGGATTCAATGGTTGAAATTTGACATGTGCGGTTAATTTATGGTCCTTGATCCATATATAAAGTTTCGAGTCGAACAGATGGTGGAAACTCTATGATCTTGTATTCTGGACAACTTTCAGACCTCTTTAACGTTGATTTCCTGATTTTCTCTGATCTCTAGCATGTAAATTCTTCGATCTCAATTCCCTGGGGTCTGTCCCTTGCTTTGGTGATTTATGAGCGTTAAATCCTTGCTTTTAGTACCCTTTTTCAGTCTAAGCCCCTAAATACACCTTCCAACACAAACACGATTAAAATAAGCCGTTAAACAGTATCATGTTCGTAAATTCAGGTAATAACTAAAGTCTAATATGCAATATTTGACCCTCAACACAATCCCCAACCAGTATTTTGCTAGTCCCGAGCAAAGTATGCGAAAAATAAGTTGAGAACTACAGGATAATTTCTATAACCTCGAGTGATTTTTTTTTGAACAACAAACCAGTCAATAGAATTCTAAGATTCATAAATGCTGGGCATTACTTTCTCTTGGACTTAAGCACACGGTAAACTTTATAGTCAAGTTCAGAGTATTAATCCATCGATTAGAAAAATTCTAAACATTGAGTTTTATGGGTGTACAGTGAAACTTAAACTCATCATAATCAAAGGTTCAATTCTTTATTTTCATGATAACATTGATAATCACAAGAGCATTCAGGACAACCATAACCTAAACCAAAACTTTCCTTACAGTTCAACTTTTCATTCTTCTAGCTTTTGATTTTTATATTAATGGCTTTCACGCCATATCAAACTTTTAAAGGTAAAGCCAAGGAGGGTAAACGAGCCCTCACTTATAGGGAGCAAACCCATGGTGAAGACCATTCGCCCAATCATTTCCGAAGACAACTGTTTTTAGCTGGGTATTCTTTTTCTCTTTTTTTTCTTCAATTCTTCTTATTGAACATGATGGACAAATTCCCCAGGTTGGTTCCTTCCATACTTAATGATCACTAAGTTAACAATTCAATATCAAATTAAAACCTTAATGTGTAAGCGAGATGTAATGGCACGCCCCGAACTCGGAGACCAGGCTCACAAAATTCCCGATCGCCGAATCCGACACCGACAGCCTCCGTAGAACCCCATTCTCGGCTCCCAGCGCCCATACGCCAAGTTCCGATCCTGGGATGCTACAAGGAGGATTTCTAATAATCCATTTGATTCGTAATGAACATAACCACAAGCATAACCCACGAACAATAACCACAAGAACACCATCACAAAATCCACTATGAACAAAAACTTTAAGTACAATGCGTCTAAAGGGAAATACAATATACGGAATGAGATAAAAACTCTGAAAGCTCAGCTGCTCGCTCCTGCTGCGGCACAACTACGGCTGCGACCTGGCACTACCTGCACGCATCAATCGTGCATAAGCTTATAGAAAGCTTAGAGGGCGGTATAAGTGTGTGCGAACGTGCTCAGAATGCAATGCCGGAGTAATGCGGAATCATGCTGATGAGTACGAAAATGCAACTAGCCGTACCAAGGCTATGCAGTACAAGATGTGAATGCTATCGGCCATACCAAGGCCATGCGATGCAATATGTAAGTCAAGCATGCCAATCCTCATACCAATGCAACTCCTCACAAGAGCATCAAATCAGTACGGTTCTCAGTCTGGATAATCACCGGGGTTCAGTACACTCCAAATGGCACTGTCTCTCTCCAAGCAGCACAGTCCAAGTAAGCGTAAGAAACCTCACTATCCGCCTGGCCAATAGTCAGCCAATACCTATCCGGCACGTCGATAGCGAATCCATTTTCGAGTTGGTCAAACTCAGCCTAGTAATGCCCCCTGCTCTCGGGCGAGTAAGGCCACACCCCTTCCAACCGACCACGACACAGTGGGAGACGCGGCCTCATGGTATTCGGCCCTCGTGCGCTCATATATCCACTCGGTCTCGACGTTGGAGTCATCCTCTGGTACCATCGGGTTCAGGGACTCTCACCCAGGACATCTATGGCGCCCCAATTGCTTAGAACAAGATTTTTCGGTATCCAACCAGTCACCCACGGTGTGTCTGTAGAGGCTATGGCCTTGATGTCGCTAGGGCAAATCACAATCACACAATGCAAGTGCATGTATCACACTATCAGTCATACAACCATCCTGCGTGAAGCACGCGCTTATGAAGGGCAACTCCGCCTATCAGGGGGCCCGCAAACAGTCTGCCCGAAGGCATATGCAATGATCAGTCCTTTCTCACATCAAGCATACATATGATGCGTATGTGTATGGTCATGAGTCATGGATCCGTACTAAACATGTTATGTAATTATGGACTCTGCATAAAGGAAATGAGCCTAGACAGCCAATGTACTACAAGTACGGGCCATCAGTGGGCCTCAGGGAGAGTGGTGGTGCGGACCTTTAACCGACACCGACCATGCAATGTGGACGTCAAACCAACATTGCTCCCAAGGCATAGCCCGCCATATAGGTCAACACATAAAACACGGTGGAATCACCTTCAATGGGCCTTATGTACATCCCATTGGGCCTCGACCCATGAGCCTCTAATACGTCAAATGGGTCTCATAACATGGGCCCTATGCACACCACAGTGGGTCTCAACCCACGGCCTTTATACATCACAATGAGTCTCGACCCATGGGCCCTAAGATACACCCAGATGGGCCTTATAACATGGGCCTTGCATTCATATCAAGGTGGGCCTCAACAACGGCCACAAATACATTCAGATGGGCCCCATCGCATGGGCCTTAAATACATAACAAGTGAGCCTCAACAATGGCCACAAGTACTCATCCAGGTGGGCCTCAACAACGGCCATAAATACACATCAAGGTGGGCCTCACCAATGGCCACAAGTACACATCAAAGTGGGCCTCAACCACATACCAAGGTGAGGGTCCACTTGAACTATGGATCTGTCTTATTTTTTTAGTCTCAAGCCCTAAGATAAGCACGCCAAGTGGTTGGACAGATTGGATGTAACACATTCATCATGGTGAGGTCCACAAGAAGGCCCACCATCCTGTATATATATGTATAATATACTATATAGTATATATATACAATACTACATATAAAATATAATATAATATTATATATATATATATATATATATATATATATATATATATATATATATATATACACACGCGCGCACATATACACGCACACATGCATACACACATGCACACACACACGCTCACACACACGTGCACACTCACACACACATGCACACACGTGCACACTCACACACACATGCACACACGTGCAGCAGGGAGGGTCCCACCGTCCAGGGTGGACGGTGCGGCTGGAACACATACATCGTAGTGGGCTTCCACCGTCCGCCTGGACGGTGGCAGCAAGGCACACACATCACTGTGGGTCCCATGTGGGGCCCACCATAGCATTTTTTTCTTCCATCCAATCCGTTCATAAGGTCAAGAACACCTGGAAGAAGAGGGAAAAACAAATTCCAGCTTGATCCAAAACTTCTATGGACCCCAAATGGGTTTCAACGGTAGAGTTCAATCACCGCTGTTTCTTGTGGTGTGGGCCACCTGAGCATTGGATCGAGCTGATCTTTGGAGGGGACCCACCTCAGAGGGTGGTCCACCTCATGGACGGTGTGGATACAAAATATACATCATGGTGGAGTCCACAACTAGGGCCAATGGGGACCACCCTTTTTGTGTACGTCATAGCAGCAAGGTTCCTGCCACCTTTTTCTCATATGTAAAAATTTTGTTACCCTAGGTGGGACCCACATTAATTAGATCTATCCCGTCCATTGTATGTGTCCCACAAAATTAGGTGTCCAAACCAAATTTCATGTGGGTCCAAGCTCCACGTGGACCCCAGCAATCATTTCCCAAAGTTTTAACGGCAAAAACCACTATTTCCTATGGTAAGGCCCACTCGA
This sequence comes from Magnolia officinalis, assembly GCA_021015155.1. Classification (NCBI taxonomy): domain Eukaryota; kingdom Viridiplantae; phylum Streptophyta; class Magnoliopsida; order Magnoliales; family Magnoliaceae; genus Magnolia; species Magnolia officinalis. The sequence continues at coordinate 46,526,341 of JAJHSJ010000016.1, forward strand.
TTATTGGATCAGCCTCATCTTTTGGCTCAACGCCTAAAATGGGCTGGAGAATAGAATGGACAGCGTGAATCATCTACATACATCAATGTGGGGCCCACATGAGCGGCCCACGCCAAAAGCATATATAAAAATATATAACTCTTTTTTTTTTTTTTTTTTAAAAGGCTTGTCAGTACACGCCCCATGCCTGTACACACCTCCATGTTAGCCTCTGTTCACGTCCAGCGTCTCTGGACGCTGGACGGCACAAATATCATGGTGGGTCCCTCATGGTGGGTCCCACACGTACATGGCTCATGCTCACCAAGGGGGACCCGCATGATCATGGCCCACCATAATATTTAAATATTAGTAAAATATTATAATATCTTATTTACTCTAAATAGGGGGGTGGATCTCTCCTAAAGTGAGGTGGGCCACCCTATTTGATGGATGGAGTAGATTTAACATATTGGTGGGGCCCACTTCATTCTAAGGAAGAGAAAAGGAGAGAAATAGAGAGAGACACGGTGATGGAGTGGAGGGACCCCGCCACTATGGGCCCCTCTTCAATCACAACTACATACATCAAAGTGGATCCCATCACTTGTGGGCCCTTAAATGGAATCAACGGTGGATCACCCACCTTGTTGGCCTCCTCCTTGCTTCCTTGCACACCTTAGCTCCTTGCCTATGAATTTGATGGAGGTAGATGGGAGTTTGATGGTGGGGATGAGAGATGAGAGGGATGGGGAAAGTGGGCCACACTTGTTGTTGTGGTTTGGGGAGAGAAGAGGGCTTGGACGTGGGATGCTTGGGAGAGTGTTTGAGAAATGAGGGAGAGAGAGAAGTGATGGGAGATATGAATGGAAGGGATGGGTGGAGTGGTTGTAATAAATGGGGATGGGTTAAGTTGAAAAATGGGGAAAGGAGGGATGGTGATGGAAGAGAGAGAGTGGACTTTTGAAAAAGGAAGGATGGGTTGTGTACTTATTGTTGGGTGAGGTGGCATGGAGGTATGGTGGTGTACTTGACTTGATTGATGGGACATCTCGTAGAGATTCCCTCGAGATTCGCAACGTGCGGCGTTTCTTCGAACCGAACGCTGACTGACATCTTCCTACCTAGGTATCGGTTCGATGCGTGAGTCGCGGCGTTGGAACCGCGGAGACGGCGCGATCGCTAGGATACAGGTCTCGAATTAAACAGACTCGAATATAAAGGATACGACTTACGATCGATCGCAACGTCGATTATCAGTCGCGGATTGCCGGACTTCGACGGATGATCGCAGGATTCATCGGAACAGTACGAACTAGGATACGGGTCTTACAGCTAATATATGAAATCATGACTCAATCAATGTTTAAAACTTCGAATCATGAATTAATAATTCAAACTTAACTGTGAAATCGAATAGATAACTGAATCCAAGGGTTATAAATCACCAACATTAAGTATCTTATAATTCTCAATCAAAGATGGCCGTCAAAATCACTTCAAATTCACAAGAATTTCCAGAAAAAATTCAAAAAATTTCACAATTTTTACTCAAGAGTGAAAAAGCACTGATTAGGTAACCTAATCTCTCATCCCCAACCTGAAATCTACATTGTCTTCAATCACTACAAGAAAGAGGGTTTTTAACAAGAAAAAAGTTTCGTCGCTAAAAGTTTACTTTTAGCGACGAAATTGTAATTTCGTAGCTAAAAGTCATTTTAGCGATGAAAATTTTCGTCGCTAAAGGCTGTAAACAATTTTCCACCAAAATCAAACGGTTTAATTTTAGCTACAAAAATTTTCGTAGCTAAAAAATGTGGAACAGACTTTTAACGACGAAAATTTTCATCCCTAAAGGCTATAAACAATTTTCCATCGAAATTAAACGGTTTACTTTTAGCTATGACAAATTTCGTAGCTAAAAAACGTGGAAGAGACTTTTAGCGACGAAAATTTTCATCGTTACCATCAAAATGAATCGGTTTACTTTTAGCTATGGAAATTTTCATAGCTAAAAAACGTGGAAGAGACTTTTAGCGACGACAAAAATCGAAAGGTATACTTTTCGCTACGAAACTTTTCGTAGCAAAAAAACGTATAGGAGACTTTTAGCTACGAAAACTTTCGTCGCTAAAGGCTGTAAACACATTTTCAAAAAAATCGAAATGATTACTTTTAGCTACGAAAACATTCGTAGCAAAAAACAAAAAAAAAAAAAAAAAAAAAAAAAAAACACGTATGAGACTTTTAGCTAGGGAAATTTTCGTCGCTAAAGGCTGCAAACAATTTTTGAAAAATTCCAAGGGTTTACTTTTAGCTACGAAAATTTTCGTAGCTAAAAACGTGAATAAGACTTTTAGCTACGAACATTTTTGTCGCTAAAGGTTCTACACAATTTTCTTAGCTAGAAAATGTGGATGATACTTTTAGCTACGAAACGTTTCGTCGCAAAACATTTTAAAAAAAAATCGAAAGGTTTACTTTTAGCTATGAAAATTTTCATAGCTAAAAAACGTAGATGAAACTTTTAGCTACGAAAAGTTTCGTCGCTAAAGGCTATAAACAATTTTTTCAAAACATCGATAACAAACATGACTTTTACCTATGAAATATTTCGTAGGTAAAAGTCTCTTTTAAAAAAAAGAAATATTTCATCTCAAATTTCTTGATATGCACCTATTATAATACAATTCATCATAGTCTTCCCGATATACACCTATTATATAATATATTTCATCATATTCACATTCACATCCATCTAAACCCAAACTACGTAAATTCATCCAGACATAAACTACATTCATCCAAATATAAACTGCATCCATCCAAACACAAACAATCCTATGGAAAAAAATAAATAAATGAAAAGAGAGAGAACATATGAGAGGTGATCCAAACAAATGAAAAGAAAAACAACATTAACATAAACCTAAACCTATAACCTACGCTTAAGGTTTAGGTTATAGGTTTAGGTTTAGGTTTTAGGTTTAGATTAAGGTTAGGTTATAGGTTGTGGGTTGTAGGTTACAGGTTTTGGTTTAGGTTAAGGTTATAGGTTTATGTTTAGGTTAAGGTTAAGGTTTAAGTTTAGGTTTAGGTTTAGGTTATAGGTTATAGCTTTAGGGAATTGAGAATAGGTTAAGGTTTAGGTTTAAGAAATCAGGTTCTGGTTCTGGTTCGGTATCGGGTTTGGGTTTCGGTTTTCAAGTTTAGGTTTAGGTTTAGGTTAGGGAGTTGAGACTAGGATTAGGTGTAGGTTTAGGTTTAGGGATTTGAGAATACATTTAAGGCCTGTTTGGCCGGGCGAATCTCATGGGATTAGGAGGGATGGGATGGATTTTAAGGTAATGATGGTGGTGTCAGTGGATTGGTTTAAGATCCATGGGATTGCTATATCCCGTGACAAGTTTACTGGGTCTGTTTGGCACGCCAGGCATATCCTGGGATTTTACCTTCCAATCCGTACAACTAAGGGATGGGATCAATTTTAAGGTAATGATGGTGATGTCAGTAGATTGTTTTAAGATCCTTGGGATTGCTTATATCCCGAGACAAGTTCACCAGGTCTGTTTGGCTCGTCATGCATATCTCGGGATATCGCAATCCCATCCCTCCTTATACTGTGGGATCGGTCCAGCCAAACAGGCCCTTAGGTTTTAGGTTTAGGTTTAGGTTATAAGTGTAGGTTATAGGTTTAGGTTTAAGTTAGGTTATAGGTTAAGGTTTAGGGAATTGAGAATATGTTAAGGTTTAGGTTTAGGAAATTGGGTTCGGGTTCGGGTTTAGGTTTGGGGTTTCAAGTTTAGGTTTAGGTTAAGGATTTGAGATTAGGATTAGGTGTAGGTGTAGGTTTAGGGATTTGAGAATACATTTAGGTTTTAGGTTTAGGTTTTAGGTTTAGGTTTAGGTTATAAGTGTCAGTTATAGGTTTAGGTTTAAGTTAGGTTATAGGTTATAGCTTTAAGGAATTGAGAATAGGTTAAGGTTTAGGTTTAGGAAATCGGGTTCGGGTTCAGGATCGAGTTTAGGTCTGGGTTTTCAAGTTTAGGTTTAGGTTTAGGTTAGGGAGTTGAGATTAGGATTAGGTGTAGGTTTAGGTTAGGGATTTGAGAATACATTTAGGTTTTAGGTTTAGGTTAAGGTTATAGGTTTAGGTTAGGTTTAGGTTATAAGTTATAGGTTATAGCTTTAGGGAATTGAGAGTAGGTGAAGGTTTAGGTTTAGGAAATCGGGTTCAGGTTCGGGATCAGGTTTAGGTTTGGGTTTTCAAGTTTAGGTTTAGGTTTAGGTCAGGGAGTTGAGATTAGGATTAGGTGTAGGTTTAGGTTTAGGGATTTGAGAATACATTTAGGTTTTAGGTTTAGGTTTAGGTTTTAGTTTATAGGTTTAGGTTATAGGTTTAGGTTTTGGTTTTAGGTTTAGGTTAAGGTTATAAATTTACAACCCTTTAAATAATGATACCAAACTTTGGAAGAAGTTTCATAATCAAACTCAACTCAAACCATTAAAATTTGTGACTTATTATAAATAGTAAATTTAGTATTTAGTGTCCTATTTGGCTTAACCACCTTATTCTCCTAATTTTTCTAAGCACTTTTCATGTTTTGGGCACAACTTATAAAACGCAATGGATCAAAAGTTATGATTGAACTAAAACTTACTATGAATAGTAAAAACAAAAATTAGAAGAGACTACGGAAATTTATCCCAAAAACATATATGAGGGCAACTCGGCACAGCTAGGTTGGCTGGCTAAAGTACCTTCTCTTATCCCAAAAACATATATGATGTGTCGAATAACTCATTCCAATTTGCAAGATAAGTCTGTTATAAGTTTCTGACGGTCCGAATTACTTCTGCGTCCTATAATGCTTCTCTAGTCCATATTAGCCATGATATTATCCATGACCGGCTCTACATCATGATATAAATGTTTTATTTATGCTATTAATTTATTTTGCCATAGGTCATGATCCCAAAAGTGATATAGATTAGAAGCTGCAATGGTCGTACCACATGAAACGGTGATGATTGAACACCCTTCATTAAAAACTTATTGAGGCCTCAAAAGTTTTCAATCAAGCTAATGTTTGCCTTTTCTTTTCATCCATGTCCATGTGACTTTATCTACAGGTTTTATGGCAATAAAAGTTAGTGGGCCCTAGGAAGGTTTTAACAATGGGTGTCATTATTTGTTTCCTGTGGTGTGGTCCACTTGAGCTTCGGATCTTCTTTGGCTCATGCTCTAAAATGATATGGCAAAATGGATAGATGACGTGGATATAAAACACACACATCACACAGTGGTCCACATGGATGAATCTACTCGGAAGGAAACTCTCCTATTCACTGAGTTTTAAAACGTTGCATTTGGAGCCAGCGCACGTGTAGGGTCTTCTTGCTTGAAAGTTTCCATGTGGTAGGTTTTGGTGTGGACCAGCCATCGTTGTACCCACAACGCTCCCTGCCAAGCAGCCACTGATGGACAATTTTGCGTTTCAACTGTCAACATTCCATCGGGCAAAAAAGCACAGCCAGGATTATGTAACTAGCATGACAATTTCCATATGGATCATCCAAAGAAAGACCAACAGATGAACCATTCCAAACACTCGCGTATATAGCCAAATGCTTAGTTGCACATCAATTTGCACAAGTTTTCCTGCAAAACTTTTTGAGAACTCATCACGTGTAATGTGAGTCCAAAATCTGAATCGTCCACGAGATGGAGCACCCTAGGAAATGTTGCGCAGCACGCCAACAACGCAAGTGAACCGAGATCCAATTAATCTCCAGTCTCACCCACAAATCATACATAGGAAGAAATATAATCTAGAAGTAGAATCCAAGCATACCAATAAACCACAAGACAAAATATACGTGGAAAAACCCCAACAAGGGGAAAAAAAACCACGGGTGCAAACTTCCACTATGAAGAAAAAATGAGATTACAAGCAATATACTCACCTTGGACGTATAGAAAACCCTTAACCTTACTTTAGAAAACACTTTTTCATACTCTTTGCATACCCTAAAATAACCCTAGGACCCCTATTTATAGTTTAGGAAACTTCCATTCCGTACCTCTGCGAAATTGCCTCAAAATTACGCAGTCCGCTCCAAATCCGCACACAATCTGTGTAACCCTCGACTAGTCGAGCCAGGCCCTCGACTGGTCGAGCCCAAAAAATTTGTTCGCTGGACTTTGAGTCGAGCGCCACTTGACTGGTCGAGAGGCCACTCGACCAGTCCCCTCGACCAGTTGATCAACGCGGTGAATGACCTCCATTTTACAACGGGCGCATTGGTGTGTTGGCTCCACACCTCAACAATCTTCCACTTGGAGACACATCACCATAGTCCTCCGTCTTTTACATCCAAAGTGTACCACCTCCCCGTCTTTAAGCCTGAAGACCAATCAAAGCTGAATAGAGCTTCAGCTTCTGTCGTGTGACCGCCTTGGTCAGCATATCTGCAGGGTTCTCACTTGTATGGATCTTCTCCAAAGAAATCGATCCATCTTCTAGTAACGAACGTATGAAGTGATATCTGATGTCAATATGCTTGGTCCTTGAAGGCTGAATTCTTAGCCAAGTATATTGCACTTTGACTGTCACTGTACAACTTGCAATCTGCTTGTTTCTTTCCCAACTCTTCCATGAAACCTTGCATCCATGCCATCTTCTTACACGCTTCTGTAGCTACAACATATTCTGCTTCTGTTATACTAATGGATACTATCTTCTGTAACTGAGAGACCCAACTGACTGTAGTACTACCTAGAGTAAAGACATACCCTGTAGTGTTTCTTCTGTAATCGATATCTCCTTGTCAGATCTGAATTTACGTAGCCTTATAGCTTAATTTTCGATCCTCCATAACACAGCCCTACATCCATAGTACCTACCAGGTATCTAAGGATCCACTTCACAACTTTCCAATGTTCTCTCCCGGGGTTATTCATGAACCTACTAACAACTCCCACTGCTTGAGCAATATCTGGCCTCGTACTCACCATAACATACATGAGGCTCCCAATAGCGGACGCGTATGGGACTTTAGTCATGTAATCCCGTTCCTCCTGTGTCTTCGCACTTTGCTCCTTAGAAAGCTTGAAGTAGTTGACTAATGGAGTGCTAACTGGCTTAGCACCTCTCATACTGAATCGATCAAGTACCTTGCCTATGCACTCTGCCTATGACAAAACTAGTTTCTTGTTTTTCCTGTCACGATTTATCCTCATGCGTAAGATTTATTTTGCAGCTCCTAAATCCTTAATGGCAAATTCTCTAGACAGTTGTCTTTTGAGATCTGAGATGTCCTTCATGTTGATCCAGCCACAAGTATATCATTAACATTCAGAAGAAGGATGATGTACGACGTATCAAACTTCTTCAAATAACAACAGTGGTCTGCATGACATCTCCTAAAACCGTTTCCCGACAAAAAACTGTCGAACTTCTTGTACCACTACCTCGGGGTCTGCTTCAGGCCATATAAACTCTTCTTCAGTCTACACACCTTGTTCTCCTTTCCTGGTGCCACGTATCCTGTCGGCTGATGCATGTATATCTCTTCTTCAAGGTCCCCATAAAGAAAGGTTGTCTTAACATCCAACTGCTCTAGATGTAAGTCCTTTGTAGCCACTATACTTAAGGCCATGCGAATCATAGACATTTTCACCACTGGTGAAAATATTTCAGTGAAGTCGATACCTGCCTTTTGTTGGAACCCTTTCACAACCAATCTGGTCTTGTACTGTTTCAAACCATCGTGATCCTCCTTCAGTCTGTAAACCCACTTGTTATGAAGAGCTTTCTTACCCTTAGGTAGAGTGATTAGCTCCCACGTTCGATTGGACTCAAGAGAATCTATCTCATCATCCATGGCCTGCTCCCACTTAACCTGTGTATCTAACTGTAATGTCTTTTTAAAACATTCTGGTTCACCATTATCTGTCAGCAGTAGATAATCTAAGGAGGGTGAGTATCGGACCTTGGGTCTCCTCTCCCGAATAGACCTCCTCACAATCGGTATCTGCGGCTTTGCCTCATTATGCTCTTATGCATGCTCATCCTGTGGCACTGTAACACCTGTGTCCGGTAACTCTTCCAACTCTACGAATTCTTTTTCATCGGCCTTTTTTTTTTGCTGCACACTGTCCTTATGCATCACTTTTTCATCGAAGACTACATCTTTGCTTCTGATGATTTTTCGATTCTCTGCATCCTAAAACCGGTAGCCAAATCATACTGCCCATAACCTATGAACGTGCACTTCCTGGACTTCACATGTATCTTGTTTCTGTGTTCTGCATCAATGTAAACATATGAAGTGTAACCGAATACTTTGAGATGTGCAAGGTTCACTTCTTTCCCAATCCATGTTTCTTCTAGTAGCCCACCATCCAATGGTATTGAGGGACTTCTATTAATGAGATATACGACAGTATTCATAGCATCTGCCCAAAACGTCTTGGGCAACCCTGCATGTAACCTCATGCTCCTGGCGCACTCAATGATAGTCCTGTTAATGCGCTCAGCCACACTGTTCTGCTGTGGTGTCCCTGGAATCATTTTCTTATGTTTGATTCCATTTTCTGCACAATATTCCTCAAACCTTTTATCACAGTACTCTCCCCCATTATTTGATCTGAGACATTTTACTGTTTTACCTGTTTTGTTTTCTACCATTACTTTCCACTTTTTAAATACATCGAATACATCAGCTTTTTGCTTTAAGAAATAGACCCATAGTTTTCTACTAGTATCATCAATAAAAGAAACAAAATAACGTGAGCCATCAAGAGATGATACATGTACCGATCCCCACACATCAGTGTGTACAAGCTCCAACAGATGCGTCTTTGGACGCGTCTTTTCTTGAAGCTTACCTTCTTTTGCTTGCCATACAAGCAGTCCTCGTAAAATTTCAAGTCAATAGACTTTAACCCTGGTAGCTTCCGTTTCGACAATAGCACTTTCATCCCTTTCTCACTCATATGTCCAAACCTCTGATGTCATAGTTGTCCATTCAATCCAGTTGATGCGACTGCGAGTGAACTATACGATCTGGAAGTCATGTACAAAGTACCTTCCTTCTTGTCTAGAGATATCACCAAGGCACCTTTTATGATCTTTCAAAAACCACTAATGAATATCGTCACATATCCAGTATCGGCCAACTACCTCACTAAGATCAAGTTCTGTCTCAAACTCGGTACATGTCTGACATCCTTCAATTTCAAAACCATTTCGTATTTCTAACTTATATGAACGTCTCCCTTTCCAACAATACTGCACGGCTCATCATTACCCAGGTAGACTCTCCCAAAGTCACTTGTCACATAATCATGCAGAACTTCCTTACACGAAGTGGCATGAAACGAAGCACCCGAGTCTATGACCTAAGACTCATTCCTCGCATCAAGAGACAAGATCAACACCTCTGTGTCACTTTCCTCAGATAGATTCATTGAATCCTTCCTACCTTGAGAGCTTCTTTCTTGTTTCTTAAGTGCCTTGCAATCATGTTTCATGTGCCCCTCCTTCCCACAATGCCAACACTCGTCCTTGTCTTTCGGTCACTTGGACTTCTTCATCGACTTAGAACGTTCTTGTTTATTGTCTCATTTGTTTAGCAATCTTCCTTTTCCTTTAACGTTTAGAGCATTCCTTGAATCCTCTGAAACTCCCGATGCCTTTCTTCTAGATTCTTCGCTGAGAATTAGACCAGCCACATCATCGAACTTCAGCTTTGTCGACTTTGAAGAATTTCTCACGACAATCACCAAACCATCCCAACTGTCTAGCAAACTGGACAAGATCAATAACACCCTAACCTCATCCTCAAAAGTGATTCCAATGGATTCCAATTGGCTCGTGACTGTATTAAACTCATTTAGATGTTCAGCCACACTCCCGCCATCTAACATCTTCATGTTGAATAGCCGTTTCATAAGATGAACCTTGTTGGACACTAAGGGTTTCTCATACAACGTAGCTAGAGCTTGCATTAATTCTTTTATGGTCTTCACCTTGGATATATTGAAGGTGACGCTCTTAGACAGAGAGAGTCAGATTGTTCCTAAAGCCTTCCGATCCAATAAAGACCATTCATCATCGGTCATCTTCTCTGGTTTCTTCTCTTTTCCTCCAAAAGAAATATAGAGGTCCTTCTGATACAAATAATCCTTCATTTGCATCTTCCAAAAGGCAAAGTATAACAGCCCGAATTTTTTCAAACCTGGAATTAGACGTCCTTAGGCGATGGGTCAATCCTAACATCGGTTTAACTCCTCAAACACTCAATTAAAGCCTCAAATCCCTTTTCAAACCATTTTCTTCACAAACCCCACCCTTCACCACCTTGATCTTTCAATTTTTCTAAGTACTTTCACCCTAGACACTATCTTAAACTAGCTAAGTAGTATAACTTGGATCACTTTATATACAAACTACAAAGGACTAAGTACCACCTCAGATAGAAATCATACAGGACTAAATCCTTTAGAAATTAGGCGAGAATTAACCAGTGTTAAACTAGAGTACCTACGAAATTAGCACCAATCGCTTTAAATATGATTTGCAAGACCTAAAACTTGTAGAATCATTGACGCTAGGGTACCCTAAAATCTAGGATCAATCTCATTACCCGTCTGCTCTCGGGAGCATTTCGAAACTCCGTATCAGGTCTAGACCGCACATCAGGAGTCCGAATAATACGAAGTTAAGGACTTAGGACCGCCTCGCTGGGCTTGACAACCATCTCGGAAATCAAATCCAGATAGTATCCCAGCGCTATTCGCTTGAGTCCGGAGCGAGGAGTGTGAAAATACTTGATTTTCTTTAAAAATAAATATCTCAAATAGTAAGCTGACACCTCTCGCTTGAGGATCAGTTTTAAGCAACCAGACCGTCAAAATCAGACCAAATTAGACCCTCGGATCAGGAGAAATTTCATACACATATCCATGTACTCGGAATCTCCGATCAAGATCCGCTGACCGTTGAACTGAAACTGGTCCACCACGCGTGATCTGAGAACCCTACTAGAACGAAAACTTAATAGAACCTAGATCCCTAGATCCATAGTTTGTGAGCTTAAGTCCGACCTTTGGCTCAAGGAGGCCCGCCAGAAGTCCTCCGTTGAGCTGAAACTGACCCGCTTTGGTTATAACCTAAGTATACTTTGACCAGGAGTCTTTTTCGGTGAGTTTTTAGGCTATATAAGGACCTTAAAACCCTCTCTCTCACAGCCATACGAATTTGAGAGAAACCTTAGAAAGAGAAGAGAGAAAAGAGAGAGAAAGTGGGAGAGTTATGGGAGATCCTTCCTGCCTTTCTTCCTTGCTGCCTTAGGTGTTTAACCACCTCACTCTTATCGCTTTCCCAGTGATTTCAGCGACGTTTCTAGGTAACAAACCCTAACCCTAAACTGATTTGGGGTTTTAAGAGTTGTAGGTTATGAAATAGCTAACCTATTTCGTTCTATAGGTTGCCAAACTGCCGAATACGGAAGCTTAGCAAACCTATCGGATCCGTTACGATTCTACGACAAAATGTGCAGAGTTTAGGTGTATAGGTTATGGTTTTCAACGCTTTCAATGTCAGATAATGATAGATTCATGATCTGAATGCAATTGCACATGTACAAAGTGCTGTCTGTTTTCCGTTTCGATTAAAAATGAAAAATATGGAATTCTACATACTCTAGGTATTTGTAGAAAGTACCGTATACGTACAAATTTTGGAAATGTGTTTGACATGATTAATTGTTGTATGAATATATTATATGTGGATAAATTACTTGTTTGGCGAAAGGACTCGCCCTATACATGTTTTGCTTATATACACTATGTATGTTGAAATTGTGTATTCTAGAAAGTACCGTATATGTATAAATTTTGGAGATGTATTTGCCATGATTATTTGCTGTATGAATATATTATACATCGATAAAATACTTGCTTGGCGAAAGGGTTCGCCCTAATACATATTTTTGCTAATATACACTATGCATGTTAAAATAGTGTATTCTAAGTGTTTGTGAAAATGACCGAATGAGTATAGAATTCTCATTCGTGCTCGCCATGACTAATTGTCATGGATTTATGATTGTTGTATTGGCGATACCCCTTTAACGAAAGGATTTGCCCTAAATCACGCCACGCCCAATAGACACTATATATGCTAAAATGTGTGGCCCAAGTGTTTGTGAAAATGTTCAAATGAATATGGAACTTGGATTCCTACTTTCCATGACTATCCGTCGTGGGTGTACGCGTGTTATGATTGGGGCAACTCCCAAGTGAAAGGATTTGGCCTAATGCCTATGTGATTAACATATGTCATGTATGTTGATGTATGTATTTTAAAGTGTTTGTTAAAATATTTGAATAAGTAGTAGTTAGCAAATTGTAATGCATAAGGGTGTTGAGATATGATTCTCAACTCCTTTAACTATGGGTATGATTTCTTTGGATAGCTTTGTGATTAGGAATTGAATATGTACAAACTCATGCTTGTGTTGTGCTTCATAACATGCTCAACTGCTTTTATAATTTTATCTATGTAATGTATATGTTTAAATTCATGTTTACATTGTATGATCCGTCATGGGTAATGGGGGAGTGGAGCAACGAGTGCGTGCAACAGCCCTGGTAGACCTAAATGTATAATATTAAATTTTAGTTGCATGATTTGAATCTTGATTCATTATTGCTTTAATTATCTGTAATTGAATGTGATTGGGGCTATGATTATAGTCCAGACAATCGGTAACAGAAATGAATGCGTGGCTGAGTTTCATTTGCCACGTGAGATGTGTTCGACGAACCCGAGTTGTACTTCGGTTGGCGATAGTGGTTGGCCACACGAGGTGCTTATGCGCTTCATATCGTTCAACATGTTGTGCGCTCGAGCTAGCCGAGCTCGTCAAGTAACCCGATCTGTCTAATGTATGTTCACCATGTTTGGACGCTACTGCTTGAACCTAGGGTACCAAACTTACCAATGAAATCCCTTTTAACCATAGTACCTCAATCCGCTAAGACTCATGAGCCGGGCATGGTGGTATGGGACACCATGGTCGAGCTATCGGCCTACGCTGGGGCCACGTGCCTCCCCGTAGTGACCAGTGAGCAACCAGACTCGTGAGCCAATTATGGTGGTATAGGACACTATATTCGAGTTGTCGGCACCTACGACGAGAGCCAAATACGGTGAGACATGTATTCGTGCTGACGGGCGATGAGTCCTCCGTAGTGTCTTCGAGTATACTCTAAGGTCTGTGATTGGCAACGAGCCCTTCACAGCAACTAGAGCATGAGTTAAGCCGAGTCGGTGAGATCTGTATTCGATCTGACGGCCAGCGATTGAGCCGAGTATGGTGAGACCTGTATTCGAGCTGACGGCCAGCAATTGAGCTGTATACGGTGAGATCTGTATCCATGCTGACGGGTGACGAGCCCTTTGTGATGCCTTCGCTATGCCTCTCAAACCATAATATCGTATGAGACTAACTAGGAGTGACAACCCTAAAATGGATCATGTTTGGGAATGATACAAGGGAGGTACCTTAGTTTCTCAATACTGTTGTTTGAAATAGACTAATAACAACTCGATAATCATGCTCATCATGCATTGCATGTGCCTGGTAGATGTGGAGCACTGAGGGATGAACGCATTCGCGAACGTAAGATGGTGTCGCATAAGGGTGGTTTGGCAAGGGCATACATCATGACTGCATTCATACTTGCATTAATAAGAGTAGTTAGGAGTGTTTGATTTTATTACTTTATCATTACTGCTTGACTGAATTGATAACATGTTAACCTATGCTTTTATGGTTCCACTGAGTTGATCACTCACTCCCACGTTACGGGACGGTGTTGTACACACCAACCAGATTTGTTGAGTTTCAGGTGATAGAGATGCTTATGAAGCAGAGCCGGACTACTACTATGATGTTGAGGAGGAGTTCTCCTACTTGTAACTCTCTGACAGGTCTATGAAGACCTGGTATTGTATCGACGGGGATATGGTATTTGGGATAGGAGACATTACACTTCCTCACATTAGGTATATTTTAGAATTGTACTTGTAATTATTTAACCTGGTAACATCATCACACTCTGGAGACTCACCACAGTTTTTATAAATTTTATATATCTAACACAGTCTTCCGCTTGCAATTTAACTATCTCTGGAGTATGATATGTTGTTTTGGCTTAATCTCACTCATGTTCAATACACTAATGCAGACAATATTTAATCATCATTATCTATGTTGCATAAGTGATGTTCTGGAACTCGGGTGTTGAGTTTATGCTCGACCCCCAATTTTTTGGGATGTTACACAAAGTTTGAACCATCGAACTTTTTAATTCTAGTCTTCTCTTCTTCTGTCATCGCTCCCACTTGAACTAAACCAATATCTCTGATACCAGTTGTTGCGCAGTACGTCAACAACGCAAGTGAACTGAGATCCAATCTTCGGTCTTACCCACAAACGATAAACAAGAAGAAATATAATCTAGAAATAGAATCCAAGCATACCAACAAACCACAAGATAGAATATACGTGCAAAAACCCCCAACAAGGGTAAAAAAAAAAAAAAAAAAAAAAAACCATGGGTGCAAACTTTCACTATGAAGAAAAATGAGATTACAAGCAATATACTCACCTTGGACGTATAGAAAACCCTTAGCATTGCTTTAGAAAACGTTTTTTCATACCTTTTGTCTAAGACTCCTATTTATAGTTTAGGAAATTTCTGTTCCGCACCTCTGTGAAACCGCCTCAAAATTACGCAGTCTGCACCAAATCTGCACATAATTTACGTAACCCTCGACTAGTCGAGCCAGGTCCTCGACTGGTCGAGCCCAAAAAATCTTGCTCCCTGTGAATTGGTGTGCTAGCTCCACGCCTCAATAGGAAACCCCAAGGCCCAACTTTTACTTTGATCTAAAACTTTTGTGATCTATAGAAAAGGAAAACAGTTTCCTCCCTTGATTTGCATCTCTTTTCTATGACCCACCAAAGTTTTAGATCATGGTGAAAATTGATACTTGAGGATTTTGTGGGATGTCACATCACATCGACTGTTAAGATTAGATACCCATGACACGTGTGCATAGGTGAGCATGACTATATATATATTCCACATGTACATATATTTAAACATTGAGTGGTTGTTAAATAACATGTGGTTGTTAAATAACATAGATATGCATTTAGTACTGTTATCACTAATGCTACGGTCATCGTCGGACGGAGTTTGCTACTGCAGTTGTTGTAGTTGTTAATATTAACCAAGACCACTGACATGAAAAGGGCAGCTTTACCAAACATTCAATGTCGTCTTTTCATTTTTTAATTACTATAGAGAATGGCTCGGGTGCTCTTAGGGAACGTATAAATTATAGTGCTCCTGCTTGCATTAGTTCACTTGGAGAGTCCACTTGATCGATCTGGACTGTCCAATAAGTTAATAATATACTTCATGGAATACCATACAAAAATCTCATCGATCAGGTGATCCAATCAATCCTTGATTTTTTATTTTTCAGCCGTCCTTTTTTCCTAGCCATGGATGGGATGGTCATGGTAGCCTGGCAAAAGTCATTATTTGAGTCATAAGAAATCTACGAGAGCCCCTCACAAATAGATGGATTAAATAGTTGCTTAGACCTATTTTTGTATAAATGATCTTGGCCCTCAGTATTGAAGGCCACTGATCAAACGGTTAATATCTTTCAAATTATTCTAGATCGATGGATTATATTGTTTAAGTTTCCCAATGGAGCACCTTTCATTATTATACTTATATTAAGTTATTAACCACTACTGTTTCTTCCGCGATACGGCCAAATCTCTATAAAAAGATACAAAGCAACTTATCAAGCTCCTCGAGTCTTCCTTCTAGTTTTTGTCACTGGTGGACTTCCTTCTGATACGTGTTAACATGGCAGGCCTTCTTTCCAACTTCCGTTCTGCAGTTACCATCTTCTTATTTCTTTTCGTGGTCGCCGTTTCTGAAAAACCCTACCGATCATCTCAGATTCTGCGACCGGCTGTTGGGTTTGGAAAAGAGAAGATGAGCCACCTACAGTTCTACTTCCACGACATCGTTAGCGGTCCCAATCCAACTGCCGTGAGAGTGGCCGACGCGGAGTCCACAAACAAATCACCTACGAGCTTTGGTGCTGTGGTGATGATAGACGACCCCTTGACAGAAGGTCCAGACCCAAAGTCAAAGCTGGTAGGAAGAGCTCAGGGTTTGTATGCTTTGGCGTCGCAGCAGGAGGCTGGCCTGTTAATGGCCATGAATTTCGCATTCATGAGCGGGAAATATAATGGGAGTACAATCAGTATTCTCGGGAGGAACACCGTTTTATCGAAAGTGAGGGAAATGCCAGTTGTGGGAGGGAGTGGGCTTTTTCGCTTTGCTCGTGGATATGCTGAGGCCCGCACTCATACCTTCAATATTACGTCTGGCGATGCTATCGTGAAGTATAATGTTTATGTGATCCACTTCTGATAGCTTTCTTTTCTTTCTTTCTTTCTTTTTCTTTTTTTTCTTTCTTTTTTTCTTTTTTTTTTTTTTTCTTTTTTTTCTTTTTTTTTAATAGGAAATTATATGTGTATACCCCATAGTTTTGATAAATGCATCCTCTTTTTTTTTTTTTTTTTTCATGGACCGCAACGAAAGGGCATTTGTAATAAAAGCAGGGTTGCTTTTTGATTGTCTTTTTTATTTTATTTTTTCCAATTTACAATATGGACTGTTTAGCTAAATGATTTCTTTTTTCATTATCAGTTTATAGATGCATTGAGTCTTTTGTTCTGATTAATCACTGGACAGTATGATTTGTAATTGGAGAAATTTCGAAGCGTTCTTCTACCATCCTTAAGCTGCTGGATGCCACTCATGTTTCAGGATTCGTCCACCCAACGCGCCCTATTCATCATGCACATCCCGACCATGCAAATCTTGGACCTCATCATTGACAAGGCATAACCCTAAATCAATATAAGTACCATCAATTGGAAACATGTGCAGCAGGTAATCTGTATGTATTCTTAGCCTTCACTAAATGACACCACAAGAAAAGTGACCTATAGCTGCAGATAATATCTTCTGCCACAATAAATAACATGTAATGGCGGAAAGAACTAGTCCAGCACTGTAGGGAATAATTCAGACCAATAGGGGCTGTCACTAGCGGCAGATTATATTTTTCGCCACTTTACACCTTAATTCCACCACCAAGAACTGTCTGAATATTTATATAGCGTCGGTTTAGTGGCGGATACATAATCCCCCGGCCCACTATATCCTCATTCAGAGCCTGGTAGGTGGGGAGTTCCGAATTTTTTTAAGTTCTTTAGTGGCGGATATGATTATCCGCCGCTGTAAAATTTACTGCCATTTTTCACCACCAGCGGCTTCATTGTCACTAATTGTTGGCTACATAATGGCGGATAGTTTTCCGCCGCTCCTATATGATTCCTTGCATCAGTGGATGAATATATCCACCACAATATTCTTATACAAAGACTTGCCAGATGCCACGCTGCAATTTTAGGTAATTATTAAGATCTATAGTAGCGGATAATTACATCCGCCACTATAAAGCTTACCCGCCAATTGCACTATTCCCGATAAAAAAAATTTACCGTATCTAGCAATGTAATGGCGAATCGTGGTATTAAGTGATAGGTAAATGTGAATGCGAATGTGGTGTCTAATATTTAATACTTGTAATTCTATCTACCTCACACCATAGAACTCGGGACCAAGGCTGTACTTGGGTGTAAGATTTTGGGGTGCGATAGATTTTTAATACGTGCGGCAACAAAAGTCATTGCCTCCAAAGCACTCTTTCAGGCTCCGCCCAAACACCATCCCGAGCTACTTAGATGGTCCTTGTCTTCCTTCTTGCCCTTAGAATCACATTCATGCATATCATGCCATGTCATGCACCAATATTCATGTGCATCTTATCTCATCGCTCATAGCCTCAGGTTGGTCAAAGAAGAGATCACTTGGCCTCATCATGAGACATAAAGGCCTTTCATAGCCTCAGTTAGTTACTCTATGCCACCGAACATGGCTGTGTATAAGTTAGTATCCGTGAGACCCTTCGGCGAGAGTAAACGTAGGTCTTTGGACTATAATCGAAGTTGTTGGTTAGCTGATGAAAAATCAACTATAGTTTCTTGCGAGAGCCTTCAGTGGAAGTGTACACTAGATAAGTTTTTTTGTAAGATTGTAAAGGTTAGATGTGAACTTGATTTAAAACCTTCGGTAGTAAAATCTAATAGAGTCGGAGAGAGTGTGTCCGCCAGGAGTAGAGTAGGGAAACCGAACTACTATACATGCTTATATTTGGAATTGTCGTTTGAGAACTTTTCTAATTATGCTTAATGTGATTGTTTTATTGAATTATATGTACGCATGATTAGATGAATGATAAAAGTTGATAGTTAATACATCTCATACACATATGTACATTATCATGTGTAGACTAATTGCTTAATTATATGTGATGCATGATTAGGATCCTCTATAGGCTTGGAAACCTTACAGTTACTTGCCTTACTTAATTTAATTGATAAATTTGTTTCCCCCCCCCCCCCCCCCCCCCTAGGACGTAACCATTCATTCCATAGCTTCACTAAGCTTCCACGTGTAATCATGACATCCCATCATGCAATTTCAGGTTCAACTACATGGATCTTTCAAAAGTCTACTATCATTCAACACCTTTATATTAACAATATTATTACCTCTCACATGTTTACTCACGTGACATACTGAGAATGGCTAACTCGCAAAAATGCTATCATCCATGGCCTTTGAGCCTAAAGTCTCTATTGTATGACTGTGAACCTATTTGGTTTGACAAAGCAAGGAAATTCCCTATCCAATGTGCCGACATGGTAATTTCTTATACTCCAATGTGATGAGCCCTTTTGAGGCCAACATCACCTTAGGTATACTCGATAATAAGCCGACTCTCGTAAGTCCATTGAAATTAAACATATTGCTCACTGAGTGATCACTTATCTTTTAAGTACCGCCTGATTTTATTCGCATCACAAGAGTCACTTCACCGAGTGATCATCAAGGCCTTTATCCAAGATCCACAATCGTAGGCCAATCACAAGAATCACTCAAATTTAAGAGTCAATTTTCTTAGGAACTATTTGGGAGCGTGGATTTAGAGCCCCTGGATTCAGAATCACCTAGATTTGAAACCCGCTGGATTTGAACTCCTCTTGTTGTGTTTGGCACCCTGAGTTCAAAATCCCCTGTAATCCAAAAGTAGCTATGCATAGTATATTTACGGAGATTTGAATTTAATTACTAAATCAATTTTAATATTTCTAATTAGTGTACATATGTAATATTTGACACAATGGTTGTAATAAGCTCGCTGAAATATATAATTTGCCCAAAAATAATGAAATTTCAAGTCTCATATGGGCCACAAGCACAAGATCACATCTGATTGACTAACCAATTATTTTTAACTGTTGATTTACGCGGATAGTGTTTGGATGACAAGAATCATCGCATTAAAGTAATTATAGTGATGCAATTGATAATTTAGTTATTCGGGTATACCATTGGTGAACCATGTATCCAATAGATTAATAGTCTAGTGACACATGTTACACATGTAACTCTAGCCAACAAAAAAAAAAAAAAAAAACCACATAATTCCACCCATGTTGTCAAATTCATTCAATTTCAATGTAGTTTTAGCGGTTTGCAAAGGTCGGCTATCAAGAACTTCGCGAAAACTTCTAATTACAACGATTTGTGTCAAATCACACCCCGCGTCAAATCATGACCGTGACAGATTCCCGACGACGTTTTAAGTATTAACGTGCCTAATGGGGTAGACCTTTGCAGCAACACACGCAAATAAAGAGAGGCTTTATTGTATTATTTAAAGGCACCAGGTAAATAAAATTTTTAAAGTTCAAAATACATTAAAATCATGATAAAAGACATGATAGCTAGAATTTTCTTCAACATATTTATTTAAGAAGTCACACGTTCACAACCCATTACGTGTGTTCGTATCTTCCCATTTTATTCAAATAGAAGACATGGTTCGTACACATAGACTTTTGACTTGGTGCATCTCCTAGAAGGTCCTCTGTATCACGCCTTCGACTTTTTCTATAGAGTACGCAGTTGTATTGACTATAGTCATGTAATAGTTGTAACTTCCGCTAACTTAGTGTGGACCAAACAGATCAACGGTCCGATCATCTTAAATGTTATAGGGGTGCGCTCATGGTAATATATGCAGTCTGTTAATGCACACGATTCTGTACGTACATTCTGTATACTCCATCTTAAAGAGGTGGAATCTTTCGATGGTGGAGATTTGGAGGCCATCCATCGTACACGTGGCACGCACCACCAATAGGAATCGCAGGTCATCATCAGCAAACGGACGCGGCTTCCCTGTGGGGCTCACCGTGATGTATGTGCCTTACATCCATGCCGTCCATCCCTTTCAAAAGCCCATTTTAGAGCATGATTTTAAAAATGAAGTAGACCCAAATATCAGGGACCACATAAGTATTAGCTTGGTCCAAAACTTTTGTGGCCGAGAAGAAGTTTTGAATGGTTAATCACCACTGTTTCCTGTGGTATGGTCAATTCGTCATACACATCACGGTGGGACTCACAGTCTTAGATCCATCGACATCAGATCCACCGCATGGTTCACGCAACTGCTTTATTCGGTACTCTAGGGCTCATGCTTTGGCGATCCAAACCGTTAATCTGATGGGCCTTGTTGGCACTAGAAGTCTCGCTTGTCGGATGAACTCAATCCGTCAAAACTTGGCAATTCTCGTGTTGAATGTGGATTTGTATATTTCTTTAGTAGTATAAAATTTTAAAATTTTCCAAAGTGGAAGATTTTAATTTGGTATACTACCCATCCACAGTTGCCCCATCAGATCAACGGTTTAGAGCACTGAACCATAACCCCGCGTAAGAAATATTGACCGTTGGTAAGTAAGTCCTGCGCTGATTAGAGGACTATAAAATTACTCTCCCTTTTGAAATTATAACTTGTTAAACACGGGGGCACTAGGTTTGAAAAACTAAGGACGTCTTACTAAAGCTACACCGACTTTCTTAAAGAAATATTTATGAATGGTCCACGTTCAATGTACACGTGTCGGGCAGCTGATTAGTAGAGTAGGCTGATTTTCGGAATGAGGTATTTTTGCACTAGGACCACGTGTTGAATGGCCCGGTCTAACACGTGTACCGTGATGGACGTTGTGCAGGAATTGCCTCTTCCATCTATGGACTGTTTTCCAGCAGACCGTCACAAGATCCAGACCGGTCATCAGGTAATTAATCTCTTCTTCAGTGTGCTATTTGGACCACACGACAGGAAACAGTCGAGATATGGGCATTAAATGTTGAAACCTTTCCAGGGACAAAAGTGACATTTTTTTTGTCATCCAGCCTGTTTATAAGGTCATACAGATATGGATGAAGGAGAAACACAAACATCAGCCTGGTTTAAAATCTATTGGCCCAACAAGTTTTATATGGTAGCAGTCTTGCAATTCACGCTATTTCTTATGACGTGGTCCACCTGAACTTTTGGTACAGGCGTGCTTGATTTTCAGTGGCAGATACCTGTGAAATGAGTAATTATACCATTTCACTCTTTTAAAAATCATTTGAATATTCACCATACTTCTTACCTTAGGAACCGGTTTTAAAAAGTTATTTTAAATTTTTGGACCCCAAGGTGATGTATATGATAAATCCATTCCATTCAGTCACTTTAACACAGTATTTTAAGGCATGAAGTAAAAAAATGACGCAGAATGAACACTCAAATGGCCCACATCAAAAGAAACAGTGGGCCTAAGAGGTTTTTAATGGTAAGTGTTTGATTCCATTTTTCTAGCGGTGTGGTCCACTTAAGCTTTCGATATGCCTTGTTTTTTGGCTCATGCCATAAATTCATCAGGCATAATAGATTAATGGTGTGGATAAGCGATACGCATCACGGTAGGACCCACAAATATGTTGTGGCATTTTTGATTTTTGTGTGAAAAATGCATGTCGTAAAATTAAACATCAAGGTAAATACATGGGAAATAATTATTACATATCTTCACGGTATTTACCAATGTACTGGAAAATCAAATAAGATGGATGGATGGTACAGATAAGACACCTACATTATCGTGGGTCCTACAGAGATTGCTTAGTCCGCAATCAGCTTCCTAAATGATATACGGGAGTCAAAATACACCTGCCACTTCTGTTACCCATGAGTTATGTCATCAACCATTTTGTACGACTCGGGCTCTATGGCCTGAGCAGATTGTGTTCTGCCCACGTTGACTTGGTACAAACAGGAGGTTTGTAGGGCCCACTGTGATATTTGTCCACGCCCTCCTTCCAATTTTCCAGATCAATTTAAGGAATGAGCCTAAAAATGAAGTAGATCCAATAGTCAAGTGGACGACACCACATGGCACACCCTAAAATCTTTCCTAGAGCCCATTGTAATGTTTATTTGTCATCTAACATACTTGTAAAGTTACATAGAGGTGGAACTAGGGTAAAACACAAACATCAGCCTGATCAAAAACTTATGCGGCTGCTGAGATGTATTTAATGATAAGTGATCGTGGTCCACTTGAGCTTGGAGGTTGTCCCAGGACACAGTCGGCTTGCACTAACACCTTACTGCAAGTTATTAAGTCTATTTTCTCGTCCACTCCATAAGAAATATTATTTGGGATGTCCCTCCTGATCCGATGCAACTATTATGTATTATACCTTATTTCTGGGCATTTTAAGTTAAGTCAATAGGAGAAATATGTGACATTGCATAAGAAATAGGAGGTGAATGAAAAGATCTTCAACATACTTGAAGCGCTTTTTGCAGAATTATAACTGGTGTAAATTCAATTTTATATATCAGTAGATGGTCGATGGAGTCATGTGGTCGAGTCACTCAAAAATCCAACTAGTGAAGAAAGAAACACGATTAAACAGTTTAAGTTACAAAAGGTGGCCAAGGGAAACAAAGTTTGGCTGATAGAAACGGAACAATTATAAAAAGAAAGGTAACAAGACAATGATATAGATGAGAGAAGGATTTGGAAAAGGCTTTTCGACTAATATAACCATTGCAATAATTGAAGAAAAATATGAAACAATAAGTTACAACAGAAATATATAAATAGAAAGGAAATCAACAAAACAAACAACCAATATATATATATATATATATATATATATATATATATATATATATATATATGTATATATATATATATATATAATAAACCAAATAAATCTATCAATTTATCTTTATATTAGCTTACCTTACGAGTAGCTGTAATTCTTAGTTATAATTTTTAGTTGTAATTCAAATATATGCTCATACACTGGATTTGTTCTCTATTAAATATCACGCAATTCTTTCAAGAGACGCATTCTTGCAGTTGCTTTTAGTGATTGTGAGTTTTTCATTTTGTTTGATTGCACTGGTGTTCTGAAAGTCCTTTATTGTGGAAGGCACATAACAAGCCATCTTTGGAGAATAAATCCCACTTTTCAATTATCGCCTGATTGTTATAAAATTTTACAAGTGGTTGAGTAAGCGACCGATCTTCTCAGAATTTGGTCATATACGTTCATGTTGGACATATCTGCTTATTTCAACGCTTGGAGTCAAAGTTAATCGGTTTAGATCGAGTTGCTTTATCGATTCTAGCATGGCCACGCAGATTACATATAACAGAAAATAAACCAGGCGTCCAACAATTTTGGCATGTCCAGTGGAACTACAAACTACTTGGTTGTCATAAATTTAATTATGCACTGATCGTGCAATATTTTTTGGCATGCCCGACGGGACTCAATAAATTACTTGGTCGTTATCAATATTCATTTTGTATCGACTATAGAAAAAGAATACTTTTAACACAAGTACACTTATCGGTATAGTAATTTCTCAGAATCATGAGTCGAAGAGCTAGATGTAATGCTTTAACAGTCGCTACTAATGTTAGTGTAGCCAACGAGCCTTCACCTCATGAGGAGGAGGTGCACGTTCAATAGGTGCCTGAGCAAAGAAATCCACCATCAAGTCCGGTGCCTGTTCTTCCAAATCCAGATAGACCATCGACATCCCAGGTTAAATATATGGAGATTATGTCAATCGGGATGGCTGACATGTAAAGGGGGATTCAACACATCATAGAATTGTCGCGAGTTTAAGCTGAACACTCACGAGTTCAGACTAAGGCTTTTAATGGGTGGAATGTCGGCCACATCGAGAGCATGAATTGGTTGGTGACTTTATTTACTAAAAGAGCACTTGTTGTACCTCAGTAACAGGTCGATATAAGTTCTGTTAAGAATCTGGCACCTATACAAGCAATCCAGCCAGTGTCATATATACTTCTTTTGTAGTGAAATACACCACTTATTCCTATCCCATGGTCCAATTCAGGATATGCGAACTTTATCGATACTAGTAGATTTCAGATGTCCTGAACATATTCTTGTATAAGACGTATGAAATTCACCACCACCGGTAGATTTCAGGCATCCAGAACATGAGAATAGAAATGTAATTCATAAAGCTAGGAATCAATGAATGCCCGGGGTAACATTTGCCTATAAATCAACCATATAATGAAGAATAACATCAGGATGGTCCTTAAGTAGCTACAATTGCTACACAACAATATAGGGAGTGTAACTAAATTGTTCAAATGGTTTATGTAGTAGCAGGCCAAATTCTTGGCTGAACTACTATACCAGTTTATCATAAGCCATATCCTAATTGGATCGACCAGCAATATCCATTGTCGATGAATTATCGACCTGACTTTACACTTTTTACAGGTAATATAGGTCAATCAACTGTAGAATACATAAGTCAATTTACCATACAATTTGGAGAGTTGGCCAATAATAAATATTATAAATTACAATTATTTCGTCATTTAGTCACTAAGGTAGCTTTCACCTGATATTCCAATTTACTACCAAATTCCATATTGACAAGAGATTGAAGAAAATTTTTATGCTCAGTTCTTTTATAAGGACAAAGAAATTTACATGGTCAATCTTGCTTGTTTTCGGTAGTTGCCAATAGAATTGAATGAAAATTATATTACTCAGTTTAAAAGAATAAAACGTCAATATAAGGTAGTCATGACCAAAGTAGAATTTGTCTAGTAAGCTCAAGATGAGTTAGAATTTAAGCTTCAAAAGAAGTTTATCAGGAGGAAATTCACAAACCTTTATGATTTAACCAAGAAGATGTCTTGGTATAAGGTCATGCTTCAATGCTTCAAAAGTCAATGCAAAAAATAGAATTCATCGGCAAGAAAATATCATCCTTAATTATGATGTTGTATTGGCTGAAGTAGTGGTGAAGTAGCCATTAACATTTTCCACTTTAGTTAAATCAGAAGCAATAACATCCTCTAATTGAAAAGTTCAAATATCGTACACCTTTGATATTTCTCACGTTGTCCAAGTCTTTGATATCATGTTAGCTGAAAATTTTATTAAAATTGCGGTTAATAATAAGATTCTGACAGCTGAAGAACTGAAGAAAATTAATTATTGCAAATTAATGGCATGGAACTCGATCACATTCCACTAAGAAATGTGTTGTTTCCAGAAATGTTATTTAGGATAACATCGATAAATGATTGATGAAGTTCCTTGACGAAGAAAAAGAAACAATGTTAATCGATATTGATCAGTTTTCTTCTAATAGTAAGATCAATATGGACACTATTAATCCTCAAAGGCTAGTTTGACCGTGATTAAAGATTGATCTCGGGGTTAAAATGGGTAATCCCAATGAGAAAAATGGTAAGAGGAGTGTTAGGCCTAAGCCTATGGTTGACTAGACCAAAGCACATCTGAGGGCGATAATGTCAAATTACCAGTACCTTTGTGAGAAATGTGCGAGGTCGACTTAATGAAACAAGAGATTTTATTAACCGAAATATTAAGCTAGGCAATTGATCATTCATAATTATGAGGAAGAAAAATTCTTTTACCCACAGGTAGCAAAGAGAATGTAGTTAGCCGTTGTTTGAGATCAATCTCAAATGTACCCGCCAACCTGATCGAGGCTAGCAATGCCAAAGTTAGAAGTAGAAGAACACATATCGGTTAATACGGTCGAACTTCATGTTGGGCATGACTCGGTTGAAAATTAAAATTACGATAGGGTAGGAATGGATGTGGAAGGATCGACCGAACTTCATGTGGGACATGGCTCGATAAAAAATCAGAATTACAATAAGGCAGGAATGGATGTGGAATGATCGATCGAACTTCACGTGGACCATGACTCGGGCGAAAATCGAAATTACAATAAAGCAAGAATGATAATGGAAGGATCGACCGAATATGTAAGCAATGAATAGTTCTCGAATGATATTTTGATTGAAGAATTGCTTGCTAAAATAAGAATATTAGAATCACCCTCTTCTAAACCGAATGCAGGAATTAAGAATGAAGTTGCACATGAAGTGGACAAGCAACCGAATTCAAAAACACCTGGGGGGCAATGTCCGAATTCAATCGGTCATATAATTTGTCTCGTTTTCACCGATTACATTGGATTATAATATGATGTTGACATTACCATTAAGTTTATAAGCTAAACCATCTCAACCAAGTAGGATGGAAGGGCATGTGGAAGAGTTTGACCCTCCGATAATCATATAACATGGATCCATTAATTATAAGTACTAAGTAAAAAAGGTGTCAACCGTAACAGCCGAACCAGGGTCTCATTCTGAAAAAAATAATTATTAAAAGGTCGACTCTCACAATGATCTAACATTGAAAGCCATTGTATATCTCCGTTCACCTAGAAGGGTATCCAACCACATGGGTTCTTGTCGATAACAGAGCTATATATTGTTAACATTCTTCTAGCCAGAATGATGGCTAAATTGATAAAGACTCAAGATGGCCTTATCCAACTAAGGTCACAATAAGTAATTTTGCTAGAGAAATAATGCAAACACAGGGCATTTTACCAATTGAACTAATGGTAGGAACTAAGGTGTCGGCTGTTTTCTTTGTGGTCGACACTTCATTAAATTACAATGCTTTACTTGGGCGAGATTGGATTCATTCATTCTCGTGTATTCCATCGTCATTATACCAATTCATGATATTTTAAAACTAAGATAGGGTATAATTGGTTTTGGATGATAACAAACCGTTCTCAGCCACATCGACTAATGTAGACGAGGCTTATTTCTACAGACATGAGATCAGACCGATACAATTTATAGACTGAGACAAGAATAATAAGAAAACTTGAATTAATGCCAAACTCAACACTGATAATGTCGTACATGATATTGCTATCATGATTCAATTAAATGAAGAGTTATCGAAGACTATAATTCCTTTATGTATGACTGCAAGATGTACGATTAAAAACATCTCATGATGGATCAATGGTCGGTCAAGGCCGAGTTCATGGCCAGAGTGTAGTAGCTCGAGAAGAGTTTACGAGATCATGATAACAAATGTTTTATTGATATGGCGAGATGGCAGTACCAACTGATTAGGTAATGAATATGGTACTGAAATGAAGGATTTGAATCTAGCTCCAAAGAAATTAGAGGATTCTCATGCTCAGGTTCAAGATCCTCTAGTAGAGGAAAACTTGGGAATAAAACAACATCTCAAGCCTATTTTTATTAGTGGATTATTAAATTCCCAAATATAAGCGGAACTCATTAACTTACTTAAAGAGTTTTCCAATTGCTTTGCATGAGATTATTATGAGTTTCCTGGATTAGACCAACATCAGGTTGAACACAAGTTACCCATGAATGAAGGTTATTGTCCACATAAATAGCTGCCTAGGAGGATGACAGCCAAAGTAACATAAAAGATCAAGAAATAAATTAAGCAGCTTTTGAAAGCAGGTTTCCTTAAATCAATCAAACATGCTGAATTAATTTCAAACATAGTGCATGTTATCAAGAAGAACGATATAACCTCAAATTATGCATTGATTTTTAGAATTTAAATGAAAACATAACAAAGGATGAGTACCCTATACCTATGACTGATCAATTGATCGATCGGACTGCTGGACATTAAATAGTATCCTTTGTGGATGTCCATTCAAGATATAATCAAATAAACATTGTAGTGGAAGATGTCCCAAAGACAACCTTTAGATGTCCTAGTCTTTTACGTATGTTTTGTTGAGTCGTAATGCAATTTGGCCTTTAAAATGCATGAGCTACTTATCAAAGAGCCATAAACACTATTTTTCTATGATATGATCGAGCGATTCATGGAAATCTATATCGATGATGTGGTGGTTAAATCGACCAATTTGACCGAATATCTTGATCACTTACGAAAGTCATTTAAGAGAATGATGATTCATAAATTAAAGATGAACCCTCTTTAATGTACTTTTAGTGTATCGATGGAATTTTTTTTGAAATTTATGGTATATCAGAGATGAATCATAATCGATCAACATAAGACATAAGTAATAATAGAAGTTCGACCACCGATAAATCCCAAAAACTCTTGAAGACTTGGTACTTTATCTACTAGGTTGGGATCTAACCAAGAGCAGACATGATATGACTCGACCAATCGTTTAAGTTTATCGACCATCTCAGCATTTAGGAATTTGTATAATCTCATTTGTAGGAGGCTTTGAAGTTCTACCTTATCCTACAAGTTGCTCGAAAGAGAGAGTGAGTCATTCATAACAACATCTTCAGCAAGAGCCTTCACGAATGAGGAAATGATATCTTTGTTCATAACCCCAAGTGTAGGGTCGTGATGTACTAATAATCTCGGTGAGACCGAGGTCGAATCCACTAGGACTAAACTTGTATGTCTTCTGAATTTAACTAGAACTAGAGTTAGATGAAGAACTAAAGCAGAAATCTGAATTTAAATGAGTAATTTTGAGTAATGAGTAAAGTATCAATTAAAAGCGGGAACTAGGGTGCCAAGGATCCACTTGTAGCAATTGAGATGTAACCTTGCTTAATTCAAGAGATCCAACTAGAATCAGAGTCCTATCTTATCTAGTTGAAAGAAGAGACGGTCAAATATTTGAACTTCTTATTGATCTATCCTTAATGGAGGAGAATTGTGGTGAATTAGAAGAGATTCCATCACCCAACCATGCCCAAGAAACAATGGCAAACAACAGGATTTACCAAATCCACAATCTCAAATAGAAAAGAAGATATTTAAAGTTGTTGCAGATCTATTGTAATTTGAGTAACAACAAACCATTAAAAATTAAAAATATTCCTTAGAATCAACTAGAATTCAATGAAGTTCAAACATAAATATGAATCAAAGCAAAGTAAACATCTCATTCACGCTACAAGCTTCACCTCTTAGCCCTAGCTAAGAGGTTTAGCCAACCATAGACATGATTGAACTAAAGTCTCTCAAACAAAGCAGAAAACAAACTAAAGAACGAAGAAGAAAGATCTTAGAAGGCGGCTCGACCCTTTTGCTCCACCTTGAACCCCTAGAAGATACCTAGGAACGTCCTAGAGACTCTTATTTATAGTTGTGAAGCTCCACCTTTCGTACCGACTTAGAATTTCCGCAAACCGCCTCAAATTACACAATCTGTGTGGCCCCACGTTATGATTCTGCGTGATTTCGGTGGTATTAAAGTTGGTTCGATGGCACCGAAATCGTATATGAAATTTATTGCATCTAAAATTGTATGTGCAGAGTACTTAGGTGGCACCAAAATTGGCTTAGGTGGTACCGAATTAAGCCGTTTTCTTGTTGAACTATTTTGTGCACTTTTAGTGGCACCGAAGTTGTCTTAGGTGGGACCGAACTGTCCTGTTTTTCTGATGTTTAACTTGTGCTTTTGCCAATCTTTTCTTCATCTTTTGTATTTAGTTTCCTTCGATCTTTAGCATGAGAATTCTCCGTTCTTGGTCTTCTAAGATCCCTCATTTGCCTTAGTGAGTCTTGAGCACTAAATTCATGCTTTTAGCATTCTTTTCAATACAAGCTCTCAGATTCACC
Source organism: Magnolia officinalis (assembly GCA_021015155.1). NCBI lineage: Eukaryota > Viridiplantae > Streptophyta > Magnoliopsida > Magnoliales > Magnoliaceae > Magnolia > Magnolia officinalis. The sequence goes on from JAJHSJ010000016.1 coordinate 46,556,438, forward strand.
TTCCAATATAAACATGTATAAAATATAACATTAAGCAGTATCATGTTCATAAAATCAAGATATAAATGGGGGAAAATATGCAATATTTGACACTCGACAATCTTCGTATGGAGGATCATCTTCATCAGAAGCAGCAAGAGTCAAAGCATCATCCATCGCTGCTAGTATTGGAGGGGGTGAAAGATAAGAGTTAGGTTTCGTGACTTCGACCGTTACAGCTTCCTTGGTCACAATGACAATTCCTTCATGAACTGAAAACTCTTTGATTGCAAGAGGAATTTGTTCATCAGGTGAAGGAATTGTTAGTTGAGAGGATGGTTTCTTAACCGAACGATGGAGTGGCACTTCATCTTCTCCCTGATTGACAGTAGCGAGAGGACTAGAAGGTATAACGATCATATATTCAGAATTAGAGAGAAGAGTTGTAACTTCAAGAGGGCTATGAGATGGGAGGGCCTCAGCGCTGATCTTGTTATCATAATCAACGGTCTGAACTTCAGTGATCTTAGGAATATCGGTCGCCTGTGGTCACATTTGTAATGGTTGCACCACAATGATCTGTTTTTCGACAGTTGTTAACTCTCAAGTAACTACAAGGAAAAAGGAATAGTCAGTCAACATGAAGATTAAGATAATTCAAATAATTATACAGGTAAGTAATTTCTACCTAAGTTAGAATGGACGGCGTAAGTGATGGATCGTTTATCCATAGCTTGTTGAATTTTTATTATCGTTGCCAGCACTCACCTTGAAGTAGGGAATAGTGGCAGATTGGGATGATAGGGGGTAAGATAATTTTCATCGAAAGGGAGATCGGGGTAATTTAATCTTTCCATATTCCACCACCATTTATTTCAGCATTTATTATAATGAGATTCTTGGTAACGTTTCAGATTTTACTCAATTTCTTTTAATTAATCGGCGATGGAGAGACCTGTCTGGTACTTGGTTCTGAAATATTTTTCTAAGGAAGATACGACCTTGGCCGAGGAAGTACATGATGCCCGTAGAGGCTCTGATGAAGCCAACAATGGTCGATCCACAATTGTTAGTGGGGAAGGATGATCGAAACGTCTAAGAATCAAGACAGGAGGCTTTGGAGGTGGACTAAGCAATACTCCTAAGTCTAGAATTCTCATCGTCACAACTTTCTGGCGTATTGAAGCAGCAGCAACCTCGGTAGATGGAGCATGAGAAGGAGATGTCATGGCTGATCTTGTCTTCAACTTGTTTCTTTTTCGGCTTGGTATACTAGCCGATGAGGGCGCTGCCCTTTTCTTTCCTTTAAAATTAAGTTTTGAAAAAACCTGAGCTATAATCTCTTTTGGAGACTTCTTCAATAACCTCTAATAATAGTTTCTCCCACCAAACAATGAAAGTATCCTGTACATGTGGTCAATTTGGATAACAGGGAAGGTGAATATCCCATCTAGTTTCTCAAAAAGAAGAAAGTAGAGATCGATAGAGCTCGGTATTGTTCACAACCTGCCGACAGAAAGGTGCTTGGTTGCAGGTTTTCTAAGTAAGGGGTTAAGGGATGCATTGAACTAGATCGAGTTACCGAGCAAAAAAGTTCAAGTAATATTATTCGATTCCAACCTTGGCATTCTTTTCAGACTCGATTGAACCTCCGTATGGATGGTCTCAACTGATGAGGTAACTCTCCCAAGCCAAGAGAATTTAGGATGCCTCATCATCATCTTCTTGTGCATATCGACCGGTAAGCTAATCGGGACTATATTCTCCCTCGTGGAATGGAGTGAATGACCAATTTTGCTTGCCCCTATTCAAAGGGAAGAATAGTGTATCCATATATACTAAAAATGGTTGAATTTCCTTAGGGGAGTAGTTGAAACGCTCGCCATCGGAAGTATAGATGGCATCAGAATGGATGGAGTGATGTACAATAGAAGGGTGGAAGTACTCATAAATTTACATTTGAAGAAGCCACTGTAGTCCTCCAGAATATAAACTTTTGCTAGTAACTTCGTAAATTCCTCTATACAGATGGTTGACCATGAAAGGTGCCAAAGTGAGTTTTCGACCATGGGTAAGGGCCTCAGCCAGTGAGACATATTTAGTAGTGATTTGCAAGGTATTCATACAGAGTAAATGCCGACATATCCAAAGCAGCAGGAAACTTGTATGTTCTTAATAATCGACCGGTCTTTTGTGATTATAGTAAGCTGTTATGAAGTGAGAATGGGCCTTGCCAACCTTGTTTGTAAAGCATTTGGCCTCCTTTTATGCGAAGCCTAGATAAACGGCTACACCAAAAGGAAGAAGTTGGGTTAAAACTGAAACATCGAATATGGTTGGACTCATGGGACCGCAGGCGAAGAAGAAGGTGTTAGTTGATGAACTCCAAAATGTTAAAACTACGACAAGAAGGGATAGATCTGATGGATAGTCGTAGACAAAGAGCTTAATGCACTCATAGATGCCTGATTCTCTTCATGATGCCTCATTCTGAGAGGAGACACGAATAAACCAAGCCTCCCATTCCGGGAATGGTTTTGGCTATGACCGAGGATTCTTCAAAGCATTGGCCATACAGGGACAGAATCAGATTGAATCAGTGGTATCTCGTCGGGGCAAAGAGGAAACAAGGGATCCATCATACTAACTTCCTCTACCTCTGTTGATGGAGTGAATACTAGACCTAAATAGTAGTAATCACCAATGGGCAATTGAAATATTGTCTTATTGATGCACTTATCACCAAACACATCCATTACTGTAATCAGATAATTTTGATGAAATGATGGGGTGGAAGATGAAGAGGCAACCGTTACTTGAGAAGAAATTCGGAATTCAAAGTTTTTAGAAGAGAATATGGAATGAAGGCGTAAGAGTGAAAAGAATTTGAAATGATGCTTATATCGGCCGAGGGAAGGAAGCATTTATGAGGACATCATTGTGATTTTGTTGTAAACGATGTAATAATAAGTGTCAGCGTGGGGTTTATCCCTTTCTTTGATAAAGTGCAACCCGTTGCTGACGTTTTATGGTGAATCGGCTAAAGTTGGTTATCGACTGCCAGACACATGTAGCAATAAATGTTGTATTTATGAAGGGTCTGTAACGCCCCAAATTTCAGGGGCCAAGTAGGAATTCAGGTCACAAATTTTTGGGTGCCACGTGTGCCCTAATGGGCTCCATATTCTAATGCATTTGGGTTTATTCATAAGCAATGAGGAGTTTAGCAAACCATAAGCATGAGAATATCATAAAATGTAAATACGAGCTGCTAAACATGTAAGATTCCAAATTACAGTGCCAAGAAAATCCAAACCGGGAACTAGTCTCACCCAGATAAATATCCCAAAAATGACTAGGGCCCTGGCCCATGTCCCGCGACCATCCAAACATAAACTAGAAGAAATCGCCGAAAGTCTAATAGTACGCCTACTCCTCTTCGTCGTCCACACCGGCATCTTCCAACGCATCCCGCTCCAGTGTTCCTGCATCTATGCCAGATTCTGGTTGGTGTTTTAAAACACTGTCCCAGAGTGAGAGTGAGTAGCTAACTCAGTGGTACCATTAGCAATAGATCACATAAATCATCATACATAAGAGTAAATTAAGAACAACATACATTATAGAATCTTAAGTACACTTAGTTAATGCAATACATGGTTTAATGATATGATGCATGCCTCTCACCACCAACACTCCTCGAGCGACAACATCTAACGATCGCGAATTACCAACACTCCCTCAGTGCGACCTCGACTACTGAATCGCCAAAGTAATAATGTAATGTCATGTAAATGTTAACCATGTTGATTAATTAGGTTCATTCGTCCAGCAGGTTGGAAAAACCGAAATACCCTTGTTCAAAAATATTGCCCTAATCCGATCGCGCGGCTCTAATGGCCGTGTCCGTATGACTCTCGCGATCCTAAGCCCTCGTGGGTTCATCAATACCATAACTCTTAAGCTCATACGAAAATAATTGGGACTTCAAAGTCATACTTGCGGTCACTATGGAAAGGTCGTCACCCTAGCGTAGGCCAACAGCACGGGCACGGTATCTGTAACATCCTGGATTTTCACTCTTTTGGATTCCCAAAAATCCTTGAGATTTTTATTAATTAACTTATAATATCACTTAATGACCATTAACACTCAATGTTAGTTTATACTGGGGTGGACCAGTCTAGTTATGATGGGACAAAGTGCGGGCCGCCAAGCTAGATGGCTTGTTTACACTTAACAACAGCCTGTGTGGGCCACCCAGAGACCGAGAAGGGTCAGAAAAATCTAAAAATTTAGAAAATTGAAGATCTCACTGGGCTTGTGGTCCATGGTGGACCACGAACCCAGTGGACACCCAGAATTAGAATCTGACACTTACCAAATGCACCCCACCAATGCCAGAATTGGAATCTGGCACTTACAAATTTATGGTGAAGGTCTAATGTATTTTTCTACGCCCGTCCACAAAATCTGGGACCCGATCGTGGCATGGTGAGCGTTGATCGCAAATCGGACCCGTACGATCAAACCCTATATCCGATCACTCTCAAATTTTGCATGGCCCCTCATCGAGCCATGGATCACCTATCCTGTAAATTTCATGGCCAAAAGGTCACCAGAGCCACCCCAATCATTGAAATGGGCCCCTCAGGGCCATTTAAAGATCGGAACCGTATGCTCAAACCCCATACTCGATCATCCGTTTGTTTCCAAACTTTGCATGACCTCTCATTGGGCTATAAGACACCTACCCACCAAGTTTGGTGGCTAGAGGGGTGTTAGGGCCGCCCCAACACCAATAGGAAGTCCTAGTGGTCTATTTTGGAAAATTGTGGAAGCTTAGGGCCAAAGGGCCCAACTATAGGAAATAAAGTCCTAGCCCCTTATCTAATAACCCTCACCACAACCACCTTTGCCAAGGGAGAAAGAGAGAGAAAGGGAGCAAGGAGGAGAGAAATAGAGTGTGAAGGCGATCAAGATGGACCCTAGATCAAGGTGGGGCCCAAGGAAAACAAACCCTTGCAACTCCCTACATCTTCTCCAAGAAGAATCCCTCATTCAAGACCACCCTTTTCACTCTGTTGATCATCTAGATAAGATCCATCACCCATTTTTGTTGAAACCCTTGTGATGAGGGAGATTTACATGGAAACCTAACCTACAAATGTTGCTTTAGGGATCCCGACCGTTCGACCCCAAATTCCACATCTCCTAGGTCGTTCTCAAGCCTTCAATGAATCCGAAGGTGCGGACTATTATCCTTATGTGGCCTAGCACCAATTTTATTACGAATCTAATGATTTTGATGGTTTGAATGCTATATTTGGAGAATCTAGAAGAATCCTAGGAATTGCATGTTTGTTAGATTTACATGGAATTGTGTGTTTGTTTTTCATATGATGATGTTCTTGCCTCTCACATGATTTTGTGTATGGATGATCTCATGCTCATGCCTTGTTGGATTTTTCCTTATACTCTTTTTTTTAGTATCCATGATTCATTACTCTTGTGCTTATGATTTCTTAAGATGAAGGAAGTGCTTAACTTCCTCACCCACACACATAACTCACATGCACTTATTTCATGATATTGTTAGCCTTGCTTGCTATGAGAATTTAAATTGTATGTTGAGGAGTATGAAACCATGATGTTGTTTATGCTGGATGATGCATTGGTAGTTGGCATGCTATGAATTACTATTCGTACCCTTGGGTTGGTCGGGAATATGAGGAGAGACGGTAGTCCCATCGGTAGGACTATGCTAGGGCTAAACCAGTGGGTTTCGGCGGGTGTGTACGGGCGGCAGTAGTTCGACTACATGGGTCCCTTGTACCCGATGTCGTTCGTCACATATTCGCCTGACTCGTGCGGTCTAGCCTACTTACCGACCGGCCCTATTTATTAACCTTATTCGCTCACATATGTATGGAACCTGGAACACCCTACCACCGTTGCAGCCCACCGATAACCACTTGAAGTTGATCCACTGCCTTGTGAGCCGGGCATAGTGGAATGGGACACTGTGTCCGATCTGTCGGCCTACGCTGGGGCAACGCGCCTCCCCATAGTGATCGTGAGTGATCCCTTCCTCTCAGCACTCCCCATGTGCTTGGAGTCGAGGATGGGGAACCCGATGGGATCGACAATCGCAGTGTCCCAGCTTCACACGTTGGGGGGCCTTGGCCTCGCAACCAGTTTAGGGCATTGATACGTGGGGTGTACTAGATTCCCAAATCTGCTGGATAAATGGAATTAACTAAGAACTCGGCTAACACTATCATCGCATCGCACTAGTCAGGTTGGCGACTCGGTAGTCGAGGTCGCAATGAGGAGTGTTGTCATATGCGAGCGTGAGATGGTGTTGCTTGAGGGAGTGTTGTGGCGAGGGTATGTATTATATCATCTATCATGCATATGCATTAATAAGATTAGCTAGGTATTTGTGAATGATTGCTTTCATTAAGTTCATAATATAATTGATATCTATTACAACTTAAGATTAATAGCACCCACTGAGTTGATCACTCACTCCCACTCTGGGACGGTGTTTTAAAACACCAACTAGACTCTTCAGTAACTGCAGGTGATGATGAGTTCGAGGAGTCGAGCGGCACTGGCATTGACGAGGAGGATGAGTTGTCGTACTTCCAGTTGATAGGCGACTCATCATAGACTTTTGCTGCCTATTTTGGATTGCTGAGTGGTGAAATTAGCACATCATTCTTTTTAGACATGTTATTTTTATAATTTTGTTGGGCAACGCCTTATGCGACTCGTAGTTATATTTTTGGACTTGTGTATCTTTAGTCATTTCCACTTCAGTAGACTAGTTGTGAATTGTGATTCATGTTTCAAGTAATTCCATATTGCGCATTACCCTGATTTAACATAAATTAGTAAAAATTGGATATATAAGTGATACTCGGGAACTTGGGAGTCGAGCGTATGCACGACCCCTAATTTCCAGGGCGTTACAGTATCCCATACCATCTTCCCTGTCTCACGAGTCTTGGTGCTCATTGGTCACTACGGGGAGGCTCGTCACCCCAGCGTAGGTCGACAGCTCGGGCATAGTGTCTCATACCACCATCCACAGCTCATGAGTCTTGTGGGCCACAAATTATAGTTGATAGTGGGCACAAGGGTCTCAGGGTATCACGGGTTCCTACAGATATGTGCAACCATAGTTAACATGCAAAGATGGCCGATTTACGAGCCAATATGCCCCTGCAAGCTAAACCACAAACTGAACGGCCTGAGAACGGCATCTCATGTAGTTCAACTATGGCCAACAACTTACATTTAACTGGTCGGCCAGACTTACTCGTGGGATGATCCAATGAAAGGTTTCCCAGTAATTTCGGTTAATTAGCCACTCCATGAGAAGGCAAGTTCACAGATGGTTAACATATATTCAGCAAATTCAAGAATAATTCCACAAATGACAAACAAAATCCAGCATTCTAAGTATATGGATAGCAATACACGAATCTCCGCCAAACCACGAGGATCTTGCTCACATATTCCAACAATTTCAACAAGATGGACAACCATGCACCCATTCACAACAATTCAATTTCACACGTGTCGACACGAATCATATAATTCAACAATATAACAAGAATAAAGTGTAATTAGTTCAAAAATTTGGCAATTTGACAACAATACATTCTTCTATGCCTAACATGTTTCACATGCAACAAAGTTCAACCAACAATTTAGCAATATTTGGAGAAATCGAGTGTATACACTCTAATTTAACATGCAGGTCAGCATTTCACACATTCAGGGGTGTTCGGGGCCTAAACCCCTTCCCACATTTGGGGAATTTCTAAGTTTACAATCCCAAATCAAGCAATTCAAAAATCCAGCAACATGTAGGGACAATACATCATGCACATTTACTAAAATCTACGTTAGGCACGATAATCGGCCATCTAAAGGTAATGGTCTGCAGCTATAGTCGACCGGAAGCCTTCGCAAGCGTCCTAAGGTCGTCGGGTCCGCAAACTCGACGCGCCAGGGCCCTTAGATCGGACATAAATTGGTTCTACGGCGATCGGGTTGGAATTCCTAGCAATTTAGGGGTGTGGATGCGAGGAATTTTGATCCCTAAGCACCACATGCACCACACAATCACTCTCTCTCTCTCTCTCTCTCTCTCTGATTTCAGCTGTTGGAAATGGTGGAAATGAGAGGGGTTTGGATATTAAATATCCATAAATTAAGTCATTTGGCCCTGTGTTTCACTAAATGCCTCCAATGGCCTTATGAGGCCCATATCTGGCTATTTGGGCCGTCCTGATGGCCCCCTAGCGCATCTAATTTATGGGATAGCTGCCCCATGACTCGATGAAGGGCTGAGAAAAGTTTAACGGCAAACGGAAGTGGGGTTTTATCGCAAGGGTCCGATTCGTGATTAACGGTCACCGTTTCTCGATTGGGGTTAGATCTGGCAGGCGAGTGCAGGAAAATATCTTCAACCTATGTTGCAAATTTGGGTGGAATTCGACGGCTGAGATGTCTTAATTTATTATTCCAAGTAGTGAGGTCATTTGTTTTAAAATTCAGATTTTTGACCAATACTTAGGAGAGTTGCATTTTACAAGTGTCGACTGGACGACACAAATTATCTGTTTCCAGGCGTCGTTTGAGTCCATTTCCCGCGATGCACCACAAGCCTAGTAAGATGGACATTACTCAATAATTTCGGAACTAGCGGCCCACTAACGAGCGGTCTAGAACTTATTCGGGTAATCGGGGCACTTCTGGAATAAATTGGGCAGGTAGGGAGATTTCTTGGGCGCGATTGTGGAGGTATGGATTGACTAAGTTCACAGTATGGCCTATTCGAAATTAGCGATAATGGTGATTCGGTCCTGATCACTCTAAACCGTTGATTATAATCTAAAAGAGTAACTGGGTTGATTTGATTTATTAATTAAGGTCTGGGCCATAGCTGACTCAGCTTCAGGTAGATCTTTAATTTTGTTACGGTTATTTGATTAGTCGGTAACAGGTCGGTTAGATTTGGGCCCTATGTGAACAAATCGTGGGGCTAATCTCGATGTTTAAGTGATTGGTTGGATTCATCGGTTTTCTACGGTCGATTAATCCTATTTGTATGATTCTTTATCGGTGCCAGTTGCGCATATGTGTTCACTCCCCAAGTATAGGGTTGTGATGTAGTAATAAACTCGGTAAGACCGAGGTCGAATCCACAGGGATTGAAACCTGTACGTAGTCTGAAACTATCTAGAACTAGAACTAGACTAAGATGAATTCTAAATCAAATAACAATTGAGAAATAATTGTGAAATAATTAATCTAAAACTTTAAGAAAATTCAGAGAAGGGAAACTAGGGATTCAGAGGATCCACTTGTAGAGATCAGGGAGATCTTATGCCTGCTTCACAAATCATGGAAATTTACTGAACTGCCTTTGATATAGTTTTCAAGAGATGAAAGGTGTATGAATTAGAATGGATTCCATCACCACACCATGCCCAAGAGACAATGGTAAACAACAGAATTAAACTAATTACCAACCTATCAACATGCCATGAAGGTTAGGAAGGGTACCGACATCCAACCATGCCCAGGAGACGATGGTGAACAACAGGGCTCCTGACGTCAGACACATTAAAAGGAAAAGGAAATACTCAAAGCCATTGCAGACCCATTGTAATTTCAGTCACAACAGACCATTAAAGACTAAAAATATTCCTTTAATAAAATAAATATCAACTTCAATTCATAATTAAAACCAAATTAAGAACATAAAATTAAATCTCCCATCCCACTACAAGCTTCACCCCTTAGCCCTAGCTAAGGGGATTAGCCAGACATGAATGGGCTAAAAATTCATAAACAAAAGAAATTTAAAATAGGGAAGAGAAAAAAAACCAAAGAAAAGTCTCTGTCCCAAGCTCCCAGCCGTAGATCCTTGCTCTGCTCCCCAACTGATGATGATCTGACCCCCCTCCTCTCTCTTTCTCCTCTTTCTTTATAGAACTCCTGGCAGTCGGTGGAGAGTATAAAAGTTATTCCGCATACCTTTACGCAGCCGCAGTTAGTCAGTGCTTGAGGACTGACTTGCGCTGAAGTGCTGGTGGGGCCCACTTCATTCAGTGTCGACGGAATCCACGCCGTCCATCAGCTTTTCCTTGAAAATCTGATCAAACCTGGTCGGTTTCAAATCTTTGATAACGTGGCCTGCCCATTTGATCTTGTGGCAGCAACTCTACCATCCAGTATTTTTTCAACCTCCTTTTGCCTTCATAGAACTATATAGACACCTAGGCAAAGGTCTTGGACACCTCCTGGAACAAGTGAACGGTTCGGATCATCGGAACGGGCAACGAGTGGGGCCCACTAGGAAGACCAGCGTCCGGTTTTCGCGGTCGCTGCGAAGCAGAGAAAAACCGCAGGCTCTGACGAAACTGGTGGGGTCCACTTCATCTTGTATTGAAGAAATCCCAGCCGTCCAACATCTTCAGGACGAAAAACCGTCCAGGAAGGACGAGATTCTTTTTTATTTCAGTGTGGCCCACTTGATTTTTAGTTCACCGTCCGTCGTCCGTTTGACGGTGAAAATCGCGTGCTCGAGTGCGTGGGTTAAAAATGAAAGCTAGGAGAGGGCGACGCCCCACCTCTGGATCGAATGGACGGTTCAGATTGATCATCCGATCAAAGATGGTGAGTCACAACCGCCCGAAAATCCCGGATTTCCCGGACGCGCGTAAAGCTTACGCGGATGTGCTGACGTGTTCGGTGGGCCCCACAGTGATGTTGTTGATAAAATCCACTCCGTTCATCAGATTGCCCTCGAAAAACCGGTCGGAAATGGTATCTTTTTTATGATTTCGATGTGGTCCCCTGAATTCTGCTCGCTGCCGTCCATCCTGCTTTCAACGGACAGGATCTTCCAATATCTAGCATGGTGAAAAACAAACACCTAGGTGAGGTAAATACCCCCCCTATGGAGTGAATGGACGGGTCAGATTGATGATTTTGGTGTTGGGTGGGGTCCACTAAAGAAACCCAATCGAAACAGAAAAACGCTGTTTGCGTTTTCTCTATTTGCGAAGAAGGGTCGGTCAGCGTTCGCTGACCGACTCCTGGATTTTTGGTGAACACTCGGTGCACTAGTGCCCTGTGCACATGCACTGTATGCTGGGACCCCACAGAGGTGTTTTTGAGTAATCTGATCCGTCCATCCCTTTCTAGATCCAATTTAACGTGTTGAATTTGAAATTTAAATATATCTAGGTATCAGGCGGGCCCCAGATGAGTGATTTGTGGGCTGATCTGTCCGTTGGGCTACTTCCACAAGGATCCAACGGCCAAAATTCGACGTGTACGGTTACTTTATGGTCCTGAAGCCATGTGTGGAGTTTTGAGCTGAACGGATGGTAGGAACCCTATGATCTTGCATTCTTGACTAATTTCGGGCCACTTGAGCTTCAGTTTCTTGATTTTTGCGGATCTCTGGTGTGTAAATTTCTTGATCTTGGTCCCCTGGGGTCCGTCCCTTGCCTTTGGTGAATTCTGAGTGTTAAATCCAGGTAATTAACATCCTGTTTTGGTCCAAGCTTACAATTGTAACCTGCATCACAAATACGATTAAACGAGCTATTAAACGGTATCAAACTCATAAATTTGAGTAATAATTGGGGTCTGATATGCAATATTTGACCCTCAACAATATGCTCATCTCAACCGTCAAGGGTCAGTAAGGGATGACATGGCTAGTTATAAAAAAATAAAATTTTAAGGATTTTTTTTTTTTGTAATTCAAAATAGCAAAATTTCGGGGTGTTACAGGGTTGCGCGTCACTTTTACCTTTTCCCAATTATCGTCATTCCATTTGAGAACTAATCAGGGGGAGTTACATGTGATCTGTACAGATCTGCGTGGTGTTTTCAAAGACCTGCAGATATGTATGAAGAAGATTTCTTGATAATAGTAATTGGAGCGTATCAAATGGGGTTATGCCATTGTTTGAGCGACCAATGAAGAAGCAATCATGTGAAAGCAGTTACGAGACAGATGACAAAAGGAGAAATAAAGGAGGTCAAGTAGTGCTGAACGGTTATGGTAACCGTCAGAACGTAGGAAGGATCTAAATGGCTAGATCAAAGGTATAAATAGAAGATTAATGCAAGAAGGAAAATCATCTCATACCAACTCAAACCAACCAAATCTATCTTTTAATTATCATTTTAATTACCAGTCAATTTACATTCCATAGTGTAATCACTTTACCTTTCTCGTCGAGGTAACTACATTTCTTAGTATAATCCTTTACTTTCAACTTCTTGTTTACATTCCATAATGTAATTCGTAGCACTAATCAAGTAGCTGGTAGTTTTAGTTGTAATTTGAGTCTATGCTTATACGTTGATTCAGTTCTTCACTCGGAAAGGTGTTCTATGGCTATTCTTCGTGACCAATTGTAAGAGTCACTTTCTCATTTTATTTTATCTGTATCGAACAGTCTTTTCATATGAAGGTAAATATGTAACCTATCATTAGAAGACAAAGCCTACCATCTGAATATCGCCTAATCCTTTTTATAATTGAGCAAGTGGCTGAATAGGCGATTGATCTTATCAGATCTCAATCATATATTACGTGTCTACTTATCTTAGCACTTGGGGTCATTGTTGTTCGGTTTGAATTGAAACGCAATTTTAATTTTGATAATCTTGCACATGTATGACAAAAAAAAGGTAACACATATTGATCCAAAACTTCCGTGACCTCAAAATGGTTTTATAACAGACGTTCAATCTCCTGCTATTTTTTGCAGTGTGATCTACTTGAACTTTGGATCGATATTATTTTTCGGCTTAAGCTTTACAATGAACTCGCTGAATGGATAGACGGTTAGGATATAACACATATCTCATGGACCCACGTAACTTAGTGACGTCAACACACCAGCCAAGTCGGTGGTGTCTGGTACACCAGCTAATCTGCTTCCCGAAATCATGTGGCATATGTCCTAACAAAGCGGGAGCGGATTGGATACTGAACGCTTCAGCAGCAAAATGGCTACTAAAGTGACGTGGCAAAATCGCAATGGTGGATACCAATCGAAATCGGATTGTGTACTGAGTTACTCAGTACGCTTTTATCGTACTGAGTAAACTCTGTTGGGCCCCCCGTGAATTCATGTGGTTTATCCACGTCGCCCATCCATTTTTTAATCTCATTTTATCAGTTGATCCAAAAATTGAAACATATCCAAAGCTCAAGTGGGCCATACCACAGGAAACAGTGGGAATAATGATTTCCATCGTTGAAACCTTCCTAGGGCCCATAGTAACGTTTATTTGTCATCCAAACTGTTCATAAGATCACAAGAACATGGATGAAGGGAAAAAACAAATATCAGCTTGATCGAAAAAGTCTGTCCACCCAAAGAATTTTTCAACAGTAGATGTTCAATTCACACTGTTCCCTGTGGTGTGGTCCACTTGAGCTTTGGATATGCTTTATTTTTGGTACCATTTTTTAAAATTAAATTATAAAATGTATGTACAGAGTGGATAAAATAAATACATCATTTTGGGCCCCACATAATTTACTCAGTACGCTTAGCGTACTGAGTTACTCAGTACGCAGTCCACTTCCATACCAATCCGTTGTTTCCTTCCGATAAATGCTCGTCCAACGGAGATCCATTAGCGGATGTTTTTCCGTCTAGGCCGTAAACGCACTCGGCCACGCACAGGTAATTGTTTATCTTAAGAAAAAAAAGGACGCAGATTTCCTGACTTTCACATGAAGTTCCTGCGCTTAGAACCCAGGTGGGGCCCACTGTAATGTTTGTGAGAAATCTTACCCGTCCATCTGTTTTTTGAGCTCAATTCAAGACATGAGGCCAAAAATGAATTGTTTCCAGGCTCAAGTGGGCCAAAAGCATGACAATTGAATGTCCACAGTTGAAATATTCGTGAGCCACAAAAGTTTCGAGTCATGCTAATATTTTTTTTTATTTCAGTTCATCCCAGTAGGAATGAAGTTTTTAATGGTACGGATGGCATGTAAACATCACTGTTGAACCCAAGTAGATTTTAACGGTAGGAATTTTCCTAACCACCTTTTCCTTTAGTATGGCCCACTTGAAATTTGGATACGGTTCATTTTTGGCATCATGTCATGAAATGAACTCAAAAAATGAATGGAAGGGGACGATTTCTCACAAACATCACAGTGGGCCCACCTGAGTTCCCAGGAACTTCCGTGTCGAGAAAAAATGTACTCCACCGGTACGTGGCCAAGGGAAGCGGATTACGTACTGAGTAAACTCTGTGGGATCCACCATGATTTATGTATTTTATACCGTCTGTCCATCCATTTTATAAAATAATTTTAGGGCCTTAGCTCAAAACCTAAGCACATGAAATGCTAAAATTGACCACACCAAGCCAAAAAGTGTGAATTGAATTTATACAGTTGAAAAATTCTTCGGGCCACGGAAGTTTTAGATCAAGATTATATATATTTTTTTATCTTCATCCATGTTTTTTGATCCTTTGAACAATTTAGATGAAAAATAAACATCACTGTGGGGCTTGGAAAGGTTTCAACGGTGGAAATCATTATTTCCACTGTTTCCTGTGGTATGGTCCACTTGAGATTTTTATAAGCTTCAATTTTGAGCTCAACGCCTAAAATTAGATAGAAAAACAGATGGAAGGTGTGGATAAATCACAGAAATTCACAGCGGGCACTGAATTTTCTCAGTATGACCATTCGCCGGGTGGGTGCACGGCAAAACGGAGAAAGATCCGTTAACGGAACTAACGGAATAGCATTTATACTAAGGGAACATACCATTAGTATCCAACCAATGGCGTTTTGCCACATCACTTCCGTAGCGTTTGGCTACTAAAGCGCTTAGTATCCAGTCCGCTCCCCAACAAAGCAGGACTGGTCTGAATTGTCACACAATTAATTATGACCAGCTATTGTCACCTGTTTGTTTATTTAAAGAGTGGTAAATGATAATTCCTCCTATTTCACGTGTTTAAAAATTCATAGGAATTCGTGTCTTTAAAATTGATTTAAAAGAGGTAATTTTAATTTTTGAACCGCATAATAATACATATGATATATCCATTCCGTCCATCTATTTTACTACAATATTTTGAAGCATGAGACAAAAAATAAAGTAGATCCAATACTCAAGTGGCCCATGCCAAAAGAAACGGTGGCCCACAAAGTTTTCAACTGTCAGTATTCAATTTCTTTTTTTATATGACGTGGTCCACTTGAGTCTTAGATATGCCTCATTTTTTTTACTCATGCTATAAATTCAACTGGGATAATGGATAAATGGTGTGGATAAGAAAAATGCATCATAGTGGGATCCACGGGTATTTTGTAATATTCTTGATTTTTATGTCAAAAAGTAAGCAGTTAAATCAGGTATAATATAAATGTATAGGGAAATAATAATTATTTTTTTATGAGGTACTTACCATTTCACCCAGAAATCAAACATGGCCACGTTTGGGCGGTGGGAGTAGAAGGGATTATGTGGGGAGGGATTCAAAAAAATATAATGATTACCTATGGCATGACAGGGATCGTCCCCTTGTTGCCGTGGGATAAGATTAATGCCCTGCTTTGTTAAGTAATGCGGTGGTACATTAAATGGATATACCACTATTATTTAAAATTATCACGAATAACACGTGTTATATCTAAATCATTCATTTGTTTGTAACCTCATTTTATGGCATGGGCCTAAAAATGAGGTAGATCCAAAACTTATGTGGCCCCAAAGAAGTTTTCAACAGTAAATATTCAATCCCCATTGCTTTCTATGGTGGGGTCCACTTGAGCTTTAGATTTACCTGATTTTTTAGCCCATGCTCTAAAATAATCTCAAAAAAAGGTGGACGGTGTGGATATAGCCCACACGTCATGGTGGGACCTACACAACTTGCTAACATTGAGTGAAATTGGCACAGGACCCAATGCAATTCCATCTAATCTAATTCCAAGCTTTTCCATTCTTCCCAAACATGAAACATGGAGTGGAATTGGCACAGGACCAGCTGAATCCCATCCCACCTAATCCCACTGCCTAACCACGCCCTTAACAAATGGAACTTTAGGACCGGAATCGGAGCATTTTGTCTTTTACTGTTGGAACCAATTAAAAGGTAGGGAAGATCAAAACGTCACGATTTCTCGACCAAGGCCCACTTATATAGGAAATAATTAAATGAACGGTTTTGATCTCGACCATGTCCGTTAGGTGTGTAGGGGTGACTCCAGGGCACCAGTCCGCTCCCATTTCTATGTTGTGGTAGAAAATCTACCAGCATTTCCTGTTTCCAGTACAGGAGGACATGCACTCGGTACAGATAATTTCCACGCTCAGCAGGTGAACATAGGGCCCACTGTGGAAATACATCATTCACAATTTTCCATGATTCAGGGCTGTCAGACACCAACCAATTCAATCGTCCCTTCAACCACGGGCGCGGCTTCGGTGAATCCCCGATTCACCGACGTGGGTGTGATCCCTGACTGTGGGGCCTACCATGATGTATGTTCCTTAAATCCATGCTGTTCAACTGTTTTGACTGATCTTTTTAGGGTATTATGCTAAAAAAATAATAATTTTAAATTTTAGGTGGACCACGCTACAATAAACAGTGGTGATTAAATCCTTACCATTAAAAACTATTCGGTGCACTGAAATATTTATTTGCCATCCAACCTTTTTATAAGGTCACAAAGGCCTGTGCGAAGGCTTCACACAAATATAAGTTGGATAATAGCTATCGTGGCTCACAATAAGTTTTTAATGGTCAGTCGAGGATGCCACCACCACAGGTGTACCACACGTCACCGACGTTGCTGTATCGGCACGCGTAGCTCTAAGTTGTCGAATATGCATATTTGATTTTTTTTAAATAAAGGTGAATGTACTGTAAATGAGTGTTAATTATTTTCTTCGGTAGTACCTTTTGAAGGTTGTATCGACCTTTTACAATTTTCAACGCTCAGACATACGATGCTGTCAGATATATGTGGGCCACCATTATATATATATATATATATCAGAAAAGGTACAATGCGCTCCAGCTGATTTTAACGCCCCGTGAGGTCGAGCTGTGTAGGCCCACCGTGACGCGTTTCGAACATCTACCCCATCAGTCAGATGTACCATTCCATTGTGGACCTAAGTCTCGAAAATAAGTCAATCCGTGACTTGTGTGCGCCACACCACATATAGAAGTAGAAAGGGACTGTGCACCATTAAAACATTTATAACCATTTTTGAGGGCACACGAGATGTGGTTTGAAAATCCAGCCCATATATCCCTTATGCCAACTAAATTCAAAGCATGAGTCAATAAAAATGAGGTAGATTCAAGGTTAAAGTATACCACACTGTAGGAAATAAGAAATTGAACACCGGCCATCATTAAAACTTTTTGGAGCCATGGTTTACTTACGTGTGGGCTACTTGAATGTTGGATTTACCGCACTTTTTGTTGCATGCTTTAAAATATTCCAATAGAATAGATGAATACTATGGATATATTATATATATCACGGTGGGCACACAAATATAAGCCAATCCTCTTAGGCAGTTTTTTCTAAGGAGAAATGCCTACCTTTTTTCGAACAGGGTAAAATTATAATAATTAGGTATTTACAAGATGTTTACATTAAATTTGAAAAAATCAAACTAGCCCTTGGGAGGAAATCAAACTTACATAGGCTATAATAATATATTTATTGTTGGGGAAAAATATGACAAGTTCAGAGACCCAATTATGGAATGGACCAACTCTATTTACACTGCCTGGGATTTCGAGGCAATAAGCCTGACCGAGGGAAAAGAATGCCTTAAGGAGAGACTTAACTCAGAAGGTAAGGAACAAACTCTAACCAAGGTTTACAAAGTCATGAGCCATAGGCAAAATATATAATACGCATAAAGTTGACTCAGATAACGAGGCAGTAATGTCTAATGGGACCGATTAAGGCCTAAATGTTAGAAGTCTTCTAACTGACCATAAAACCGTCTCATATTAGGTTGGTTACAGTGTCGGCTATCGGATTAAGAAAGGATATCGGTTATAGACAGACCCTATATCATCCGGTAGAAGGCAAAAAGCCACATCCTTGTAGCTAGCCGAGACTCGTTTATTACCAGAGTCGGTTAAGGCCGAGCCGAGCAAAGAAAAGACGGTGTAAATGGAAACACTGTTTCGAAAATCTCGTAAAAAGATCCCCGATCCCGAGAATCTCGGGATCGAATGGAAACCAAAAACGGATTGAGATCAAATCTCCAAAATATCAGGAAGAGAATCCTTGCACGCTGGGACCCTCTCGTTCCTATAAAAAGAGGAACCTCCAAGCTCAAAGGTACGCAGAAAAACTCTTCTAAAAACCCCTCTACACGATCCTGTCCCTGACTTTACCATCGGAGGGTCCCCGGCTCTAGCCAGGGTCTCCTTTTCTTCTCCTTGTGCAGGCAACAGGTCAGAGGAGGACTCACCAGTTTTTTGCATCAACAGTTTGGTGTCGTCTGTAGGATACGATATGAAAAGTCATTTTCCAGGCTCTATCCATAAGCTTCAAACGAGTTTTAATGGCGATAACTAGAAGAACTATTCAAGAGGAGCCAAATGAGGTTGTTGTCACTGGACTACTGGGTCCGAACGGGGCTCAAGGAGCTCAGAATCGACCCGACAACTGCCAGGGTTCCGCAGCCCGTCCGGCAACCTCTGCCGCGACTAGGAATACCCAACGGAACCGAGGCAATGGACGGTTGGAAAGGGAGGTCCGGGAACTCAAATCCGATATAAACATCATGTAGCAAATGCTGGAACAAATTCATTGTCAGCAAATCCTGTTACCTCAGCGAACGAAGGTCAGGCGGCGAACTCTTCACAACAACTCACCAACCCTCAGCCTGTTGCTCCGCAGTTTGCCCCTCAACAAAGTCGGCACCATGGCCCATCCGAGCCAGCAGCCGCTCATTCCATGACCGCCCTGCTACCTGACACCGATCTTCGACACAAAATAGATTGTAGATGGCGCAGCCGGCCTCCGGTTGAGGGAATGACAGAAAACAATGTACCCTGGAAAGCCGACTTCCAGGACTTCAGGAGGGAAGTGCGGATTGCAGACATGAAACAAGGCCGAGATACACATTAAACAAGGTCTGAGGTAAGGGCGTCCCCATTCGTAGAGGAGGTAATGCAAGCTCAGTTACCAGAGCGGTTTCGTCTTCCGCAGATTACACCCTTCACCGGCAAAACCGACCCAACAAAACACATTAAATTCTTCAGAACGTATATGGAACTGCATGATGCCTCGGATGCTGTGATGTGCCGGGCCTTCTCTCTTACTTTGGCCGACGTAGCTCGACTTTGGTTCAAATAGTTAAAACCAAAGTCCATCAGCTCGTTCTCGGAACTCAGTGATGCCTTCCTCACCAATTTCATTGGTGGGAAAAAGAAGCTGAAGGTGCACGCGCATTTGAACAACATAGTTCAAAGAGAAGGAGAATTGCTGAAAGATTATATCAAGCGCTTCAATTTCAAATCACTCCAGGTTCAGAAATATTCGGATGAAACAACGCTCAACTCGATCATGCAAGGCGTCAGAGACAAACCTTTCCTAGCGTCCCTAGATAAAAACCCACCAATGACTCTGGCAGAATTAATGGCCTGGTCAGATGATGTAAAGCGGGTCGCGGACAGTTTCATGGCCAAGATGGATCAGAAAAGGCTCGGTCGACGACAGAAGTGATCCGGACCGTCGGACCTTAAATCGGGCGTATCTCGCAATCCGGAATGAGTTACCTGACGTAAAATATATGATTTTGGGGTAGAACGAGCTACTTTAGCCAACCAACCCATCTATGCAGGGTTATGACGCCTGGAATTGCGAAAACCCCTGGATCGACGGTCGTTTCCCTGTTTTAATTTCATTTTTACTATAAATAGTAAGTTTTAGTTTGGTTATAACTCTTTATCCGTCGGGCTTTAGGAGTTGCGCCCAACGTGAAAAGAGCTTAGAATAATTAGGAGAACGGTTTGGTGAAGCCAAATAGGACACTTACTATTTTTGGCCGAAAACCTTACGCACTAGTAGACATCACAACCATCTATAAATAGTAAGTTTACTATTTATAGTAAGTCACGATTTCTAGGAGTTTTAGTTGTAGTTTGATTCTGATTTCTTTCCCATTGCTTGGTACCCTATTTAAAGGGTTGTGAACTCATTTTTAGTCATCAATTAATCAATTTCGAATTTCTTAGAATTTATTTCTATTTTTTCTTCTTTCTTTCCTCGTGGATTCGTGAAGTCTCTGGGAGGAGTCCAGAGAAGCTCCGTAGATTCGGAGTATTTATCCTCATCATGTTCATCCCTGCGTCAATTGGTATCAAAGCGAGAATTTCCCTCGGGCCGATGACAAACAATGAAGGTATGAATCAAAATCTTGTGGACGGTGATCCAGGGATTCATTATCTTTCGGAAAGAATGGAAGCTTTCCACTGGGAGAGTCAGTTGACCATGCAAGGTCTGCAGATAACTCTCGACCGTCTTGCAAATGCGCTACTTCCGCCCCGAGCCCTAGGTGGTGCTCCACCACCCGTGGTTGCTGTACGACACAACCCCAATTTTCGTAGAGCACTATCAGTGGCAAACCGTAGGGCTACGCCAGATGATTTAAGTTCTAGCGACGAGGACCTTAATGAGAGTTTTGCCCGATGACCAATCCATGGAGGCGATCACTAAGATCGTGCTGAAAGAGACTATCGAGGTAAGGCTGAACTTCCTAGTTTTAATGGTTTATTACGTATAGAAGATTTCCTTGATTGGCTAGCCGAAGTAGAGAGATATTTTGATTATATGGACGTACTAGATCATAAAAGGGTAAAATTGGTAGCGTTTAAATTAAAATCTGGTGCTTCTGCATGGTGGGAACAATTACAACTCTCACGAGCCCGTCAGAACAAGGCGCCCATCTCATCATGGCCACGAATGAGACGTCTTTTTGGATCACAATTTCTCCCTAGTGATTATGAGCAGATACTATTCCAGCAATATCAAAATTGCCGACAAGGAAATCGAACCGTCACAGATTACACTGAAGATTCCAACGGTTGGCTACACGAAACGATCTATCAGAATCTGAGTCACAGAAAGTGGCACGATTTATAGGTAGGTTGTAGTCGACAATTCAGGACTGAGTTCAGATGTACTCAGTCGGGACCTTGGATGAAGCAGTTCAATTAGCGGTAGGGCAGAAATACAACTTGCAAGAGCTCCTGCTCGTCCATATCCTTCAACTCAACCCCCCATGAGGGGTCTCACGCTGGATCCAGTGCTGGCACGAGAAAAAGATCCAGTAGGAGAACGTCCTCAACCTCCTACAATCGCAAACCGTGATATAGGGAGCGACTCATCCAGACATCAACGTACAACACCCACAACAGCGGGCCCGAGTAGGGTTCCAAATCCTTATGCTCGGCCAAGGTCGAACAATTGTTACCGCTGTGGCAAGCCAGGCCACTTATCAAACACCTGTCCTCAACGTCCCGCAGCACACTTGACTATAAACGAATGGGGCACTGAAGATGAGGCCGTAGAAGAAGGTCATGACTATGATGAACATGAACAAGCCACTGAAGAAATAGCAGGTGGCGATGACATGACGGGCGAGGATCGTGGTGAATTTCTAGTTGTGAGGCGATTACTGTATACCCCACGAAAGGAATTACATCCACAGCGACACAATATATTTCATACTCGGTGCACTGTCAACGGAAAGGTCTGTGATGTGATCATAGACAGTGGTAGTAGCGATAACACATCGTCTCAATGGTAATGGTGGACAAGTTACAGCTACCAACAACGAAACATCCTTTCCCGTACTCAATTGGCTGAATAAAAAAGGTGAATGAGACCAATGTAACTGAACAATGTACTATCTCATTTTCAATTGGTAAATATTATAAGGATCAGATACTTTGTGACGTGGTTGACATGGAAGCTTGCCACATGCTACTAGGTCGACCCTAGCAGTCGGACCGTGATGCGACCCATCGGGGATGATACAACGTATACGTATTCGTCAAGGATAGTCAAAAAATAATCCTTGCCCCTATGACACCAGAGAACCACCCTGAAGCTTCTAAAGTAGAGGGGAGTTCTCTCTTAACCATTCGGAATTTCATGAAGGAATTCAAAGAAATCGGCGAGGTATACGCCGTAGTGGTGAAGGGCGAGGAAGAGGAACCCTCAAACATCCCTTCAATTTTAAGATTGTTGTTAAACGAATTCAAAGAAGTTTGGCCTGATGATTTACCTGATGGATTACCCCCCATGAGGGACATCCAACATCACATAAACCTCGTCCCTGGGGCTAACCTGCCCAACAACCCTCATTATCGGATGAGTCTGAAGGAGCGTGAGATACTTCAGGGGCAAGTGGAAGAATTGATCCGTAAGGGTCTCTTAAGAGAGCATGAGCCCATGTGCCGTACCAGCATTATTAACGCCAAAAAAAAGATGGAAGCTAGCGCATGTGTATCGACAGCAGGGCAATCAACAAAATTACCATCAAATATCGGTTCCCAATACCACGGTTGGACGACACGCTAGATATACTAGAAGGAGCCAAGGTGTTTTCTAAACTAGATCTAAGGAGCGGGTACCATCAGATTCGTATCTGACCCGTTGATGAGTGGAAAATGACATTCAAGACCAAGGAAGGGTTGTATGAGTGACTAGTCATGCCCTTCGGCCTATCGAACACACTAAGTACTTTTATGCGTTTGATGAATCAAGTGCTAAAACTGTTTACTGGTCGATTTGTGGTAGTATATTTTGATGACATATTTATATATAGCCAGGATGAGGCGGAGCACAGGAAACATCTCAGGCAGGTGCTACAAGTCCAACAAATTAACAAGTTGTACCTCAACTTGAAAAAGTGTAGTTTTAACTGACAGCCTGTTATTTCTAGGGTTTGTTGTAACGTCCACAGACATTCGTGTGGACGATGAAAAGGTTCGAGCTATTAGGGAATGGCCGATCCCGACGAACATTCATGAGGTGAGGAGTTTTCACAAGTTGACGACTTTCTATCGTCGATTTGTGCGAGATTTTAGCACCATAGTCGCGCCTATAACAAATTACATGAAAAAAGGACCGTTCTAGTGGACCGATAAAGCCGACAAGAGCTTTCATGAGATCAAGCATCGTTTGTCTACAACACCGGTCTTGGTGGTTCCTAATTTCGACAAATTATTTGAGGTTGAGTGTGATGCTTCATACGTCAAAATTTGGAGAGTATTATCACAGGAAGGCAGGCCGGTAGCCGTCTACAGCGAGAAGCTTAGCGAAGCCCGAAAAAAGTGGTCAACTTATGAGCTTGAGTTGTACGCAGTTGTTCAGGCACTGCGACATTGGCGGCATTATCTGATTCAAAGAGAGTTTGTTCTTTACACTGACCATCAAGCATTAAAGTTTATTAATAGTCAGACTAACGTAAATCATGTGCATGCTAGATGGGTTACGTTTTTATAGGAATTCACGTTCGTTCTGAAGCACAAGTCAGGGCAACAGAATAAGGTGGCTGATGCACTTAGCCGTCGTGCATCACTACTTGTTACGATGAGCAACAAGGTGGTCGGCTTCGACTGTCTCAAGGAGCTATATGCTGAGGATGAGGACTTCAAAGATTCTTAGGTGACGTGCCAAGAAGGTCAGTGACCTTCATATACAGGACGATTTTCTCTTCAAAGGGAATCGATTGTGCATCCCCCAAAGTTTTCTAAGGGAGCAGATTATTCAGGAGCTACATGGAGGTGGCCTCGGTAGACACCTTGGGCGAGACAAGACGCGAGCTCTTGTGGAAGAGCGGTATTACTGGCCGCAATTAGTACGTGATGTCGGAAAAGTCGTACAACGTTGTCATATTTGTCAGACCTCCAAGGACAATCTCAAAATACGGGCCTCTACACCCATTACCTGTGCCCGACGGTCCTTGGGAGGATTTATCAATGGACTTCGTGCTTGGTCTCTCACGAACACAACGCGGTATGGATTCGGTGTTCGTGGTGGTAGATCGTTTCTCCAAGATGACACACTTTATCCCATGCAAGAAGACCCTCAATGCAACACACGTGACGAATCTATTCTTCAGGGAGGTTGTACGGCTACACGGGGTCCCCAAGACCATTACTTCTGATCGTGACACGAAGTTCATTAGTCACTTTTGGTGGACTCGATTCGATACACGACTTCAATTCAGCAGTGCTTACCACCCACAGACCGATGGGCAGACCGAAGTTGTGAATCACACATTAGGAAACCTCCTTCGCTGTATTTCAGGAGAAAAACCAAAGCAGTGGGATTTGGCCTTATATCAAGTAGAGTTTGCATTCAACAACATGGTGAACCGCTCGACAGGGAAATCACCGTTCCAGATTATATATGGACGAGTGCCTCGCCACACGCTTGACTTGGTCCCTCTGCCCAAGCACCTAAGCACGAGCATTGCAGAAGAACATATGACAGAAAAGATTATGGGCATCCATGCAGAAGTGCAGACCAAGCTACATGCCTCGAATGAGAAGTACAAGGAACAAGCGGACAAGCACCGGCGACAAAAGGTGTTCGAGGTGAGCGACCGCGTTATGGTCCATCTGCGTAAAGAGAGATTTTCGACTGGGACATACAACAAGTTGAAAAATAAGAAGATTGGACCCGTCCCAATCATTTGAAAGATCAATGACAACGCTTATGGTGTTGATCTTCCAGATGACATGGTGATCTCACGGACTTTCAATGTCGCGGACCTGACCGAGTATCATGAACCAGCGCAGGATGAGAACTCGACGATAAGTTCTTTTGAAGTGGAGGAGACTGATGTAGAGCGGGTCGCGAACAGTTTCATGGCCAAGATGGATCAGAAAAGGCCCGGTCGACGACAGAAGTGATCCGAACCGTCGGACCTTAGATCGGGCATATCTCGCAATCCGGAATGAGTTACCTGGCATAAAATATATGATTTTGGGGTAGAACGAGCTACTTTAGCCAACCAACCCAATTATGTAGGGTTGCGACACCCGAATTATGAAAAACCCTTGGATCGACGGTCGTTTCCCTGTTTTAATTTCGTTTTTACTATAAATAGTAAGTTTTAGTTTGGTTATTACTCTTTATCCGTCGAGCTTTAGGAGTTGTGCCCAACGTGAAAAGAGCTTAGAATAATTAGGAGAACGGTTTGGTGAAGCCAAATAGGACACTTACTATTTTTGGCCGAAAACCTTGCACACTAGTAGACATCACGACCGTCTATAAATAGTAGTTTACTATTTATAGTAAGTTGTGATTTCTAGGAGTTTTAGCTGTAGTTTGATTCTGATTTCTTTCCCATTGCTTGGTACCCCTATTTAAAGGGTTGTGAACTCATTTTTAGTCATCAATTAATCAATTTCGAATTTCTTAGAATTTATTTCTATTTTTCTGCTTTCTTTCCTCGTGGATTCGAGAAGTCACTGTGAGGAGTCCAGAGAAGCTCCGTGGATTCAGAGTAGTTATCCTCACCACGTTCATCCCTGCGTTATCATACAAGTATGCAGATGCTGAAGAAACTCGGAATCTACGCGAAGCTGCCTAAAACTCAAAAATCCCGACCAAAGAGTCGGCCAAAAAAGAAGTTGACTCGGCCGGTGGAAAGAAGTGTAAGGAAGATCGGGCACACGATGAGCATAGGTCGTGTAAGCGACCCGATCACAAATTTTCAACATACACTCCACTCAATAAACTACAAGAGCAGGTGTTGTTGGAAATTAAGGGTGAAGGATTCGTCAATTGACTGAATAAACTCCGAGGCAATCCGAACCGATGGAGTAAGGACAAATATTGCCATTACCATCACGATCATGGCCACAATACAAGTGATTGTTATCACTTAAAAGAAGAAATTGAGAGGCTCATCCGAGAAGGCCGACTCAGAGATCATGTTGAGAGGATCCAGACAACGGACGAACGTCAGGGTAATAACCGACCCACTGAGAAAATCCGAACGATTGTAGGTGGTCCCTAAGGCAGGGGCGATTCAAACAATGCTCGGAAAAATCATGCCAGGAACATCAGTCGACCCGAGTCTTAAATCCTGATCTTGTCTCGACCCCTGAAGGAGAAGAAAAGGGAAAGATATTGCATATCCTTCACCGACGAAGACGCCCGAGGCATCTATCATCCGCATGATGATGCATTGGTCATCACTCTAACTATAACCAACCGAAAGGTATTCCATATTTTGTCGATACATGGTTGTCTGTAAATGTAATGTTCACTCAACCATTCGACAAAATGGGAATCGAATGATCAGCTTCGCGGTCGGTTCACACCCCATTGATCGGCTTCTCGGGAGGACGAATACTCCCTTAAGGAGTGATTTTGTTGCTTCTCACTGCGGGGAACCCTCCTCATCAAGCAACAGTAATGGTCAACTTTCTGATAGTCGATCAACCATCAGTTTACATGCGATATTCGGCCAACCTTCTCTGTGTCTTCTCCAAGCTATGGTGTCGACCTACCACCTTTCCATGAAATTCCCGACCGTGTCAGGAGTAGGAATTGTTAAAGGCGACCAACAAGATGTAAGATGCTGCTATGCCATGGCCGTGAAAGCTCCAGTCGATTGAGGTATCCACGATTGAATCATTGGATCCTCGTACCAAAACCCACGAGCAAGGACAACCGGTGGAGGATCTTATCATGGTGTCATTGGTCGAGACAGACGAATCCAAAACAGTATAGATTGGCTCGTCTCTGCAATCTCTCCTAAAAGACAAGCTGATAGCTCTACTCCAACGATATGCTGATGTGTTCGCATGAAACCACGAAGACATGCCAGGAATTGACCCGTCGGTGATGACTCACCGACTCAACATCGATCCGACTTACCGGCTGATCCGATAGAAGTGACGTCCCCTCGTGTAACACCCTGAAAACTGGGGGTCGAGCAGGAGCCCAACTCCCGAGTTCCAATGCATCACTTATGCAACATAGATAATGATGATTAAATGTTGTCCATGTTAGTGCATTAAGCATTAATGAGATTATATCAAAACAGCATATCATACTCCAGAGACACTTAGATTACGTAAGCGGAAGACTGTGATACATATATAAAGCATATAAATGGTTGTAAGTCCCCAGAGTATGAACAGGTTACCAGGTTAAATAATTACATGTTTGGTTCCAAAATATACAAAATGATGAAGTGTAATGTCATCTATTCATATCCCCGTAGCCCCGGTGACGCAACTTCAGGTTTACATAGACCCTTCAGAGAGTTGCATGTAGGAGAACTCCTCGTCATCATAAAAATTTGGCTCCGCCTCGTAAGCATCGCCATCATATGCAACTAAACCAGAGTCTGGTTGGTGTTTTAAAACACCGTCCCAGAGTGGGAGTGAGTGATCAACTCAGTAGAGCTATAAGGCAAAGGTTAACATGTTATCAGTTTAATCAAGCAGTAATGATAAAGTAGTACAACAATCATATCCTAAGTACTCTTGTTAATGCAAGGATGGTATGTGATAATGATGCATGCCCTCGCCTGCACTCCCTTCGCGACATCATCTCATGATCGCGCATGACAACCTCCCTAAACTTACGCTTCCTCGCCAAAGTACATGCATTGCGGTGCATGGTCTTGTTAGCCAAGTAATTTATTTAGGATTATTCATACAACAGATTCGGGAAGCTAAGGTACCTCCCTTTATGTCATACACCCAAACGATGATCCATCTAGGGTCATCAAGCCTAGCTTATTACATACGATGGGCAAGTTATAGGGCAACGTCACCCCTGATTTTTAAAGCAGCGGATAGGCAAGCTCAGGTCACTACGAAGAGGCTCGTCGCCATCAATATAGGCCTTAGTTTATACTCGACGTCACTACGGGAAATGCTCGTCACCTTAGCGCAGGCTGATAGCTCGAATACAGTGTCTCATACCACCATATTAGGCTCACGAGTTTGGTTTGCTCACTGGACACTATGGGGAGGCTTGTCGCCTGAGCATAGGCCGACAGGTCGACCACGGTATTCCATACTACCATGCTCGGCTCATGAGTCTTAGCAGATCGTGGTATCAAGGTTAAACGGGTTTTCCTCTGGTAAGTTGGTACCTTAGATTCAAGCAATAGCGTCCATACATGGTGAACATACATTGGGCCAATCGGGTTACTTGACAAGCTTGACTGGTACGAGCGTACGTTGAATTGATCGACATGAAGCGCATAAGCACTTCACGTGGCCTAACCACTGTTGACAATCATCGTACGACTCGGATTCGTCAAACATATCTTATGTGGCGAAACGACCTCAGCCACTAACTTGGTAATCATTACTGATTGCCTGGACTACATCGTAGCCCCAATCACGCTCCAAATGATAGCATTCACATGTTATAGTCAAAGACAGCATGTGACAACCAATTTAAATACAAATCTCATTTGAGCATTTCAACAAACACATAGTACACATGTTGTCATACATAGGTATTTCATACATAAAGCACATAGCAATAAGTTAGGTTACATGAAGGAAATTATAACTATAGATAAGGGAATTGAGAGTCACCTCTTAACGCCCTCATTAAACACATTTCAGCAAGCATTTACTCATCCAGGCATTTTATCAAACACTTAGACTACACATATCAACATACATGTAATATAGTAGTTATAACAGGTATTATAGCAAATCCTTTCACAAGGATGTTGCCACATGTACACAAATCATGTATCCTCAAACACAAATCATGGCAAGCACAAGTCATAATTTCATACTCATACTAACATTTCAACAAACACATGGAATGCATCTATTTCAAGATAGTTCATATATATGTGTAATAAGCGGAAAACATCATCTCTAAGCATGTGTGATAGCAATTAAGTCAGACATAAATCATTAACTGACATTGAAAGCCTTGAAAACTATAACCTAAACATTTATAGTCCGCACTTTTCGTCGATATACTCGTATCGAACTTAGTTTAAGTCATATGTCTCTGTTTACGGCACAACGGCTACCTAGTTACTGAAATAGGTTAGCTATTTCATTTTTTATTATATTTGGATCACTAAAATAAATTAGGGCTAGGATTTCTTACCCAAAATCAGAATCGGAATCACTGGTATAACGATACGGATGAGGTGGTTCAGCACGTGGAGGGCAGAGATGAATCCCTACAACAATCCCTCACTCTCTCTCTCTCTCTCTCTTCTCTTCTCCTCACTTTCTTCTTCTCTTTTCTCTTCTCTCTTCTCTACAACAATCCCTCACTCTCTTCCCTCTCTTCTCCTCACTTTCTTCTTCTCTTTTCTCTTCTCTCTCTTCTTCTCTTTTCTCTCTCTTGTCTCACTTTCTTTTTACAAATTTGACCTGTGTAGGGAAATTTCCTTGATCCGAGGGTGTATTTGGGTAAGGTTCTGACGATCTGAAACCCTAGATTTGTAACGCAAGCAAATGACTAAATCACTTAAATCTGAGTTCATTTTCTAAAGGTATTCGCGTTTCTCACACACTTCTCTTCGGGCTCAAGTTGTGCGTTTCGGTATACTATTTGGATTTGATTTTTGAGATGGTTGTCAAGCCCAGTAAGGCGGTCATAATCGTATAGTTTCACAGTAATTGAACTTTCGACGCGCGGTCCAGGTCCGATACGGAGTTTCAAGCTGCTCTTGAGAGCAACTGGGTTTTGAGATTGATCCTACGTTTTTAGGCAATGTGGCGTTAGCGATTCTATTAGTTTTGGGTCTTACAGATCGTATAGAAAGTTGTTCAAGCTAATCTAGTGTTTAATTCAGTTTAACACTAATTAATTTTTGTCTAATTTCTAAAGGATTTGGTCCTTAGTGATTTCTGCCAGAGGGGGTACTCGGGTCTTTGTACGAATTTTTTTCGAGACGTTACACCTCGACCCTGAAAGGTACGCTATCATTGAAGAAAATGTCAGCAAGCTTCTCAAGGCTAAATTCATAGAGGAGATATACTATCTGGAATGGGTAGCTAATGTCGTATTCGTGAAAAAGGCCAATGAGAAGTGGCGAGTCAGTATTGACTATACCGACCTAAACAAAGTCTGCCCAAAGGATAGCTTCCCTCTTCCGAGGATCGATCAACTGGTGGATAGCACGACAGGGCATGAACTCCTTAGCTTGATGGATGCTTATTCTGGATACAATCAAATTATAATGCATCAATTTGATAAATCTAAGACTACCTTTGTCACTGACAAAAGACTTTATTGTTACCATGTGATGCCATTTGGTTTAAAGAAAGATGGAGCGACCTATCAGCGATTAATGAACAAAATGTTTGCTTGGCAGATCGGCCGAACCATGGAAGTATATATTGATGACATGCTTATCAAAAGTATACACGCGGCCAATCATACAGCCGACCTAGAAGAGATATTCTTAATCCTTCGTAAGTTCCAAATGAAGTTAAATCTAAGCAAGTGCGCCTTTGGCGTAAGCTCGGGAAAGTTTCTCGGATTCCTTGTTAGTCAACGAGGGATTAAGGTGAACCCAGAGAAAATCAAATCACTGCTCGACATGGAGTCCCCGATAACAATAAAAAACATACAAAGGCTGACCGGACGGGTAGTTACACTCAACCGTTTCCTCTCCCGAGTTATCGACAAATGCCTCACATTCTTCAAACAATTGAATGGACGACAAACATTAGATTAGACGGAAGAGTGCGAAGCAACGTTCCAGCAATTGAAGTCTTATCTCAAATCCCCACCTCTCTTGTCAAAACCCAAGCCAGGGGAATAGCGAGTGATTTGATATAGTGGGCCGCACCAAAACTCGACTAAAACCACTCCTCTCTAACCAAAATTTTGTCTGAAATTCAATGAACGGGATGAATTTCTTCGAAAATATCACTGTGGGGTCCACTAAACATGTTAGCACAGAAAAAATGCAGTTTACGCACGTCCGGTTTTCATGAACGTTGCGAGGCGTTGTACGACCCAGATGATGGTCGGATCTTTGATCTGAACTGTCCAATAGCTCAGGAAGGGGGTCTTTACCCCAACTATGGAGTCATAACGGATTTTTTGGTGCTCCACCGTCCCGAAACTCGATCAAAACGCAAGTCGTTATCGTTTCTTTACTGCGCAAACTGCGTAAAGACCAACTGACTCCAGTACTGACTTCTCTTTGTTGCCTATAAAAGAAAGAAAGAAAAGGACATGAAGGCCATCTTTTGGAGACGTGGGAGAGAAGAGAAGAGAAGAGAAGAGAGAGAGAGAGAGAGAGAGAGAGAGAGAGAGAGAGAGAGAGAGAGAGCTGCCGGCTAGGGAGTTTTTCTCCCTCCTTAGTTTTTCTTCATTTCCTTTTATGCTTTCTTTTAAGAGATTTAACTTGATCATATCTGGCTAAACCTCTTAGATAGGGCTAAGAGGTGAAGCTTATAGCATGATGGAGAGTTTTCTATGATTTTGATTCATGTTTATGAACTTTCTTTGATTATAGTTTGATTATATGGAATGTTTTTAGTCTTTAATGGTTTATTGTGACTTAAATTACAATGGATCTGCGATGGCTCTGAGCATGTTTTGTTCATTATATGGATTATGAACGTGGAAGCCCTGTTGTTCACCATCGTCTCATGGGCATAGTTGGATGATGGAACCCTTCCTAACGTTCATAACTCCCTTAGATTGGATGTGGATTGACTAAATTCTGTTGTTTGCTTTGTCTCATGGGCATGGTTTTGTGATGGAATCGATTCTAATCCTCATACCTCTCATCTCTTGAAAACTAAATCAAAGGAAGTTCAAATTGGTTTTTAATGAAATATCTTCCAATTGGATGAAGATAAGACTCTGATTCTAGTTGTGTTCGTGAATCAAGCATAGATCTCCCTGATCTTTACAAGTGGATCCTTGGCACCCTAGTTTCCTACCTTTGAATTTTACAAGTTTTAGTTAAAGTGTTTCACCATTATTTTCTTAATTCTCCTGATTTAGATTACATCTTTTTCTAGTTCTAGTTCTGGTTACTTTCAGATTACGTACAAAGTTCAGTCCCTGTGGATTCGACCTCGGTCTTACTGAGATTATTATTACATCGCAACCCTATACTTGGGGTGGTGAATAGTTCAATCATGTTTGTGGTTGGTTAAATTTGTTAGGGCTAGATGGTGAAGCTTTTAGTAGTTTTTAATATCTTAGTTTACTTTGATTCAAGTATTTGGTTTGATTGTTGAACAATTCATTGATATTGGTTTAAATGAAAATTTATTTTTATTTTACTTTGGTCCATTGTCGACTCTGGGCACACTGGATGCTTAGGAAAGTTAAGAGTGATTACTTATATATTTTGTAAGGGATTGATGTGAGACCCGTATCCTAGCCCGTACCATTCTGTATGCCTCCGCAGTCCTCCTGGTCGAATTCCGACAACCTGTGACATAAAATCGACGTTTGTGCGTGATCCTGAGTCATATCCCGTATTCCAGAGTCGGCTCGACCCGAGACTTGTACCTTTGTGACCGCGTCGTCGCCGCGGTTCAGATGCCGTGTTTCGTGTGCCGAGGCGATACCTGGGCCAGGAGATGTGGGCCCGCGTTCAGTTCAAGGAGAAATGCCGCGCGTTGTAAATCCCAAGAGAAATATCAAATCAATCACATCAAATGTCAAGTACATAACTTTACCTAGCTCATCCCTCTCCCATTCCCTAAGTCAACTCTCTCTTACACAACCCATACCCATCCCATTCATTTCTTACCACAAGTCAACAAGCACCATGCCCTCTCATTCCATCACCCCATCTCACCACTCCTCTCTCTCTCTCTCTCTCTCTCTCT
This sequence comes from Magnolia officinalis, assembly GCA_021015155.1. Classification (NCBI taxonomy): domain Eukaryota; kingdom Viridiplantae; phylum Streptophyta; class Magnoliopsida; order Magnoliales; family Magnoliaceae; genus Magnolia; species Magnolia officinalis. The sequence goes on from JAJHSJ010000016.1 coordinate 46,589,333, forward strand.
CTCTCTCTCTCTCATTTTCTCACTCCATTCCATGCTACCAAAGAGAGCAACCATCCAAGCAAGAGCTTCCATGAGAGAGAACTTTGTGTGTGGCCCACCTCCCTATCTCCCATCTCCACCATCCAATCACCATCATCCTCCATCAAAGTGGTAGCCGATGAGCTTAGCTTGCCATTGATCCAAGAAGAAGTAAGAAAGGTGGGTGATCCTTATTTTACCCTTTTTTTGTGATTTGAGGGCCCACATATGGTGGGACCCATCTTGATGTATGTATTGTATAGGGAGGGCCCATAGTGGCGAGTTCCCTCCCCTTCTCAAGCCTCTCTCTCTCTCTCTCCTCTCTCTCTCTCTCTCTCTCTCGTTGATGATGATGATGTCTGGCCCACCTAATGTGAGCACATTCAGACCATCTAGGGTCAATAGGCCCACCGTGATGCATTTTATCCATGTTGTCTGTCCAAAAGGGGTCATCTTGCTGCCCACTTTTGGACAGGCTTGGATGGTGGGGAACACACCTATTTAGGCTAGATTTTCAGCCATGTGGACCTCCCATTTGTGGACCACACCTTGATGTATGTGTTCAATATCCTAGCTGTCCAAACCCATCGTTCCAGATCCAAATCTCTGGTGGGCTGCAAGTCCGCGGCAGCAGCAGGGTCGTCCACCTGCTGGCTGCCCGAGTGAAGGAAAAACACAAGTATCAGCTTCATCCAGAAACTCTGGTGGGCCACGTGTGTGGGACCCACCGTGATGTATATTCCACGCCAACCATCCGTGGCGCCTCACCGTCCATCGGGACGTGAGGCATATCTAAATCTGGGTGGACCACGTCTGTGGAACCCACCGTGATGTATGTGTCACCGTGTGCACCGTCCAGCGTCCAGGGTCTGGACGCTGACCCTGTTTTGGTTAAAATAATAATAATAATAATACTAAATAATATATAATAATTAATTAATATATATAATATATATATATATTATATATATATATATATATAATATATATATATATATATATATATATGGTGGGCCCCATGTGGGACCCACCTGCTGAGAGACGGACGGCTGGTGTATCTCACACCAAATATATTGCTGACGTGAGACGTCAGCAAGTTCCGTGGGACCCGCCTTATTTATGTTTCGTCTGCACCGTCCATTTGGACGGTGCCATGTATGCCCCACCATGATGCAATGCTTCATCTGCACCGTCCATCACCCCACCATGATGCATGTTTTGTAATCCACACCGTCTGTCCATACATGAGTCTGGATGGTGGACCATTTTAATAGAAAAATAAAATGAGTAGATCCAGTTCTTTGGTGGGCCACGTATGTGGACCCCACCCTGATGTATATAGTTCATCCAAACCGTACATCCATTTGGTGAGCCAGTCCTAAGGCTTGGGAAGAAAAATATGATAGATCTAGTATCAAGGGGACCACACTGCAGCAACAGTGGGTTTGAACACCCACCATTGGAAACCCTTTGGGTTATAGAAGTTTTGGACCAATATGATATTTGTTTATCCTCTTAATTCAGGTCTTTATGACCTTATGAACAGACTGGATGGAAAATAAATACTATGGTGGGTCCATTGGAATCTTAACAGTGGAACTCTTTATCACCACTGTCATTTGTAGTATGGTCCAGATGATCCTTGGGATATGATTCATTTTGTGATAATGCTCTAAAATGATCTCTATCTATAGATGAAGGGTGTGGTTGGTTTGGGCCCATTTGGCTCGGCCCATTTGATGTATTTGGGGCCCTTGAGTGAGGCCCATGATGATGTATGAGACCCTTATGTAAGGCCCATTATGATTGTATGAGGCCCATTGGATTGTATGCGGCCCATTGTATTCTGTATGAGGCCTTTGTGTGAGGCCATGAGCCTACTTTATGTTTGGCTCTATGAAGGCCACTCCTTGGGAGCAATGTTGGTTAAATGTCCACATTGATGGGCAATGATGGTTAAATGTCCACATTGTGACCTTTGTTAGGCCGATTCCGATTGTCGAGGCCGATCATTCGATTTCGATTGTCGAGGCTGATCATCCGATTCCGATTGTTGAGGTCGAGGCCGATTGTTGAGGCCGATTCCGATTGTAGAGGCTGATTCCGATTGTCGAGGTCGATACCGATTGTCGAGGCCGATTCTGATTGTCGAGGCCGATTTCGATTATCGAGGCTGATCCCGATTGTCGAGGCCGATATCGATTGTCGATGCCGATTACAAGTATGTGACAGCATAACATCATGAAACATGCCCATATACTTCATCTGCATGTCTGTTATAAGGTGTGGTTGACCATTTCATATGTCATTGGGCATGTTGTTATGAGACTCCCTGATAGGCGGAGGTTATCTCACAAGAGCGCACGGCATGTGCAGGATTGATGCATGACTGGATTGTATGACTCGTGCATCTTGTATTGTGTGTTATGGTTACTGTACACCCTAGCGACATCAGGGCCATAGCCTTCACAGGCATATCATGGATGGTCAGATAGGACACCGGAAATATGTTATTAGCATCGAGCTGCTATAGATAACCCTAGGTGAAAATCCCTAAACCCTTTAGGTACCAGAGGATACCCCAACGTCTAGACCGAGTGGATACATGAGCGCCCGAGTGCCAAATATCAGTAAGCCATATCTCTCACTGTGTCGTGGTCGGTTGAAAGGGGGTGTGGCCTTATCTGCCCAAGTGAGGGGACTATAAGCTAAGCTGAATTTGACCAGCTCCTAAATGGGCCTGCTATCGACGAGCTGGGTAGGCATTGGTATATTGCCGGCAGGCGAATAGTGAGGTCTTTTTACTCGCTGGGCTGCGCGGTTTGCAGGGGCGGAGCGAGCTTGGATTGTACTAGACCCCGGTGATGATCCCAGAGATGTACAGTATTGTTATGTGGACTTATTGAGCATGAGTTGTATACTCATTCATTCACTATCCACTAGGGCTGGTGGTGCGCAACTATTGATTACGTGTACTTTCGCAATGGCCAGGATATCGATTAGGGCGCGCGACTAACCTGAGATTAGGAGTTTACCACATTGAGTCTGACTATCCAAATTAGGTATGAGACTAGTTTAGATAAAAGTCCCTTGTGATGGATCTCATAGCCTACGATACTACGTACTATCATCCTGACTTCACACTCTAGCTTGGTCATTTCATTCGTATCGTATATCACATTACATCCGCAGGCATACGACATTTTGGGTTGCTATGTTTCTGCACTTATATGACCTAGATGGACTTAGCAGGATTTACATATTGCATTATATCCTTGACATCTGATATTTAGCTCTCTATGACTCCTCATTTGCATAACTGATCTGTATTGCGTGCTCTGATATTGTATGATTTATAGACTTGCAGTATTTTCGCTTACTCTGATATCGTATGATTCATGATCTTGCCAGTAATTCTGATATTATATGACTAAAGCATTGTATTAAATACTTGAACACTTATCTTGTGCACACACTTACACTACCCTCTAAGCTTTCTATAAGCTTATGCACGATAGATGCGTGCAGGTGGCATTAGGTTGCAGCATCATCGAGCTTGGAGCGTGCAGTTGACTTCTGGAGCTTTGATTTTCGATATATGTATTTTCCTTTCAGCATTGTATTCAAATGTTTATATTAGTGGATATGTGATGATGATGTTGCCTTTGTGATTTGGGTAAACTTGTGGTTATGTTTTTTATGAGACAAATGTACGTTAGAAAATCCTCCTTATAGGATCCCAGGATCGGAATCTGGCGTATGCGCGTTGGGAGCCGAGAATGAGGTACTATGGAGGCTGTCGGCACTGGATTCGGCGATCAGAAATTTTGTGAGCCCGATTTCCGAGTTTGGGGCGTGACAATTGATTTATAAAATCTATTGATCTATTGTTGACTAAGGGCATGATAGATGATTTGAATTCACTGTGATTAATACTTTAGTGCTTTATGTGGGAATCAATTCAATTGAAGTACAAATCTATTTTAGTTTGTGAAAGTTGATTTAACTACTCTATTATCTAGCTGGATAAGATAAGACTTCGATTCCAATTGAGTTATCTAATTGAATCAAGTGAATCAGACATTAAGAATGACTATAAGTGAATCCTTGGAGCTCTAGTGCTTTGCTCTACTGATTTTTTCTTTAAACTATCTTAGTTTCAATCATACTACTTAAAATCCGATTCAAAAAATTAGTTTTAGTCCTACTTCTAGTTTCGAAATATTTTAGAAAATAAACAAATATAAGTCCCTTTGGGTTCGACCTTGGTCTTACTGAGCAAAACTACATCGTAGCCTTGTACTTGAGGTTTAGATTAACATTCAGGCAACCAGAGCGGGAGCTCATGAATTTTATCCCTGAAGAGGGAAACTAGGATATACCTGGGGGGCAACCCTTCCTTGGGAATCTACTGTATCATGGAATACAAAACCAGGTAGGCCCCGAATCACATCCAATGACCGAATCACGCTATTTGAATCATGACCAAATTATTCAAATGGTTAAGAAAGTAGTATGCCAACTTCTCGGCCATATTACTACCTTGGTCAACCATATGCCTTAGATTAACCAAATTATTTGGAATGGATTCGAATCACCTCCAATGGCTAAATCATGCTATTTGAATCATGACCAAATTATTCAAATAGATCGGGAAGTAGTATGCCAACTTCTCGGCCGTAATCATAGCTTCGTCAACCATATGCCTTATTTGGAATGGATTGCCCGACAGTCTCCATTATCATGGTCGAATTTGTTATTTTTCAATTAAGATGGCCGAATTTGACCAAGATGACTAAATTTACCAATTTTCGACCAAGATATCCAAGGAGGTCGAATTTGCTATTTCTTGATCAAGATGGCCGAATTCGACAAAGATGGTTGAATCTGCCATTTTTCGACCAAGAGGGCCGAATTTGACCAAAATAGTCGAATTCATCATTTTTCATCCAAGCCGGCCGACTTTAATGTTTTCCGATCAATAAGGTCGAGTTCGACTAAGATGGCCGAAATTGATATTTTTTATACAGCCAAGCAATCCCATTTATTACGCCATACAATGAATTAACATCGCATTCCCCTTTTTCCAAAGGTAAAGCGGCATGGGGGGACAATATTGTACCATATTTTTGCTCATTCATACGAGAGCCAATTAAAAAGAGACGTGTAATTTTGCATGAAATACACAGTGTATTTAAAATATGTGGAGATACCTAGAGAGAATTTCATGGGTATACGGCTGGCATTTATCGAGCGATGCCACATTATCCATAAAGCAATAGTGGCTAAGGAGAGCATGGTAGGGTTAACAAAGAGGCTTGAAGTGGTTATCAATACAGGTGGCAAGCTAATAAGGGAAAAGATTCCAGTGGTTCAGTAGTGCTAAAACGATTATAGCAACCGTCAGGACATGAGAAGCATACAAAGGATCAACTTAAGTCTATAAATAGCAAGAGAATGCAGCTAGAAAAGATTATCTTATACCAAACCAAATATATTTTTCAATTATCTATAATTTACATTCCTTAGTATAATCCTTATCTTTATAAGTCATTTACATTCATTAGTATAATTCTTACCTTTACCCGCTATTCACATTTCTTAGTGTAATTCATAGTAGTAATTAAGTAGTTATTGATTTTAGCTATAATTTGAATCTATGCTCTCCAGATAGGCGTTCTACACTTAATCCCTGTAGCCGACTGTAATAATTTCCTTTTTATTTTGTTTGTACTAAAGAGAAAAAATCTTTTTGTACGGAAGGCAGAAGTGTGACCTATTTTTAGAGGATGAACCCCATACTCTTACTATTATTTGATCATCTTAAGCAATGTTGTACAAGTGGCTAAATAGACGACTAATCTTATTAGAACTTGGTCATATATAGTCGATTTCTGACATATCTGCTTATCTTGGCGGTTAGGGTTATAACTGTTCAGTTTGAATTTAGCCACAAATTCAATTCTAGCACGCCCACACTAATCATATGCGGCAACAACTTTGACATTTCAATCCATTAATTTAGACTATTCATTATGCATAGCCCCTAACAACTTTGAATTTTATGAACCATTTGATCAATGGTCTCTTCTACGAAGATGAAGGTAGTTTTAAAAAATTCGGTCCAATAAAAAATTTGATTCATCTAGTTGTTAGGGGCCACATGGATTATCTATATATGCCTCTTAATAATGACATTTTAGGTAGTTCCAACCATCCCATCCATGGCTTCAGGAAAAAAAAAAAAAACCAATGTTGAAATAAGGCCAAATAAAAGATGGATTGGGTCATTTGATTAATATTATTTTTTGTAAGATAGTCTAGAAAATTGTTGTATACCTAACGGACAGTTCAGATCAATCGAACGGACTATTCATGTGAACCCATGCAACCAGGATCACTATAAATTATGAAACATTATAGTCCCATTTAAGCATTTTTCTCTGTTTATTACACAATGAATGAGTTGACTCGTCTCCTCGGACATTGGAGGAGTTTAGGATTTATAAGCTACCGAGTAACTTGAATTAAAAAAGGAAGGAAAAAAAAGTCACAGAAACCACATAGAGTCCCAAGCGTCTTGGACAGAGTATGCCACTGGAATCAATTTGATTTTCGGGCTATCCTCCATCAGCTACGAGGCCCATAAGTCGAATGGTTTGGATGGGCATATGCAATATGGTGGATGTATCACAGCGTGTGAATGGCAATTAGCAGTGAGATATATCATGTGGGACCTTAAAATTTCTCTAATCATCAAACAAACGATACCATTGTAAAGATGTAAGAACAAAGTACTCAAATCCACTAAAGTCAACACTGAGTTAAACAGACGAGCTAGACATTCCTATCTCATGTTTGGAAGAGAAGTTATATAATACTCAGCTTCATATGATCGAGACGAAGACACTCAGAAATCATACATGTGGCACATACGAACTCAGATAAAACCGAATAGTTTAAGTCAGAATAGGAAGATAAGATTGGCTCAGCAAGCTCTGATTTTGAGGCACTTTTCATTTTTAACCATCCAATAAATGTACTCCTTCCGATTGATAGATAATCGAATAAGCTTAATTGTTTTGGTATGTTCCATCTACAATGGCTACTAAATTTTGACGGTTTCATTTGAGTACTGGTATGCCACATGTGCAATTTCCAAGTAATGTTTAAGTGCCTGCGTAACATCCATAACACTCTGCCGGAGTATAAAAACTTTCTCCATTTGAAAAAGTAGGACAAACGAAAACCTAAAACCTAAGAAAGAAAACATAAAAAATAAGGTAAAAAGATAAAGAAAAAGAAAAAGCTATCAGTAATGGATGACATGGACGTTATACTCCACAACAGCAGACGTCACATTAAAGAAGTGGGTGTGGGCCTGGGCATATCCTCGAGCAAAGCGAAAAAGCCCACTCCCTCCCACCACTGGCATTTCCCTCACCTCGGAGAAGACCGTGTTCCTCCCGAGTATACTGAGTGAGCTCCCATTGTACTTTCCGTCAACAAATGCGAAAGTCATGGCCATTAAAAGGCCAAGATCCTCCTGCGACGCGGACGCATAGAACCCCTGAGCTCTTCCGAAAAGCTTCGACTTCGGGTCAGGTGTGTCCGTCAATGGGTCGTCAGTCATCACCACAGCGCCGAAGAATGTGGGTGATTTGTTTGTGGATGCTGCAGCGGCTATTGGCACGGCTGTTGGATTGGGACCGCTCACGATGTCATGAAAGTAGAAGCGTAGATGGCTTATCTTCTCTTTTCCGAACCCAACAGCAGGCCGCAGCGCTTGTGAGGATCGGTGGGTCTTTGGAGAGACAACCACTACGAAGAATAGGTAGATGATAATGAATAGGTGGAGGTTGAAAAGAAATCTGGCCATGACACGTGAGGGAATTACACCAGGGATGAAGAATTGGGAGAGTTTGTGGTCTTGTATCTATTTATATGTATTAAAGACTGGAGGGATGGAGGAAAATGTGGATGAAAAATCAGTGGCGGTCAATATAATAAAAAGAGGTAAAGCTTGGTAGTGATGAATAGAGTAAGAAAAGGTTAGATTGTGTGTTTGGAAAGGCCTAGTTTTCAATAGAATATTCTTCAGCAACCACAGAAAGGGTAAAAAATTAAAAAAACACATAAAGATAACAAAGTTAATGATAGTGACGATATATAGTAGCATTGGTGGTGAGCAGTGGGTATGGCACGGGCAATCATATGTGGAGAGAGGAGCCGAAGGGGAGAAATGGGTAGGACTAGTGCTACTCCAGCAGGGAACTTGTTTGATACTCTTGAGTAGCCAAAAGTAGTACGTGTCCAATTTAGTCTAACCAGTGGGTATGGCACGGGCAATCAGGCGTGTTTGGACGGGCCCATCCCATGGGATTGGATTGTATTAGGGTGGATAGCAAGTAATGATGGCTGTGTCAGTGGATTGGTGCCAATCCCATGGGATTGCTATATCCAGGGAATTCACCACCGAGTATGTTTGGCTTGCCTGGCCAATCCCAAGATTACGCCGGCCAATCCCGGGATTGCTCCGTCTAACCAAACATGTTTCAGGCAAAATAAATGGGATTAGGAGGGATTGGGTGGATTTCAAGGTAATGATGGTGATGTCAGTAGATTGGTGCCAATCCCATGGAATTGTTATATCCAACTTCTGCCTGTTTGGCACGCCCGGCCAAATCCCAGGATTGCTCCTTCCAATCCACCCCAATACAACCTAATACAATCCACCCTGCCCGACCAAACAGGCATATGTCTGGGCATCATCCATTGGATTTAGGTCACTTTAAATGATCAAAACCATTGATAATAATGTGCGTTGGATAACCAAAATAACATTGATATTTGAAGTATTTCAAGTTTTTTACTAGTTAAAAATTATGTAACCATCCAAATTCAAAAGAAAACAGTCAGATAATCAAAAGGATAGAATATCCTAATTTAAGAGATCTTATTTTTTTAGTACTCCATTTAAGTGAGGGCAGTCATATAAATAATTTGGATCAATATTGGAATATGGGATCCAAACTCTTTTTTTTTTTTTCCTAATAATTTTAACGAAGCCCATCTTTAATTAACAAGAACAATAGGGGTTATACAAGCCGGATACACAAAGCGGAGGACCGACATGACAAAAAATAATTGTGAGCCTCCGAAACTAAACTCCACACCCTGTGTCTTCTCTCCTTAATAGGAGGCCCCATCCCCACCCCATCTAGGAAGAAGTGATGTAGAGTGGGTCGCAGACACTTTCATGTCCAAGATGGAGCAGAGAAGGCTCGATCGGAGGTGAAAGTGATCAGGACCGTCAGAACCCTAAATAGGCATTTCTTGCAAATCAGAATGAGTTATTTGACGTACCATATATGATTTTGGGGTAGGAGAAGCTAGTTTAGCCACCCGACCCACCACGTCAGGTTTCTCATGCCGAATTTGTGAGATTTCATCTGATCAATGGTTGAAAATTCTTTTTAATTTCATTTTTAGTATTTATAGGAAGTTTTAGTTCGATAATAACTCTTGATCCTTTGAGCTTTATGGAGATGAAAAAGGGCTTAGAAAATATAGGAGAATAACGTGGTTAGACTAAATTGGACACGTACTACTTTTGGCTGAAAACCATGAAGTTTAGTAGAAATCATGACCGTTTATAAATAATAAATTTACTATTTATAGTAAGTCATGATTTTAGTGAGTTTGAGTTGGAGTTTGATTCTGAACTTCTTCCTAGGTTTGATATCACTATTTAAAGGATTGTAAACTCATTTTTTTATCAATCGATTTAATTTTGAAATTATTAAAATTTATCTTTTTTATTTTTTTTTTCCCTCATGGATTTGAGGAATCTTTGTGAGGAGTCCAAAGAAGCTCCATGGATTCAGAGTAATTATCCCCTTGAGGAAGATGATGATCGACCTCATCAAGTTTATCCCTATAAGGCTCCACTAGAGGACATTGGAAGCTCTATAATCGAGAGGAAGGTCTTATGAACCTGCTCCTCATTGCTTAACTTGGTCAAGGAATCTGCAACATTGTTGACTTTCCGAGGGCATAGGTAATCCTGATCACCTCTAACATCCTTTTTAGGAAATTAATACGAGCCCATATATACAAAAGAGACCAATTGGACGGCCTATCCTGATAGACGAACTCTACAACAGTTTTTGAGTCACATTCTACCAGGATTTTAGAGAAACCTTGGGTTACCTCCAAGGAAAGACTCTCGATAAGAGCTTGCGCCTCATCTTTTGCATTTGTCCCAAGCCCTTAACCACTATTGAATGCAAAGATGAAATTCCTATTACTCCCTCTATCAATCCCCAAGCCCCCAATTTGCTTCCTTATTCTCTTTATGTGTGAAGAGTTTGATTAAAAATTGTTTATTGGCCATTCACTCAACGAATTGAAAGGTGAGTTTTATTTGGACTGTTAGTTTTAAATCCATAATAATACTCTTAGTTTGCTCTTTGACACATTCAACTTCTTAGCTTCATCTATGACACACTTGTGTAATCCATCCCTTGAGGGAAGTGAATTTGCTGGTGTACCACGCACACACCACTGACCTGGCTAGTGTGTGTATGGTCGTGCGAAGACGAGCGCTGCTGCTCCTTGAGCTCGGCGGTACAAACGGTTCAAAGGAGATCAACGTTACATGGCCCACAATAATTTATTTATTATATCCACACCCTTCATTCATTTGGCAAGATCATTTTAGAGCATGGCCCCAAAAATTTGTCATATCCAAAGTTCAAGTAGACCACACCACAAATAGCAGTGGGGACAGTGATCCTCATCGTTAAAATATTGGTAGGGCCCACCAAACATTTATTTTACATCCAATCTATACAAACCTGGATGAAGAGTAGAAACAAATATCATATTGATCCAAATTTTTTGTGAAACCTAAGAGGGTTTCAATTGTAGGCGTTCAATCCCCCACTGCCTTTTGTAGCGTGGTCCACTTGATCTTTGGATCTGTCTTATTTTTGGTTTGAACCTTACAAAGACCTCACCAAATAGACGTCGGACGGTTTGGATATAACACATACCTCATGGTGGGCCCCATGGAACTTGGTGACATCAACACACCCGCCAAGTCGGTGGTTTGCGGTACACCAGCCAATCCGCTTCCTCTTTTGAGTTGTGTGAATAGTAGACATAATCAGGACGCAGATTTCTCCTACGCGACGATGTTGGGTGGGGCCCACTGAAATGTATGTGAGAAATCCATTCCGAGCTCATTTTGTAGGTAAGTACGAAAATGAGGTGGATACAAAACTCAAGTGGGTAACAGGAGAGGGAAATTTGGGTAAAGAAATTACTACCTTTGAAACCTTCCTAAGCTCCACCTCGATGTTTATATGCTATCCAAACCATTTATAAGATCATACACAAAGGGATGAAATGAAAACACCGAAAATATAGCCTGATACAAAACTTTCATGGTCATAAGAATGCTTCAACGGTGCTCACTGAATTTCCACTGCTTCCTCTTGTGTGGCTCATTTGAGTGTTTGATACACCTGATTGTTAGTCGCACGTCCTAAAATGAGCTGAAAACGGATGACCAGGGTAGATTTCTCACAAACATCTCGGTGGGCCCCACCTAGCATCCTTGCGAAGGGCTTTTCAGGAAATCCGTGTCCGACTAAACGGATTGGCTACTCCCCCCTGCCACCAGCCTGGTGGCTGATGGTCGGTACTTGTGGGCCCCACCATGATGTATGTGTTGTATCCACGCCGTCCATCTATTTGGAGATATCATTTAACGGCATTAGCCAAAAAGTAAGGCAGATCCAAAGCTCAAGTTGACCCAGCGTAGAAAAACAGCGGGGACAGTAATGCTCACCGTTGAAACCTTCCTAAAGACCACCATGATGTTTATTTGAGATCCAACCTATTTATAAGTTCACACAGACAGAGAACGGGGGAAAACAGTAATATCAGCTTAATCGAAAACTTGTGTGCCCCATGATGTTTTTTAAGATAGTCATTCAATCTCCAATATTTTTTGTAGTGGGGTACACTTAAGCTTCGGATGTGCCTCATTCTTTATCTCATGCCCTAAAATGATCTCTCCAAATAGCTGATCGATGTGGATACAACACATACATTATAGTGAGGCCCATAAAATGAGTTGAGGTCGATTTAGCAGGCTACTGTCAGGTTGAGTAGCTAATCCACGTCCGACGACTGATTTGTTCCCATTATTACTTTTGGGCTGATTTCCCTAGATGTGATGGTATGATAATTTGCTCATATATGTGCCCATGTAAGTTGGATACCATTTAATTATGATTTTTTCATAGATACCTTAAATGGTGTCTCAAGGTTTGTTGAAGACTATGCCTTCCGAATATACCGATTATGAGAAGTATCCATGATTGAAAGAAATAATGATATAATGATTATGTTGAGGGTTTTAGTTTACCATCTGTCCTTACGGATAAAAGTTCCATGCAGTTTTTTCCTACCGTACAACTCACTTATGGCCCATGCGTCTTTCTAAGCCCACTTATTCTTACCATCCAAGAATAAGCCCCTGTTGCAAGGATAGCTTTTCACAGGTTGAAAATGCCCCCGCTTTCACCAGACGCACCTTCGAAAGCTGCCAGCCGCATCTCCTTTTGAAGTTGAGTTTTTTCTTCTTTCCTTCTCCCTGATCCTTCATCTTAGCCGAAGAATCCCATTTTCTGATTACTTCTCTCCCTCTGTGATTGTCCACCCTAGCAGTAAAACCCTTCATTTACTGCTTTCTTCTTTCCCCTTTTTTGATTGTCCACCCTAAGAGTAATAGCTTCATTTTCGGTATACCTTTATCTGGTCGAGAATACACACCCCACACACGTCATTTTCCACTTTTGTGAATCGAAGATAGGACGAAAATGGTCCCCCCATCTAAGAAGCTTAGAAGGACAGGTATATTGGAAACCCTGCTTTCTTTTTGTGGACCACACTGTATATTATACTATATATGCACACGGTCCACAATCAATTTTCTTTGTTTTTAAACATTGAATGGTATGGCATGTCTCGATAAATGAGCAAATTCAATGCTCAAATGGCTCACACTGAGGGTTTTTGAAACAAAGAACGAAATGAGATGTGAAACTAAACGAAGACTGAGTGAAACAGACCGAGCACCGACTGAGTTAATAGACTAAGGACCCACTGAGTTATTGATGAGGACCCACTGAGTTAAATTGACCCCAAACTGACTTAAAATGACTGCGAATTGAGTTAAATTGACGGCGAACTGAGTTAAAATGACCATGAACTAAGTTAAAATGACCACAAAGTGAATGGAATTGACTGAGGACTAAGTGAAATTCGACTCACAACTGCAAGAAACATATAACTCACTTCACGGTCAATTTAGGCGATCCCCCTTCACTTCACGGTCAATTTCATGCATTTCACGGTCAATTCCCTTTACTTCACGGTCATTTCCATTCATTTCACGGTCAATTCCCTTCACTTCACGGTCAATTCCATGCATTTCACGGTTAATTCTAGCGATTCCCCTTCACTTCACGGTCATTAATTTCCATTCACTTCATGGTCAATTCCCTTCACTTCACGGTCAATTCCATGCATTTCATGGTCAACTAAGGTGATTCCCCTTCACTTCTAATTTCATGCATTTCACGGTCAATTACCTTCACTTCACGGTCCTTTCCATTCATTTCACGGTCAATTCCCTTCACTTCACAATCAATTCCATGCATTTCACGGTCAATTCCGATGATTCCCCTTCACTTTATGGTCAATTCCATGCATTTCACGGTCAATTCCCTTCAATTCACGGTCATTTCCATTCATTTCACGGTCAATTCCCTTCACTCCACGGTCAATCCATGCATTTCACGGTCAATTCCCTTCACTTCACGGTCAATTCCATGCATTTCACGGTCAATTCCCTTCACTTCACAGTCAATTCCATGCATTTCACGGTCAATTCCCTTCACTTCACGGTCATTTCCATTCATTTCATGGTCAATTCCCTTCACTTCACAGTCAATTCCATCCATTTCACGGTCAATTCGCTTCACTTCAGGTCAATTCCATGCATTTCACGGTCATTTCCCTTCACTTCACGGTCATTTCCATTCATTTCACAGTCAATTCCCTTCACTTCATGGTAACTCCATGCATTACACGTCAATTCCATTCACTTCACGGTCAATTCCGACGATTCCCCTTCACTCACGGTCAATTCCATGCATTTCATGGTCAATTCACTTCACTTCACGGTTATTTCCATTCATTTCACGGTCAACTCCCTTCACTTCACTATCAATTCCATGCATTTCACAGTCAATTCCCTTCACTTCACGGTCAATTTCAATCCTCAATCAACTTCACTCACGGTCAATTTCACGATGTTCTCTAGCCAAAATGCAACATATAACTCGGAAAATTGACTGATAACTGATTGAAATTGGTCGTAGACTTATGGAATGTCACCTACGAGTCGACCATTTTGACTTAGAATTCGTAAAAATGACCGATAACTGCTTGATATTGACATCTTTTTAACCAACAACCTTGTATAAATTTACTGACAACTTCATGAAATTGACTGATAAATGAGTGAAACAGGCACAAAACTTGTAGAAATTCACTTGTAAGTCTTGTACTTTCATTTGGAATTCGCCAAAAACTGATCGTTGACTCGGCAAATTAACACCATACTTTATGATTTTTCACCACAACAAGTCAACTTTCACATTATTCTTCATTAAATATTGAATGTTATCGTTGATATAATTTTCAATTCATCCTTGCAGATGACAAACCCTTGCATAAAGGATTTGGTGAGTTAGCCCCACCCTGTTTGCAGATGTTCATTGACATGGTGGTTTGATAGCATGAAGAGTGGTTTGGAAAAGAATAACAGTAAATTAAATATATTTAGGCAGACCCCATTCTCATTTTTATTGCACATCACATCATTTAGGTTTATAGGAGCATTTTTTCACTAACTTATTGAGAGATATAGAGGTAATTTCGTATTCAAGATACAGGGGAATCGTGTAAAATTTTTGGAGATGGACTTCACCCTAATAATAGGGCTGAAGATTGGTGACCTCTCCATACCAAATATCCATCGTTCGAAGAAGTCAATAAGAGAGAAATACTTCAAGGAATATCCTATCCTAAAGAAACATGTACAGGAAGTGTTCAATAAGATAATTGATAGCAATAAGCACGAAGATGTCGTGAAGGTAGCCCTAATATTATGTGTAGAGTGGTTTGTTAGTGGAACCAACATAAATATTATGTGTTGTACAGAGTATATTGACCTTGTGGACTTATTGGAAACTTTAATATCTACCCTTGGGGTAGTTTGGCCTTCCAGACGATGACGGAAGGGATCTAGAGTGCCTTGATGCCATCGCATGAACTTCAGTACAATGTCACCGGTTGCATATTTTCCCTACAGGTAAGAATTCTTTCCTTGTCTATTTTAATTTATAGTTTATATGAAACTATATTTATTTAAGATCATCTTGCCATTTCATTATAACGGATATGGGCCCTTAAGGGAGTACCGACTCTCCGAGAATGTATCATTTCATACGTTTCCTCTCAAATTCCAAGATTTATACAATATTGGGGATGGAAGGGTTAGAGGTATAAGAAGATTCATCAAATACTAAAGAATGAAGATGTGAGTCAATTTCTATGAAGTTAAGTGGTCACTCATTGAACTATATATATGTTTCTGTACATGAACATGAATAGTGTTCTCTTGCAGACTGAGATAGTTCTTATCTTAGAACCCACCATTGAGGAGTTAGAAATGGAGGTCGTTCATTTGGTCTGTTATAGATTTGACGTAAGATGTCATAAAAGTCTTCTTTTATGTTAATATTTTATATTTACTTTGATATGTTACATATTTGATATATACATTAATTGCTTCATTTTGTAGGGACGAGGGAAAAGAAGGGGGAGAGAAAGAGAGTGGTGATGAGGGTGAGGGAGAGGGAGAGGGATCGAGATTGCAATTGACTGGGGAGTAGAGGGAGGATAGAGAGGAGCTGGAGGCGGAGAGGCTTCAGTTGGAGAGAGACAGTGAAGAGTTGAAGCAAAAGGAAAAAGAATTCGATTAGAGAGAACACATGCTAAAAGAAAGAGAAGAATCGATGGAGAGGGAGATGAAACTAATGCTAAAAGAGAGAGAAGCATTGAGGTTAGAGAAGGAAAAGTTGAATGAGAGGGCGGTTTTGAAGATGGAGAGAGAAATGCTAATGAGGGAGAAGGAAGAACTGAGGATCAAGAATGAGGTATTGAAGAAGGAGAAAGAAGAGTCGGAGAGGGTAAGGTGGAATTGAAGAAGTAAACGGAGGCGTTTCTTATAGAGAATATGCAGTTTTGGAAGGAGAAGTTAGAGAATGAGAAGGAAGAGTTTGAGAAGGAGGATGAGGAATTGGAAGGTAGGGATCAGGGGAACTGTAATGCCCTGAAAATCGGGGGTCAAGTATAGACTCGACTCCCGAGTTCTAATTTATCACTTATGCAACATAGATAATGATGATTAAATGTTGTCCTTATTAGTGCCTTAAACATGAATGAGATTATACCAAAACAACATATCATACTCCAGGGGCAATTAAAGTACGCTAGCGGAAGACTGTGATATGTATATAAACTGTTCAAAAGTAATAATAAGCCCTGAGAGTATGAATGTCACTAGGTTAAATAATTACAAGTTTAATTCAAAAATGTACGAAATCAGAAAGTGTAATGTTCTCTATCCAAAACCCTATAGCCCCGACAGCACAACTCCAGGTCTACTTAGATCCGACAGAGAGTTGCATATAGGAGAACTCCTCGTCATTCTAATAGTCCTGCTCTGCCTCATAAGCATCGCCATCACCTGCAGCTAAGACAGATTCTGGTTGGTGTTTAAGCACTGTCCCAGAACGTGGGAGTGAGTGATCAACTCAGTTGAGCTATAAAGCAAAGGTTAACATGTTATCAATTCAGTCAAGCAGTAATGATAAAGCAGTACAATCAAGCATCCCTAAGTACTCTGGTTAATGCAAAAATGAAATGTATTAATGATGCATGCCCTCGCCTGCACTCCCTCTGCAATCTTCCTCTTACGGTCGTTGCATGCACCCCTTCCTCTATGCTCAACACCAACACCAAAGGCACATGTAATGCGGTGCATGAGCATGATTACCGAGTTTTTATTAGACCTTTTCATACAACAGGATTTGGTAGCTAAGGTACCTCCCTTATATAATTTTCCAAACAATAATCCATTATAGGGTCGTCAGTCCTAGCTAGTCTCATACAATGTTGCGGTTCCAAGTCCCTACAAAGGGCTCGTCACCTCAATACAGGCCTAGCTTATACTCTAGTTGCTACGGAAAGGCTCGTCGCCTCCGCACAGTCTCAGATTATACTCGAGGTCACTATGAATGGCTCGTCACCTAATCGTAGGCCGACAACTCAAATACAGTGTCCCATACCACCGTATTCGGCTCACGAGCTTAGGTTGCTCACTGGTCACTACGGGTGGGCTCGTCACCCCAGCGTATGCCGACAGCTCGACCACGGTGTCTCATTCCACCATGTCCGGCTCATAAGTCTTAGCGGATCGAGGTACCAAGGTTAACGGGTTTTGCACAGGTAAGTTGGTACCTTAGATTCAAACAGTAGCATCCATACATGGTGAACATACATCGGGTCAATCGGGTTACTTGACGAGCTCGACTGGTATGAGCGCACGTCGAGTGGAACGACATGAAGTGCATAAGCACTCCGCGTGGCCTAACCACTGTCGACAACCAAAGTACGGCTCGGATTCATCGAACACGTCCTGTGTGGCGAAACCACCTCAGCCACCAAATCAGGACTGGTTACCGAGTACCTGGACTATATAGTAGCCCCAATCACATTTCAAACAATAGCATTCACATCTAGTAATCCAAAACAGCATGTGACAACTGAAATCAGATATAAATCTTACTTGAGGAATTTAACAAACACATACTACACATATTATCATACATAAACAAGCATTTTTACATTCAAGCATTTTATCAAACACTTATGCTACACATATCATATACATGTAGTAAGGTAGTTATAACAGGTATTATAGCAAATCCCTTTACAAAGGGTTCACCATACGTACAACAATCATGAATTCTCAGTCAATAAACATGGCAAACATACATCACAATTCCATACTCATTCACACATTTCAACAAACACATGGAATGCATTATAAATCAACATAGTTTATATATATACATAATACACGGAAACCCTCGTATCTAACCACATGTGATTGCAATCAAGCCAGTCATAAATCATTACTGACATTGAAAGCATTGAAAACCATAACCTAAACATTTATAGTCCGCACCTTTCGCCGATAAATAAGTATCGAACTTAGTTTGTATGTCAAGTCTTTGCCTACGGCACGACGGTCACCTATAGCATGAAATAGGTTAGCTATTTTATCACTTACACTATTTGGATCCCTAAAACATATTAGGGTTAGATTTTCTTACCCAAGAACGGAGTCAAAATCGCCGGGATAGCGATTCAGAAAGGCTGATTCAGCTCGTGGAGTGATGGGATTGAATCCTAGGAACGAACTCCAATTCTCTCTCTCACTTTCTCTCTCTTTCCTTCTCTTTTCTCTCTTCTCTCTTAGGGTTTTCCAAATTCGTATGGAATAAGAGAGAGAGGGTTTAACGGGCTTATATAGGCCCAGAACTGATGGGAATGGCCCTAGGGCCATGGTATACTTAGGTTATAGCCAAATATTGACTGTTTCATTCCAACAGAGCACTTCTGGTGGCCCAATTTCTGCCTGTGGTCGGACTTAAGCTCCCTAACATTAGATCTAGGTCGAGTTAAGTTTTCGGTCCGATTGGGTTTACAGATCGACCGCGGAGGACCAGTTTTAGTTCAATGGTCACCGGTATTCGATCAGGGGCATAAGTATACTGACAAGTGTATGAAATTTTTCCTGATCCGAGGGTGTAATTGGGTCAGTTTCTGACGGTCTGAAAGCTAGAATTAGCCCGTAAGCGAACGACCCAGTTTACTTAAATCTGAGTATATTTTCTAAAAATATTTGCGTTTCTCACACACTTCACTCCGGGCTCAAGTTGTGCGTTTCTGGATACTATTTAGATTTGATTTCCGAGATGGTTGTCAAGCCCAGCAAGGCGGTCATAAGTGTATAGCTTCGTGGTTAACGGACTTTCGACACGCGGTTCAGGTCCAATACGAAGTTTCAAGGTGTTCCCGAGAGCAAACAGGTTTAGAGATTGGTCCTAGGTTTCAGGGTAATGTAGCGTTAATGATTTACAAGTTTTGGGTCTTACAGTTCGTATTTAAAGTGGTTCAAGCTAATTTCACAACTAATCTAGTTTAACACTTAGTTAATTTCATATAATTTCTAAAGGATTTGGTCATGACTGATTTCTGCCTGAGGTGGTACTCGGGTCTTTGTACGAATTTTTTCGAGACGTTACAATCTACCCCCCTTAAAGAAAAATTTTATCCTCGAAATTAGTACCTTTTCGTACTCCTCGAGAATCTGAGGGTAGTTCTTTCGAACCTCGACCTCTGTTTTCCAAGTAGCCTCTTCTTCAGTGTGGTGCGTCTACAACACTTTCACAAGTGGGAGAACCTTGCTACGAAATACCTGCTCCTTCCTGTCTAGGATACGGGTCGGTCGCAGTACATATGTAGCGTCCTCACTCAATTGCACCTGCTCCCACTTGATAATTTGGGAAGGATCAGGAACGTATTTCTTCAATATCGACACATGAAATACGTTGTGCACGCCTACGAGTGGTGTGGGCAAAGCAAGGCGATACGCTACCACACCCACACGATTTAGTATCTGGAATGGACCAATGAATCTCGGCGTGAGTTTCCCCTTATTCCCAAACCAAAAAACTCTAACTGCCGCCGCCTCGTATCGGTGTAGCTCTTCTGTCTACTCTGTGCTGCCAGAAGTCGACGCTTGATAATGTCGATCTTCTCTGAGGTCACCTGAACTAACTCTGGGCCAATCAGGCTTTTTTCGCCAACCTCTGCACAGCAATGCGATGCTCGACAGGGGAACCCATACAAGGCCTCGTAAGGAGCCATGCCACTACTTGCCTGAAAACTATTGCTATAAGCGAACTCTGCATAAGGAAGACAGTCATCCCAACTGTCCTAGAAATCCAGCACATAAGCTCGCAACATATCTTCCAGCACATGATTTACCCATTTCGTCTGCCCATCAGTTTGTGGGTGGAACGCAGTACTGAACTTTAATTTCACACCCATGGCTTCCTGGATACGAGTCTAGAAGATAGATGCGAATCGCGTGTCTCGGTCCGACACGATCTCTATGAGAACTCCATGCAGACGTACAATCTCCTTGATGTACAACCTGGCCAACTCGTCTGCGGAGTTCGAAACTCTAATAGGGAGGAAATGGGCCGATTTCATCAATCGGTCCATAATCACCTAAATGGAATCATGTCCCTTCCTCGTCTTCGGTAGCCCTGAGATGAAATCCATAGAGATGAAGTCCCACTTCCATTCAGCTATGGGCATGGGTTGAAGCAGCCCAGGAGGTCGGCGATGTTCTGCCTTGACCTGCTGGCATGTGAGACAACGGGACACGTAATTTGCTATGTGGGCCTTCATATTGTCCCAGCAGTATGACCTCTTTATATCTCGATACATCTTCGTACTGCTAGGATGCATCGCTATCCTCGAATTGTGAGCGGCTTCGAGGACCTCCTTTCTTAAGTCGTGAAGATTTGGGACGCATAAGCGGCCACGATAACGTAAACCCCCATCCGTACCAACTCTCCATTCAAAGCCTGCACCATTACTAGCTCGTTTCCTCAACTTTAACAACCCTTCATCTTCTCGTTGAGCCATTATGATTCGGTCATCAATCAGTGGTTGTACAAGCATGTGTGCGATGCTCTCGAACGGCTCCTCGACTGTAAGTCTCTGCTCAAAGTCTCACACAAACTCTACCATGTCCTACTCTGCCATTATGAGCGAAGCCGCAAATGCTATCACCTTCTTGCGGCTCCACGCGTCTGCCACAAGGTTAGCCTTGTCAGGATGGTAGGAGACCTCGAACTTGAAGTCTTTCAAGGTTTCCATCCATCGTCGCTGCCTCATATTCAGGTCCCTCTGAGTAAATATGTACCTAAGGCTCTTGTGGTCGCAAAAGAGCTCGAACTCCTCTTCATAAAGGTAATGTCTCTAAAGTTTCAATGCAAAGATGACAGCTGCTAACTCCAAGTCATGCGTAGGGTAATTTTTCTCGTGTTTCCTAACTGCCGCGATGCATAGGTAATCACCCTGTCCTTTTGCATAAGGACGCAACCCAAACCAACACGAGACACGTCGGTATATATCGTATACTTGACCCCTTGCTCTGGCAATACTAGCACAGGGGCAGACGTCAACTTGTCCTTCAGCTCCTGAAAAACTGTCTCTGCCTTCTCATTCTAGGCGAACTTGAGATCTTTCAGAGTCAGCTGAAACAACGGTTTGGCTATCTTAGAAAAATCCCGAATGAATCGACGGTAGTAGCCTGCCAGGCCAAGAAAACTCCTTACTTCGGTAACGGAACCGGGCTACTCCCAGTTAGGGGTGTACACGGGTCGGGCCGAGTCGAACTAGCCTCAGCTAGTCCAGGCCCGCTCAACAGCCACACAAGGCCCGAACTCGACCGGGCCAACATCTCTAGCCCGAACCGGGCTCGACGCGAGTTCGGGCTGAGTTCGGGCCAGTTTCGAACCTTCGAGTTCGGGCCAGTTTTGAACCTGAGTTCGGGCCAGTTTAGTGTGAAAGTTTCATACTCCAGTGTGTGTGAAAATCCAAGAAGATGAAAGTTTCATACTCCAGTATAGTGTGATGGATGATACACAGGCACTGAGACATTGTATATTCGACACATAATTAATTTAAATTGAAACATTGCACAAAACCCATTTAAAAAATAGGGAAATTTGTATCCATTTAAGTGAGAGAGAGAGAGAGATCATACCTTGGTCGGACAGCTTCTTCCCGCTGGTTGGATGAGAGAGAGAGTGAGATTAGAGAGGTGAGACTGTGAGAGCATCGAGTAGGGTGCCGGACTGTGGTCACCTGGTCAGACGAGAGAGAGAGAGAGAGATTAGAGAGTGAGGG
This sequence comes from Magnolia officinalis, assembly GCA_021015155.1. Lineage (NCBI taxonomy): Eukaryota > Viridiplantae > Streptophyta > Magnoliopsida > Magnoliales > Magnoliaceae > Magnolia > Magnolia officinalis. Next base: position 46,611,554 of record JAJHSJ010000016.1, read on the forward strand.
TGTCGAGGGGGGCATCGGACTGTGGTCGGACAGCGTCCGCCCGCTGGACGGACGAGAGAGAGAGAGAGAGAGAGAGAGAGAGATTAGAGAGATTTGGTGGGGTCGGGCCGTCGGGCAGGGAGAGAGGAGAAGGGTTTGGTGGGGACCGTGGCTGTGGTGTCGGGCGATCTCAGAAAGTGAAAGGGGAAAGGGACGGGTAGGGTTAAGTTATACACACACACACACACACACACACACACACACACACAACACACACACACACACACACCCGACCGGGTCGGGCCGGGCCGGGGCGAGTCGGATTTCGGACCGAGTCGGGTCGAACTGGGAGGTATCCAAACTCGGCCTAAACTCACTTTCGGGCCTAGAAAATTGGTCCGTCCTGACCCAAACTCAGTTCCGGGTCAGGCCGAGTCCGGCTTTTTCGGGCCGGGTCGAGCGAGCTAACCGGGCTAGCCCGGTTTGTGTACACCCCTACTCCCAGTCCTGAACTGCGGCTACCTTAGCAAGGTCCACAGCTATCCCTTCCTTGGACACCACATGTCCCAGGAACTTGACTTCTTCTTTCCAGAAGTCACACTTCTTATACTGTGCAAACAACTGGTTCTTCCTGAGAGTATCAAAGACTACTCGCAGGTGCTACTTGTGATCTTCCTGACTCTTGGAGTATATCAGGATGTAATCTATAAACACGATGACGAATCGGAATAGAAACGGCCGAAACGCCTTGTTCATCAAGTTCATGAACACGGCTGGTGCGTTTGTGAGTCCAAACGACATCACAAGGAACTCGTAGTGCCCAAAACTGGTCCTGAAAGCTATCTTCTGCACGTCCTCATCCTTGGCGCGCAACTGGTAGTACCTCGACTGTAAGTCAATCTTCGTGAAATACTACGCCTCCTTCAACTGATCGAATAAAACATCTATCCTGGGCAAAGGATACTTGTTCTTCACCGTCACTTGGTTCAACCTGCGGTAATCAATACACAACAGCAGTGATCCATCTTTCTTCTTCACAAACAACACGGTGCTCCCCAGAGAGACACATTTGGTCGTATAAAGCCTGCATCCAACAAGTTGTCAATCTGTCTCCTCAATTCCTCCATCTCACATGGAGGCATACGATATGTGGGTAACGAGATGGGTGTCGTACCAGGCACAAGATCAATGGTAAAATCGATCTCGTGCTGAGGAGGTAATCCAGGAATCGTCCTAAACACATCCTCAAAATCCCGAACTACTGGCATATTTCCCAATGTCAGACCATCTACATGCTCTAACAAGGCAGCGTAGCAACTGATGCGGTAGTACTAATTGACATGCACTGGGAATGTAAAGGTCGTGCCTTCGGGTCCATGTACTGTCACCACCTTAGCATCACAATCGATCTCTGCCTTCACCTCCGTGAGCCAATCCATACCGAGAATCACATCGTAATGACAAAGCGGTGCGACCATTAGGTCAACAAGCACTGTTTTGCTCCTTAGGTCTATCGAACAACTCCTACACATCTTGGTAGAATTTGAGAAGGGCCTTGTGGCGGTAAGGAGTCTCAACCCAACCATCATTCACATTCCAAACAAAAAGGAACTTCATGAATTTTATTTACCAAAATTGTTACAATACATGAGATACAACTTTACATGAATCATGACACAAAATGCATGTGAGCTAATCTAAACAAGCCTTAAACACTAATACATACTAATAGCCTACCCTACTGTTAAGCTCGTCAAGGCTAAAACATAGAAACTAGGAAACACGCAATAAAGCAAACTAAAAGACGACTGTGAGCATGACTAGTCATCTGAATCAGGTGATGGTGGTGGCACAGCCTTGTCCTACAGATAACATAGGGTGACCCTCAAGGTGCGAGACACCTTGCTAAACTTCCGCTTTGCGAAAGCATGATGCTCTTCTACCTTGGCTTGGGTCGCAGTGACCTCCTGTCGCAGGGTGGCCTGACCCTCCTCAAGTTGAGCCAAACGAGCTTGTATAGCAGCCCGATCACTGCCACGCTCCTGTGTAGCAGGAGGAGAGTCCTCATCAGTGTCCTGGGCCTCCTTTTCCTCTTCCTGCTCTCCTTCTTCCCTTATCTCATCTCCTTCTTCATCACTCTCCTCTTCTTCGCTTTCCGTCTCATCCTCACTCTTGTTGAGTCGGGCTTAACGCTGTCGTGGCCGAATCTCCATGTTGTTGAGAGTAGTGTCGTTGATGTAATGGATCGGCACAGGAACTTTAGCGCCAAGTCTGTAGGCGAATTCACATGCAAGTTTGCATATGAGTCGACCGAAGGGGAGTGAAACGGAAGTCCTAGAAGAGCGCGCAGTCTTCACTATCTGTAGCAGTACATACGTAGGCACGCACAACTTCTCTCCCTACTTAGCTCGGTACAGAAAGTCTACCATAAGGCGTGTGCACTCACTATGATTGCTCCACGTGGGGTACACGTTGTATGTGAAGATGTAGTGGAGCAGGCGGAAGTCGTCATTCATATTGGTCGCTAGGAGGCTATTGTTTGGATTCCAGTGGGCCAGTTGGCTACAAAGGAATCGCGTGCGACGATATCTTTCCCGTGCACTCTTAAGACTCTTCTCACTAGCCTCTCGAAGCTGCATGTCAAGCTATTAAACCAGCAATGACTGTGAGGTCACGTCTTCCCATAGAAAATTTGAACTGCAAAGGCTCCAGCGTTGGCTCCCGTATATGCGCGTAGAAGGCTCAGACAATGTTCACATTCGCACGAGACTTGCCCTCAAATATGGGACCCCACCCGGCCTCCACTAGGCGGTCTATCACCGGATATTTCCTAAAGAACTTCTCGTCCATGTGTGCTTCAAAAATGACCCTACGGCTCGCAAATCTTCCATGAGACAACTTCGCCAGTAGGGCTCTCTTGAGAGGAGCCTGGGGATCGAGGTCTCGCTTTGTCCTTATCTCTCGATCGGTACTTGTACTTGCGGTGACGCCTCTCAGTCTCCTTGAACAAGTAGGGTGGCTAGGCCCAGCTTCATCTGTAGGAGCTCTCTTCTTCCCCATGAGAGAAAGAAGTGTGGAAAATGAAAATATGGCCGTCACAAGCTTAAAAAGAGCCATAAGAGTGGAATAAAATGGGGAAATAGGATGGGTTGTTGGATTCCAAGATTTTTAAGGCACAAAGTGGTGTTTGTGTGCTCAAATGAGAGGAAACGAAGGAAGTAGGAGGGGGGTTTTGAAAAAAAAAACCGGTGGGGGGCGTAAGTCTTGAAGGAAAATGAGAAAATGAGAGAATGGAGGGGAGATTTGAGAGAGGAAAAAGGATTTTTAGAGAGAAAGGAAAGCTTGGAGGGGTGGGGAATGAAGTGGGGGAGAAAATGGAATAAATAGAAGGGGTCCCACAACGTCCCACCTGCATTGGCTCGCCCGGCCCGATGCGCCCGACCGGCGATGACATCGCTGGTCCCTGGAGGTTCCGGCGATGGCTCGCACCCTGGGCGATGCCATCCCCCCCGAGGTGCCGAAAACATGCAGGGTCCACTGTGGGCCCCCCCGAATAGTGCCAATTAAGCCCTGACTCCATTTTGAGTCGTTCCGGGCCCTATCTAATGCATATTCGCGTTTTCTGGTTCGTTTGAGGTTGGAATGGGTTAAATTTTCATCTGAACCCATCGATTAACGGTCTAGAAGTGATGCGGGATCACCTCAAATGATCATGGGTGTGTACGGGCCCGATCTTGGCGGTTGATTTCGGTTAATTTCGCCGATTGGCGAAACTGGGAATCCTACGTCTGTTTCTACGTTTCATCACACCCTTCTAGGTCAAAGTGCGTCAGTGTGCGTTGTGTGACCATAACCTAGGTCCAGTTTAATCTAAATCATGATCTGATACCAACTTGTAACGCCCTGAAAATTGGGGGTCGAGTATAGACTCGACTCCCGAGTTCCAATGCATCACTTATGCAACATAGATAAAGATGATTAAATGTTGTCCTTATTAGTGCCTTAAACATGAATGAGATTATACCAAAACAACATATCATACTCCAGGGGCAATTAAAGTACGCTAGCGGAAGATTGTGATATGTATATAAACTGTTCAAAAGTAATAGCAAGCCCCTCAGAATATGAATGTCACTAGGTTAAATAATTATAAGTTTAATTCAAAAATGTACGAAATCAGAAAGTGTAATGTTCTCTATCCAAAACCCTGTAGCCCCGACAACGCAACTACAGGTCTACATAGACCTGCCAGAGAGTTGCATATAGGAGAACTCCTCGTCATCGTATTAGTCCAGCTCTGCCTCATAAGCATCACCATCACCTACAGCTAAGACAGAGTCTGGTTGGTGTTTAAGCACCATCCCAGAACGTGGGAGCGAGTGATCAACTCAATGGAGCTATAAAGCAAAGGTTAACATGTTATAAATTCAGTCAAACAGTAATGATAAAGCAGTACAATCAAGCATCCCTAAGTACTCTGGTTAATGTAAAAATGAAATGTATTAATGATACATGCCCTCACCTGCACTCCCTCTGCGATCTTCCTCTTACGGTCACGGCATGCACCCCTTCCTCTATGCTCAATACCAACGCCAAAGGCACATGCAATGCGGTGCATGAGTGTGATTACCGAGTACTTATTAGACCTTTTCATACAACAGGATTGGAAAGCTAAGGTACCTCCCTTATATCATTTCCAAACAATGATCGATTCTAAGGTCGTCAGTTCTAGCTAGTCTCATACGATGTTGCAGTTTCAGGTCCCTACAAAGGGATCGTCACCTCAATGCAGGCCTAGTTTATACTCTAGTTGCTAAGGAAATGCTCGTCACCTCAGCACAGTTTCAGAGTATGCTCAAGGTCACTACAAATGGCTCGTCACCTAATCGTAGGCCGACAAATCAAATACAGTGTCCCATACTACCGTATTCGGCTCACGAGCTTAGGTTGCTCACTACGGGTGGGCTCGTCACCCCGGCGTAGGCCGACAGCTCGACTACGGTGTCCCATTCCACCATGTCTGTCTCATCAGTCTTAGTGGATCGAGGTACCAAGGTTAACGGGTTTCGCACTAGTAAGTTGGTACCTTAGATTCAAACAGTAACGTCCATACATGGTGAACATACAGGTTGATTGACGAGCTCGACTGGTACGAACGCACATCGAGTGGAACGACATGAAGTGCATAAGCACTCCGTGTGGCCTAACCACTATCGACAACCAAAGTATGGTTCGGATTCATCGAACACGTCCTGTGCGGCGAAACCACTTCACCCACCAAATCAGGAATGGTTACCGATTGCTTGGACTATATAGTAGCCCCAATCACATTTCAAACAATAACATTCACATCTAGTAATCCAAAACAGAACGTGACAACTGAAATCAAATATAAATCTTACTTCAGCAATTTAACAAACACATACTACACATATTATCATACATAGACATTTCATCTATACAGCACATAGTAGTAAGATAGGTTACATAAAGGATACTATAACCATAGTTAAGGGAATTGAGAATCCTATCTCAACGCCCTCATTATATGCATTTAAACAAGCATTTTTACATTCAAGCATTTTATCAAACACTTAGGCTACACATATCATATACATGTAGTAAGGTAGTTATAACAAATATTATAACAAATCCCTTTACAAAGGGTCACCATATGTACAACAATCATGAATTCTCAGTCAATAAATATGGCAAGCATACATCACAATTCCATACTCATTCACATATTTCAATAAACACATGGAATGCATTATAAATCAACATAGTTTATATATATATACATAATACACGGAAACCCTCGTATCTAAGCACATGTGATAGCAATCAAGCCAGTCATAAATCATTACTGACATTGAAAGCCTTGATAACCATAACCTAAACATTTACAATCCACACCTTTTGCTGATAAACAAGTATCGAACTCAGTTTGTATGTCAAGTCTTTGTCTACGGCACGACGACCACCTATAGCATGAAATAGGTTAGCTATTTCATCACTTACACTATTTGGATCTCTAAAATAGATTAGGGTTAGATTTTCTTACCCAAGAACAGAGTCGAAATCGCCAGGATAGCGATTCAGAAAGGCTAATTTAGCCTGTGGAGTGATGGGATTGAATCCAAGGAACGAACTCCAACTCCCTCTCTCTCTCTCACTTTCTCTCTCTTTCCTTCTCTTTTACTCTCTTCTCTCTCTTAGGGTTTTTCAAATTCATGTGGAATGAGAGAGAGAGATGGTTTAAAGGGCTTATATAGGTACTTAGGTTATAGCCAAATATTAGTTGTTTCAGTCCAACGGAGCACTTCTAGTGGCCCCTTTTTTGCGTGTGATCGGACTTAAGCTACCTAACATTAGATCTAGGTCGAGTTAAGTTTTTGGTCTGATTGGTTTTATAGATCGACCGCGGAGGATCAGTTTCAGTTCAACGGTCACCAGTATTCGATCAGCGCCACAAGTATACTGACAAGTGTATGAAAATTTTCCTAATCCGAGGGTGTAATTGGGCCAGTTTCTGACGGTCTAAAAACTTAGAATTGGCCTACAAGCTAACGGCCCAGTTTACATAAATCTAAGTATATTTTTTAAAAATATTCGCGTTTCTTACACACTTCACTCCGGGCTCAAGTTGTGCGTTTTTGGATACTATCTGGATTTAATTTCTGAGATGGTTGTCAAGCCCATCAATGTGGTCATAAGTGTATAGCTTTGTGGTCAACGGACTTTTGACGCGCGGTCCAGGTTCGATACGAAGTTTTAAGGTGTTCCCGAGAGTAAACGGGTTTAGAGATTGGTCTTAGGTTCACGGTAAAATGATTCTGCAAGTTTTGGGTCTTGCAATTCGTATTTAAAGTGGTTCAAGCTAATTTCACAGCTAATCTAGTTTAACACTTAGTTAATTTTATATAATTTCTAAAGGATTCGGTCCTGAGTGATTTTTGCCTGAGGTGGTACTCAGGTCTTTGTACGGATTTTTCCAAGACGTTACAGGAATAGAGAGGTGGATGTTCAACACTCGGATGCGTTAGACATTGATATATGTGAGAAATCACTGCGATTTGCTCCAGTCTATAGGGGGAGAACTAAGAGGGTGGTGAAGCCGTTTATCTATAAGCGTTCTCGATTCACTTCCATCTTTGTCATTCAAACAACTCCAAGCAACGCCGTCGACTATGAGAAACTAAGAGAATTGTGTACTTCTCCGATATCCTTACAGGCCAAGATTGATCCATTCAGGGTAATATCAGAGGACGAACTGCATGAATTGAATAGTTAGGCCAATGCAAACAAAGATTTGGTGAAATTTATTTGGTTCAAGACCATATGGGAGAAAGATGCATGAATTGATAGCTTGGTAAGTAATTCACACACATACATCTTTATGTATTCAACTCTTATATTAGACTAATGCTTAATTCGCCATCTTTATTGATTAGGCTATTGATAAATACGTTGATTTCTTGGAGAGAAGGCACAGTTCATTTCCTACTTTATATACTCAGGACTGCAAGTTCTGTCCCACATTTTTCTAGTAACTGTATGAATTGGATCATGGTTATTATGTTATTTGATTATTTGACATATGTTCTAATTTGGTATGTTGTTTGTAATAGCTATGTCTCGACCTGTAAATGTCAACATTGAGAATGTATCGGGACATTAGCAGCGACGAAGCGCGTTCATTATTACAAGTAGAGAAACTCACTGTGAACGACATTATTAAACCTCGAGAAGGGCAGAAGCCCATGTGGCAGTATAAACAGGTAATGATGTCATTACAAGTTTTCAACGCTGGGTGTACCCATTTCTATAATTTTTAAAATGATATCTTATCTTGTCAAACATGGACAGGCATACGTACCAGTCAACCACGTGAACAGTCATTGGTACCTGATGGTTATCCACCCTTAAGACCGAGAAATCGTCATACTCGATAGTTTATATTCGAGGGCATTTAGTCAATGCAGGGAACATATCGAGCTGATGAAGGAGGGTTTGCCTATATTATTCCATGCTGCAAGAGATATGTCTGTTTTAGATGGGAAGGCTTGGACGGTCAGAGAAGATACTTTTATACCAAAGCAGACGAACGGATAAAATTGTGGCATTTTTGTTATGAAATATATCGACATTTTGTGTGGCAATCAAATTTTTTCAGGGACAGACTTGCAAAAATTCACTCCCAGCTTTAGGAACTCAATAGCTTATGATTGCCTGAGTGTCCACAAAATATGATATCTTTGTCTTAGGCATGAGAGGAATTGAGAAATTTTGTGAAATATTGTAAATTGTTGTAAATGATGTTTTGTAAAACATTCAAGGTGAAATGATGTAAATGATGTCTTGTATATTTCTCATAAATAGTAGTAAATGATGTCTCCTTAATAGTGATTTCATTATGAATGGTGATTTGTTTGTGTATTAGATAATTTCATCTACTCTGCAGTCAATTCCCTTCACTTCATAGTCAATTCCATGCATTTCGCGATGAATTACGATGAATTCCCTTCACTTCACTGTCAATTCCATTCATTTCATGGTCAATTCCCTTCACTTCACGGTCAATTCCATGCATTTCGCGGTAAATTCCAGCGAATTCCATTCACTTCATGGTCCATTCCATGCATTTCACGGTCAATTCCCTTAACTTCACGGTCAATTACATGCATTTCGTGGTGAATTCTAGAGAATTTCCTTCACTTCACAGTCAATTCCATTCATTTCACAGTCAATTCCCTTCACTTCATAGTCAATTCCATGCATTTCACGGTCAATTCCCTTCACTTCATGGTCAATTCCATGTATGGAATTAACCGCGAAGTGAAGGGAATTGACCGCGAAATGCATGGAATTGACTGTGAAGTGAAGGGAATTGACCGCAAAATGCATGAAATTGACCGTGAAGTGAAGGAAATTGACAGTGAAATGCATGATATTGATCGTGAAGTGAAGGGAATTCGCCGAAATTGATCGCGAAATGCATGGAATTGACCGCGAAGTGAAGGGAAATGACCGTGAAATGCATGGAATTGACCGTGAAGTGAAGGAAATTGACTGTGAATTTTTTGGAATTGACCACACAATGCATGGAATTGACTGCGAAGTGAAGGGAATTGACCGTGAAATACATGGAATTGACCGTGAAGTGAAGGGAATTGATCGCGAAATGCATGGAATTGACCATGAAGTGAAGGGAATTCATTGCGAAATGCGTGGAATTGACTGTGAAGTGAAGGGAATTGACCGCGAAATGAATGGAATTGACTGTGAAGTGAAGGGAATTGATCGTGAAGTGAAGGAAATTGATCGCGAAATGAATGGAATTGACAGTGAAGTGAAGGGAATTGATCGTGAAGTAAAGGGAATCGACTGCGAAATGCATGGAATTGACCGTGAAGAGAAGGGAATTTGTCAGAATTAACCGTGAAATGCATGGAATTAACCACGAAGTGAAGGGAATTGACCGTGAAGTGAAAGGAATTAACCGCGAAATGCATGGAATTGACTGTGAAGTGAAGGAAATTGACCGCAAAATGCATGGAATTGACAGTGAATTGAAGGGAATTCACCAGAATTGACTGCGAAATGCATAGAATTGATCGCGAAGTTAAAGAAATTCACTGTGAATTGATTGAAATTGACCGTGAAGTGAATGAAATTGATCACGAAGTGAATGAAATGAATGAAATTGATTGCGAATTGATTGAAATCGACCGCAAAGTGAATGAAATGGAATTTTGACCATCGACCTGATGGAATCTTGGAAAATAGCCATGTTAGTTGGCTAGTTTCTCCTCCCCCAAAATCATATATGGTACGTCAAGTAACTCATTCTAGTTTAGTTTAGGAGATATGCTTGTTAAATGAAGAAAAAAAAGAAATGAATTAAAAGAGAGAAAAATATTTTTATATACTTATATATACATATTTACATAAATATGTATAAGAGAAAAATGTAATGGGGAAAAAGTTCTCCTTGTAAAAAAATAAATACCACTAGATTGCTACGGCGCTACCGCCGTACCAGTGGCATGCCGCGGCAATCTGGCAGTATTATTATTATTATTTTTTCTTGCTGATGGAATCTCATTGCTTTTGTGGGTCCCATCATGAGGTCTATGTTATATCCAAACCGTCCATCTATTTGGCGAGCTCATATTAAGGCTTGAGAAGAAAAATAAGACAGATCTAACTATCAAGTGACCACACTATAAAATGCAGTGGGGAAATGAACGTCTACCATTGAAACCCTTTTAGGGGTTACAGAAGTTTTGGATCAATATGAAATTTGTTTTTCCTCTTCATCTAGGTCATTATGACCTTATGAATAGATTGGATGGAAAGTAAATGTTATGGTGGGCCCTACAAAATTTTTAACTGTGAAAATCAATTTTCCCTTGCTATTTGTGGTCTAGTTGATCTATGGATATGATTTTTATTTTTTTTTATAATGCTCTGAAATGATCTCGAAATATGGATGAATGTTGTGGATATAATAAATACATAATTGTGGGGCCCATGTAACTTTGACCTCTTTCGAACCTTTCGTATAACTCGGAGTTCGAGAAGCGTCAATGCTCGTCTTCTCACACCAGCCAATCCGCTTTCGAAAGAAATGGTGCAGTATTTTGGTTTGGTGAAAAGTCATCCGTACAGCAGGGGCTCATTTTTGGAAGGTAAGAATAAGTGAGCTCAGTAAGGTGCGTGGCCCATAAGTGGGTCGTACAATAGGAAAAAACTCAAGTTCTTATATAGTTAATATTATTATTTTATTGAGATGTCGCGTGAATATTGAGAGTTGATCACATGAAGTAATGATGCCTTGTCTAGATAAGGGGGGTTTTTTTTTTTTTCATATGATTATTAACTCTTCAATGCAATAAGAGGGTGTACTAACCCAGTTTAGCATGCATGGTTTTCTGAATGATAAAGAGCCTTAAACATATCATCATTCTTTTATGATACACTCGGATGCATCACTAGCCATTCTAGCATAACTATACTCCATATCTTGAGCTTCCTGATTCATGGAATCTTGCAGATGTGACCATGCATCCTTGTACATCATAACCATGTGATTGGTATGGGCCATCTGTTGACCTCATTTCATCTTGACATTGGGGACAAATTATATATTAGGGCTGTTGGAATGACTGAGGCAATCTATTGACCTCATTTCATCTTGACATTGGGGACATGTTATATATTAGGGCTGTTGGAATGACAAATCTATTAGGAGCCTTGCACAAAACCTTAGGATCTAGCCTCCTGAAACAAACCAGAATTATGGAATAATAAAGCAATGAAATAAATCAAAGCATAAACCATACACCACATAAGAGATTTTACATGGAAAACTCTCAAAGCGGTAAAAACCACGGGACCTCGTCCGGATCAACAATCTACTATGAAGTAGAACATTACAACCATCTTCACTCACGCAGGAGTGGATAAACAATGAGAGAATAAAAGAAAAACGGAGAGATCTAACAGATTACGAGGACGTAGAAGCGCTGAGATATCAAGTGCACAATAGATCACCTTTACGAGCAGAACCTCCCTTCCACATGTTTCCTCTCTCTCTTTCTCTCTTTCTCTCACACCTTTGATAGCCCTAAACCCTTTAGCAAATCCCTTGTAAAGCTTTAGGAAACCCTCTTGTCATACCTAGAAAGCGCTAGGTACCTTCTATTTATAGTTTAGAAAACTCCCTTCTGCATCCTTGTTGCGAAAGGACTCAAAATCCGCAATCTGCACAAAATCGTGGAACGAATCTACATAACCACGACTGGTCGAGTGGATCCCTCGACCGGTCGAGTACCTCGAAAATCCAAAACCTCAACTCGCTAGACTTTGAGTCGAGCCCTGCTCGACTGGTCATGCACTAGCCCTCGACCGATCGAGCACGGGGAAAAAACCCCATCAATATCAGTCTTTTTATTTCCTTGGACATTGATGGTTCTGCGATACATCTTGAATATATAACACTATTAAAGGTATCTCTTGAGTTTTTCATAATTCATATAAGAAAGGTTATGATTCTATGTTAGCATGATTTTTTAATATGATTTTATATTGACTGGTGTCAAGGAAAGTGAAAGGGTTCATGTAACCATAGCGAAAGGAACTTACTAGAGTGCTTATCATATATTGGATGAGACCATGCATATGTTATGCATTGGAGAAAGAATGACAAATCATAATCAATGTTTTTTTTTTTTTTTCTTTTAATGGAAGTGGATTACCCACTGCACTGCACACTAGGGACCTTGCTGGTGTATGTACGTAGCACATGCAGAAGAGTCCGGCAGTACTCGAACACCGTAACAATGATGAAAAGAAGATCAATGTTTTGTGGGCCCCATTATGATATATTTATTATATCTACACTGTTCATCCATTTGGCGAGATCATTTTAGGGCATGTGCCTAAAAATAAGTCATACCCAAATCTCAAGTGCACCACATCACAAATAGTAGCGGGGATAATGATTCGCATTGTAAAAACATTCATATGGCCCACCATAATGTTTTTTTTCTTCATCCAATCTATTTATAAGGTCACACAAACATATATGAAGAGAAAAAAACAAACATTAGAATTCAAGTGCTAAAGATCTAAGAAAACCAAGTATAAAAGAGAGAGAAAAGACAAAAATAAAAAATAAAATCACAAAGTGCATTAATAGAAATAAAAGATTGTTCGGTCCTACCTGAGGTTGGTTCGGTTCGACCGAATGTGCACAAAACAGTTCAGTAAGAAATCGTGATTTTTAAACCTAATTTGGCTCGACACTTATGTGTGACCGAAACCATGTTCCATCCGAATAAAGGGAAGTTCAGTGCAACCTTAAGGAAAACAAAGACTTCAGAGTTATATTAGAGAAATTCGGCTATAACATAAAGAGGGTTCAGTGTGACAAAATGTATGTTCGGCTGTAACCGAATGTGATTGTCGGTGTGATTGAAGCATAATATAAGTGCATAAAATTGAAGTCAGTTACAAGTTAGTGCACGTTTTTCCTATTTAAATGGGTGATTCAAGCCATTCTAAGTATGAATTAGGGTAGATGAGAGAGAGTAAGGAGTTGCAGAGCTTTTATGGAGTCTTTCTTCTCTAATCCTTTGGTTCTACTTTGGTTTTTTATGTTTTTGTTTGAGTTTAGTTCAATCATGTCTATGGTTGGTTAAATCTCTTATTTAGGGCTAAGTGGTGAAGCTTGTATTAGTTTTTAATGTCTTATTTTATTTTAATTCAAGTATTTGGTTTAGTTATTGAACAATTCATTGATATTAGTTTAAACCTAGATTTATTTTTAGTTTAATTTGATCCGTTGTCGACTTTGGGTACACTGGATGCTTACGAAAGATAAGAGTGATTACTTATCTATTTTATAAGGGATTGATTTGTAAAATCCATTGATCTATTGTTGACTAAGGGCATGATAGAATTTCCTACGATCAATACTTTGGTGCTTTATGTGAAGACCAATTCAATTGAAGTTCAAATCTATTTTGGTTTGTGAATGATGATTTAATTACTCTATTTTGCAATTGAATAGGATATGATTCCAGTTGAATTATTGAATTAAGTCAAGTGAATTCGACATTAAGAGAATGGCTATAAGTGAATCCTTGGCACTCTGGTGGTTCGTTCTACTGATTTTTTCTTTAAACTATCTTAATTTCAATCTTACTACTTTTTAAAATCCAATTCCATAAATTAGTTTTAGTCCTATTTCTAGTTTTAAAGTATTCTAGAAAACACATTAATATAAATCCATGTGGGTTCAACCTCGGTCTCATCGAGTAAATTACTACATCGCATCCCTGCACTTGGGGTTTGCATCAACATTCAGGCGACCAGAGCAGGTGGTGAAGAATTTTATTGCTGAAAAGGGAAACCAGGATATACTTGGGGCAACCCTTCCTTAAGAATCTACCGTATGATGGAAGACAAAACCAGGTAGGCTTTGAACCACCTCCAATGGCCGAATAATGCCATTTTTTCTTTCTTCAAAATGTTGGATATATTCAATGAAAGAAAGTTGCGAACGACTTACAACACATGATTCAGGGTGCCCCCCCCCCCCCCCCCCCCCAATCGTATGACTATACAACTCGAAAAACAAAGAAGCAAAGGTTAGGACATCCGTGGATTTCCAAAGCACGTTCTGTAGAGAAAGAGGAGGCCCCGGATTGTGGACAATAGGGGCCCCCAGGAACAAAAGTCATGGTTTTGCTGACATTCACTACCTTGCTTGGCCAAGCCGTCTACCACCGAACTAGCCTCTTTGGGCGTATGGGCACTTTGAATCTCCAAGGTGTGCGAGATGGACTCAATACTCGTCTTCCAATACCATATGGACCAACAAGAGCTCTTACAGTTGGACATGGCCTAAATCGCAATGCTAGAATCGCTAGCAACTTGAACTCTAGGGAATCCCAAGAGAGTACATAAAATGAGGTCGTCCAAGATTGCCTTAATCTCCGCCCTGATGTTAGTGCCGACCTCATAACCTCGGTAAAAACTGAAAATGAAGTTACCATTGTTGTCCCTTCCTACACCACCCCCGCCTGAACGGCCTGGGTTACCTCCAGCCGAGCCATCCACGTTGAGTTTTATCCAGCCCGCTAGTGGTCTGGCCCATTTTACTATCATCACCTTCTGGGGATTAATAGTTGGGATCGGGATGAGCAAGATTTCAGCAGAGTTATGGTGGATGTTTTGAGCTGGTTAGGGAATGACAGGAATCTGCTGACCCAGTTGATCCAAAAAAGGATGCCAGCGATGATATCCAGGGTAGAATGAATATAGTTCTCGAATCGGCTGTTATTCTTATCCTTCCGTAGTTCCCAAAAAATAAAAATGGGATAAGCCCTTAAAGAGAGGTGGCATTACTGGGGCAGTGGGTCGCGCTCCACCAATGGATGGGCCTACCTATCGCTGACTCTATCCCATGATCCGGCATGACGCAGCAACGCGAGAAGAACGTCCAAACGTTGTTAGCCGTAACACCAGAAGCGAATAGGTGATCAATGGATTCCTCATCAAACCCGTGGGGCTGAGGACAACAGCTGCATCGAGACGCCATGCTAACTCCCGTGCTTTGAATCCTGACGTCCACTAGGACCGCCTTGTGGAAATTTTTCCAGGATAAAAGAGATAATTTAAGAGGTAGTTTGGGATACCACAACCATTTCACCCAACCTTTCTTACTTACACTGGATCTGATGCTTTATCATGCTAAGGCCACAAGCATTTCGCCATTTGTCGCGGCTAGCCAGATGCGTTTATTATCAGCCTCTGAGGTGCAGATGCCTTCATGAGTGATGTGGTCGATGGTTGACTAGGCCAGAATATGGGAGGCATTGGCTCTCTCGATCCACCCATGAGGGCCGATAAACTAGCTAACCTTGGAGGGTTGAGGATCAGTAGCAGAAGGCAGAAGTCTCCACTGATGCGCAGGGGCCCAAGGCCCGACCAATCATCCTCCCAGAAGTCGATGTCCCCTCTATCCAGCAGCCAGTGGGACCTAGAATGCACTAGGTGGAATAGGTTTCTGATTCTCTTCCAGATGGGAGAGGCAGCGCCAACGGCAGTGTTTCTAGGAAGCACAAAAATGAGTGAAAGAGGCCTCTGGGGGAGGTCGGCCTTGTATTTAGCCTTGATGAATTTACTCAAACAACTCGTTTCCCCTCTAAATAGGGTTGTCCAAGCAAGCTTTATCTTGAACGCTTTCATGACAGATTTCAGACTTCTCACGCTCAGGCCTCCTTCCGATTTGGGGAGGGTTAAGCTTTCCCATTTCCTCCAATCGCATCTTCTTTTTTTTTTTGGACCGTCCCACTCCCTTAAGAAATCAGCAAAGGACCTCTCGAATTTTGCCAGAATGTTGCAGGGGACTTCCATCACCAACAGAGTATGGATAGGGATGCTTCCCAACACATGGTTGATAAGGGTAAGATGCCCCGCCTGAGAGAGAATTCTATTCTGGATTTTTTCAAACGAAGGCTGAAAGTACGCATGTTTAGGCCTTCCGTGGAAGATGGGAACTACCAGATACTGGAAAGGGGCTGACACCTTGGCGACGACTAGGATAGATGAGGCTGATCTGCTCCTTACCTCGGACATCAAAGACGAAGGGATGAAGAAACTCTTGTTTGTATTATTTTTTTTTAACCTAAATGTTCTCATAGTTGTCTAGGAATCTCTTAATCTTTCTCAAGGAAGTTGTGGAGCCATTCGCAAATAGAATTGTCACGCCCCAAACTCGAAAACCAGGCTCACAAAATTCCCAATCGCCAAATCCGGTGCCGACAGCCTCCATAGTACCCCATTCTCGGCTCCCAGCGTCCATACACCAGATTCTGATATGAGATCCTACAAGGAGGATTTTCCAATGTACATTTAACTCGTAATAAATATAACCACAAGTTTACCCAAATCACAAAGGCAACATCATCATCACATATCCACTAATATAAACATTTAAATACAGTGCTGAAAGGGAAATACATATGTCAAAAATCAAAGGTCCAGAAGTCCGTTGCATGCTCTAAGCTTAACGCGGCTGCGACCTAACACCACCTGTACACATCTATCGTGCATAAGCTTATATAAAGCTTAGAGGGTGGTGAAAGTGTGTGCGCAAGCTAAGTGCCAAGAATACAATACAATGCCATAAATCTTATAATATCGGTAATACAGGCAAGATCATGAATCATACGATATCAGAGTAAGTGGAAATATTGACAATCCATAAATCCATGAATGCTATCAGAGCCGTACCAAGGCTATGCGATGCAAAAACGTAGTAAGCCAATATCCTATGCTGAGAATGCAAGACAATATGCAAATCATGCTAAGTCTGTCTAAGCTATATAAGTGCTGAAACACAACAACCTAAAATATCATATGCCGCGTATGTAATGTAATATGCGGTGCGAATGAAATGACCAAGCTGGAGTGAAGTCGGGATGATAGTACGTAGTATCACAAGTTATGGGGTCTATCATAAAGGACTTCTATTCAAACCAGTCCCATACTTAAATTTGGATAGTCAGACTCAATGTGGTAGACTCCTAAACTCATGTTAGTCGCACGCCCAACCGAAATCCTGGCCATGCGAAGGTACACAACAATTAGTTGTGCACCACCAGCCCGAGTGGATAGTGAATGAAATGAATGCATGAGTATGCAACTTCTGCTCAATAAATCCACATATCAGTACGGTTCCTCTCTAGGATCATCACCGGGTTTTAGTACACTCCAAATGACATTGCCCCTCTCCCAGCAGCACAGTCTAAGTGAGCGTAAGAAATCTCACAATCCGCCTGGCCAATAGTCTGTCAATACCTATCCGGCATATCGATAGCAGAACCATTTATAAGCTGATCAAACTTAGCCTAGCTATGCCCCCTACGCTTGGGCGGGTAAGGCCACACCCTCTCCCAACCGACCATGACACAGTGACAGACGCTGCCTCCTGGTATTCGGCACTCGGGCGCTCATGTATCCACTCGGTCTTGATGTTGGGGCATCCTCTGGTACCAAGAGGGTTTTAGGGATTTTCACCCAGGGCCATCTATGGCAGCCCGATGCTAGAATAAATTTTCGGTGCCCCTCTGGCCATCCACGATATGCTTGTGGAGGCTACGGCCCTGATGTTGCTAGGGCATACAGTAATCATAATGCAAGATACATGAGTCATATAATCCAGTCATGCATCAATCCTGCGCATACCGTGCGCTCATGAGAGATAACCTCCGCCTATCAGGGAATCTCATAACAACATGCCCAATGACATATGCAATGATCAACCACATCTTATAACAAACATGTAGATGATGCGTATAGGCATGTATCATGATGTTATATTGTCACATACTCATAATTGGTATCAATAACCTGCAACGACAATCGACCTCGATAATGTGGACATTTAACCAACATTGCCCCCGAGGAATGGCCTTCATAGATCCTAACATATAATGGACCTATGACCTCACACAAGGACCACGTATACAATACCATGGGCCTCACTCAAGAGCTTAATACACATCACGTTGGGCCTTTCACACGGGCCTAACATACATCATAATGGGCTCCATCGCCTGACCCTCAAATGCATCACAATGGGCCTCATCACATAGACCTCATATTCATCACATTATGCTTAAAACATGGGCCGAATATACATCACAATGGGCCTCAACTACGAGTCGCATATAAACCATGTAGGTCTCAACAATCGGCCTCGACAATCGAAATCGACACTTGGACATGGCCTCGACAATCGGAGTCGACCTCAATACTTGGCCTCGACAATCGTGATCGATCGATAATCAGAATCGACAAATCGATCACGTCAATCGGAATCGGCAATCGACCACGACAATCGGGATCAATCGATAATCAGAATTGGCAAATCGGTCACGACAATCGGGATCGATCGATAATCAGAGTCGGCAAATCGGTCACGTTAATCGGAATCGACAATCGGCCACGACAATCGGGATCGATTGATAATCAAAGTCGGTAAATCGGTCGCGATAATCGGCCTCGATCGCTAATCGACAATCGGCCACGACAATCGAAATCGATCGATAATCGGAATCGGCAATCGGCCATGACAATCGAAATCGATCGATAATCAGAGTCAACAAATCGGTTATGACAATCGGAATTGATCGATAATCAGAATCGGCAAATCGAAATCGGCAATTGGTCACGACAATCGAAATCGGCCTATACAATCAGCCTCGACAAATCAGAATCGGCCTATACTCGGCCTCGACAATCGGAATCGGCCTCGACAAATCAGAATCGGCCTTGATACTCGGCCTCGACCATCAGAATCGGCTTAGATACTCGGCCTCAACAATCAGAATCAGCGTATACAATCGGCCTCGGCAAATAAGAATCGACCTTGATACTCGGCCTTGACAATCAGAATCGGCTTCGATACTCGGCCTCGATAATCGGAATCGGCCTCGACAAATCAGAATCTGCCTTGATACTCGGCCTCGACATTCGGAATCGGCTTATACAATTGGCCTCGACAAATCAGAATCGGCCTTGATACTACAATCAGCCTATAAACAAAGCAGGGTCCATAGATGAACACCGATCAACCATAATATAAAGATCGGCCCTCGGCCGTGGTTATATCAATTCCGATACCATGGAGTCATTCGTCTACGGCGAATGGGGCCCACTTATTTGGGTTAATCCACTAAGGGAATAATGAGAATGGGCCTAACAAGGCCCAAGGGAAGGTCACAATGTGGACATCCAACCATCATTGCCCATCAATGTAGACATCTAACCAACATTGCTCCCAAGGAGTGACCCACATAGGGTTAAATATATAGTGGGCCCATGGACTCACACAAGGGCCTACATCGCGATGGGTCACCTACATAGGCCTCTCATACATCAGGTGGGCTACATCATATGAGCCACATATACATCATAATGGGCCATAACCCCTAGGCTCCAAATACATCACAATGGGCCTTAACCCATCGGCCTCAAATACATCACATCGAGCCTCACCCATAGGCCTCGAATACATCACATCGAGCCTCGCCCATGGGCCTCGAATACATTACATTGGGCGTCGCCCATGGGCCTCAAATACATCACAATGGGCCTCGCCCATGGGCCTCGAATACATCACATTGGCCCTCGCCCAAGGGCCTAAAATACATCACATTGAGCCTCACCAAATGGGCCTACAACAAATGGGCCATATTGACGGGCCACATCAACTACACCATTCATTCATCTTTAGAGATCATTTTTAGAGTATTATCTAAAAATTAGATCATAACAAAAGATCATCTGGACCATACCACACATAACAGTGGTGATAATGATTTTTCACCGTTAAAATTAAAAGCGCCCACCATAGCGTTTATTTTCCATCCAGTATGTTCAAAAGGTCACAAGGACCTGAACCAATAGGAAAATATCATATAGGTCCGGAACTTCTGTGACCCAAAAGAGTATAAATGGTAGACGTACAATCCCACTGCTTTGGCAGTGTAGTCCACTTGATAACTAGATCTGTCTCATTTTTCTTCTCAAGCCTTAGAACAATCTCACCAAATGGGATGGATGGTTCAGATGTAACACACATCAGTAAGTAGGACCCACCGTCCAGCCATCTGGACGGTGCGGCAAAGACCCATATATCACGGTGGTCCCCACGGAATTAGATGGACAGGGCAGAAAATGGGTCCACATCCAGCTGGACGGTCCATATAAGGGGGGAAGGTCCACCTAACGGCCATCCCAAATTCATAACGGGTGGGTCCCACGTGGGGCCACCATAGCGTTTATATTAGGATATATATATATATATATAATATATATATATATATATAATATATATATATATATATATATATATACATCAGATAATTTATATTATAATATATATTATATCATATATATCTGAGAACAGGTGGGTCCCACGTGGGGCCCACCATATAGTATTTAATATATATATATTATATATATATATATATATAGCTGGAAATACACACTTGTCAGCTCACACTTCATGGATAACACGTCCAGCCGTCCAGATACACTAGACGGCCTGGATGCATGAATCAAGGTGGGTCCCACGTGGACGTGGCCCACCTGATTTGGATCAATCTAATATTTGTGCTTTTCCTTCTGCCCAAGCCCGGTAACAGGCTGGACGGTGTAGATCCAACACATCCATACGAGGGTCCCCCAAAGGTGGATGGCATGGATAAAATATATACTTCGTGGTGGGCCACACACACACACACCGACATTCATAAGAAAGAGAGAGAAGGAGGAGGGGAGGGACTCTGCCACTATTGGGCCCTCCTTAATACAATGCATACATCAAGTGGGTCCCACAACAAGTGGGCCCTTAAAACGGAAATCAACGGTAGATCACCCACCTATTGGCCTCCTTCTTGGTCCGATGAAACGCCGAACTCCTTGGCTTCGATTTCAACGAAGGGTGATAAAGTTTTGATGGTTGAGATGGGAGATGAGAGGGGAAGTGGGTCACACACAAAATCTTCTCGTGGAGGTTGGGAGAGCTTGGACGTTGGAATTTTTTTTTTATGTTTTGGGTTGCTTGGAAAAGAAGGGAGAAATAAGAGAGAGAGGAGATGGGATGGAGTGATGGATGAGGTGAGTGATGGGTGAGGTGAGAGATTTGTTGACTTTTGAGGTAATTTGTGTAAGAGGGGTATGGGTTGTGTAAGGAATTGTTGACTTATGGGGTTGCTTGGGAATGTGGTGTGAGGTGATGTGTACTTGACATGTACTTGACCTTTGATGGGATTGATTGATTGATTGAGGTGACAAGTCGTAGAGATTCTCTTACGTTTTGCAACGCGCGGTGTTTTCCTTGAACTCAACGCGGGCCCACATCTCCTGGCTTGAATATCGGCTCGACGCGCGATACGAGGCATAGGAACCACGGCGATGGCGCGGTCGCAAGGGTACACGTCTTGGTTTGAATTGACTTATGTTTGCAGGACTCGACTTAGGATCGTGCGCAAACGTCGGATAAAGGTCAAAGGTTGTCGAAATTCGACCGGGAAGACTGCAGAAGCCTACGGAATGGTATGGTCTAGGATACGGGTTTTGCAAGAATCGTGTCATCCATAAAGAGGAGGTGGGAGACTGTTGGGCAATTAGTGCGCGTCTTAAAGAGATGGTAGGTTCCTCCCGCCACAAGTCGGTGAAACCCACACCTGAGGAATTTGGCTGCAAGAATGAATAACCTAGGGGAGATGGGGTCACCCTGTTTGAGGCCCCTAGAAAACTGAAAGAAACCAGCTGCTTCACCATTGACAAGAACTGAGAACCAGGAACCTGACTAGCAGTTTTCCACCATCGAAATCTAATCCTAGTGGAAACTGAACTTGGAGAGGACCTTCTTGAGAAAATTCCAGTTGAGCCGATCATATGCTTTCTCCATATCTAGCTTTAGTAGAATGTTTCCTCCCCTAACCTTTTTGTTGATGTCTTAGAAGATTTCCTTTACAAGGGCTCAATTTTCTGCAATGGACCTACCCTGCACAAAGGCACCCTGTTCTATGGAGACAATTTTGGGAAGGATCCTTCCCAACCTTGTAGCGATAATCTTAAAAAAAAAAAAAAAAAACCTTATACAAGCAATTACATAAGTTTATTGGTCTAAAATCAGAGAAGGAAGAGGGAGCTCTTATCTTGGGAATAAGGCATATTAGCATGGCTGAAAGAGATCTGGGGATGTTGCCTTCACTAAAGAAGAAACATGCTACTTTGAGTAGATCAGGGTGAATAATGTCCCAACATTCCTGATAAAACGCCCCTGAGAACCCATCTGGGCCTGCTGCGCCATCAGTCGGGAAGGCTTGAACTGCATCATGCAATTCTTTTATGGATGGGGCTTGAAGAAGCATATGATTGTCTTCCCTGGAAACTAACCGCGGGATGCAATCTAGCAGCTCACCCAGATTTGGCTCCAACTCCATTTTCAATAGGTTCTGGAAGAACTCCATGACAGCCTGCTTTATCTCTGGTTGATTAGAAATCATCGGCCCCCCTTGCAATTTAATCTATTGGATCACTGATCTTCTGGCTCTGCCCACAACCGAATTGTGAAAAAACTTCATGTTACGGTGTCCTTCTAACAGCCAATGCGCTCTAGCCTTTTGTTTCTAGAAGATTTCTTCGCAAAGCTTGAGGTGGGACAAATTTGCTCTGGCTTGTTGGACTACATGATGGGTAAGAGGATCTATAGCGGCTTGGGTTACATCTTCAGTTTGACCAAGATCTGCTATGGTGGTCTGAATTCTCAGGAAGATGTTGCTGAATATGTCATTATTCCAGATTTTCAGGGCATGTTTGACATTTTTCAATTTACTGATAAACAAATGCATGGGGTCTCTTGCGGATGTAGATGCCTAGGAGCTTCTAATGAGGTTTTGGAAGCCCTCGTCTGAACACCACATTCGTTGGAATCTGAAGCTTCTAGGGCCCAAAGGTTGCGGAGAGGGAAAAATTAATAAAAGTGGGGCGTGGTCAGAATTATGCCTTGGGAGATGCTTGAATTGAAAAGATGGGAAGCTGCACAACCAACGATCATTGCATTAGGATCTATCCGGTTTAGCCCAAACCCTGGGCTCACCCTCTTGGCTGTTGCACAAAGTAAAATGGTTGCCCGAGAAGAGGGCGTAAACTAAACTAGCATTGTTCAGGCCCTCCACAAATTCCATTGTGCTCCTAGCATCGAAAGAAGAAGGACCACATCGCTCGGCTTGGGAGAGCACAACGTTGAAGTCACCACACACCACCCAGGCAATGGTGCAGCCCATGCTCAGTTGAGTCAATTCTTCCCATAGATTCCTCCTTCCCATGATGAGGAGGGATGGACGATGATAGGCAGAGGCCCCTCCATGAGCCTCTGATGGGGGCCTCCGTTATCTCAGGCGAGTGCGACTTGGGTGTGGTTGCAATTGACTGTGATGTACTTGTAACACTCCGAACAATACCGAGTATTGTAAGTTCTCGAGTGTTATCATAAGACGTAACCTAGTATGTATAGGTGTGCGATATAAATCTAATTATTCTAACCTTACGTCTATTCCCTGACACGAATCTAACCCTTGGGAATAGATTCCATCCATAAATCAGGACATCTGACCGTCAATCACATGACATGATACATATACATTCCCCTAACTAGGTCAACGAATAACCCTTCATCCATAATGATTTAGGCATAAGTTCCTTCATAAGAATTACTTAGAAACGTGCCTACAACCATGTAGAACCATTAGATTTTACAAAGCTCTTAGATCAACAATAATTATGAAAATGCCACTAACCTAGATCCTTGAATTCTGGATCTTCCCACGGATCCATTTAATGTGAAGTTCTACACTATGCCTATGTATCATAAATTAACCGTACATGTCGAATTCCAGCCCTTAGATCAATGTAAAAGTGGCCCAATTGACATATCAACCTATAAGCGTTGGTTTTGGTGTCCATTGAGTGAAGAAACCTCGTAGACAACCATAGTTAGACATTCCCCTTCATAAAAATGGAGCGGATTTACTCCGAACTGCTCATGGACCCCACCTATGAACAGTGTACGTACACAGGTTACGCACGTCCGCACTGCACCATAACGTAAAGTCAGTCAAAGGAGCTTTGACTTGATGGAATTCGGAAATCAAGACCCGATTGTGGACGATCGTCCATTGGGATGGCGTGTGGCCCACCATGATCGTCCATATGGACGATCTGAACCAACCATCATGTAGCCCAGGAAATTCAGATCAAAACCATGCTACCCATGTGCAACCATACACACACGCACTGCCACAGTGACAGGTACAAGGAGTCAAGGTGATTATGCTCGCCGCACCAAACAAACAAATAACATCCGTTAGAATCAATTGTGGGCCACCACGACCATCCATCTGCACAATCCAAGCTGTCCATCTTGTAGATGTGAAAATTCCAAACAAACTTGAGTCGTTTCCACACGAAGGTGAGCTTCCACATGGGTACAAACCCAGTCACGAATAGACTGTGCGCAGAAGGAAAACCTGATGGCTGACAAACAACCATTAAAACTGGAGTCATCTTCTTCATTCAAGAAACTGGTTTCAACGTATATACCGCTAATTGATTCGATCAGACGGTGGGCCATCCAGAATCGACCTAACCTCTTGAAGAAAGAATCAGAATCCAATTCCGTTCCCACCGTTCCGCATCCCTTCCATAAACAGCGCCAAAACCAACGCAACTCCAAACTCCTCCGCATAGGAAACTCGAAGCCGGCTATGTGACCTGGATCTGAACCATCATGCGTGCACCAGGAGGACTTCCGACCACGTCCACTTCGAGATTTGAGGAAGAAAAGAGTCCAGAGAGATTACACTCCCCGACTTCTAAGCAAAACCCGATAAGTTAATTCGAATGGACCTCCTCGTAGGGCCACCGTGTAATCATTCTTGCATCCAAGAACATAGCTAGGGCCTTTCATTTGTGGGACCCCACCCAAGGGATGAATCAGATCAGCCAGCAAGGAATGGAGGAGAGAGGAAGAAGCAAGCCTCCGCACTTAGTTGCACAACATGATTACGCTAGCAATGTCCTGCGTACAACACTACGCAAAAGATTTTGGAAAACCTAGATCTATAAATAATGCACACGCCCCACACTGGGAAGCACGCCAGCAATAAGGGAGAGAGAAAGAAAAGAAAAGAAAAGGAAAGAGAAAGAGGAAGAGGAAAATAAAAGAAAAAGAAAGAGAGAGAGAGAGAGAGAGAGAGAGAGAGAGAGAGAGAGAGAGAGAGAGAGAGAGAGAGAGAGAGAGAGAGAAAAGAAAAGAAAGGAAGAAGAAGAAGAAATAAGAGAGAGATGGATTCAAGTCATGACCGAGTCGACTCAGTGAAAGAATAACATTAAACCCATTTTTGGGCCAAGACTCAAGTGCTGATAAAGGTAAGTTAGTCATTTTCATAAAGGTTTATATTAAGTTTTAATTTAAATAATAATTAGTTTAGAGATGAAACCCTGAATTAAGCCCTAATCATATAATTGGTGAAATCTATGGTTGAAGTCAAATTTAAAGTGCGCACTTCAACGTCAAAGGTGAGGGTTTTATCCTTTAAGCTTACAATAATTTAAGTTGATATACTTTATCTTACCTATTACCTACTATGTTTGCATGTTGCTATGATTTCCTTCCTGTAATTATTTAATTTATCATTAACAGTTATCTACCCTTTTGGGAATTATGATATGATGGTTATTACAAGTGATTTTTAGGAATTTATGTAGAGCAATGGATACAGGCCATGCCCTTGCCTTTATCAATTTGTTGAGTTATCCCTTGCTACTCTTCTCTTTATTGTGTTGGCCATTGCCACTCTCTTATTTATTAAGTTGGTCATTACCACCCCTTGTTATTGAGTTGGTCATTGCCACTCTTATATTTGTTGAGTTAGCCATTGCTACTCTCCTTATATTGAGTTTAACATTGTCACTCTCCTCTTTGTGAGTTAACCATTGCTACTCTCTTCCTTACTATACTGGCTTTGTGTTATTTACCTTTGAGGTTTGGGCATGTGTCTTGATATTCCAGAACTCCCATAATTCAATTTACGTTATTTATTGATGCAAGTGATGTGTTAAGAGGTATAATAACTAGTGATTCAAATATTCTATCATGGACGTAATGCGCTTTGAGTAGAGACCATCTTGGTCTACGCGTAATTCCATGGGTTTTGGGTAGTAGTGCACAAATCGATGTGTGTAATTCGTAAATGCAGTATCACATCACTTCTGGGATTTGATGTCGCAAATAGTCATTCCATGAACAAATCGTGTCATGTAATTCATCTAACTCATGTGTTAAGCGCCTTGAAGTGTTCACGTAAATCCACAGCAGCGTTGGGTATGAGAATGCGGGGCGATCCGGGTTTTCTATGAATCGTATTCCACATTGTAATAATCATAATGTATGATGAGCCGCACATGCTTTGATAAGCATGCATCTCATATAGGTTGTTTGCGCATGTTGATACTCTCGCATTAGTGGAGTACGGGACGTATCAGAACCCTTACATTACTTTTATGAATCTCTTGAATTATTGTTAATCTTAAATGATAACCATCACTATGAGTAGGGTGTTGACCCTCTCTAACCGTACAGATGATGCAGATGATGTACAAATTGAAGACTTAGATGATCATCTCCCTATGGAAGATTGTATTGAAAGGATACGAAGATAGTTTTATGATTTAGTTTTATACTTCCGCTGCGAACTCGATAAGTGTAATAAGCTTTCATTGAGAAGGCATTTGATTATTTATTGAATTCTGTTACTTTTATGAAATAATCAACACAGTTGATTTTATTCTTATGAATGTTACCTTTATAAATGTATCTGGATGTGATCTAAAAAAAAATAAAAAAAATAGGGTGCAATTTTAAAGCATTCACTTTATACATTATTAACACTCGAATTTTTCTCAGGCACAAGTATAAACTCTGGCCGTGAAAATTTGAGATGTTACAGTACTGAAGCCTGGGGGAACAACTAATACGGAGGCTTACCTCTCACTGATATACACCTCTACTCCCAGGGCCTGTAGCGAACGAGGTTCTGTAGGGTCAGGTTTTGGATATGTTGAAGCTATCAGGGGAGTGGTTGGTTGGGTATTTGTTGAGAGGGTCAGCTTGAAGTAGGGGGAGAGATCAATTGCCAGGCGACCCCCTTCATCGAGTACTGCTCTTCTCTCCTTCACAACATTCCAAGCTAAAATTCTTTCATCGCCAGGTTCTTTCTCAAAGTGTTGTCCTATTTACAGGGGATTATTGCCTTCAAAGAAGGCTTTACGAGGCATTGAATGGGTTTGGAATAGGAGCACCGTGTGCAGTTGGGAGGAGGAAGGTTGCCTAAGGGAGTGGTCAGCTATAGGTGTTGCTGGATTGGCAGTTTCACACCGATCATGTTGTTGTGGCTGCTGTCGTTGGAAAGGGAAAGAGTTAATGTCATTGACGTGAATGTCGGGAGAGCTGGTGTCTTTTGAAGTTGCTGAGGAAAGGGATGGGCTCGAATTGATACCATGTAAGAATCCCTTGACGTTCGGAGGCCGCTGGATAAGTTGTTGCTGGGTAGAGAAGCGGGATTGTTTGACTTGATCTAAATCCTTAGGCAAGGGAGGGAGGGAGGGAGGGAGGTCTACTTAATACTTCTATGGGGGAGCAAGGTAGTAGAAAGCCTTTTCCACCCACTGCCTGGTAGATTCTTGACCCTTAGCATGCCTGACTTGGGTCGCCGAACCTACCTCTGGCAAGACGTTTAAGGTTTCGATAGTCGGCCAAATCGGAAATGTTTTCCTTGCCACAATTAGCCCTCTGGGAGAATGCGTATCAGTGCCTGGTTAAATAATGGCTTTTATTCTAGTTGCCACTTGGACCAGCCCCAGAATCGAGAATCTATTGACATCTACTACCTTGCCAAACGTGTTGCCCAATGCCCTAAAGATTGATTCCATCCAGGCATGAACAGGGACACCATGAAGCTGAATCCATTTGCCTTCCCCTTTTGGCACGAATTTAGGGGACCATGGCTCAACCTTTTCTATACCCATATTCTTGTAGAGGACCGAATTTGAGAAGAAAGATAGCAGTTCCATCCTGGTCTTGAAAACGAAGAGGAATTTGTCTAGGCCGATATGCGATACATCAACGGTAGATGATACATACTTGGAGCTTTTAAATTCTTCGATTAGGTTGATAATTTGCACCTTGTTGTTCGTTGTATGGGCCACCAAGGCCAAGCTCAGCTCCCTTAACTTTAAGGCCACACTACTATTGTCAGCTTTGACCAAAAATTGTTGTGTGGCATTTGGTCGAGCACCCTCCGCTCCTAATGTGCTCACTGAGGAGTTTGATCGAGCATTTGGTCAAGCACCCTCTCCGCCCAATGTACTCACTAAGGAGTTTGATCGAACACTTGGTGGGTGAGAGACAATCGGGTCTCTCACCATTTGAGTAAAAGATCTGCCCTCCTGCTGGGGGTCACATGCCCTATCCTCCTGCTCCTGCTGGGAATTTGTTAACAGAGAGGGCTAGATGGGTTCTTTGGGAAGGGCTGGGCAGTAGTTGGGCGGTTGCGTCGCTCGGGCCCTTGCCATTTGAACCAACAAAATCCTCCCATCCACCCTTTTACCATTGAGAATGCCCATTGCTGCTCCGGCCTCATCTTCATAGTAGAATCTAATGAAGACGTAACCTCTTGATCTGTTGAGGTGTTGATTCCAAGGGATAAACGCGTCTGATATTTTACCATATCTCCCAAATACTCTAGCCAAGTCGTCTTCCGTAGTATCGAAAGAGATGTTTCCTGCGAAAAGGGTAAATGGTTGATTGCGAAGAGGCTTGTGTCGAACCTGTTGCCATTTATTTGTAGCCATCCTCTCTTTATAGATTACCTATATTCCTCAGATAACGAAGAGGCTTGCTGGTTCCGTATTGCAATGGAGAACTGGTTCGAAGGCCATGGAATATTACAAACATATGTGATTTTGATCTTGGATGCCTGCCACGCTGTTTGAATCGTGATCAAATTATTCAAATGGTTCAGGAAGTAGCAGGCCAAGTTCTCGGTCGTATTAATAACTTGGTCAACCATAAACCATATTTGGAATGGATTGACCAACAATCTCCATTATCACGGTCAAATTTGTCATTTTTCTATCAAGATGATCGAATTCGATCAAGAGGGCCAAAATTTCCAATTTTCAAACAAGATAGCCAAATTCGACCAAGATGGTCCGATTTGTTGTTTCTCAATCAAGATGTCTGGATTCGACCAAAATGGTTGAATTTGTCATTTTTCAACCAAGAGGGCCAAATTTGACCAAATTTACCAAATTTACCATTTTCGGCCAAGTCTGTGACTTTGATATTTTCTGATCAAGATAGTTGAGTTTGACCAACAAATATGAACCATTTAATTAATGATATCTAATACAGAAATCAAGATAGTTTTTTTTTTTTTTTTTTTTTTTTTTTTTTTTTTTTTTAAATTTCTTTTATAAATAGGTCCAATAAAAAAATTGATTTATCTAAGTTGTTAGGGCCACATGGATTATCTATGCCTCCTAATAGTGACATTTTAGGCGGTTGTAACCATCCCATCCATGGCTTTAGAAAATGAATGGATGTGGAAATAAGGCTAAATAAAAGATTGGTTGGATCATTTGATTAGTATTATTTTTTGTAGATAGCCCAGAAAATTGTTCTAACGGACAATTCAGATAAATCGAATGGACTATTCAAGTTAACTAATTCAACTAGGATCACTATAAATTATAATACATTACAGTCCATTTGAGCATTTTTCTTTATTTATTAGACAATGAGTTGACTCGTCTCCATCAACATGACTATACTGGCCTCTATGTATGGTCAAATTCCCTAAAGAGATTCAACCTTCCAAATATTCCGAAGGTGGCCTCTGACAAGCTTTGAAAAATCTTTTGGACCAAAATGCCCTTGTCCTTGGTTCAGTAGTTGTACAGTTTTTGAGTGAATAAGAAGTTACATCATATTTAATGTTGAGAAAATGATGTGGACGGAAACCTTTTTTTGGGTGTGGTTAAGGCCCAACTCGTGGGCCCACATTGATGTATGTGTATAATCCATGCCGTCCATCCTTTTTGCCATGTCATTTTAGGGCTAGGGCCCAAATATCAGGCTGATCCAGAGCTCGTGTGAACCACATAATAGAAAATAATGGTGACAGTGGCACCCACTGTTGAAACTTTCCAGGCTCATTATGATGTATGTTAGAAGTGAACACTGCCCATGTGAGAACTTTTTGGGCCCACGACGAGCTAGCCGAAAAGGTGAACGGAATAGATCATTCCATTGTGGGCCTTAGGGTATGGTACCAATGGTTAGCCTTTTATTTGATAGCGAAGGAAGTGAATACATAACATGACAACTACGACCTATATAAAAGGATAACTACAACCCATGACAACTACGACCCATATAACAGGACAATTGCGACCCATATAACAGGACAAGTGCGACCCATATAACAGGACTGCGACCCATATATTTGTGACCTA
The DNA here is from genome assembly GCA_021015155.1 of Magnolia officinalis. Lineage (NCBI taxonomy): Eukaryota > Viridiplantae > Streptophyta > Magnoliopsida > Magnoliales > Magnoliaceae > Magnolia > Magnolia officinalis. Next base: position 46,642,205 of record JAJHSJ010000016.1, read on the forward strand.
TATAACATGACAACTGCGACCCATGCATATAACATGACAACTGCGATCCATATAACTAGGACAACTACAACCCATATAATATAACAACTGCGACCCATATAACAGGACAATTGCGACCTATATAACATGACAACTGCGACCTATACAACTGCAACCCATATAACAAGACAACTGCAACCCATATAACAGGACAACTGCGATCCATATAACAAGACAACTATGACCCATCTAACATAACAATCACGACCCACATAACATGACACTTTCTTTTCTTTTTTCTTATATGTATTTTTGTTTTCTTCTATGTGGGGTCCATGAGTGGATAATCATTTCCGTCTATTATGTTGGCCAGCTCTTTGTGGACTAAAGGAGTCCAATGTTGGGTAGTTCCATCACATACACACACAATAGTAGGCCTTAGAAAGTTCAAACAGTTGGACTTTGTTTCCCTCGGTGCGGTCCACTCGTGACTCGGATCTGTCTCATTTTTGGCTCGTAGCCTAAAATAATATGGAGAAGGTGGTGGATGGCATGAATTAAATATATACATCAAGGTGGGGTCCACGTCATATGGCAACCTCGACCCTTATGAACTCCACACGTCACGTTACAACCATGACCCATATAACATGATAACCACGACTAATATAACATGATAACCACAATCCATGACAACCACGACCCATATAACAGGATAACTGCGACCGATGTAACAGGACAACTGCGATCCATATAACAGGACAACTGCGGCCCATATAACATGACAACTACGACCCATACAACTACGACCCATATAACAGGACAACCGCAACCCAAATAACTTGACAACTGCGACCCATACAACTACAACCTATATAATAGGACAACTGCGACCCATATAACAGGACAATTGCGACCCATATAACATGACAACTACGACTTATATAACAGGACATCCATGACCCTGTATAACTTGGTAAAGGTTATAGTTGTAATGTGGTAAGGGTCGTAGTTGTAATGTAGTAAGGGTCGTGGTTGTTAGGTTGATGTAATTAATAACTTGATTATTTTTAAATAATATGAGTCAAGGCCCACAATGGGGTGATCTGTTCCGTCCACCTTATCAGCCAACTCACCGTGGAGACAAAAGTCCTGACTTAGGCAGTGTCCACTTCTAACAAACATCATAGTGAGCGTAGAAAGTTTCGACGGTGGGTGCCAGTGTCACCATTATTTTCTATTATGTGGCCCACACGAGCACTGGATCAGGCTGATATTTGGGCCCTAGCCCTAAAATGACATGGCAAAAAGGATGGGCGGCATGGATTATACACATACATCAATGTGGGCCCCATGAGTTGGGCCTTGCCCACACCCAAAAAAGTTTCCGTCCACATCACTTTCTCAATGTTAAATATGATGTAACTTCTTATTCAGTACTCAAAAACTATACAATTACTGAACCAAGGACAAGGGCATTTTGGTCCAAATTTTTTTCCAAAGCTTGTCAGAGGCCACCTTTGGAATATTTGGAAGGTTGAATCTCTTTAGGAAATTTTACCATACATCAAGGCCAGTACGGTGATATTCCCACATAGTAACTTAAATTAAAAAGTGAAGAAGAAAAGACAAAAAAAAAAAAAAAAAAAAAAAAAAAAAAAAAATAAAAAATTCTACAGAAACCATATGGAGTCCCAAGTGCCTTAGACAGAGTATGCCACTGGAATCAATTTGATTTTCAGGCCATCCTCCATCAACTACGAGGCCCATAAGTCGAATGGTTTGGATGGGCATGATGCAATATGGATGTATCACAGCATGTGAATGGCAATTAGCTGTGAAATATATAATCTGGGCCCTTATATATTAATCATCAAACAAACGATACCATTATAAAGATATAAGATCAAAGTACTCAAATCCACTAAAGACAACACTGAGCTAAACAAACGAGCTAGACATCCCTAGCTCATGTTTGGAAGAGGGGTTATTTGATACTCAGCTTCATATGATTGAAACGAAGACCCTCAGAAATCATACATGTGGCACATACGAACTCAGACAAAACCGAATAGTTTAAGTCCGAATAGGAAGAAGAGATTAGTTCAGCAAGCTCTGATTTGGAGGCACTTGTTCATGGAAATAGGATTGTTAGATATTTTTCAATTTTAATCATCCAATAAATCTACACCATCTTATTGATAGATAACCAAATAGGCTTAATTTTTTCGGTATGTTCCATTTTCATTTGACTACTGGTATGCCACATGTGCAATTTCCAGGTAATGTTTAAGTGCCTGCGTAACATCCATGCCGGAGTATTAAAAACTCTCCCTTTGAAAAAGAAGGAACAAACGAAAACCTAAAAACTAAGAAAGAAAAGATAGAAAATAAGGTAAAAAGATAAAGCTATCAGTAATGGATGACACGGACATTATACTCCACAACAGCATCACACTACAAGAAAGTAACGAAACGCCGACCCTTGGGGTAACCCTTTGCTGGCGGCTGGTATAACCGGCTGCTGGCAAGGGGTGCCTTAAAACATTAAAAAAATAAACCTACTCGATTTCCGTCTCATTTCACCCTTCCCTCTCCCCGTCGCGTGCCGACTCTCTCTCTGCGCCTCTCCCTCTCCCTCTCCTCTCGATCTACCACTCCCTCTCCCTCTCCCTCCTCTCCTTCTCTCTTTGCGCCTCTCCCTCTCTCTCTACCTCTGCCTCTCTCTCTACGGTCGATCTACCTCTGCCTCTCCCTCTCCGCTTGATCTCTCTCTCTCGCTCTCCCTCTCCCTCTCCACTCTCGAATCCTCCCCTCTCCCTCTCCACTCGATCTACCGCTCCTTCACTCTCTCTGTCTCTCTCTCTCCCTCTTTTATTTTCTTCTTTTATTTGGTTTACCACATCAAGGAGCATTCTGCAACATCAGGTATCTCTCTCTCTCTCTCTCTCTCTCTCTCTCTCTCTCTCTCTCTCTCTCTCTCTCTCTCTCTCTCTCTCTCTCTCTCTCTCTATCTATTCAATTTGGGCATTTTTAGCATTTTTTTAGGAGTAATCGAATCGGAGGTCGTTGATCAAAATTTTGATTGTGACGAGTTGATTCTGAAATCCCTAATTGGATTTTGAGATTTCCAATTCCTGATATGGGAATTCTAAAATCCTCAATTACCGTATTTGGGAATCAAAATCCCCAATTGTCAATTTTGGAATCGAAATCTGAAATCCCTAGTTTTCTAATTTCGGGATCGAAATCCGTAATCCCTAATTTTCTAATTCGGGAATCAAAATCCGAAATCCTTAAATTTCTGATTTGGGGATCATAAATCGAAATCCCTAAATTTCTGATTTGGGGATCATAATCCGAAATCCCTAATTTTCTGATTTGGGTAAATAAATTCAGAGTCCAATATTGTATTTTGACAATATTATTCTCATGTTTTGCTGTTTTTTTTTTTTTTTTTTTGGGTATTTGTTCCTTTTCTTCAGGGGCTTGCATTACCAGGTGAGATACTGTTCCAATTGTATATTTCATTAAGAAATTATATAATGTCTTTTGCCTTTTTGAAATCTAGCACATCATAGTTTTGAGCGTATGGTTGTGGGTATAGATGTATAGTGTTTTTTTTTTTTTTTTTCGTTTTTTTTAATCATTAATCTTTCTGGAATTTCTTCAAAATGCCATGTGCATCTTTCATATCTGAAGAACTTGAATTGATATTGTACTCTATGATCATCCTACTTTTCCTGAAATTATGGAACGTTTGTACTGTATTGATTGCCCTCTTGATTATATTGGTGCAGTCGTCTCTTGCTTTAAATTGAGTTCTTGCATGCTCATAAGCTTTCATGGCATGCAGTAGAGTATTTCTAGGATTGAATGAAGATATTGGACTTGCATTTGGCTTTCATCTTGTGTTTTAGTTAGTACTAGGAAAATAGGTTTTCTCATATTGCATTTGGCTTTCATCTTGGTGTTTTAGTTAGTAAATCAAAATTGCTTTTGGAAGGCAAGGAGCATTGTTTATGCCATAGTTAGCAAAACTCTATTGCAAAGTCGGTATTTTTGGAAAATTTATAATTTTTAAAATGTTTAAAACCAGTATCTTTTTTGGATGATGGGCAGAAAAATGAACTCTTTTTGAGCAAATGAATCAAACACTCTTTTTAGTGTTTTTTTTTTTTTTTTTTTTTTTTTTTTTTTTTTTTTTTTTTTTTTCTGTGCAAAAACACTTTTGAGAGCAATTTAAAAGACACTATATTTATAGAATCTTCAAAAAATGAAAAAAGAAAAAAAAAAAAAAAAAAAAAAAGAAGCTAGATTTATTATATATAACATAAAATATACAAAATTCAAGTGAGTAAAAAATTTCAATGGATGGTAACTAGCCAAGAACAGTTCAGCCAATCATTCCAGCTGGAGTGAACTCAAGCAGTACACTTTTCTGCCACTTTTCTCTCCCATGTGTGAGATCCAAACCTCTCATCAAGAGGATCCCACCAGTTAGATGCTTATTCCCCAAAAAAAAAAAATCAAGCTGACCAGATCATCAGATATTTGCACATTGAATTCGGACCATTGGTTACATGAACAACCATTTATGTTGTACAAAGATGGCCAGCTTGATTATCTACGCCATAGAGCCCGCTTTCCTGAGCAGCTTGGTTTATGATTAGTTATAAGCAGCTGTTTTACTTTAAGTACTTAATCACTTCAGTTAATTTTTTTAGCTTTCTACTTTTCATAAACAATGGAGATTGAACACCCACCATTGAAACACCTTCATTGGCGAAAACTGATGGACAGGGTAGATGTCATGTGGACATGTTGGTGGGACTGTTATGTTTTCCGACAGACTTTTCAGGCTGGTGCTAACTTGTATGGTGTAAGTAGACAATACTGTACTTCCATGAATATGACATACTGCAAAAATGATTCAATTCCTATTTTGCAGATTGGCCAATATTGGGTGGTTTTCAAAAATAAGGGTGGAGTAAACTAGAGCTCTGAGGGTTTATTTGGACTTCAAGATTTCACCTGACATTCTATGGGGAGGTAATTCTTGTGTTGGTCTTACACTTTTGATTAACAAGTCTTTTAGAAAGTTTATTTTTTGATGGCCATTATAGACACCATAGTTGGTGATACTCATAGATATGTTTCAATGTTATATCTTGTTCATGCTGCTTGCACCAATTTAAGCTAATCATGCACTTTCAAGGTCCATTTGGAATTCCCCAATTTTCAGCACACTTGATGTGCTCTATTCAAGTCGAAGTGGGATAAGAATATCCCATTTGTGGTTCGGTGTGGAAAAGCTGGCTGGTTCCCATTCTCTGCTCCAATCTAAATGCTAGGCAATTGGTTCTATTGCAATGTTTAATCAATCCCGACTTGTGTGGACTTGTACACGAGCCCTTGTGTCTGTCACTATTCATTAACTAAGAATATCCTACCAAGAGTATGAGGATTTGGGTGAACCGTACACAAGCCTCTTATGTATGAGAATATCTTGAGTAAAAAAAATTTTTCTCTGATTTTAGAGATTCAATCTTGAAATAATAAAAGTAATCAGTTAGATTTCCATATTAGTTTTTAATTGCTTCAGTTTAGCACATTTAGTATCTGAGAACAAAAAATGGACATCAACGACATGTTTGGATATCCAAAAATGGAAGTACTTCAGCCAATGAGACTGAGATGGCTGAGTCCTGACTGAACATTAAGGCTTAGATCCCCCACACCACCTGAATTTTAAACTATTTAATTCAATATACATTTTGAGATTTTGAATTCTGCTCTGAAAATCTGGGAAAATGGCTCTGTTTTCATAGCTTTCCATATACGTGTCCCATAAGAGTATGGTTGCTTCAAATGTCATTCTTTTAGATTTGCGAAAAAAGGAAAAGAAAAAGAAAAAAAAAAAGAAAAAAAAAAGGAAGTACTTAAATTTCCTGTGTTGGCCTTCAACAAAGCAACATCTTAGTGATGAGGTTTTAAGTTAGAATTTTGATCTTTATCATGCTCGTAATTTACAAGAGCTGATTGATCTTTTAGTAGTTTAAGATGTTTTTCAGTAGTCTTTTTAGTTTTTAGCTATATTACACTTACAACCAACTTCAGTCAATTGGCCATGCTTGAATGAGGTATATAATTTTGCAGTTTGGAAATGGGCAGATTCTTGATTCATATATTTCAATATGCAGATGTAAGATCCTGTGTGCTGCTCCAGGTTATCAGGGGAAACAGCGTAGTCATGATTGAAGCTCTTGAACCAGTTCGACTCCAGATGGACTGCTGGGTTAGTGACTTAGTGTATCATCTGTGATTATGTTGAAGACATAGCTGTTTTTTCCATTTCCTTATCCTAGAACTAAAATGCAGATGAACTGTTTGATACTTGGCCCCAAGATATATAGCATACTCATTTTCAGTTTGTGTAATGTTCTGTTATCTCGACCGTTTGTCAGCTTGGCCCCACTTTGGAAGGACCATTGCTTGAAAAATTCTCCCGGATAGGACGATCCTAAGTTTCAATAATTTGGCCTGCAAAGTGACCGTTTAGAAGTGAAATGTGGCAATGGTCCACATTCAGCTTTCAATCTGGGAGGGTTGGGAAGTGTGGTCCATCCATAGTAGGTCACATATCCAAGAATATATAAAGCATGCTTGAGTCTTCAAGTTAAGCTTCCTTTATTTCAGGTATCGTCAGATTTCAAGGAGTGGGGCCTAGGACACAAGTGTGCCACATGGCCATCTTCTGTGAGGATATTCAAATGACCTTTCCACAGACCCTTTTCTTTCTCTATTGAAATATAAACCATGTCTATACAAATGAAGTTACCTGCTAAATAACTGAGCTCCCAGCCTCTGGACTTGGCTGATACTCCATCTCTAGTGGTGAATTCGACATATGCCGACGAGCCTCTCAGCTTGAAGTGTTTGCCTGAGTTGTCATTGTGGATATTAGAGCAGTCTATAGGTATTGAACCCGATTTACAGAGTCTAAGAAGACTATCATCTGCACCAATTGAGAGGTAACTGAGGCTGAATGCTATGAATTTTGCAGATGGGTATTGAATTTTCCACTGGCATTTCTGATTTGGAGGATATGGATGTTTACTGAGATTCCTGCACTCAGATATGCTTTGGGTTGTGTTAATGTAACAGTTCCAGCTCCACATGACTCTGCACCAGAAGAAATTAGATGATAGAAACACAGTTCAACTTGCATGTAATATGAGGATCCAATTACTACACACATCTACACTCTTCCTAAATGTGCCAGTGTGGCATACCAAAGAAAGATCCAAGCCGTCCATACAATGCTTCTGACAATGCAGATGATCTCGCCCACAAATCAGGTTGGCCCATTCTTCATGTGGGTCACAATATTAGAACCAGGCTGGTGGCCTAGAAAAACTTTCCCCTGTTTTTTCAGCCATCAATTTTTTTTCCTAAGCCAAACTAGCTGGTGGACTTCCTGATTTTGTGGTCCAGGCATCTTTGCAGCAGGACCGCCCGATGAACAGCTTGGAGCTTTTCTTACTCTTTTCATCATTGAATATTGAATGAGAAAAGATCATATAATTCTGGTGGGCATTAAACATTACAAAGCTTATAGCCCATCTGAGTTTAGGTTGGTGTATACACCCATCATTCCAGGCCATCCATTCGATGGGCTACCACATGGATTAGCCATATCCTGATTTCGTTCTAGTTTCTCCTTTATGTTTTACTAACTTGGTCTTATTTTGATGAAAACGTAAGGCTTCATAAGAACTTCATGGCATTGGGTTTGGATTACAAAACTGATAATTCTACTATTTATTGATGATCAAGATTCACATTAGATTCTCATTAATGAGGTTCATTTGCAGAGGTACTCTCTCTCAGAAGAGCACTTTGTTTTTTCAGTAGCAGTTTCAATGGCCAAGTTGTAGCAGAGGGGAATTATGCAGTGTTATTGATTGGGTGGAAAAAAGTGGTTTCTGAGGGAGTTGAGCTTTTTGTTTAACAAAAATGGTTCTTTTGCCTCTAGGCCAAACATTTTCTTGCCCCTAGGCTTTGTTCACTCAAGTTGGAAGAGAGGCTATTTCCTTGCCGATATGTTGTCCAAGGAGTGTGGCAGTCTGGCTCTTTGCATCGGGAACTTGTGTTTTTTTAAATGAAAATATTAATAATTCTTAAATAAAGTTTATTAATGGGGAAGCCTTCTTTCTCCCAGAAGGAGACATTGGAGGTTTTTCTTCAGATGTTCCAAGAATTGTTGTTTTATCAGGAATAGGTGGGAATTCATGTATCACAAGATTTGAGGGTTTTAAAATAAAAATGTAGCGTAGTAGTCAGTGTTTTATTTTATTTTATTCTTGGTATTTGTGACATCTGAAAATAGGTTTTTGGATTTTTGCCTTTCAATGAGTAGGTGTTCTCTGAGTTTTTACTTTCTTTTGCCTTTCTGTATCTATGGTCTGAAGATGGAGACTTTTGCAGGTTTTTGGTTTTTTATGTGATGAAAATCATGTAGAAACTTGGATGTTTAGCGTGAAGCATTGGATCCCATCTAAAGAACTCCAAAATGCAAAGGTCTTGAATGGACTAGTATCAGGGTGGGGGACCTCCTGTGAAGCTCCTTCAAGCTAGCCTCAGTCACGCACCATGTTATTCTGTAAGGTCTTTTTATAACCATTCCATGAATGCATTTCTATTCTTGGCATATTACATATAAATTTGTTCTGGAAATATTGGCCATTGCATACGAGCTTTGAATTAGTTTTGTTGGAATTTGGTTCAATTGTTATTGATTTGTAGCTGTTGGTTTCATATTATTATTCTATCATAATGCGACTGTTTTCTTCCTCATGAATTTTGTTCCCAAGCTGATAAATCAGGTAGTTTGCATGTCCTGCTTTCTGTCCTGAAGTTGGGATGTTGTGTAGGATTGGTTGATGCTTGTTTAAGTCTTGTAACCATGCAAATGTTTTATCTATGGCATTTGTATTATCTGTAGCCTGTTAGAAACTAGTGTTCTAACAACAACCAGAAAAATTGTTTTGGAGGTTTTCTTTTGTAGATATGTTGAATTTATATTTTAAGAGATTATTCTGGCTGTTGTTGTCATGTGGGCTTGTTTTATTTATTATCTAGATACTTGATTAGGTGTGTCATGTTGGATTATGATAAACATTTGGCAATCTCTTTGATGACTTGAGCTGATAGTTTCCTTCTCTGTTTAAATAGCTCATTTCCCTTTTCAATTAATAGAAGTTGTGTGGTTTGTTTGAAAAAAAAAAAAAAGAATGGAAAGAGGAGAAGAAGGACGGCTGCAAAATCTATGTTTTTACTTTACCAGAGTTGGTTCATTTAAAGACATGGTCACTTGCTTTGTTAAAATATTTAAAGCTTATTGTGCCATATGGTCCATACATTTGTTTCAAGTTCTCAATTTCTCAGGATCTTTCCATTTAAAGTCATGGTCATTTGCTTGATATATTTTAAACAAGCCGTGTATCCTGAAATTGGTCAACCCTTTCCTACTTGTTGTAGAGGCCTTTTGCTTGCCCATTGGATGATTGCCATTCTAGCTATAGACGGAAAGACCATTTGACTCGGCACTTGCTCCAGCACCAAGGGAAACACTTCACATGCACGGTAGAGAGCTGCAATCGTAAGTTCGTTTTCCAGGGAAATAGGACACGTCATGTTAAGGAATTGCATGATGATGAGTCTCCTGCGGCTGCCAGTGAAGGTCAAAAGCAGCATATTTGCCAAGAGTTTGGATGTGGAAAGGCATTTAAGTATGCATCAAAGTTGAGGAAGCATGAGGATTCACATGGTAAGTATTTATGGCAGTCAATTTGTTGAATTTCTCATCCTCAGATGGATTTGTACGTTGGATGCCCATCCCATTGATTGCCTTTCGTCCCTTCATTTGTTTTCCAACTTCAACTTCAACCTTGTGTTTAATCATCCTCTGTTGCCTGTGGCAGTCATCTTTGTTAATTTGTTTGATGTCTTAACTTTTATTTCTTCAATTTTCTATTTTGTTTGATTGAATATCTGCGTAAACTCTGTTATTTTTTTCCCTATCACAGTTAAACTGGATTCTGTGGAAGCTGTCTGCCTTGAACCAGGCTGCACCAAAACTTTCTCGAATGCCAAATGTCTCACGACTCACCTCCTCTCCTGCCACCAATATATTCCTTGTGAGGTCTGTGGGACTAAACAACTGAAGAAAAATATCAAGGGCCATCTACGCACCCATGATGAAGAAGAAGTTGAGAGGATCAAGTGCAGTTATGAAGGCTGCCTCCACAAATTTTCAAATGTATGATTCTGCTAACATCCTTGTAACATTATTCCTGTCTTAATTTTTTTTATTTTTTTATTTAAAGAGAAAAGAAAAAAAGAATATCATTCTCAGGGGTCAATGATGATGTGTTGATGAAAGGAAAAAAGAGGTTTATTTGGTAGAATGGTAGTTGGTCTGTAATTCTCTGGAAGCAAAATCATGGCTTTAAAGCCTCAACCCATATTATTGTGGACAACTATACCTTAACTCAGTTACCACTTGTAAATCCAACACTGCCCAGTATGTTGACAAACCCATTGAAAGGCCAAAAGGCATTTGACAAGGCAAGAAAACTGCCTGATCAATTCCATGGTAATAATAATAATGACAATTCCACAGTGATGAAATAGGATATTACCATATATGCAATTCTTGTTTATATAATTATTCATTTCAATATATTAATTGATTTCCATTTCCCTTTCTTAGTCCTTTCAGTTATGGTCTTCTCTCATTTTGTGGGCTACAGGTCAGGCAGATTTGCTAGGCTTCAACGGATTCAATGCTCATCGGGCCCATGACCATCCTTATTCATTGCGCCTGGTGGCGGTCCTTCCATGGCCACTGCGACCTTTTCTACACAAGGGCAATGAGAGGAATTTCAGCCTCAAGCGCACCGATTCGATCCGCTCCCGGGATTCAGGTCCAAGCATAGTTGTCCAAGACCACATTGCATCATTTGACAACATTTCCAGTGAAAGAGAAGGCCTGAGCAAGGATGATAACATTCAGAGTGTTAAATATATATATATATATATATATATATATATATATATATATATATATATATATATATATATATATATATATATATATACACATGAGTGTCACCTTTTCTTTTTTCCTCTCTTTTTTTTTTCTTTTTTTTTTTTTTTCTTTTTTCTTGCTGACAAAAAAAATTTGCTATGACTACCAGTATCTATATGTTTTTAAAACTCTAGCTACGGTTATTCTACGGACTACAACCGTAGCTATATTTAGCTACGGATTTTATCTGTAGCTTTTAATAGTGTTTTAATAAAAAACCGACGATTTAGCGGCAGCCAGTAAAACCGTCAGTAAAGGTCCCGACCGTCGGTAAAGCCTTTACCGACTGAGGCTTTACTGGCGGTTACCTGACTGCGGGCAGAGGCTTTGCCGGCGGTTTTCTGGGCGTTTGCCGGCGGTTTTGACCGCCGGTAAATTCCACTTTTCTTGTAGTGGATCACCAGACGTAGCATTAAAGAAGTGGGTGTGGGCCTGGGCATATCCTCGAGCGAAGCGGAAAAGCCCACTCCCTCCCACCACTGGCATTTCCCTCACCTTCGATAAGATCGTGTTCCTCCCTAGTATACTAAGTGAGCTCCCGTTGTACTTTCCGTCAACAAATGCGAAAGTCATGGACATTAAAACGCTAAGATCCTCCTGCGACGCGGACGCATAGAACCCCTGAGCTCTTCCAAAAAGCTTCGACTTCGGGTCAGGCGTTTCCGTCAATGGGTCGTCAATCATCTTCACACCGCCGAAGAATGTGGGTGATTTGTTTGTGGATGCTGCAGCGGCTACTGGCACGGCTGTTGGCTTGGGACCGCTCACGATGTCATGAAAGTAGAAGCGTAGATGGCTTATCTTCTCTTTTCCGAACCCAACAGCAGGCCGCAGCGCTTGTGAGGATCGGTGGGTCTTTGCAGAGACAACCACTACGAAGAATAGGTAGATGATAATGAATACGTGGAGGTTGAAAAGAAATCTGGCCATGACACGTGAGGGAATTACACCAGGGATGAAGAATTGGGAGAGTTTGTGGTCTTGTATCTATTTATATGTATTAAAGACTGGAGGGATGGAGGAAAATGTGGATGAAAAATCAGTGGCGGTCAATATAATAAAAAGAGGTAATGCTTGGTAGTGATGAATAGAGTAAGAAAAGGTTAGATTGTGTGTTTGGAAAGGCCTAGTTTTCAATAGAATATTCTTCAGCAATCACAAAAAGGATTAAAAAAACACATAAAGGTGACAAAGTTAATGATAGTGATGATGCGGTAGCATTGCTGGTGAACAGTGGGTGTGGCACGGGCAATCATATCTGGACAGAGTTCTGTCGCCGGGGTAATCATCCATCGCTGGATCAGCCATATAGGCCCACTATTACCCACGCCAAATGCCAGCAACGCTCTCGTTTCAGCTACCCTAATGGTACGAATGATGGAAAGAATATCAACGGTCTATGGCCCCATCACGATATATTTATTATATCTACACCGTTCATCCATTTGGCGAGATCATTTTAGGGTATATGCCCAAACATGAGTCATATCCAAATCTCAAGTGGACCACATCACAAATAGCAATGGAGACAGTGATTCGCATTGTTAAAACAATCATAGGGTCCATCATAATGTTTTTTCTCCATCCCATCTATTCATAAAGTCACACAAACATGGATGAAGAGAAAATAAATAAACACCGGATTGATCCAAAACTTCTATCACCCTCACGAAGGTTTCAATGGTAGAAGTTCAATCTGCCGTTGCTTTCTGCAGTGTGGTCCACTCAATCTTTGGATTTGTCTTATTTTTGGGCTCAACCCTTAGAACGATCTTGCAAAATGGAAGGACGGTTTGGATATAACACCTACCTCATGGTAGGCCCCACAAAACTTGGTGACGTCAACACACTAGCCAGGTTACTGGTGTGCAGTACACCATCTTCCGTTTTGGATCACACTTCAAGGAAAGTTGTGTCATACAAGCCTCATGCTTCTTTTACTCCATGATTCACATTGTCTTTCAATAGCATGTTTATGCATCGCATACCTATGATGATCATCCAGGTGCATGCTTTGTTGCACGGCTGACCGTATCTTGGATCAAAAAATTCAGTTATGAACTTCAGTTGTCTGGTGGTCGACTTTGTTACCCTTGGTTTATAAGACAACGATTGAGCAATTGCATCAATTTAAGTCTAGCGACCGTGACAGGAGTTTTCACATAGACAATGTTTATTACCATGGAGATCTAGACTGCCATGAGAGGATTGTTGATCTCTATTGATCCTTTCTTATACTTGTTGCAGTTGGATGCAATTAGGATCATGCATTTACTTGCTTGAGTGTCTTACTTGAGCATGTTTCGCTTTAGGGCAAGTGGGTGTGGCGGCCTTTTTTTTAATTAAAATTTTTTGAATGTTATTGACAAAAACAAGGTTACACAATAGGGGAAAAAACACATTTGGGTGGACCCATCAGCCAAAAAGACTTGGGTCCGTGATGTAGAGCGGGTCGCGGACAATTACATGGCAAAGATGGATTAGAAAAGGCCCGGTCGGCGACAGAAGTGATCTAGACCATCAGACCTTAAATCAGGCGTATCTCGCAATCCGGGATGAGTTAGCCGACGAAAAATATATGATTTTGGGGTAGAACGAGCTACTTTAGCCAACCAACCCTGCTATGCCGGGTTGCGATGCTCGGAATTGCGAGAAACCCCTGATTTGACAATCGTTTCCCTGTTTCAATTTCATTTTTACTATAAATAGTAAGTTTTAGTTTGCTTATAACTCTTCAACCGTCAGGCTTTAGGAGTTGCGCCCAACGTGAAAAGAGCGTAGAATAATTAGGAGAACGGGTTGGTGAAGCCAAATAGGACACTTACCATTTTTGGCCGAAAACCTTGCGCACTAGTAGACATCACGACTGTCTATAAATAGTAAGTTTACTATTTATAGTAAGTCGCGAATTCTAGGAGTCCTAGTTGTAGTTTGATTCTGATTTCTTTCCCATTGCTTAGTACCCTTATTTAAAGGGTTGTGAACTCGTTTTTATTCATTCATTAATCTATTTCGAATTTATTTAAAATTTATTTCTATTTTCTGCTCTCTTTTCTCGTGGATTCGAGAAGTCTCTGTGAGGAGTCCAGAGAAGTTCTGTGGATTCAGAATAGTTATCCTCTTGAGGAAGACGGTGCTCGACCTCACGTCCTCCCCTGCGTCAGTCCGCCTACATATACCCCACACCCAACGCTAACAAAACCTGAGGACAAGCCCCCTTCCTAAAGTTGCCCATACCTACCCGGTCCAGGAAGAGGGCTCTCTGGATAGATGGCAGAAGACTAGCTGAAACAAGTAATTCCCTAATCGACTGAGATTCACTCCCCAATCTAGTCAAACCTTCCTTAACATCATTAGCTTCTCTTGGGACAAAACTAATGACGATTAGCGCATCCTGCTTGAAGGACTCGATATGTACCCAGTACCACAAACTCCAATGGGAATGACTGCTATTGTTACGCATATCCACCATGGACTTGGAGTCACTCTCCAGTACTATGATCCTAGTGAAGCCATGGGCCACACATAAAGCAAGTCCCTCCACCAAAGCTTTTTCTTCCACACAGAAATTAGACCTCGTGCCATACCCACTAGAGAAGGCAAAAATAAAGTCACATCTCCCATCTCTGCACACACCTCCTCCCCCTGAGGGCACGGGGTTCCCTCTCGTTGAGCCGTCGATGTTGATTTTAACCCAATTAATATTCATCCTTCTCTGCCTCATAATTGATAGGATCGGCTTCTTAAGAGGCACCGAATCGAGCCCTAACTCCCAGAAGGTCTCTTGACGGGACTTGATATACCATTTTTGGGTGGAGAGAGATATGGGTTGATGAGAAGAATCCCCCTCCTGAATTCAGTGATCATGGAACCTACTTCCATGCGATAACCTTCAAAACGCGCCCCATTTTCAATGCACCAAATGTCCCAAAAAATGAAGCAAGGGAGCAAGCCTTAAAGGGTATCAAAATCACCTGCAGCAGAAGCCGCAACCCACCATTGGGATGCGTGACCTACTGTCGACTGCCCTTACAAGAAAGAGAAGCGAAAACTGAATAAAAGAACCATACCTTGGTTGTGTACTCCCCCAATGCAAATATATGGTCCAACGACTCCAGCTCATGCTTGCGCTCAAGTGGGTGTGGCTTAAAAACCCAATGAAACATGGTGGCCTTTCAGTAGGTCCTATTCTAATGGATAATAACAATGGTTGGCCTAATATGATATTCAGTAAGTGTGTCCCATGGATTGGTCGGTGGACTAATTTGGTCTCTATTACCTAGCACAATGGGCCGACATGATGGATAAATGGTGTTGGTGGGCCCCACTCAATTTACATTATGCTTATAGAAATTTCAAGCAAAGCTGGAAATCTATGGTTCTGCTTCAACAATCCAATTAATCGACTACTAGAGAAGAATTTACTGGAGGCAATAGATGTTATAAATGTATTAGGGGATCCTCCTCTTATTGTCTGGTCTCTAATTTCATGTGTTCTATCACAACTCTTTGGGAGCCACTTATGGCCCCATTATGATTGGCAAAAGCTAATGAAATTAATAATCAGGCTTAATCACAACTCGCAGGTCTGTTAGTGCACTGATTTGTGCATCGTATTTGTTAATCACGTGAGTCCATGCGTCATGTAGTTGGTTGAGCCATTGCCAGCTAAAGACTGAAGATACAAAGGGACATGAGAATGAAAAAGCAAAGAACATGTATACGAGGTGTCTTAATGACCTTAACCTTTGACCCTAAACATCCCTTATCCTCTAAATGATACTAAAAATTCAAACATCATAAAAAAAAAAGGTTAAAAGAGGTGCGGTCTGCTGTAAAATAAACTGATTGATCAATTGTTCGATCGATCAAGTGACCCTCAATCGATCTTGATTAATCGGGCTTGAGCGATCAAATAGGGTCAACTGTCCAGCGACATATCTAGCTAAAATTTGAAGCCATCGAGCGATCTTCTCGATCAATCTGGCTTGAGAAATCAAACAGGGTCAAAATATGTCTAGCGACTTACCTGACCAAATTCGATTTAAATTCGATCGACCGACGGTAGCTGAATGCACCCATTATATTTTTCTACCGTTAGAACTTGGTTCCTATATATAGGGCATTTGGTATTTTGGTATTTTGATGGATTTTTTATGCGATAAAAGTATAGGTGATTCATGATCATATCCCTTATCATAAGTCTCTAAGATCATGAGATATAAATTATCTTCCTTGTGATTTATCACTTGAAAGAGGATTATAATGAACTTGATCTCCACATTGTTCTAGAGATTAGACTTGAACCAATAGTCAAATCCTTATGATCTAAAATCTCTAGAATACCCATCTAAGTTAATCTTTTAAGATTACAACATTCCATTAGTTATAGGAGATTCACCCAATCTCCTATCACATTGATCACCACATCGGAGTATTGTGTCACGCCCCAGACTCGGTAACCAGACTCACAAGGAACCCGATGGCCGGTTCTGGCCGCAACAGCCTCCGTAGTACCCCATTCTCGGCTCCTGAGGCAGGTTCCGATCCTAGGATCCTACAAGGAGGATTTTCATAACAGTATAATCATTACCAATATGAGCACACCCAACATCACAGCAAGTACATCTGGAAGTAACAAAGGATACACATTACAAAATCCACTAAGAATTTGAACTTTTACAAGCTTACATCAGGTCCGAAAAGACATACATAAGATAATGGGAAAAGAGAGAAAAGAGTCAGCAACACTGGAGTCCTCAAGCTCAACTCTACTCCACGCTTTGCTGCTACGACGCCTGCCTAGGATCTCCTGCACGCATCAATCGTGCATAAGCTTATAGAAAGCTTAGAGGGTGGTGAAGGTGTGTGACAATGGTGCTCAGAAGAAGATAGAGAATGCAGAAGGGAGTCATTATCAATAGCAATACCACTAGCCTTACCAAGGCTAACATGAATGCAAGAAACTATACCAAGGCAGTACGATAATGCAGGAAGCCATACCAAGGCTATATAATGCAATGAGTACTGAAATGCGATGAGTACTGTAATGCAATGAGTACTGTAATGCAATATGAGTACTATAATGCGATGAGTACTATAATGCAATGAGTACTGGGCACCATGCCAAGGCGATGCAATATGAGGTTTACACAGCCGATGTAAATGCAATGCGAAGTAATGTCAGTGCTTATATCCAATCCACATATCAAGTACATTTCCATCATAAGAAAATCACCGGGGTCCATTACACTACTGGATGACTGCCGCTCTACAGACCCCGAATAGTCAAACGAGCGTAAGAGACCTCACTACCCGCCTGTGGACAACCAATCACCAGCAAGGCCTGACGGTAGCGGACCCATTCACGAGCTGGTCAAACTCAACCTAACAATGCCCCCTTACATCAGGCGAGTAAGGCCACACCCCTATCCAACCGACTACACGACAGTGGGAGTCGCGGCCTAACGGTATAAGGCCCTCGTGCGCTCATATATTCCACTCGGTTACGGCGTTGGAGCAGATCCTTGGTACCATGGAAGTTTTAGAAATTTCACCCATGGGCATCCTATGCACCCGGTATGCTCAAGTAACATTTCCGGTGTCCAAACATGGCCATCCACAATGTATCTGTGGAGGCTACAACCCTGATGAAGCAAGGGCGATAATTGTTCATATGCTATGCAATGCCAGATGTATGAATCACACAATCAACTATGCATCAATTCCAAGCATCCAACGTGCTCAAGAGGGAATACTACGTCCCTTGGAGAAGGTAACATGCAATGCCCAATGACACAATATGATCATACACACACAGTGGTTCAGTGTCAACCAAGCATACAATGATGTACATGGGTCATGAGGATGAATTTAATCACACTATATGGCGATATACAATGTATATTACATTCCTTCTATCCAAGAAGGAACTAAGACTAGGTACTTAGACAATATCCTTAAGGAACCCAACTTCTAGTGGGGGCCCATTTACCTGGGGTAGCCCACAAGACTAAGCATACAACTACGTGTCTAAGTAATACAGAAGTGAGTCTAGCAAGAGTTTAAGATGAGCATCTAATCACATTTAGATACAATCGGGCCTAGATGGGTCCATAATGGGGACATTTAACCACCATTCCCCAAGAGGCATCTCAACCACGAACTATATGGATACAAGGCCCAAGGCCCTACATTCAAGATAAGAACACAGGTAACCACATACATATATCCCTCATTATATGCCATAAAAAGATATAACACCACTTTTAACAACATGGGCCCCAAGAGAGAAATTAAGGCCCAAGGCTCAATTCCCAATGGCCATAGAATCCATGCATTAAGTTGGACTTGGTGGGCAGCCCGCATACACAATATACGGCCCAAAATAAGTTTAAGTTTCGATGATGAAATGTGTCCAACTACATTAGCCCAATAACTAGTAATTTAAGTGGGCAACAAAGGGCCCAATACTATCCTTATCTTAGCCTACAAGTCCATCAAAATGGTGGAAGCTGGCCCAATATATGGTTGGGCCAAGCTGGGACGTCCCAATCCACTCTGGGCCCATGGGATGTCCCAAAAATCTGATCTAAGATGGGGTCCTCATGTGATCACTAAAGGTGACCCAAAAGAATGCACTGATTAAGCCCAAAGATTATAAGAAAACACAAGCATGCAACACGTACACAAGTTCTCAATATGGTGGGTCCCATGTCAAATAAGGTTTCAACCATAACAATGTACATTTGAGTCCCCTTGATAAACGTTCAGCCCACTCAGCTTCTTGGGCCTGCTAAAGCCCAGAAATTAGTCAAATAAGTGGGAATGATCTCATGAAGGCCAACAATATTCACAGGGGGCCCCACCAGATGGAGGGTGTGTATACATCAAGAAAAGATCAAGTGGGCCTGCTACTGGATTGTGAATCCAGCAGCAACCCAAGACAAAGAGTGCTTCCATAATCGGGCAATCCAAGGCTTGAACGGCCTGGACCAATCATGCGTTAAGGTAGGGTCCACATACATACACATTGAGCCTTAAACAAATGGCCTAGGGTCTATGGTGGGCCTTTAACCATCCATAGAGAAACCTATGGCCTACCTTAGGATCACCCAGGAGGACATCCAACCTCAACTGGTTTTCAAAAGGTAGCCCGCCACTACTCATATAATGTAAGGTCTCCCAAGCAATGCATGGCCTAATAGGCCATACACCAAGCCCAACTCATAGGCCATATAGTAGGCCCTCAAGTAAGGTTTGGGTCCAACCACAAAGGTCATAATTCCACATGTTGTGGTGAGTTTCATGGGCAGCCCAGTAATTCATTTACATGGGCAAGTTTCACATTTAACACAAGTGAGTTGGGCCTCACTTTTGGCCCAAGTATAGGGTCAGTTTAGTGGGCAGCCAAGGGCCCAACTTCTTGTGTATTATTGCCCCGAAGCCCATCACAATAGATAGGAGACTATAGGCTCGAAATCAATGGGCCTATCCAAAAGAACTGAGTCCACAAGGCCTACTTGCTAACACAAACATGCATATACTATATCACATAATGGGTCCTAAAGAAATGGCCCAAAATAAAAGTCATTCAATTCATACATTATGGTGGACTTGAGGGCAGCTCATAAGTCCAAGAATACACATGGGCAAGGCCTATACTGATCACAGTGTGGGCCTTGCCACACCAGCCCAAAGACTTAGCAAGGCCCTCCACAATATACATTTATGTGGGCCTTGCAAGTCAGCCCACAATTAAGCATTTTATGAGGGCATCAAGGCTAATAAATACACATGATCAGCTTGTAGACGGCCCATTAGGCCCATGAATCAATAAGGTCAGCCCTTGCACAATCTTGGGCTCAAGGGATAGGTTTCTAGCCCATTGGGCCTATAAAGCTATCAAAAATTCTGGTTAAAGCTAGCCCACAAACCACCACAAAGGTGGGCCTCAAGGGGAACTAATTAAGCCCAAAATGTCTAATAATTAAGCCCAAAATGTCTAAGGAAGGAGGGCAAAGAGTGTGTGCAACACTCTCTTAAATCTGATGGGCCGCCATGGCTCCAAAAGATCAACTATGCACAAATTTGGGCCCCTTGCTGGAATTTTAGCCCACCCACTTCCTGGGCCTGCTGGAGTCCAGAAATTTATTTAATTTAAATGGGTTACTGACCCATGGTGGCCCACATATATCACAGTGGGTCCCACCAGATAAGAAGGGCGATATACAATACTTACTTCAAGTGGGCCATGCCGTTAGAATGCAGGCCCAGCAGCCCAAGGTAGAGGCATCCCATGATGGTTAGTCATATGGGCCTGGGTATTTGGCCCAAAACTGACCCAATTTACAGGTCATACCACGGTCAGTCCAGGGGCTTGATGGCCTTGAAAATTTGCAGGATGGTCCATCCATAGGTGGACCACAACCCCACAAAATTTCAGAATTTTTGGACATCTAGAAATAATTTAATTAATTTGAATGAAACAAGTTGTCCAGAAAATCGGACTGGCCTGGACGTCCCAACGTGGTGGGCCAGTACGGGCCTTGGCACGATGTGCACAAGAGTCCATTGGCCCTGAAATTTTGTAGGTGGGTCTCACCATAAGTGGACCACCTCTCTGTAAAATTTCATAATTTTTAGATACTCATAAGTATTTTAATTAATTTAAAGAATACAATCTATCCAGGATGAAATATTGCTGGAATATAACTGTCCTGAATTTGGGCCATCAAATGGGTCGGTTCTGGGCCTCCAAAATTCTTGAAATTTGGACCCAAGGTCCCTCATCAAGCCCACAACAAGTTGGGACCCAGAAATATTGCCCACCTTCTGAGAAAATATTTTTTTTTTAAAATTTATTTTTATGAAACTATGCTGCTAGACTGCATAGTAGAAATTTCTGGCAGCCCACTATATTGGTCCACCCATTTGGATGCCCAAATGGGGTCCATTGGCCCTAAAATTTTGCAGGTAGGTCCTACCATGGGTGGGACACCTCTCTGCAAAAGTTTAAAATTTTTGGGATAGTAAAAGTATTTTATTTGACTCCTACAATTTATGGACAGCAAGGTCTTTCTGAAACAATGCTGCTGCTGAAACAATGCAGCTGCCCCTGATTTGTGCACCCCATTAAAGCGGGTCCAGGTCTGCCAAATTTTAAGAAAATGTAGGACCAACATCCCTACACAAGTATACAACAAGGTGGGGTCCACAAAGGTGGCCCACCATTTCAGAAACAGACTAATAATTATGTTTGTACAGCAAGCAGGGTTGCTAGACAGCCCAGAAAATCTGGACTATCCACCCTCCTTGGCTCACTCTTTTGGGTGATCAAATAGGGACGGATGAAGGTGAAATTCAACATACTTCTAGGTGGGGTCCACACCTCCAGAAATAATCAAATATTGGAGGTAAAACATCCTCTAAATCAGTCCATAATCTGTGCCAAAAATAACCCAAAAACAGTCCAGAATTTTTCTGGACAGCAAGGTATGTCTGAAAATAACTGAACATAACCACTGATTAAATGGAAAAATACCCCACAAAATTTGTATTAAGATCCACCTTAGTGGGCCTCACAAACATCCAGGCCATACCCCCTTCATGAAACCCATTGCATGTGCCCAAAATGGAACAAATAGAGTGTCAACGTCCAAGGAATGGACAACCATAGACGTCCACTTTGCTTGGACGGTCTGGATATTCCGGGACCACTAAGTGGGCCACACACATCAGGAAATCAAGAATAGAATAATGAAAAATAAAAATAATCCAACCACAAGAGAGGAAAATGACATGCATTAAAGGAAAATGCCATGATGGGGTCCATGGAGAATGACCCCATCCATGGATCATGCATGCAAGGAAAAAGGGCCATTGGCCTCAACCATGGAGACATGAGGGACCTCCATCACCACTTCATGGGTCCCACAAGCTCCTAAGAAAGAAAGGAAGAAGGATCTAAGAGCACCCACCTAGATCAACCTTGAAACTTACATCACCATCATCTAGAGGCTCCAAGCAACATGGATCAATGGATAAGATCAAGTGAGAAGGGGTAAATGAGGAGGTATTTTAGGAAGAAGGGGCTGAAATGGAGGGAAGATGGGCTGGAGAAATGGAGGGAAATTGCTAGGGAAGAAGAGAAGAGAGAGAGAAATGAGAGGGAAAGAGAGAGAGAGAGAGAGACTTTTAAGACTTGTAATGATGACTCTCTCTCTCTCCTAGGCAATGATGGTGGCCTATGGTGATATTAACAAGGCTTAGGGTAATAGCCTTTCTAGAAATCTCAGGCTAGGGTGAAATGATGGCATGGGAAAACGTGCAACCCATGGTGGGGTCCACCAATCATGCAATCAATGGCCCATATCGATCAATACTCATAACTTGAGATGTACATATCGGATTAATGCATGGGACGCGGCGACAGAATCGCAGCGACGAGGCGGACACAACGGCATAAGTCTCGAGTCAATCCGAGTCGGGTCTACATGACCGAACTCAAGGATGACGCAAACACTACCCGATGGTCGCGGGTCACCGAAATTTAACTAGTAGAACCGCGAGACCAAAATAAATGAGATGCATACTCACACATGCACATGCACACATGCGGACTCGGTTCGGGTCTCACATATTGCATGCAAGGTGTTTGATTTTGGAGCTGAAGCATTGTTAATGCATCGACATCAATGATCAGAGGAGCATTTGAAGACTAGATTCAAGCACGAAAGAGAGCTTGGAAGAAGCAACTCAAGATCGGCATATTAATGAAGCTCAATTCGACAAGTATCAATTAATGAGTCTATACTCTTTTTCCTTGTGTAGGATTGATGGTAGAATTTATAACCCAAACTCGATAAAAAATTTTAAAGTACTTATGCTCTTGTGTAGGACCAAATTTGCTGGACACAAGTGTGTACGTGTTAGTTTATGTGGGAGCGTCCAACGGGAGTAAACATAGGTTCTTGAACTAGGACCGAAGTTGTTGGTTAGTTAATAGAAACCAATTGAAGTCTTTTAAAGGAGACTCCAGTATGAGTATATATTAGTAGATTCTAATGTAGGATCGATGCTCATGACGAGCTTATAGAAAACCACGTAGATTCTCTTGCGAGATCCAGTTTTTGTGTACGATTGTAAAGCTTAGAGGTGAACTTGATTTAAAACATCCAATAGTGAAATCCGATACACTCATGGGTTGAGTGCGTCTACAAGGAGTGGAGTAGGGAAACCAAACCACTGTACATGCTTGTGCTTAGGATTGTATTTGAGTAATTGTTTAATTATACTTATGCGATGAATGTTTAATTGTATGTATGTATCATTAGATGAATGTTAGGAATTGATAGATAGCAAATCATACACACACATGTATACTATTATGTTTATAAACTAGTTGTTTAATTATGTTTGTGTAGGATTGTTCTCCATGTGTAGGGCTGTAAAGGGTAGGTAAACCTGATTTAAAATTTTCGATAATGAAATCTGTTGCGCGGCACGCCAACAACGCTAGTGAACCGAGATCCAATATCCGGTCTCACCCACAAACGATAAATAAGAAGAAATATAATCTAGAAAAAGAATCAAAACATACCAAACAAACCACAAGACAGAATATACGTGGAAAAATCTCAACAAGGGTAAAAAATCATGGGTGCAAACTTCCACTATGAAGAAAATGAAATTACAAGCAATATACTAACCTCTTGATGCTCCCATGCACAAAGATAACCCTTAGCCTAGCTTAGAATACCCTTTCTCATACACTAGAATAGCCCTAGGAACCCCTATTTATAGTTTAGGTAACTCCCTTCCGCACCTTGGCAAAAACCGCCTCAAATTTACGCAGTCTGCACTTAATCCGCGTAACCTCGACTAGTCAAGAGAGGTCCTCGACCGGTCGAGCGGGCCACTCAACCGGTCGAGCATGGGCCTCGACTGGTCGAGCATCAAGGACCAAAAAACACTTTTGTTCGCTAGTCTTTGAGTCAGGCGAACCCTCGACTGGTCGAGTGGGCTGGTCGAGTGGGCCACTCGACTGGTCGAGCAGCCCACTCGACTGGTCAAGCGGCTCTTTGGTGTGCTGGCTCCACACCTCAACAATCTTTCACTTGGAGACACATCACCATAATCCTTCATTTTCTACATCTAGAGTGCATCATCTCCTCGTCTTCAAGCTTGAAGACCAATCAAAGTTAAACTGATCTTCTCCCGTGTGACCGCCTTGGTTAGCATATCCGCAATATTCTCACTTGTATGGATCTTCTCCAGAGCAATTGATCCATCTTCCAGTAACGAACATATGAAGTGATATCTGATGTCAATATGCCTGGTCCTTGAATGAAAGGCTGAATTCTTAGCCAAGTGTATTGTACTCTGACTTATCACTGTACAACTTGCAATCTGCTTGCTTCTTTTCCAACTCTTCCATGAAACCTTGCATCCACACCATCTCCTTACACGCTTCTATATCTGCAACATATTCTGCTTCTGTTGTACTGATAAATACTATCTTCTGTAACTGAGAGACCCAATGACTGCAGCACTACCCAGAGTAAAGACATAACCTGTAGTGTTTCTTCTACTGTCAATATCTCCTACCAATATGAATCTACGTAGCATTGTAGCTTGATTTTCGATCCTACATAACACAGCCCTACATTCGCAGTAACTACCAGGTATCTGAGGATCCACTTCATAGCTTCCCAATGTTCTTTCTCGGGGTTGTTCATGAACCTGCTAACAACTCCCACTACTTGAGTAATGTCTGACCTCGTGCTCACCATAGTATACATGAGACTCCCAATAGCCGACACGTATGAGACTTTAGTCATGTAGTCTTGTTGCTCCTGCGTCTTCGCACCTTGCTCCTTAGAAAGTTTGAAGTGGTTGGCTAATGGAGTGTTAATCGGCTTAGCACCTCCCATACTTAATTGATCAAGTACCTTGACTATGTACTATGCCTGTGACAAAACTAGTTTCTTGTTTTCCCTGTCACACTTTATTCTCATGCATAGGATTTGTTTTGCAGCTCCTAAATCCTTCATGGCAAATTTTGTAGACAGTTGTCTTTTGAGATCTGAGATGTCCTTCATGCTTGATCCGGCCACAAGCATATCATCAACGTATAGAAGAAGGATGATTTACGACGTATCAAACTTCTTCAAATAGCAACAGTGGTTTGCATAACATATCTTAAAACTGTTTTTCGACGTGAAACTGTCGAACTTCTTGTACTACTGCCTCGGGGCCTGCTTCAGGCCATAGAGACTTTTCTTCAGTCTACACACCTTGTTCTCCTTTACTTGTGCCATGTATCCTGTCGGCTGATGCATAAATATCTCTTCTTTAAGGTCTCCATGAAGAAAGGTTTTTTTAACATCTAGCTGCTCTAGATGTA
This sequence comes from Magnolia officinalis, assembly GCA_021015155.1. Classification (NCBI taxonomy): domain Eukaryota; kingdom Viridiplantae; phylum Streptophyta; class Magnoliopsida; order Magnoliales; family Magnoliaceae; genus Magnolia; species Magnolia officinalis. The sequence continues at coordinate 46,667,746 of JAJHSJ010000016.1, forward strand.
AGTTCTCTGTAGCCATTATACTCAAGACCATGCGAATTGTAGACATTTTCACCACTGGTGAAAATATTTCAGTGAATTCGATACCTGCCTTTTGTTGGAACCCCTTGACAACCAATCTATTCTTGTACCGTTTCGAACCATCAAACTCCTCCTTCAGTCTGTAAACTCACTTGTTATGAAAAGCTTTATTACCCTTAGGTAGAGTGAGTAGCTCCCATGTACGATTAAACTCTAGATAGTCCATCTTATCATCCATGGCCTGCTCCCACTTAACCCATGTATCTAACTGTAGTGCCTCTTCAAAACACTCAGACTCACCATTATCTGTCAGCAATAGATAATGTAAGGAGGGTGAGTATCGGACCTTGGGTCTCCTCTCCCGAGTAGACCTCCTCACAACCGGTGTTTGCGGCTCTGCCTCATTATACTCCTATGCATGTTTATCCTGTTGCACTGTAACACCCGTGTCTGGTAACTCTTCCAACTCTACAAATTCTTTCTCATCGGCCTTATTTTGCTATACATTGTCCTTATGCATCACCTTTTCATTGAAGACTACATCTTTACTTTTGATGATTTTTCGGTTCTCTGTATCCCAAAACCTATTGCCAAAATATGCTGCCCGTATCCTATAAATGTGCACTTCCTGGACTTCGCATCCAACTTGTTTCTGTGCTCTGCATCAATGTGAACATATGAAGTGCAACTGAACACTTTGAGATGTGCAAGGTTCACTTCTTTCCCAATCCACATTTCTTCTGGTAGCCCATCATCCAATGGTGCTGAGGGACTTCTATTGATGAGATATGCGACAATATTTATAGCATCTACCCAAAACATCTTGGGCAACCCTGCATGTAATCTCATGCTCATGGTGCGCTCTAGGATGGTCCTGTTAATGCGCTCAGCCACACCGTTCTGCTGTGGTGTCCCTAGAATCGTTTTCTATGTTTGATTCTATTTGCTGCCTAATACTCTTCAAACCTCTTATCACAATATTCTCCCCCATTATCTGATTTGAGAAATTTTACTGTTTTACCTGTCTCATTTTCTACCATTACTTTTCACTTCTTAAATACATCATATTTATGCTTTAAGAAATAGACCCACAATTTTCTACTAGCATCATCAATAAAAGAAACAAAATAAGGTGAGCCACCAAGAGATGACACCTGTGTCGGTCCCCATACATCAGTGAGTACAAGCTCTAACAGATGAGTCTCTGGAGCGCGTCCTGTTTTCTTGAAGCTTACCCTCTTCTGCTTGCCATATATGCAATCCTCGCAAAATTCCAAGTCAATAGACTTCAGCCTTGGTAGCTTCCCTTTTGACAATAGCACTTTCATCCATTTCTCACTCATATGTCCCAACCTCTGATGCCATAACTGCTCATTCACACCAGTTGATGCGACTACGAGTGAACTATACGATCCTTAAGTCACGTACAAAGTACATTCTTTCTTGCCTCAAGATATCACCAAGGCACCTTTTGTGATCTTCCAGGAATCACAAGTGAATGTCGTCACATATCCGGTATCGGCCAACTGCTGCATCGAAATCAAGTTTCGTTTTGAACTTTATACATGTCTGACATCTTTCAATTTCAAAGTCGTTCCGTCTTTCTGACTTATATGAACATCTCTCTTTCCAACAATACTCCACGGCTCATCATTACCTAGGTAGACTCTCCTGAAGTCACCTGACACATAATCACGCAGAACTTCCTTACACGAAGTGGCATGAAATGAAGCACCCAAGTCTATGACCCAAGACTCGTTCCTCACATCAAGAGACAAGATCAACGCCTTTATGTCACTCTCCTCAATAGATTCACTGAATCCTTCATGCCTTGAGAGCTTCCTTCTTGTTTCTTAAGGGCCCTGCAATCACCTGTCGAGTGCCCTTCTTGCCGCAATGCCAACACCCGTTTGTCTTACGGTCCCTTGGACTTCTTCCTCAACTTAGAACATCCTTGTTTATTGCCTTCTTTATTCAGCGATCTTCCTCTTCCTTCAACGTTTAGAGCATTCCCTAAATTCCCTGAAACTCCTGATGTTTTTCTTCTAGATTTTTCGCTGAGAATTAGACCGACCACATCATCAAATTTTAGCTTTGTCGACCCTGAAGAATTACTCACAGTAATCACCAAACCATCCCAACTGTCTGACAAACTGGACAAGATCAATAACGCCCTGACCTCGTCTTCAAAAATAATGTCAACAGATTCCAATTGGCTCGTGAGTATATTAAACTTGTTTAGATGTTCAGCCACACTCCCACCATCTGACATCTTCATGTTGAATAGCCATTTCATAAGATGAACTTTGTTGGACGCTGAGAGTTTTTTATACATCGTAACTAGGGCTTCCATTAATTCTTTTGTGGTCTTTACCTTGGATATATTGAAGGCGAAGCTCTTAGACAAAGAAAGTCGGATCGTTTTTAAAGCCTTCCGATCCAATAAAAACCATTCATCATCTGTCATCTTCTCTGGTTTCTTGTCTTTTCCTCCTAGAGGAATATAGAGGTCCTTCTGATACAGATAATCCTCCATCTGCATCTTCCATAAGGCAAAGTTTGAACCATCAAACTTATCAATTCTAGTCTTCCCTTCTTCCGTCATCGCTCCCACTTGAACTAAACCAATAGCTCTGGTACCAATTATTGCGCAGCACGCCAACAACTCTAATGAACCGAGATCCAATCTCCAATCTCACCCACAAATGATAAACAAGAAGAAATATAATCTAGAAGAAGAATCAAAACATACGAAACAAACCACAAGACAGAATATACGTGGAAAAACCCCAATAAGGGTAAAAAAATCACGGGTGCAACTTCCATGATGAAGAAAACGAGATTACAAGCAATATACTAACCTCTTGATGCTCCCATGCATAGAGATAACCCTTAGCCTAATTTAGAAAACCCTTTCTCATACACTAAAATAGCCTTAGGAACCCTTATTTATAATTTAGGCAACTCCCTTTCGTACCTTGGCAAAAATTGCCTCAAATTTATGCAGTCCGCACCAAATCTCCGCAAAATCTGCGTAACCTCGACTAGTTGAGAAAGGTCCTCGACCGGTTGAGCATGGGCATCGACTAGTCGAGCACCACGGACCAAAAAACACTTTTGTTCGCTGGACTTTGAGTCGAGCAAATCCTCGACTAGTCAAGTGGGCTACTTAACCGGTCGAGCAGCCCACTCGACTGGTCGAGCGACACTCTGGTGTGCTAGCTCCACACCTCAACAAAATCTAGTACACTTATGGGTTGAATACTTTATACTTCAAGAGTGGAGTAGAGAAATTTAACCACTATATATACTTGTATTTGAGATTGCCTTTTGAGCATTTGTTTAATTATACTTATGTAATTGTTTAGTTGAATTATATGTATGCATGATTAGATGAATGCTATAGAAGTTAATAGATAACATATCACACATATACATCTATAGTATCTTATATATACTAGTTACTTAATTGCCACATCTTTGTAGTATATGTGATTGGACCCACTATTAGTTTGGAAGCCTTAATGTTACATTTTTTTTACTTACTTTAATTAACATATTAATTTAAGCAGGTAATTGGATTTAAAGGCATAAATTTTATTTGGTCTAATCACCCCCCTACAATATATCCATTCATTCTATAGCTCCGCCAATCTTTCGCGTATATCCCGTGGACTCGCCATGTGTATTTCAAGGTCTAGCCACAACCAACTTTCCTTTGTATGTCC
>JAJHSJ010000016.1:46671591-46724177 GCA_021015155.1 Magnolia officinalis
ACCACATTACAACTCGCTGATCATTCTGTTTGTAGACCAATAGGGATAATTGAGGATGTCTTAGTTTAGGTTGACTGATTCTACTACCCTGTAGATTTCATCATCCTAGATACTGAACCCGTCAATAATGGAAGCACTCAGATTCCCGTCATCCTTGGTCGCTCATTCCTTGCCACTTCAAATGCAATTATCAATTGCAGGAATGGAGTCATGAGAATGTATTTTGGGAATAGGACATTGGAGTCAAACATCTTTTTCAATAACGACAGAAACTCAGAGGATGATGACGATTTCCACGACATTAACATGATTGATTCTTTCGTGGAAGATAGAACGCCTCTGACCTTATCCTCTGACCCTCTAGAGACGTGCCTGACACACTCCCATGACTTGGATGATGACATGATTAGGTAGACGTGTGCCTTGCTTAATACTGCTTCGGTACTTGAAGTTAACTAGTGGAGGCCACAATTTGAAGAATTGTCCCAAACTGATGTCGTGCCTCTGCCGTTTAACCTCAAGCCACCAAAGCTTGACCTAAAATCTTCGCCCTCTGATTTGAGATATGTCTATTTAGGTCAAGATGAGACATACCTAGTGGTGATCCCTACCCACCTGGAGAAAGAACAGGGGAGTATGCTCATAGCTACTCTCATTGAGCATAAGGGAGCTATGGGATGGACGATAGCGAACCTCAAGGGAATTGACCCCTCGATTTGTACTCATCGCATATATCTTGAGGATAATGCGAAGACCTCACGACAATCACAACGTAGACTCAATCCTAACATGAAAGAAGTGGTTAAGGCCGAGGTTCTGAAACTATTGGATGTGAGTATCATATACTTTATATCTGATAGTAAATGGGTGAGTCCAACTCAGGTGGTTCCTAAGAAGTCCGAAATCACCATCGTAGCCAATGCCATTAATGAACTCGTACCAATCAGAGTTACTACTAGTTGGAGAATGTGCATTGATTACAGGAAACTGAATACTGTCATCACGAGGAAGGACCACTTTCCTTTGCCCTTCATTGATCAAATCTTGGAAAGGCTAGCTGGTCATTCCTATTATTGTTTCCTTGACGGGTATTTGAGATACAATCAGATTGAAATCGCCCCTGAGGACCAGGAAAAGACCACATTTATATGTCTCTACGACACCTTTGCCTACAGAAGGATGTCATTCGGGTTATGTAATGCCCCCGTCACCTTTCAGTGATGTATGATGAGTATCTTTTTTGACATGGTGGAGAAATATCTAGAGGTCTTCATAGACGATTTCTCTATTTTCGGTTCATCTTTCAGCGAGTGCTTAAAGAGTCTTAAATGTGTGCTGAAAAGATGTGAAGAAAAGAATCTGATACTTAATTGGGAGAAGTGTCATTTCATGGTTCAGAAGGGAATTGTCCTTAGGCATATCATCTCGTCCAAGGAAATCGAGGTAGATTAGACAAAAATTGATCTTATCTCTAACCTACCTCTACCCAAGAACATTAGAGACGTGCGATCTTTCTTAGGACATGCAGGGTTTTACAGACGATTCATAAAGGACTTTAGTCTCCTCTCTCATCCTTTATGTAATCTTCTTCAAAAGGATGCACCATACGAGTGGACTAAGCAATGCCGGGAAGCTTTCACCAAGCTTAAGGGTATGTTAACCACTACACCTATCATGCAGCCACCCGGTTGGAGCCTTCCTTTTGAACTTATATGCGATGCTTCTAATTATGCTCTTGGAGAAGTTCTAAGTTAGAGAAAAGATAAGAGGCCTTACGCTATTCATTATGCGAGTAGGACTCTAAATCCTGCCCAAGTGAAATACTCGACTACGGAAAAGGAACTCTTAGCCGTAATGTTCGCCTTGAACAAATTTAGGTCCTATCTATCGGATCCAATATCATTATTTACACAGATCATGCGGCACTTAAGTATATTCTTTCTAAGAATGATTCTAAGCCCCGCCTGATAAGATGGATCCTTCTACTCCAAGAATTTGATTTAAAAATTAAAGATAAAAATGGAGTAGAGAACGTAGTGGCCGATCACATTTCTTGCCTTAATATCTCTGATTCCCTTGCGGTGACCCATATCAATGACATGTTCCCTGATGAACAATTGTACAGAGTCTCCCATTCACCTTAGTTTGCTGATATTGTTAATTATCTTGCCACAGGTTTTATACCGACACATTGGACCGTACAAGGTAAGAAGAAATTCTTTACCGAGGTGCGCAACTTTTTCTGCGATGATCCATATTTGTTTAAATATTGTCCAGACCAAATCCTAAGGAGATGTGTGCCAGACGATGAGCATCAGAGTGTCATCTCCTTCTATCACTCATAGGCCTGTGGTGGTTACTTTTATATTGAAAAGACCACGGCCAAGATTCTGGAGTGTGGCTTTTATTGGCTCACTATGTTCAGGGACACTCATGAGTTTTGCAAGGCTTGTGAGTGTTGTCAGAAATTGAGAGCATTGTCTCATCGAAATATGATGCCTTTGAATCCCATCCTTATTATAGAAGCATTTGATTACTAGGACATTAATTTCATAGGACCATTCCCCCAATCCTTTGGAAAATTGTATATTTTGATTGTATTAGACTATGTCATTAATGAGTCGAAGTGATTCCGTGCCAAAACAATGACCATCGCACAATCATTAAATTCTTAAAAGAGAACATCCTTTCTCGGCTCGGAACGCCTCGAGCCATCATTAGTGATGGGGGCTCACACTTTTGTAATAGACCATTCGAGAGCTTAATGAAGAAATACGGTATCTCTCATAAGGTGAGCACCCCATACCATCCACAGACAAGTGGACAAGCTGAGATTTCCAATAGGGAGATCAAATATATCCTGGAGAAAACGGTTAACCCTGATCATAAGGATTGGTCAACCCGATTGACCGATGCCTTATGGGCATACCGTACTGCTTTTAAAACCCCTATTGGAACGTCTCCCTTTAGACTTGTCTATGGGAAGGCCTGTCACTTGCCTGTGGAGTTGGAACATAAAGCGTACCGGGCGATCAAAAATCTGAATTTCAATCTGGACAACGCTGGCTCGTTGCGCGAACTTCAGTTGAATGAACTTGAAGAAATCCGGAATGACACATACGAGAACTCGAGAATTTACAAGGACAGGATAAAGGGGTTTCATGATCAACATATTTTGCGAAAATCATTCACGTTAGGTCAGAAAGTCCTTTTGTATAATTCTTAACTACATCTCTTTCCGGGTAAGCTCAATCTCGTTGGACCGGACCTTACATTGATGTCACTACGTATCCTCATGGGGCCGTCAAGATAAGAGATCCCGACAATGGCAAGGAGTTTAAAGTAAATGGACATTGATTAAAGCCATTTGTCGAGAAATTTGATTCAGAGGACCTGTCCATGCCTCTGACTGATCCTGTTTACCAGGATTGATCTCCTAGTCTGATGGAGGTATAAGTAAGTTTATCGCTTTCATAGGACTAGAATAGTTTGCTTTATGATGTTCTAGGATAGACGGTTTTATGTTGTTAGCATAGTTTGCTTGATACGTTGTCATTAGGTTAGTTTGCTTTCGTGTTTTCACTCTCGTGCTAACCTGCTCTCACACTGCGATCTCTTGAAAAATCTCTCTTGATTCCTTTATTCAGGTATTATCTTCCCATCATGTTTTATTTACTTTCGTTGTCCAATGTGCATTGCATGCTCATATATTTTTTACATTGAGGACAATGTAGATTTTAGGTTGGGGGTGAGAGATTAGGTTACCTAATCAGTATTTTCTTAGTCTTGAGCAGAAATCTGTGAAAATTTTTCAATATTTTTTCTAGAATTTCTTGTGAACTCGAAGTGATTTTGACGGCCATCTTGGACTTAGAATTACAAGATACGTAATGTTTGTAAATTATGACTTTTGGATTCAGTTATCTATTAGATTTCATAGTTAAGTTCGAACTGGTAATCCATGCTTAGAAGTTTTAAACATTGATTGAGTCATGAATTCACAGGATACATCTCGATTGTACATTAAAGTTTCAGTTCGATATTGAATTGTAACTTGGTGATCATTAAGCATAGAAGGAACCAACCTAGGGAATTTGTCCATCCTGTTCAATAAGAAGAATATAGAAAAAAAAAGATGTTTTTGAAAAAAAAAAAGAGAAAAAAAAAAAAAAGAAAGAAAAAGAATGAAAGAATGAAAGAAAAATAATACCCAACTAAAAAACAGTTGTCATCGAAAAGGGTTGGGCGAACGGTCTTCATCATAGGTTTGCTCCCTATAGGTGAGGATTCGTTTCCTTTCTCGGCTGATATTCAGAAAAGGTTGAACGAATGGTCTTCACCATAAGTTTGCTCCCTATAGGTGAAGATTCAATTCCTCTCCTTAGAATTACCTGTAAAAGGGTGACATAAAGTGAAAGCCATCGATAGAAAGATCGAAGCTAGAAGAATAAAAAGAACTATAAGCCAAGTTCTGATTTAGGTTTTGGTTGTCCTGAATGCTCTTTGATTGTCAATGTTATCATGGAAATTGACGATTGAATCTCTTAATGATGATAAGTCGAGATTACACTATACACCATGGAACTCAATGTTTAGAATTTTTCTAAATTGATGGATTAATACTTTGAATGTGGCTATGGAATTTACCGTGCGCTTGAGCATAGGAGAAAGTAATGCCCAACATTCATGAATCTTAGAATTCCAGAATCTGGATTGCTTTTCAAAAATCACCCGGGTTTATAGAAATTTTCTTATCATTCTCAACGTATTTTTCGCATACTTTGCTCGGGACTAGCAAGATGCTGGTTGGGGGTTGTGTTAAGGGTCAAATATTGCATATCAGACCCCAGTTATTGCTTGGATTTACGAACATGGTACTGTTTAATGACCCAATTTAATCGTGTTTGTGATGCAGGGTGTATTTACGAGCTTGGATTGAAATAGGATGTTAAAAGCATGGATTTAACACACATGAGTCACCAAGGCAAGGGACAGACCCCAGGGGACTAAGATCGACGGATTTACACGCCAGAGATCCAAGAAAATCGAGAAACTGGAGCTCAAGTGGCCTAAAAGTCAGCCAGAATGCAAGATCACAGGGTTTCCACCATCCGTTCGGCTCGAGACTTCATATTTGGCCTGAGGACCATAAATTAACCGTACATGTCAAATTTCAGCCATTGGATCCTTGTGAAAGTGGCCCAATAGACAAATCAACCCCTAAAATCCTGATTTGGAGCCCGCCTAATATCTGGATATTCTTCAAATTCAGTTTTAACCCCTTAAATGATGCGATAAAACGGATGAACAGAGCAGATTTCTCATGAACATCATGCTGGACCCCACACGTACACTACGTGTACATAGGGTACACGTGCACCAACCGTGCATCATTACAGCCAAAGTCAGTCAGCGCAACCTGACCGACTTCTTCTTCGAAATTTAAAAAATGTAACAGCGCTTACGCTGACCAACGTCGATTTCATGCAGTAGGCCCACCCCTCATTCAAAGCATCAATCTGGACCGTCCAAGGTGTTTGGGGGGGGGGGGGGGGGGGGGTAGGTATTACCCTCGCCTTGGTGTCTTTTTGCCACCATGCAAGCTGTTGTAAAATCCTAACCATTAAATGTAAGATGGACGGCGGAGTAGACAAGCTCATGGGCCACATTGATTTCACTACAAAAACACTCCTTCCTGGATGGTTTTTTGTCCTGAAACCAATGGACGGACTAAATTTTCCACTTGGCTTCAATAATGGGCCAACGCATGTAACAGAGTTGACTTGCCGCGACTCTGTTTCGTAACAGGGACTTACGGTCGATCTTGATGGGCCACCAATCCCTGACTATCGATCCGATCTAAACCGTCCATTCGAACCAACGAGGGTCTAAACTCAGATCTAGTTGTTCTTGGCCTGAAACATGCCAGAAAGAGATTGCAAATGTGCTGAATGGCAAAATCGTTGCCGCAAGATCAATCAAGTGGGCCGCATCAAGGGCAAACCAAAACCATACATGTCTGACCGGTTTTCCATGCACAATCCAATGAACTGATTGGATCTTGCGAGCAACACCAAGAAATGGGCCCCGACAACATCCAGCGTCAGTTCGATGGCGCTGCTTGCGCACGTTGCTGCGTAAGAAATCCACCGACTTCTCTCCCTTTCGCACCGACCTGTTGCTACAGAAATTCCCCACTGACCTTACGCTCCGAGCCGATTTCTATCAGCTATAAAAGAGAGAGGAGAAGAAAAGGAAAGGCATTCAATTTCCATCTGGAACGTGAACGTGCGAGCAGAGACAGGGAGTAGAGGTTTTTGTTATTTTTCTTTTTTTATTTTGAGGTATAGTGCAATCATGTCCATGGGTTGCTAAACCTCTTAGCTAGGGCTAAGAGGTGAAGCTTGTAGCGTATAGGAGACTTTTTGCTTGTGCTTTTTGTTTAGACTGAACTGATGTTGATTTTGATTTAATTAAGGGAATGTTTTTAGTTTTTAATGGTCTGTTGTGACTAAATTACAATGGGTCTGCGATAGCTTTGAGCATGCTCCTTTTCTTTTTATGATAATGATGTCAGGAAGCCCTGTTGTTCACCATCGTCTCCTAGGCATGGTTGGATAACGAAACCCTTCCTAACCTTCATATATCCTCTGGTTGGTTGTTAATTAGTTTAATTCTATTGTTCACTTTGTCTCCTGGGCATAGTTTGGTGACGGAATCCATTCTAATTCTTATACCTTTCATTTCTCGAAAACTAGATCAAAGGAAGTTCACTTTTGATTTTCATGGTTACACCCTCTAACTGGACGAAGATGGGACTCTAAGTCCAGTTGAGTTCTTGAAGTAGGCACAAGATGTCCTTGTTCTCTACAAGTGGATCCTCTGAATCCCTAGTTTCCTTCCTCTGAATTCTCTAAGTTTTAGATAAATATTTCATCATTATTCTCTCAATTATATTCGAGTTAGATTTCATCTTAGTCTAGTTTTAGTTCGATTTAGTTTCAGATTACGTACAGGTTCCATTCCCTTGGGATTAGACCTCGGTCTCACCGAGTTTATTACTACATCACAACCTTATACTTGAGGAGTAAACAGTACTCGGCCTCTGTCGTCGACAATGCTACGACCTTCTGTAGCTTGCTCTGCTAAGACACCGCTCCCCCTATAAACGTGAACATGAACCCTGATGTAGACTTCCTGGAGTATATGTCACCTGCCATATCTGCATCTATGTAGCCTTCTAACAAAGGTTTTCTGTCACCATAACATAGGCTCAAGCTAGATGAGCCTCTTAGATACCGCAATATCCACTTCACCACTGTCCAATATTCTTTCCCAGGATTGGTAAGATACTGGCTGACAACACCCACCGCATGTGCTATGTCTGAGCGTGTACACACCATAGCATACAGCAAACTTCTTACTGCCGACGCGTAGGGTATCTTCGGCATCTCATCCACCTTTGCCTTCGTCTTAGGACACTGCCTATCGCTCAATCTTAAGTGACCATCTAGTGGAGTACTGACCGGCTTCGCTGCATTCATATTAAACCGCTCTAGGACTTTTTCAATATACCGCTCTTATGACAACCAAAGCTTCTTGCTATTTCTGTCACGAGTTATCTGCATTCCTAGGATGTATTTAGTCAGGCCTAAGTATTTCATCGCAAACGACTTGCTCAACTTCTATTTCAGCCTGTCAATCTTCTTGATGTTTTTTCCCATGATGAGCATGTCATCAACGTATAACAGCAGAACTAAAAAATCACCATCTGAGAACTTGCGCGTGAACACACAGTGGTCCGATTCCGTTCTGTCATACCCATGCTTCAACATAAACGAATCGAACTTCTTGTACCATTGTCGTGAAGCTTGTTTCAACCCATAAAAGTTCTTCATCAGCCTACACATCATATGTTCTTTGCCCTTGACTTCGAACCCCTCTGGTTGGCGCATGTAGATGATCTTCTTCCAGGTCACCATGGAGAAAGACAGTTTTAACATCTAACTGCTCTATCTTCAGATCCATGTTAGCCACCAACCTAAGCAACACCCGTATGGATGTCATCTTCACCACTGGTGAGAATATCTCCTCGAAGTCTATGCCTTTCCTCTGACCAAACCTTTTCACCTCAAGTCTGGCCTTGAACCTTGTCTGTGAATTCTTCTGTTCAATCTTCTTTCTGAACACTCACTTGTTGCTCAGAGTTTTCTTGCCCTTAGGAAGTTTCACCATATCATAAGTGTGGTTCTTATGTAAGGCCATAGGCTAGCGGCTGAGGTCTCCATAGACACATGGTGGAATATGGAATCGTCCAACCATTGTCTAATAAACCCCACCGCCTTTCGGTCCAATTTCTTCCAATCATCATTTGACATATCCTTTGACTTTGCTGATATGTATTGAATTGGAGAATACAAGTCCTTGCGATAGAGCAAGTCCTCCATCTTAGCCTTCCATATGGTCCAGTTAGAACCATTGAGACTAATCATCCTTGATGAGCCACCTTCTATAATTCAAACCGATCCCACTCCGTTCAATAAACTAATATCTCTGATACCACTTTGTTAGGGGCCGTTGCACAAAACCTTAGGATCTAGCCTCCCAAAAACACCAGAATTATGGGATAATAAAGCAATGAAATAAATTAAAGCACAAACCATACGACACAAGAGATTTTTACGTGGAAAACCCTCAAAGAGGTAAAAACCACAATACCTAGTCCAGAGCAACAATCCATTATGAAGTAGAACGTTACAACCGATCACAAGCACACACCGCTTGGATCAAACCTTCTTCACTCAAGTAAGAGCAGATGAACAATAAGAGAATAAAAGAAAAATAGAAAGATCTCACCGATCACGAGGACGTAGAAGTGTTGAGACGTCGATTACGAATTTTCTCTTCCACAAGCTTCCTCTTTCTCTCCTTCTCTCTCTCTCTCTCTCTCTCTCTCTCTCTTCTCTCACACACACACACACACACACACACACACACACACACACCTTGGTCGTGAAAACCCTTAAAATACCCTTCTCAATCCCTAGAAAAGCCCTAGGGACCTCTATTTATAGTTTAGGTAACTTGCTTCCGCACCTATTTGAAAACCGCCTCAAATTTACGCAGTCCGTACAAAATTCGGAATGAATCTGCGTAACCTCGACTGGTCAATCACTGTTCACTCGACTGGTCGAGCCAGGCCCTTGATTGGTCAAGCACTGTTCATTGAGCTTACTGGACTTTGAGTCGAGTGACCCTCGACTGGTCGAGCACTGTTCACTCAACCGGTCGAGCAGTCCACTCGACTGGTCGAACAGTGCGGTGAAACACTCCGATTTTTAACCGGCTGCACTATCTCTCCTTTGAATTGAGGAGGAAAACCCCATCACTGTGTACTTGACATTGCGCCGAAACTGATGGCTAACCCCAAAAACTATACAACCTTAGGAAACCAGTTGTCATGAACTGGAATTGTTTTGAGCCTGACTAAGACTTTGTGCGTGCACCCCAGCTACCCATACGTGTACGTACTTCCCTCACCCGCACAAGTTCACGCATATGCGAACTCTTGTGAGTGAGCATGCTTTCATCCTACACATATGCACACAAGGCAATAAGAGGAAGTTTGACCAAAGACCAAAAAAAAAAAGAAGACCATTGACCCTAATTTGTGCCTTACCATCATTTCTTATAGTAGGCTTTGACCTAGTCAAACCTACGTAGCAAAAGGCCCATGGCCCATTCCAACACTTCTCACTCTCTCTTACATTACTTACCCTCAAATCACGCCGTCCACTAAGTAGGCCTCTCTCTCTCTCTCTCTCTCTCTCTCTCTCTCTCTCTCTCTCTCTCTCTCTCTCCACATGCACCAATGTATGTTATTCACCTCATCTCCCATCTCCCTTTCTACTAATGCATGCACCGATGAAGCCTAGCTACATCTCCGTACATAATTTTCAACTAACTCACCTAACCCAATAGAGTTAATATATTCACAATCCTAAGTTCTAGTTAGTTCTCTGCGTATTTAGAGCTTATAGCAAAAGACAAAGAGAGAGAGAGAGAGAGAGAGAGAAAGAGATGAGAGAGAGAGAGAGAGAGAGAGAGAGAGAGAGAGAGAGAGAGAGACTCCATCAAAGTTCGAAAGCCTATTTTATTTTCATTTTTATTGTTTATAGTAAGTTTTGGTTCGATCATAACTTTTGATCATTTGAGTATTTTAGAGTCGTGCTCAATGTGAAAAAGGGCTTATAAAAATTAGGAAAATAACATGGTTAGGCCAAATTGGACACTTATTATTTTTGACCCAAAACCATGCAGTAGAAATTATAAGTCTATAAATAGTAAATTATAACAGTATATAAATAGTAAGTTCACTATTTATAGTAAGTCATGTTTTTAGAGTTTGAGTTGAAGTTGGATTCTGAAATAGGTTTGATATCAAAATTCGTTTTTACCATCAATCAATTTATTTTCAATTTTATTAAAATTTATTTCTTTTTCCTTGTGGATTCGAAGAATCTCGGTGATGAGTCCAGAGAACTTCGTGGTTTCGGAGTAACTATTCAATAAGGAAGACAATGTTCTTTTTTATTTTATTTTATTTTTGAGAGGAAACATACATAGAACACACATATAGTAACTGCTACCTCTCTACCATTATCTTGTTCGTTGCATTAGAATTTCATTTATTCTCTTCTCCACCGCTATCTTGTTGGTTGCATTAGAATTTTATTTAAATAAATTAAATTTCAATTGGATATGCTTAGGAGGATTAGTTTAAATTTCAAAATATTTGAATTTTAGTTGCTTTTATTTACTAGAATTAGCCTCATGTGAATATTTAAATTGTTAGGAATAATCATTAAATTTTATAGATTTGGTTGGAAAATCGAAGGAAAATTACGCCTTAAGATTTATCTTATTATTATTATTATTATTAAATTTTACTTATGATCCGTGACTATAATAGGCCCTGAGAAAGATACTCTTAAAGAGTAAAGCTTCTGTGGTGGGGAAAGAGTTCCTAGAAGAGGACATGCCATTTATCCTTTAAAAAAACATGACAGCTAGATAGGAATCAACCCATCATTAAAAAAACTAAAAAATATATATATATATATATATGTAAATCATTGAAGGAGCAAATGTTAGGAATTGGATTCCCATGAATTTATTTCCCACGTAATATTCCCAGCAGCCAAACGATTCCTTAACAATCGTCCATTTGCATCATAAATACATAGCTAGACTGATTACGGACCAACTGACCCAAGTACCACATAAATAAACGGTCTATACATAGAGCTGATCTCTCTCTCTCTCTCTCTTAGTTGGGCCTGGTCAGGCATAAGCCTGCTCAACACTAAAGAACCTAGCTAGGTTCTCTCTCTCTCTCTCTCTCTCTCTCTCTCTCTCTCTCTCTCAATCACTTGGGCTTGGTTAGACCCAGTCCTGCTCAACACTTAAGAACTAAGGCCCAAGCCCAATCCAAACTTGGTCTAGAACAACAAGTCGAAGTGGGAAGCACTTGCACAAAGAAGTTGATGTAGAGCAGGTTGCGGATAATTTCATGTCCAAGATGGACTAGAAAAGGCCCAATCAGAGACAGAGATTATCTGGACCGTCAGAGCGTAAAACAGACTTATCTCGCAAACTAGAATGAGCTATTGGACATACCATATATGATTTTGGGATAGGACGAGCTACTTTAGCCACCCAACCCCACTATGCCGGGCACCGAATTTTTGAAATACCATTAGATCGACGGTTGAATTCCTGTTTTAATTTCATTTTTACTATTTATGGTAAGTTTGAATTTGAGTATAACTCTTCATCAATTGGGTTTTAGGAGTTGTGCCCAACATTAAAAGTGCTTAGAATAGTTAGGGGAACACCATGGTTCTGCCAAATAGGACACTTACTATTTTTGGCCGAAAACCATGTGCACTAGTACGAATCATGACCATCTATTACTATTTATAATAAGTCTTGATTTTTAGGAGTTTTACTTGTAGTTTAATTATGAAACTTCCCCCTAGGGTTCGTAGCCTTATTTAAAGAGTTGTAATCTTGTTTTTCATCATCAATAAATTATTTCGAATATTTTAGAATTATTTCTTTTTTTTTTTTTTTTTCCTCGTGGATTCAATGTTTCTTTGTGATGAGTCTAGAGAAGTTCCATAAAGGAGTCCAGAGAAGTTCCGAAAATTTGAAACAATTATCCCTCGAGTAAGATAGTACTCGACCTCCCGTCCTTCCCTGCATCATAAGTGCACATTATCAAAAAATGAAATCTATGATTTACATTCAAGATTGATAATTTCTTAATTAAGGACTGGAACGGTATATTTAAAGGATATGACACATGCAAATATAAAGTTGAGTTGGGCCAGTCCGGGCTAAAATGACTTGAGCCCAAGCTAACTGGAAATTGATCGGGCCATCCATGCAATGTGTAAGCCCACCAGTGCATAGGCCAAGCTTGAAACTCCAAGCCTGGCCCAAAGCAATCTGGGCCATTGCCTGGCCCATTGCAGTGAGCTGCCCGGCCCATTGTAACCCTTCTCTCTCTCAAAAACAGATCACTGGATTTCAAATAGAAATTTCTCCTCCTGAGCGTAAACCCTAAGCCGTACACTAACATAGCACATCGAGAAGGAAGAAACTCTCTATTTAAACGACTCTCTCGACTCGACAGACTGTTGGGCGGAGTTTTCCGAATTCTGGTTTCGTAATTTTCGCACTCTCTTTGATTTCCAATTCTTCCTAATTTTTATTTTATTTTTTACATTTTCTTTTCCTTTACTTTCAGATCCGTTTCACACCAAGTTGCCCAATTTTGGATTCAAATGCTGTAATGGAAAATGCTTCTGGGAAAATGCCGGCAGACAGCAGAGGGGTGAAAAGATCGTTGGCGGAATTGGAAGGTAGCCTATCGAAGAGGAATTAGATGATCCTTGATTCAAAGATACGAACAGCAGATGCCGATCGTTCAGTGATCCAGAATGTTGGTCTGTTGGGCTTCACTGCGATGGACCCTGCAGCTAATGCCTTCCAGAGAAGAAGATCCTAGCCCTTAATCTTGCATCTGTGATTGTCCCATCGAGAAGATCTGTTGGGCATTTTCCATCATCGGTGGGGCCAAGGAACACCGGTTTGGATCGCTGAAACATGGATTTCTTTTCTGTAGACTGGAAATCGAATTCGTCTATGTCGTATCACCCACCGATGATCAATTTTCAGCTTTTGATTGGTTAAGGAACATTGGTTTGGATTGCTGAAAGATGGGGTTTTTTTTTGTATAGACTGGAAACACAAATTCCTCTGTATTTATTCACTCACCCATGATTGATTTTCGGCTTTTGATCATTCGAATTGCTCATGCTTTCAGTTTTCTTCAGCAGGAGCAGTCTCTGAGCGTTGTTCAATCTCCGACTTGAGGGATTTGTGTGAAAAGCTCCAGCACTTCCTTGAGCAGACAAGAAATATTGTTGCGGCGGTCTGCACCATGCTTGAATTGAGGATTTCGAACTTGGGGCGGCTGAATTTTGCCCGCCGGTATTACCTTGAGCGTGCTTCCCGACGGTCATTAGAATTGGCATCGACGTTATCTGAGATTCGAACAGAGGTATCTGAGCTAAAAGACTCATTATCCTTTTCAGATTTTGATGTGGGGGCCAAGGAATATTTGTCAATTCTGAAGTCGGTCCTGCGCGTTCTGTCGGCTTTGTTGAAGATCACAGGGTGGCAGTTTTGATGTTCTGAGGAGACATTGTTTTTGGAGGTGGAACAATGCTTGAAACAGGAATTCCAGTTCCAGTATAAGTATACTCTGGTATGTTGGGATAGGAGTAGATTTTTCAACTGATGTGGTGTTGTTCATGTCGCTTTGTAGATAAGTAGCATTGTGTAGATATTGCACTGTGAAAACATATATTGTGTTTTTGTTTCAATTCACGATATCCCTCGTTATTCGTTGGTGTACCAGCTTGATGTTTGCTTCTTCTCATCTGCATGGTGCAGCCCAACTTATGCACGACTCAGATGTCCCATGCATAGTTGTAGATGTGGGATTAGGAAATCTTGATAGAGAAATCACTACACTGCATTGCTTTATATTTCTTGCTAGTTGTTGAAAATCATGTGAAATGACTATATGCTGTTAGAAATTGATAACTCTGGTTCTCTTCTTGTTTCAAGATGGTTTGTAGTTATTAAAAACAATAAGAATTCATTTCAAGCAGATCAATTGCTAGCAAAAATCCTTGATGGTCTACCTATGATATTAGTGCTCTGCTAAAGGTATAGTTTGGTTGACATGAAGAGGCTTCCGCTTCGCTCAGCACATTGTAATGTGGCCCACGTGCCTGATCCAGGCCATTTGTCAATTGTGCTCCATGGTTAGTGTACTTCTGGCCTAAAAATTGGGCTGGTTCACTCATCAGCTCGGTCACAAGTTTTGTTAGAAAAAATAGGCCATTCGAAAATCATGACTAATGCTCACAATGTAACATACATGTGGTCTGCTCGATTGGTGGGCTTGCCTAAGTTTTTTGTTTATGGTGGTCCACACTTGATGAATGGTCTAGATCTCATACATGTGCCACATTTTCACATTTGTGTCAAGGACCATTGTCCATCTCCCTCGTGTGAGTCCTGTTCTCAGCTTGTCTACATTTCTCCATCTCACTCAAATTAGTCCCCTTTGAGACAATTTCATGCTGATGTTACTCTCTAGAGGAAGGAAAACTTGTTTTGAATTAATCAAGAAGCGTTATGTGCTTCTTTGCAGGATCCGTTGACCTGATGGATGCTAACACGGATGAAGATTTCTTGAAAGTTCTCCCAGGTCAGGAGAGATTCTAGCCAGTCCATCTCGTGGGGTAGTTAAATTCTTTCAAATGATAAGGGACACACCTTATTGTAATAATCCACTTCAATATAGTTCTCCATTACTCCCTTTTCTCTCTGTTATTCTTTACCCTCTGCTAAATTAGCACAATAGTTCATCTTTCTTTTAGGACTAACTGCGTGAATGTTGACCGGGCTAAAAGCATGTAAAACATTTTAAACATCCTTGTATGTCCAGTTGAAGTTATTAGGAGCAATTCCTTTTCCTCTGCTAGGATTTTCAGGCTCTAGTTTTATCCTCTCTCTTTGAGTTTGTTTCAAAATTGCAGGAAGATGTATAAAATCATTCATACCTCCCTTTCTGTCCATTCTTCATGATTTCTTTCTTTGGCCAGGAAGACATAATCATGTTCCTCATCTTCACAACCATATAAAAGGTAATTTATCCCGATTCCCAAATCCGTCTAGAAACATGCTTGATGACCGTCTTCCCAAAGTCGGGAAAATTAGTTAGCCTTGCGTACATTATCTCATGAGATTTTCGTTGAACACAGGATAAGGATAAAACTTAAAAGAGTTCTCTCATTTTGTTTGTATGGTATCCCCACGCCTATATAGTGAGCACGGTGGGGATAAAGAGTTTGCATAAACAATAGTCAATGTGTTCAGTGTGTTAGTGCATGTGCATGTAGGAGTTTATATGTTTGGGCATGCATGGGAGTGTATTAGTGAAATTGGTTGTGTCATGAGTTGACAAAATTCCATGTAGATTTGCACATTCCTTGATGGAAGGTCCGAAAAGCATAGTGGAGCGGCAGAATTTTTCATACATGAGCCTTGTTACCTGCATTTCCTAACTCTTGATCTTTTGATTTACCTTTTGTTGCTAGCCTCCATTGAAATCATGCCGAAATATGGTTATGTTCTTTCAGTTTTGTAAGCACCCTATTTTTACGATTTTATGACTGAGCAATTCTTCCTCTGGAAGAAAACTGTTCAATGCTTGCTCACAACTCAGGATGCATGGATCTATTCGAGTTTGATATATCAACCTTGATGGCCTACACAAGGCTCCTATCATCAATCTTTTTGGGTATATCTGAGCTCTTTTATCTTGTCTCTATAGACTAGTCATGCTTCGTATGTTAGGTTTAATATTACTTGCTTGGTCCGCTTCTTGTGGCATTATCAATCTGCCAAGTCGATCGTACATTTCATCCACATTATGCATAGTGGCCATTCTTTTCTAGTTGCCATGATTGCCAAGTCTTCTACCATCTAAAATTTAACTCTTCCCATTGCCATAACCTAACCATGGACTAGTTGGAATGATCTCGATTAGATCTGACAGGTGAGTTGAAATGATTTACTTTGCAAAGGAAAGATCTCACTCAAGGGCATGTTCGTTTCCTTAATTACCTTCGTAATTACTTGTAAAGTTGCAATCATTACCCATAGATGTTGTTTGAGAGCGAGGGAATTCCCCAAGGCTGTGTAGTCAACATCCACTACAGCTATATCGGGGAAATCCTCTCAAAAGGTCAGATTCAAGCAGTGGATTTTAGATTCCCCGAATTACAACCGAAGAGACGTTACCTGTTAATGTTGTCGTGAGGTGTATGGAGTAACAGAAAATGCATCTGCTTCCTCCATAAATGTTTGTCTCTAACCCATTTCTCTTCCAACATATTTGAACCAAATTACAAAGAGGACCCCATTTTTAGCAAAGTACTTGACATGTGTGTGGATGGCCAAGATCCAAAGTGTGAATTCATCCTACATGATGAATATCCATTCACGGGTTCTTGCTAATGCATTCGTGAAGGATCAATGCGAGAGAAGATCCTATCTGAGTCACATGGGAGAAGTCTAGAACATGTACTTGACTTGGTACCATTACTAGCACAAGATCAAGTGAGCGAAGATGTTGATGCTTTCGCCGAGTATGTTTAAGACTTGCAAGCTCAAATAAAGAAAAAGATTGAGAACAACCACTGGGTACCAAGACGCTGCAAATGAACATCAACGTGAGAAAATATATAACGAAGGTGACTTAGTTATGGTCTATCTTCGCAAAGAAAGGCTTCCTAGGAGAACTTACAATAAGCTCAAGTCTAAAAAGATTGGTCGATGCTGGGTCAAGAGGTAGTTGGATAACAATGCCTATGAAATTGAGTCGCCAGGTGACTTAGATATCTCAGTGACTTTCAATGTGGCGGACTTATTCGAATACCATAGTGAGGCTTTTGATCTTTAAAATGAACCCATTATCAATATGGATAAATAACTCCTAAATAAATAGAAAGAATTAGTTGAACAAGTGTTGTGAATGAAGACTGCTAACAATTGACGGGGCCAATATAGGCAATATTTGGTGAAATGGAAGAACAAGCCCTATTTTGAATGCATATGGATCACATGCGACGAATTGATTTTTTTTTTTTTTTTATTAGGGCCTATACTACTTTTATGAAGTGTCCAACCCGTCACATTTAAGATCCTTCCAACTCGGGGGAAATGATGCAGACCCACGGCCCAGTTAGCCTTATCTAGGCCCACCGTAAGGCCCATATAAGTCCACTGTATGACCCAACAAGACATAGGACTATATAGCCCACTGTAGGCCCAACATGTGCTGATTTTTAGGCTGATTATTTACAAATTTGGGAGCCTAAATCAAGGACCATAATTTACTATTTTGAGAGATATGGAGGGCTAATTTAAAGATGTGATGAGAGTATAATTGATATGATTGAAGATATCAGCTGGTTTTAGATATATAGTTACTTTTCATGTTTGTTGTTTATTAGGATTTTATATTAAGGAATATTAGATTGGTTCATAGTATATTGTGATTGATTCTCTTAGTTGTATAGGAATTAGTCATTTGAATATTTTTTTAAGTGTGGTTTTTCTTTTAGTTTTGTAGGAGAAATGTTGAAATCAATAAAGTTATCTCCCTCTCTACTCCATTGTTCTTCTAAGTATTATTTTTAAATTATTATTATTATTATTATTATTATTTATTATTATTATTATTTTGCAATTTGGGTGTTGAAATCTCATTGACTCGATAACCAGCTTACACTAGTGGGAGATGAGGTGGATGATAGAAAGAGAATGGGATAGAAGCTTGTGAGAGAGTTGTATTGAAAGAAGCTGACGTAATTTAGATTGACGGTGAGATCTGCCGGCTCCTTGTCATGTGGTTTGGTTCAGGTACGCTCGAGGAGAAATGGGTTATAGATGAACATTTATAGAAAAAACATGTGTATTCTATGTTACTCCATGTACCCAAGACAACATTAGCAGGTAATGTCTTTTCGATTATAATTCAAGAGATTTGAAATCTGCCACTTGAATATGATCGTACGAGAGATTTTCCACCGACATAGCTACAGTGGATTTTGACTACATGATGCCCTTGGGAATTCCCTCTCTATCAAACAGCATATATGGGTAATGATTACGTTTTTACAATTAAGTACAAAGGTAATTAAGAAAACAAACATGCTCTATAGGAAAAGCAACCGCTAGAACCAAAATGGAATTTCCACTAGAACATAACAGTTGCAGTGAAATTTTAATGGAGAACGGCTAATAACATTGTCTTTCTTGCAACTAATTGCAGACAAACGAAATCATCATAACATGGTAAGATAAAAGAATAGAGAAACCCAGAAGAAAAGAAAATAAGAAAAAACTATCAATTCTTCGCATTCAGAAGTTGCCCTAAAATTGCTTTCACCTCTTGAGTCCAACTTGAAAGCGACATAATTGCTATTTGAAGCTGAAACACAGAACGAAAGAAATCACAATTCTGATGCTTCTACTCTATTAGACTAATAATTACAACTCAATCAAAGGACATGCAAATACGACCTACATGAATTAATGAAACCAATGCACAATTCCTTGCTCTTTTAGTTGATGAGAACTTCTAAAGATAGAGATGTGAAACCTTCTCTAGCCTGGTTTGAACCCCTGGCTCAGCTACAACCTTCAAATTGATTTGGGCGTTTGTCAAATCTTCTTTTTTCGGGAATTCACATCAATGCACAAAACTCTCTTAGATCTTTCCCTTGATTATGTTTTTGTCTAGAGTTGGATTCTTGCTCTCAAATTTCTATAACTTATCCTTTACTGTTGCAAATTGGATGTCCCCAGATGAAATTATCAAAGTTGGAATGGTGTCATTTCAATTCACAATGCCAACTCAAACCTATGATTGCAATTCCAAGCATTTCAAGTCGGACATGAAATAATAATAATTGCAAATTCCGGCAATGCTTGGTCTGTGCATGGAGGCCTCTAGCTTAGATCATTGCCTTGAGAACTATGTGATATAAATAATTTATCAGGAAATGGGTTTGCATACCTAAAAGCCCGACTAGTAGGCCACACTGGCCAACCAACGTTTGAACATAAATGGGCTGAGTATCTTGACTGGTTCGCATGACCCAGCTGGAGAATCTTGTAGGCTGTAGAATAGATTGTGGTCCTTTGCTTATGGGGTGGATTTGGACACTCTTGAGGCCGCCCATTTTTTGACTTCCATTTGTGTCATTCTATTCTCTATTAGAGATATGCTTCTGAGCATCTGATAGACTTTCATTTTACTTGATTTTGGGAGTATGACCTGCAGGCTCTTGAGCTGAAACTTAGATCAACTTAATGGACCCTTTGATATTGGCCTTTCCAAATGCTCTTTTGGATAAATAGATCAATCACTATCAATGAAGTAGGAAACTACTCATATCATAACACCTTAAAGTTCGAATTTTGCATACTTCATCTTGACTTTTGGTTTTCGATAACAAGTCTACCAACAATTCCTGTCTATTGGCTTTGCCATTTGATCATACTTCAACACATGGCGTTCCTTTTATGCAATCACATAAAAACCAATCAAGGCCTGCTAAACCTGATGCTTGGATCGACTTGACAGCCTTTTTTACATGGTATTTTGATTTGTCCCTTTTAATAAGTAGATCAATCACTACCAATGAAGTAGTGAAGTATTCATATCACAATATATGGCTAAAAATAGGAGGAAACATTTGATTTTCCATTACCATATTCCAACGTGCTCATACATCCTACACAATGTGAGTTTACACAAAATCTACCCACCCACCCACACCAAATATGCAATGTTTACCTTGTTGATAGGTTAGTATCTCATGCAACATCCAACTGTATTAAGAGCACCCAAGAGATAAGTGAAAAGCACAACAAACACCATAATTTAAAGTTTTAACTCTAGTTTTCGTATAGCAAATTCTGTCGTGAAACCTAAGCCGTGGAAAAGACAAGTTACTGCTCAAAAAATGCCTTAAATGAAAATTAGGCTGATCCACTAGTCAGGTGGGGCAGGAATATATGTAGTCTTGTCGACAATTGATTTTGTCAGTGTTGCCCAACTAATTAGCGAATTAGCCTGATTTTTACCACGGGCGATCCTCATGGTGAGGCCTACCTTTTGGATGGTTGGGATGCAATATACAAGTGACACACTTGCGGGAAAGATGTAAAAGTTCACATGCAATGCCTGACATTCATAAATCCACTTATCATTTGCGACATAATGTACGGCCGGATCTGAGAGGTGTCATGTGGGTCCTAGGAGTTTCTTAACAAGCTCTTCGCTGAACTCCCATAATCTCTTTCCCAACTCACTATCTCTTGCTTGTTCAGAAGGAAGCGATTCGTTGCAGTTCGCATAATATTTTCCAGTGATACCTCTCACATTTGGATGTAGCGCAACATAGCAAGTTGTGGCCGCACCCTGCAATGCAACAGGCTTTATTTTAGGTCTTTGGAGGATATATATCATGGCTATGATAAAATGAAAGAATCTTATTAAAAGAATACAAAATTTCAATGAAGAAGAAGTGATCTTAGAGGGGTGGGCAACCAAAGGTGGGTACCATGTGATGGACAGTCCACATCAGTGCTTAGACTTCTCTGACTGTCAATCTATCAAGCTACTTATCCAATAATTCCTGACCAAAGGGGAGCTCTTTCTCGACAGAGTAGGCCTGGGTACAGTAAGAGAAACATAGATAGGTGATCCTCTGCTGCAAGCGGGCTTCAGGGCTGGTGTTTGATGGCTGCTGTTGTGTCTGGTGCTTGCTGTGTGATGCAGTTTTCTATGGCTAGCAGCATGATGATATGCGGCTGTTTGCGGTGTAGTAGTGTGGTGTCGGTTTTCAGGTTGTCTTAGGAGAAGTTTCGCTTGGGAAGTCCATGTTTTGCAGTTAGGAGAGGCCGGTTGGTTCTTTATTTCCTTAGGGTGTCTATAGCCTTTACTTTTTCTTTTTGCGTTCCCAAATTAGGCAATATGACAGGTGACGCCCATTGTTTTTTGTGGAGCCCACCTGAAAGTCTGGTCTGTTCATCATCTGTTCATATTCAATGATATAGGGGCATGACCTCTCCTTTTGAAAAAAAAAATTATATATAAAAGAGGAGCTACTTATCCAGTAATTAGGATCATCTCATCAAAGTGATTTGAAAGGGATAGGCAATCAAAGGTGGACACCACATGATGGACGGTACACATCAAAGCTTAGACCTCTCTAGTATATACAACATTGGCCATCTATTCCAAACCATTAATCTAATGATTAGGATTGTTCAATTAAAGTGATTTAAGAGGGATGAACAACCAAAAGCAGGCCCCACATGATGGATGGTCTACGTCAATGCCTCAACCTCAAGTATACTAAATAAGGACCTTTCATATCCCAATCACTGATCGAATGGTTATGATCATTTGATGAAAGTGATTTGAGAAACCTTGGCAATGTAGGGTGGGCTCACTTGATGCATAGTCTGTATCAATATGTCCCTTCCATATTGTTTGATCAGATCACTAGGATCTTCTGATCAATGTTATTTGCGAGAGATGGGTACTTAGTGGTGTATAGTAGTGCAAACAAATAGAGGACAATGGAGTGTCTATACATGCCATTCTTTGGACTGCAAACACAAGCTTCAGTTCCGAGTTTGGGTTCAGGCTAGGGTTAGTTCTAGGTTAGGGTTCAGATCTCATATGAACTATCATCCCATATTGAATGGAGTGTCTATAGATGCCCATCTTTGAAAGAGGTTGTGTGCGACTGAATGACAAAGCGATAGCCACACCACCACCATAGTCAAGCATATGAGTAGTTGGGTCTGTTTCTATCAAAATATTTGTGTTAACCAATCTTGCGATAAAGAGGGAAACTGAGTGTTCCCGGAGGGTGACTGGAGTACGGTGATTGTCCCTACACGTTGTAGCACTTTGTAGCCTTATGGAGATTGACACGACCCTCTCATCATGAATGGTATTTGCTTCGAGTGTGTGATTTTGAATTTCTGTGAGTTGGTCAGATGGTGAGTGATCTAAATTGGAAGGGAAAAATCAGATGGTTAATTCTTCCTAGTGCAATTCTTCAGTTATGCTCCATCCTCAGTTGGGCCGACAATTTAGACAGGTTTGTTCTCCAACTTTGTCAGATGTGCAGTTGAAGAGTCAGCTAGTTTTAAGTTGTGCATGTCTAACAAAGTCTATCACTCAAAATCATACTAATAATCCTAAACGGTTGGAAATTTAAGGGCAAAAAGAGATGAAATGGCAGAAATAGAACAACTCCACTGTGATATCTTACGTACCTGGGATTCTGTCTGTAGAAAAGGCTTCAGCCAACCCAATGGAAAGGCTGCAAGAATAGATGGTCATATGATCGCTTTCGTAGAAAAAGGAGAAGATAAAGGTGAAATAAAGACATTAAGGAGCATTTTTTAAAGCATGCAATAGAAACCATTGTGATAAGGAAATAAAAAATAAAAATTCTTAGAGGTTTCTATCATTAAGACCACGTCAAAAGTCAATATCTGCAGTGTACAGAGAACTTCTTTAGTTCTATTTTTTACCATTTTAAAAAAAATAAATTATCTTAATAAAATAGAGTCTCAATAGGACATGTATATTAGCATGATATAGCATATGCACAAAGGATGGCAACAAATTGAGGACCACTAGTGGAAAGATGAGTTTTCAATTACCCTAAGATTGCACTAGGAGTTGGTATTGAGTTGCATCTTTTTTGGATTGGTTATGCACAAGTTAATAAGGCATTTACATGAAAAGGTCTCGTAGCATATTTGTTTGTAAATAACATCATTTTGATTGATGAGACAAGGAAGTAGGTAAAGATAATGTTAGAGCTGTGGATGGATGCTTTAGAATCTAAAGGTTTTAAAATTATTTGGACTAAAACAGAGTACATGAAATGTATTTTTAGTAGTTATAGAAGTCTAAATGAGGAATTAGTTAAGACTGAGGACCAAGAAGTACCCAAAAGTAAGCATTTTAGATCTTTAAGGTCAATAATTTTGGAGAGTAGAGAGATTGAGAACAATGTTTGATGTAGAACCGATGCATTAACTTAAATATTGTATAAGATCAACTAGCAAAATTAAAGTAATTAACCAAAAACACTAACTTGCTATTATCATCACAAATATCAAAATCTCAAGAGAAAATCAAGCACAATACTAGCCTAGGTTACCAAGCATTGTCATACAAGATCATTAAATAAAGGAAAATAGAATCTAACGGATGTGGGGACATCTAATTAACATAGGATAAGGCCTATTTCAAAGGAGAAGGTATAATACTACCTATGGTGAAATTAGAGTTTTAGGAAAATTGAGAAAACTTGGAATTATGGTTAATGGGTCAAATTGTGTAAATGGGTTAAAGAATTTAGGTATTAAAATAAGGGCATTAGAGTTTTGTATGGAGGGAATGTAAGGATTTCGCTTAATTGAAAAATGTGAGGAGTTAGGTTTTGGTAATTTGGGAAAATAAGAAAATTAGGGATTTATAGGTTTATGTTTAGGGTTTGGAAAATGGAGAATAGGGTTTTGATGCAAGGGTAAGGGAAAACCAATGGGACAAAAGTATGACCGTTTGGCCAACCCAATGGGTTCACACGTGTGGTTATACAGTCACACGTGCTGGCTTGGTTAGTAAAGGTTTGGGCCCTTAAGGTTTGGTTCGACGATAAATGTGTAAAGGATAAGAATTTTAAAAATGGTGATGATTTGGGATGGTGAAGATTGAAGAACTTGAAAAATATCTCGATGGTTGATAAAGGGATGAAAATGAGAGTGATAGATGGATACATCACACCTCTATTGATAAATATTAGTTTTGCACCAATCTTCTTTCCAAATCACATGGAAGTCACAATCAAATCACATCAAGATGGAAAGAAAAAGAAATGAGTTTTTCCTTCTTTTTTTCTTCCTTTTTTTTCCCCCTCAAATAACCCAATGAAGAGAGGTCACCATTCGCTTATATCCCTGTCTTATGCAATTTGATGAAAATGACAATAATTTAAAGATAAATCAACTAAAATCACTCATAATGTGTCCAAACATAAATTAATCATAAACTAAATACTAAAAAAATAGTAAAGTCTAAAAACTGATGAAGATGGTATATGATCAATAGCTCGATCGCGTGATCCATATGGTCCAACGGCCCGATCGTCACGTCCCTCAAATCTGACAGACCAAATTAATCTCTAAAGGAGCTCCATATGCATCTTCCCAATGTGGAGTCTTTTAGATGCTCGCACATGCATATGGGGTCTTCAACATAATCAAAGGTACTCGCCTAGCCATAAGAAAGTCGGTGCGGCCCGCTTCCTCATCTGATATGTACGCAAAGGTGTACGTGAAGTGATGTCCTCATCAATGTTTCTCATTAAAAAAAGAAAAAACTATGTTAATGAAGTTGAGATGTGCTTATGGAGTTTGATGTGATACATACCAATGAGTCTAAAGGGGGAAAATTTTATAGGCTTACTATATGACCAGACCAGCCATGCTTTATAGGACACAATGTTGGCTAGTCAAGGAGAAAAATGTTCATGGAGTAAGGATTGTTGATAAGAACATTGAGATGGATGAATGGTGAGAAAAGAAATTATCGAATTAGATATGAATGGGTTTGAGAGATCTTAGGAATAACAATAATAGGTAATAAAATAAGGTAAAGTAGCATTACATGAATTAGCCATATACACTAGAGATCAAGGATTGCACCGGTTATGAGTGACAAGGCTATAAAAAGAACAAGGGAAACATCTTTTAAGGACGCCGTTGTAAGTAGTGAGAAAAGACTCGACCTATGATTTAATTGATCATATTGTTCTTGATGAAGAATGATAGAACATGATTTGTGTAGCTGACTCAATATATTATTTGGAATAAGGCCCAAATGATGATATGTGTTGGCTTTAATGATAATTACATTAGGTATTTTTATAAATATATTTTAAAACCAAACCTAAAGCCATGTTTCGGTGCCAAAGAAGAATGGGTTTTAATTAGGTAGGGTCACACACATGTTAAGACTTGTATAAATGACAAAGGATCATGTCAAGGATGATCCCTACTCATGGCTAAGTAATAGCTAGGCTATGTGAGTTTGAGGTCATAGGTTCGGGTGCCCATGTGGTGTGTGCTTGAGAAAAAAAAAAGAAAAAAGAAAAGAAGAGGAGGATATGTTCATGAATGTGGCCTATTAATTTACCAAGGGACCTAGTTTCTTGCAATTCTGCCTATGGATAGAAGGGATCTGGACCACGTGCCACACATTTGCATGTGTGCCCAAATGGTTGTGAGGACCTTTTCTCTGGCATGTCAGTTCTGCCCAACATTTGGGGTGATACAACAAACTGGTATTCTAAGATAGCGCAAGAAAAGAAGAAGAAAAGGTCCTTACCCTTAAGAACTGAATACCGACTTATATTAGTGGGAACTATGCCAGGGTGTAGAGAATTGGCTGTAACATTACTCCCTTCTTCCTAAGAAACAAAAGAGTGGCAATTTAGACATTTATATAAAAAGAGGAGTTATATGATACTGAGGCAGCTTATGATGAATCACAATTTCAATATCAGATTGGTTGAACAATCCCAACCATTGGTTCATTGACACTAGTTTGTGGAAATGGGACCGTTGATATATTTTTTTAAATTGTCCAATAATGTCCACAAATCTGATAGTCAGATAACCAAATAAGAATAATTTTTGGTTTATGATACATCTACAGCAGGTACTATAATCTGAAGTACTTATATGCGGAGCATTCAATTTCTAAGCGCCTGCGTATCATCCATCACACTCTGCCTGAGTGTCAAAGTATATTCATGTAAAACAGTAGGGTCAGACCAGGAACCCAGCGACCATCTAATCTCACCTGCAGACGCCTAGATAGCTCATTCGCATGCAACACGTTGGCTAGCTTAGATCGAGAGTAGGCATCAAATGGTTTGTATCTGACAAAAGAGGTAGGCAAGACAGTTAGGAGTGGAAAATGCAAAGGCTACTCGTGAGAGTGGGGTTGATAATCTTACTTGCAGGCCCACGTACCAGCATGGTATCCATGTGCCAGTTCCATGCCATTCATCATGGTGGCTCAACGTTGTCCATGCCTGGCCCAAAGATGAGGTGATTCCAGTCATCAGGTAGGACAAAACTTGTACATCGAATGTGGACCGTTGAACAGTTCTTTTTCGGTGACCACTATTTTTCACGCACCTGTGGCCTGGTTGATATGCGCAGAGCATAGTTTAAAAATTCCAAAAAATTACTTGATTCGAGCTGCCTAGATTTCACCGAGACTCAGAAAAAATGGATCTGGTCATGACTCGGTTAAAACTCGATAAAATCCCCGACTCAATTCCAAAAAGAAGAAGAAGAAGAAGCAACCTCTGTCAAAACTCGATAAAACTCGGCACTCTCGTTGTCCCAACCTTGCCAGCTATCAGGGGACTTGAGGGCCCAGAGAGAGAGAGAGAGATCCACGCAGACCATCATTTAGTCGTAGGATCCAAAAATTAGACCCCTTAATGATTCAGATGGGCCACATGATCGATAATGGTGTGTCTATATATATATATAGAGAGAGAGAGAGTAATGATCTCCTGCGCAGGCTACTTGGTGCAGTCCAATTCCCACCGCAAAACTCTGTTGGGCCCACTGTGAATGGATGTGGTCTATCCACGCCGTCCATCCGTTTTTCAAGCGCATTTTAATAGTTGAGACCAAAATCCAATCATTTTCAATGCTCAAGTGGACCACAGAACAGGAAACATTGGGAATAATAATTTCCACTGTTAAAAGCTTTGTAGGGTCTACAGTGATGTTTATTTGTCATCAGGCCTGTTCATAAAATCACACAGATATGGATGAAAGGAAAACACAAATATCAGATTGATCCAAAACTTGTGGACCCCAAGAAAATTTTCAATGGTTGACATTCAATTCACACTGTTTCGTGTGGTGTGGCCTACTTGAGCTTTGGATATACTTCATTTTTGGGTTTAAGCCTTAAAATTATCTATTAAAATGGATGGAATATATAAATCACGAAGGACCCCACGGAGTTTACTCAAAACACAATTCCTTCTCCTCAGGAGACCTGGGCGTGGACTTGCTATTAACGGGTAGAGAAGTGACGTCACCAAATTTTGTGGCCCCACCATGATATATGTTTTGTATCCACGTCATCCATTCATCTGGAGAGATCATTTTAGGGTAATATCTAAAGAATGAGTCACATCTAAAGCTCCGGTGGACCCCACCACAAAAAACAGTAGGGAGAGTGATGCCACCGTTAAAAACTTCTAAAGGCCACAAAAGTTTTCGATCAAGCTTATATTTGTAATTTCCCTTCTCTTTAATGTCTTTGTTAACTTTTGAATAGGTTGGATTTCGAAAAAAACATCATGGTGGGCCTTAGAAAGGTTTCAACGGTGGGCATCAATCTTGCCGTTGTTTTCTGTGGTGGGGTCCACTAAAGCTTTGGATCTGCCTCATTCTCTAGCTCATGGCTTAAAATAATATATCCAAATGGATGGACGTTGTAGATACAACACATAAATCATAGTAGGGTCCACAGAACTTGGTGACATCACTTTAGTAGCCAATCTCCCTACTCAACTTGTCAGTATCCCTACTTAACGGTGGCGTCACTCTCCCCACTATTTTCTTTGGTGGGTCCACTTGATATTACCCTAAAATGATCTCTCCAGATGGATGGACCACGTGGATACAAAACATATATCATGGTGGGGCTACAAAATTTGGTGACATCACTTCTCAACCTATTAATAGTCAATCTGCGCCTAGGTCTCCTGCGGGGAAGGAATTGCACTCTGAGTAAACTCTGTGGGGTCCACCATGATTTATATATTCCATCCACTCTTTACATCCATTTTAACATATAATTTTAAGGTTGAAGCCCAAAAATGAATTATATCCAAAGCTCAAGTGGGCCACACCACAAGAAACAATGTGAATTGAATGTCAACCATTGAAAATTTTCTTGGGGCCCACAAGTTTTGGATCAATATGATATTTATGTTTTCCTTTCATTCATATCTGTGTGATCTTATAAATAAGCAGAATGACAAATAAACTGTTGAGGGTCAAATATTGCATATCAGACCCCGGTTATTACCTGAGTTTACGAACATTATACTGTTTAATGACCTATTTTAATCGTATTTGTATTGCAAAGTGAATTTACAGGCTTGGACTGAAAAAGTGTGCTAAAAGTATGAATTTAATGCTCAGAATTCACCAACGCCAGATATTCGAGAAGATCGAGAAACTGAAGCTCAAGTGGCCCGAAAGATGCTCAGAGTACAATATCATAAGGTTTCCACCATCCGTTTGGCTTGAAACTTCATAGGTGGCCTGAGGACTATAAATGAACCGTACACGTCAAATTTGAACCATCGAATCCCTGTGGAAGTGGCCAAATGGACAAATCAGCCCAAAGATTGTCAAAATGGGGCCCACCTGATATCTGAATATACTTCAATTTTGGTTTCAAACTCTTAACTAAGGTGGAAAAACGAATGGTCGGAACGGATTTCTCATATAGGTCAAGGTGGGACCCACCTTACATGGTGCGTGTGCACAGTATAAGTGCACTGGATGAACACTGCACCTAAAGGATCGGTCAACAGAAGCTTTGACCGATCCTTTCTAAAAGGGATTTAAATCCCTATTTTTTGCCGCTGCGAACGCCGAACAGAGGGACCTGCGGTCCTCACTTGTGGGCCATCATCACTGTTCGCAAGTCCAATCCGAACCGTCAGTTAGAATCCAAGGGTCCATATTACTAGGGCCTAGGTGTCAAAACTTTAAGAAGATAGCAAGAACAGTGTCCCAACCATTACAACACAGGATTAACGTCTGTAAGATGGATCATATGGGCCGCATCAACGGACAGCCGAAACCATCCCTCTCGACCTAAAAATCCGACGCTCATTAAATGAACGGTCTGGATTTCTCAGAATATCTCCTTCATGGGCCCCACCGTCAGCCAGCGCAAGATGCGCTGTCTCTGTTACACACAGTCCGGAAGAACCAGACATTCGGAGAGGTGGTGGGCCACCACCGTTGATCGGACCAAAGATCCGAACCGTCCATCATGAAGGTCCTTAAAAAACGTCCCGTGGGACGTTTTCCCTTTTGACAGAAAGTGAGGGACGAAGGGAGTGCAGGCCTGATGTTTCGGTGCGGAATCCTTACGCACGTCCGGTTTCTATTTTGAGGAGTGCGTAAACATCTCCAACTGCTAAACAGAGTCGGTTTTGGAAACCAACTTCCTTGTTACGCACTCCACCGACCCAGCCACCTTCGGTAGATGCATATAAGATGAGAAGAAAGAGAGAGAGAGTAGGGGACCGATTCCTTGGACTTCTGCACTGAGAAAGATAGTTAGAGTTTTTTCTTTTTATTATTTATTATTATTTTTTTCTACTTTTGTTTAAGAGAATTAGCCAAATCATGTCGGGCTAAACCTCTTAGCTAGGGCTAAGAGGTGAAGCTTGTAGCGTGATTAGGATGGTTGCTCTGCTTTGATTCCTGTTTATTGAACTCTCCTGGATTCTAGCTTGATTATTAAGGAATACTTTTAGTTTTTAATGGTTTGTTGTGACTTAAATTATAATAGATCTACAATAGCTTTTAGTATGTTCTTTTCATTATAAAATTGTGAACTTAGGAGGCCCTGTTGTTCACCATTGTCTCCCGGGCATGGTTGGGTGATGGAACCCTTAACTTTCACAATTCTCTTATGATTGGCTGTGAGATTGGTAAATCGCTGTTGTTTGCCATCGTCTCCTGGGCATGGTTAGGTGACGGGATCACTTCCAAATCTTCACCAATCTTATCCGTTGATGATTAGATACATGAGAAGTTAAAAGATTTGACAAATCTCTTCTTACCTGCTAGATAAGATAGGACTCTGATTCCAGTTGTGTCCTTGAATTATGCAAGGTAGCTTTCAAATTGCCACAAGTGGATCCTTGGCACCATAGTTCCCACCTTTATTTTCACAAATTTTAGAGTAATACTTTACCATTATTTTCTTAATTTTATTTGATTTAGATTTTGTCTTAGTCTAGTTCTAGTTCTAATTAGTTTCAAATTACATACAAGTTTCAGTCTCTGTGGATTCGACCTCGGTCTCACTGAGTTTATTACTACATCACAACCCTATACTTGGGGTGTGAACATAAACATAACTGTAGACCCTATAAAGGTTTCAATGGTGGAAATTATTATTCCCAATGTTTCCTGTTCTATGGTCCACTTGAGCATTGGAAATGATTCAATTTTGGTATCAACCATTAAAATGCGCTTGAAAAACGGATGGACAACATGGATAGACCACATTCATTCACTGTGGGCCCAACAGAGTTTACTCAGTACGCAATCTGATTTCCTCTTTGCAGTGGGAATTGGACCGCACCAAGTAGCTTGTGGGATGGTTCGCAGGAGATCATTACTCTCTCTCTCTCTCTACACACACACACACACACACACACACACACACACACACTGAGCCAACGACAAAAGAGGTCGAGGCGCCTATCTGGTATTACCACGGAAAGAAAGAAAAATGTGGAGAGGATTAAACCTCATGAAGGTAGTCTAATCCTACTTTGTCTATGGTCCACTTAAGCCCTAGTTAGGCGTTTGCTGGCTTCGGCCCTAATTGGGCATTTGCTTTAGCTTGGTCGGCTTTTCTGCTACTTCTTCGGCCTGTTGCAAAGGAGCTTCCTTAAGGATGTTGGTTTGGTGGTGCGCTTTTTGCTGGAGTTCTTGGAGCAGGTCTACCGTAGTGCCCCCAGTCCTTGTCAGGGTCTCTCTAGCTTCTTCAGTTTCAGTTTGCTGCTAGGAGAGCCTCCTCTCTGGGTGAATTTCCTATTCTCTCGTCGAGCAGGGCTAGCTTTCCTTCACTAGTAGGTCCTTCAGTCAGGATTCTTGGCCGACTTCAGAGTATTAATTTCTTCTCTATTTTGCTGTTTTCTGGTTGCTAGCTAGGTGATATGATAGATGAGGCCCGGAGTTTTTTTGTGGGGCCCATTCGAAAGTTTGGTTGTAAATCCTCTGTTCATTCAATATATTATAGGGGCATGTCTCCTTTAAAGCAAAAAAATTAAAAATTACAAAAATTTTTTAAAAAAAATCTTACTTTGTCTAGAAACAGCTGGCCCTTAACGGCAAAGCATGAAATTTCAAAAATCTTCGATTGCATCAAACCAGTCTCGATGGCATCGAACTTAAACTTCAATGTCATCGAAAATGACACCAATATATCCAACAACGAATTAAGGAAATCTAGAAATTCTTGATGGCATCGAGCAACTATTCAATGACATCAAATAGTCTTCGTTGACATCGACAAACCCTATTTCTGAATATATTTATGACATAAAAAACAATAATCACCATCGTGTCTTCAATCATCAAACGAGTAACTTTTTTCCTCTTCTCTTATTCTTGCCTTGCATCATAACTCCATTAATGCTTCTCGTGCACACATCATCCTCCTTTTACGCATTCGTCAAGCCCAGAAAAGTCGCACAAAACTTGAACTTCTTTATAGGAACCACTTTGGTGAGCATGTCCGCCAGATTCACGCTTTTGTGAATCTTCTCCAGAGTCTCGGATCCTTTCTCAAGTATCTGTCGAATAAAATGGTGACAAACATCATTATGTTTAGTATGAGAGTGATGAATATAATTCTTAGCTAGATTAATAGCGCTTTTGCTGTCACAATTACGCCTCTTGCTGAAGTCCCAACTGATTTATCATGCCTCTTAACCAAACACCTTCCTTGAATGCGTCTATCACTATCATATACTCTGCTTCAGTCGTGGAAAGAGCCACCACAAACTGAAGTTTCGATATTTAACTTACCGCTCCACCCGCTAGCACAAACGAGTAACCCGAAGTCGATTTTCTGGAATCCACACAGATTGCGTAATCTGAATCCACCTACCCAACTAAATTGGCCTCTGTCTTTTCAAAAGTTAAGACATAGTCTTTTATATCTCAAATATATTAAAGTAGTCATTTCACTGCTTCCCAATGTTGCTTACCGGGGTTTCACATGTGTCTGCTCACAACATCAACTTCCTATGAATTATCCGGTCTCATACAGAACATGACATATATTAAATTGCCTACAACATTAAAATAAGGCACACGGGATATATCCTATTTTTCTTCATTTGATTTAGGACATTATTATGAGGAAAACTTGAAGTGAGTCGCGTGAGGAACGCTAATCAGCTTTGTCGTGTCCATTCTATACTTGATCAACACATTCTCAAGGTATTCTGCATAAGATAACCAAAGATTCCTCCTCTTCCTATCTATATGAATATCTATACCAAGAACCTTCTTTGCGGCCCCTAGATCTTTCATCTCGAACGTTCCTGATAACTAAGTCTTCAGTACATCAATTTCAAACATGTCATGACTAACAATTAACATATCATCAACATATAATACTAGGATGACGAACTTACTATCACTTAGTGTCTTGTAATAGACACAGTGATCGTATTCACTCATCGTAAATTTCTGACTCAACATGAAAGAATCAAAGTTTTTATGCCACTGCCTAAGTGACTATTTTAGGCCTTACAACGACCTGATTAACCTACAAACCTTGTTCTTTACCCCTTTAATTTTGTAGCCCTTTAATTATTTCATGTAGATCCGCTCTTCCAATTTCCCGTGCATGAATGCAGTCTTCACGTCCATCTTTTTTAGCTCGAGATTGTATTGGGTAACCAACACCAACACGAATCTGACAGATACTTACTTAACAACCGACGCAAATATCTCTGTGAAGTCAATTCATTCTCTCTAAGTGTAACCCTTTGCTAATAACCTTGCTTTATATCTATCATGTTTCCTCTTGAATATCCACTTACACCTGATCACTTTTCGGCCCACTAGAAGCTCCACCAGCTCCCATGTGTTGTTCTTGTACAAAGAGTACATCTCATTATCCATTGCCACCTTCCACTTTTCTGCATTAAGCTCATCAAGAACATCCTAAATAGTAGATGGGTCCCTCCTCATCTGTAATGAGGGCATTTATGATACTAGAGTCGTCCATGTATCTTACCAGTAACCTGCGTTCCTACAGTGGATTTCTTCTAGGTGGCTACCCCACCTCTTCTTTTACCTTTGTTTGCGCATCTGTCTTTACCTAAGTATCACTTGCGTCAATCTGAACGTCAACGACCAACCTTTCTGATTCCTTTTGCTCATCCGATCATTCTTGCAGAATATAGAGCTTTCGTTGAATTTAACGTCCATACTAATAATGACTTTATGTGTGATTCTGTCATACAGCCTGTATCCCTTCACACCACCATCATACCAACAAAGTGTACTTTTTAGCTCTTTAGTCCATCTATCTCTCTCAACTGACAGTACATAAAAGTAAGCTTCACAACCAAATATATGCAATCCTGAGTAGTCTATTCTGACCACTCCATACTTCCTTTGAAATCTTACAATCAATCATCGTGGAAGGGGACCAATGCACCAATAGCAGACTGTGTTAACAACCTCAGTCCATAGGTCTTTGTCCAATGCGGCATTACTAATCATGCATCGGGCCCTCTACAGGAGAATCCAATTCATCTGCTCAGCCACACCGTTTTGATCGGGTATGTGGCACACCGTGTTGTGCCTAATGATCCCTTTATCTTTACAATACTCATTAAATTCATTGGAAGTAAATTCACCACCATTATCAATCCTTAAAACTTTTACTTTTCGTCTTGTCTAATTTCCACCATGGCCTTCCATTGTTTAAAATTGGTGAAAACTTCAAATTTATATTTCATGAAATAAACCTAAACTTTCTACAAGTAATCGTCAATGCATATGACAAATTATGATAACCCTTCGATGGAAACCACAGGCGCCGGCCTCGATACGTCAGAATGCACATAATTAAACACTCCTTTACATACATGTTTTCTAGATTTAAAAGATAATATAAATTGTTTACCGTATATACAATGCTCGCATATATTTAAATCAAGACTTTTAAAACTTGGAATTAAGCATCGGTCAGAAAGTGCATTCATGCCCCGCTTACTCATGTGGATTAGTCGTGCATGCCACATACATGCAAACATGGAATCCGCTACTGTAACTGCAACTCCACCTGTTGAAGTGCTTCCGATAAACCTATAATGGTTACCATACCTCCGTGCTCTCATACTACAAGTGCTCCCTTTGAAACTTTAAGGACATCACTAAAACTAGTGAACTTGCACACTACTACTTCAAGTGCATCGAGAGAAATCAAACTTTTCTTCATATCAGGAACGCACCTCACCTCAGTCAAGGTACGCTCCATCCCATCAAATATCTTGATGCACACCGTACCAACAACTATAACATTACAGGCATTATCATTGCCCATAAACACCTGTCCACCATCACATTACCAACAATCACAACCAATTCCGATGAGGAGTCATATAATATGAAGCCCCTATGTCAAGAATCTACTCGTCTTTACGATCATCGTATAAGTGTCTGATCATAGTCACTGACATCACATCACCTCCGATTGTTTCTTCATCAGACGTGGCAGTGTTGACTTTCCTGGAAGAAGCCTCTGAGTTTTATTTCTTTGCTTTAGGATTTGTACAATCCTTCTTCATTTGCCCTGACATCTCACAATTGCAGCGCTTTAACGTACCATTGCCCTTGCCCTTGAATTTGGATCTCGATCGAGAAGATCCTATGTCCTGATCTAAATTCCGACTACTCATAAACAATGCATCAATGGATGCCCCCATGCTATCATTTTTCTTTTTCATTGTCTTTCCCTGAAGGACTGAGATAACGGTATCAACACTAAGGGTTGTGTTACCGGTGCATAAGGTTTCTTTAAAAGACTCATATGAAGCAGGGAATGAATTCAACAAGATACACGCCTGATATTTTTCATCGACCACTACCTCCACATCCAACAATTTGTAGATCATCTTGTTAAAATTGCTAATGTGGGCTTCAACATCTACTCCTGCTGCCATCTTCAAGTTGAAAAGCTGCAGCTTCAAGTGTAGGCAATTTTCAAGTAACTTCTTCACATAGATGTCCTCTAACTTCGCCCACAAATTTGATGCGGTTTTCTCCCTCAAGACATTATAGAGAACCTCATCCGTCAAGCACAATTGGATTGAGGATTTTACTTTCTTAACTAGTTTCTTCCACTCATCATCATCCATAGATTCTAGTTGCTTCTCAAGGACCCCATCTAATCCTCGTTGAATTAATAAGCTAGCCATCTTGACCTTTCATAATTCAAAATTATTTTTTCCGGAGTATTTATCAACATCAAACTTAGGATTGGCAACCATTGATACACAGTTTCAGATTCAAGCCTGCGCCCAAACGATAGCTCTGAGACCACTTGTTTGGGACCGCGGAAGTACACAGAGATGAATTAAGTGGAGTAATCCAATAACACCAAGCACGGACAACGCAAACACTCTGAACTTAATGTGGAAAAACCCTTTCCGGAAAAAAACTATGGAAAAAAGTGACAGATAATCACTATGAAAAGCAGAAATTACTAGAGAAAAGAGCTTACCCGATCTGAACAACCTTGAATTAAACCCTTGCTGCACCCTTGAAACCCTTTGGACAAATTTTAAACCCGAAAACAAATTATCTCCCAATCCCGTTTACACCCAAATATATAACATTTGGAAGAATTCCAAACGAAATTGGAAATAAATCCCGTAAATTGGCAAATCTACGTAAAACCGTTCGATGACATCGACACTTAACTTCGATGTCATCGAAGCTACTTCAATGTCATCGGAAATAACACCAAACTGTCTCAAAGAAAATCATGAAATTCTAAAAATCTTCGATTGCATCGAACTTAAATTTCGATTGCATCGAACTTAAATTTCGATGTCATCGAAAATGACACCAGTATATCCAACAACCAATTGAGGAAATCCATGAATTCTCGATGGCATCAAGCAGCTATTTGATGACATCGAACAATCCTTAGTAACATTGATAGACCTTATTTTTTAATAGATTTAAGACATCCAAAAGAACAAAAGTCCAGGATGAGGAAAAAAATCATGGAACAACACCCTATTTGGTTATTTTATTGGTAAGTGCCATTTCTTCTTAGTGGTGAAATCGGCCTTGGAACGTGCATGAAAAGTAGAGGTGTACACAAGTCAAACTGAGTCGAGTTTGACACAACTCAACTCAGCTCGGTCACTAGCTGACCCCAGCTCGAATTCGGATCGGCTCGGTCCTCGAGCCTGACTGGCCAGCTCAGCTCGGTCAGCAGCTCGAGCTAGTTTGAGCCGAGTTCGAGGCAAGATCAAACCTGTGTGGCATTTTCACAAACACATGGAGTACTGCACTTTCAATTTCTTACTGTATGTAAAATAGCAGTAGCTGTTTACAGTTATTTCATCAAACAACTTGTATGCAACATCCAAATCAAGAAAAAAAAAGTATTTGTTTCATATACATACCTTCCTTGCCACCAGCCGACACTTCATTGAGTCATTTCATAAAACACTTGGCGAGCAACATCAATATCGAAGTAGCCAAGTCACTGAACTGGTTCAATTTGAGTTCGATTCGAGTTGGGGTTCGATCCGAGTTGAGTCGAGCTCGAACAAA
The DNA here is from genome assembly GCA_021015155.1 of Magnolia officinalis. NCBI lineage: Eukaryota > Viridiplantae > Streptophyta > Magnoliopsida > Magnoliales > Magnoliaceae > Magnolia > Magnolia officinalis. The sequence goes on from JAJHSJ010000016.1 coordinate 46,708,522, forward strand.
TTTTTTTGAGCTAAAAAAATCAGCTCGACTTGACTCGAAGTTAGTTTCGAACCGAGTTAAATCGAGGTTTTTCGAGTTGATTCAAGCGAGCTAACCGAGCTAACTCGGTTCGTATACAACCCTAATGAAAAGTAAAGAATGGGCTCAAGATCTCAACCCTTGAAATTGGTTTTTACATGTTTAAATTTCAAGACTTTGATGAATGTCAATCCATTCTTGAAAGGGGCTCAGGGTTTGTTAGTGGACACTCATTGATGCTAAGAAGGTGGTCTGCCACTATCTCTCTCCAAAAGGTAGACTTGGACAGCATCCCTTTGCGGATTAAACTTCATAATCTAAATTTCATGTATAGAACGCCACTTATTCTAAGCAAGAGTGCTAGCATGATAGGTAACCCTCTCTTTATAGATAAAACCACTTCTACAGGGCGCGACTCATGTATGCGTAGAAATTGGGGTTCATTTAATTCTCATAGACACTGTCAAAATCAAATGTAAATGAAAAATCATTGATAAACCTGCTGAGTATGTGTGGAAACCGACAGCTTGCAAAGAATGTGAAACATTAAATCAGTCATAAAAAGGTTGCCTAAAAAATCAAGCTATAGTTAAGGTGGCTTCTCCCGCAAAGGGGGTTCCCCCTATAAATATGAGTACTTCTAATTCAATTGGAAACTTGACATCTAGGGCCTCTTCATCATCGGGGAAAACTCCCTATAAGATATTTGGGAGTTCCCTTGTTCTCCACTAGACTCTATATTTCAGACTATCAAATGTTGCTTGATAGCCTTAATAGAAACCTTGGTGGTTGGAGGGTGTCCCTCCTCTCCTTTGTAGATAGGCTAGAGCTAATCAATTCTACTCTTTCTAGCCCCCATGTCTTTTGGTCACATGCCTTTTTACTTCCCAAAACTTGCAATAATATTATTGCTAGGTGTTTCAAGGATAATCTTTGGGGCTTTTCATCATTTCATACCATTAGCTGGTGCAGATCTGCAGACCTAAAAATGAGGGTGGTCTTGGCATAACCTCTTTGGAAGTCTCTGCTAAAGCCTAGCTTATCAAACAAATTTGAAAAATCATCCGCAAAGAGGACAACCTTTAGGTCAAACGGGCCCATGAGAAATACATTGGTTCTAAAAGCATATGGAATATTCAAATGCTACCCAATGCCTCGTGGGCCTGGCATAGCATTCTCAGTATTCATGATATCAGTAAACCCCACACCAAATTTCTGGTGGGGAATGGGCAATTTATGGATTTTTGGTATTTTGACCCTTGTTTGGGGAGTTCTAGTCTATTTCATCGCTTGGGCTTCTTCGTCATTCAAGACCTAAAGTTAGGAACTAACTTCCCGGTTACTCTCCTAAGCCAAGATACTGAGTGGTAGATTCCCTACCCTAATTCTCATGTCTTGGCGAATCCTTTCCAGGAAATAAAATTATACCAAATTATTCTGGTGCAAGATGAAATCGTCTAGACCTTGTCCCCAAATGATGCTCTTTACTTTTCCTCTACATTGAAAGCCCGCTGATCTGCTAACGCAAACTTGCCTTTTAGTGATCTAATATGATTCAATGGTCTTATTCCTAAACACTATTGCATCCAGATGGATTTTCTTGAAAAGCTCAAAGTGGAGGACTTGCTTTCTTCCCTCAGTATTATTGATGATACTGCTTGTGTTTTTTGTCAGCATGATACTGAATCCATTAATCATATATTTTTCTCATGTAGGTTTATTGGTTGGATATAGAAAAAAAAAATGCATTCTAAACTCTTTATCCCCTTTATCCACCATCCTATAATTTTTCAATATGTTGCTTATTTTATGGAAAATGCAAGCGATCTTATTTCTTCTTTTCTTTACAAGCTCTCTTTCCTGGCCCTCGTGTGGCATATTTGGAGAGGAAGAAATAACTATATATTTAACAACAAATATTTCCCAAAGGAGACCATACTTAGGAATATCATTTGGGATCTAACAGCAGAAGTTTTTTTTTTTTTTTTTTTCCTTTTTGGGCTCTCTATTGCAACTAATGCTCCCGACGCTATTTCGATTGCCTGGGACTTTTCTACTGTTTACTCCATATCATGGCCTCCTTACTCGTCAAGTAACTCAGTGTCTCAGACCTACTCCTAGTTGAACCCTAGCCCGTACTGAGATTTCAACCTCTAGGGTTTGTCTCCTCTGCTGCACTCCTAATGCAACTCCTATTTAAGGAATAGTTTTCGAATATACCATTCAAGGAACGGTGGACAAGTGCTTGTAAGCCTTATTCCTTAGTATATCTAACTTTTGTACTAATCAAAATGCAGGGACTAACATCTTCATGCATAATATATCAACAAAGTCTTGTAGCCATTAAAGATTCGTTGTCCTCCACTTGGGATATGCGCCTATTTGCTCGGAGGTTGCACTTCTTTGCTACTTCTAGCAGCCATCTCGGGGTTATTTCTGATCACCTACGGTCAGTTCTCTCTAGATTGGCCGATATTCATATGCACTTCTCTTGTAAATTTATCACTGAGGTTGAGATAATTGATTTAATGTGACGCATGGCCCAGGCTGTGGCCTTCCTCTTTCCTTAATGTACTTCTTTCCTTTCTTCCCTCTTCTGTTTTTTCAGATTCTTTCTCTTTTCCCTTGCACCCCGGGTGTGGGTACGCTTCTTTTCTTTTTTTCTTGTTTTTCTCTTAGGGTTCGCCCCGCCTGTTATATCTTTACAGGCTTTTCCCTAGGTAAGTAATAAGAGAGTATTGCTCGCTCGCTTTTAAAAAAAAACAACATTTCCTATATACATTGCAAGATCAAAATAACAAGAGGAAAGCATATATACACAATCACATACTTATTAGAAATGTGAACTCTCTTGTATATGTGGTCGAATGTGATAGACTACAATTATGTGAAGGATCAAGGAGATTCGTAGAAAATCGCACAACTAACAATCTTAATCTCTTAAGCTTTTAAAGACCACACAACGCCACTTCCTCTCTAAGTCTCTAAAATCAACATAGAACAAAGAGACATTCCAGATCGTTAAGTGGGCCAAACCAAATTTGGAGTGGGTTAAAGTAAATGTGGATAGTTCGGCTACTGGAAATCTAGGTTCGTTAGGGGGAGGCAGGATCTGTAGATCCATTCCTCCGGTAAATTTCTTTTCTCCTTCTCTTCAGCCTATGGAGAAGGAACCAACAATGGGGCTGAACTCCGAGCGTTACACGATGCTATGGTTCTCAGTGTGGATTTTGGGTATAAACAGGTGGAATTAGAATCAGACTCTCAATTTGTGGTGGATGTTTTTAGGGGCAAGTCCAATCCTGCGTGGAAGTGGAGGTATTGGTTAAGAAGGATCGAGGGCCTTAAGAGGAAGAGAGTTTTTTCTATTTCCCTCATTCCTAGAGAAGGGAACAGGCCAACTGATGTTCTGGCCAAAAATGGTGCGTCTAATCAAGAAAATACTCTTTTCAGACACGCAAATGAATTACCTATCTGCATTAGGAGTTTGTACATGTTAGATAAGGTAGGTTTGGGTATGTTAGGAGAGTAGTGAGTGGGCCTCTTGTAGCTAGTCGGGTATTGGGCTTGTACATGGATATGATAGGTGGTCTGGGTGATTTTTTACATGCCCAGGGACCGCCCGAATTTTGTCATGCGTTCTTCTAAATATATAGAACAAAAAGCTTCGAGCCTCTACCTATCTAAATCAAATAACTCTTTTCAACTCAAATATACTTATCTTTCGTCTCTTATGGACACTTATCTTAGAATAATGTAATTTTAGCCTCTCTACTTCTATCCAACACCATGTTGCAACAAGTTCAGATCAATTAACTTAGTTTAGTTTAATTGCAGCAAGTTGGTTTAATTTAGATAAATATCCACTACTCCGATATTAGATCCCCTCCAAATCCCAAAGCCCTTAATGATTTCTTGGTCATATCTTGCTAACCCACAACTATGACCATCTCATGACTAGCATGTTTTTTTTTCACGACCATCTCACAATAATTTAGGTCCGAAAGATCATCTAGTCTACAACTGTCTCATCCATTCGAACTATCGTCAATAACTTTTTTCTACTTTATTTACTTTTTTATGCCGATTGTACTGAATCATTATTCATATATTAATAAAATCAACATTTTTCTTTTAAATTATTGTTTTACTTTCTTATGTTATTTTTTTTTGTAGACAAACACTACCAAGCTATCACCTTTGTAATAAAAGTCCTTGTCTTCAATGCACAAAGAATCCATCTGAAGGACTAAGGCTTCCCTTCATAAATTGTTTTATCTGCTCTTGTTCACCGGTGCTTAGTAATCAGGCCAGTATTCACAGATGTGATCCTCATCCAGCTATTTCGGCGCCTTAGTTTACAAGGCATTTGGTTCGATTCAAGTCGATCATGACTTTGGCACGCTTGGCATATATACATACTCGGACACACATAAAGGAAATCAGGCCATTCTTTGGACATGTGGCCGTGTATCCTAATTGAATGGCAACAGATTCCATCAGCAAGATATTTGAAGCCACCCCATCTATTGCAGGCCCACCCATATGAATGGTCCAGATCAACAAATCTGGATTCCAGCTAGGGAGTAGGGATTAGGATGAAAAGAGAGCAATGCAGATTATCGAATGCGATGGGAAGAGCCGAAGTTACTTGGATAGGTTGCAGAAGTTCTCGAATCCGATCCCGAAACCGTTGCGATATCTGTGAACGAGAGATGAAACATTGACTATTCTACCCTCTATTCCCGTTTCTTTGGCAGTGGCTTTTAGCTTGTCCAGCAGCAGATTAGTTAGTAAGAAATGACCTGCATTTATGATAAAAATGGGAAAATGAAATCCATCGGAATGGGGCCCACCCATTCAATATTAGATGGTGAAAATCAATCATTGATTCTTTAGAAGATGATCCGACTATAAAAATGGATTATTTTTTATTTTTTATTTTTAAAAGAAAAATATGATTCAGTGCTCCAGCCAAGAGATAGGGCTGCCAATCTGTCAGATTAGCCTCCTGGGCCCACCTGCTCCTAAAATAGGTTTTTGCCAAGCTAAATGGATGCTAAGTCAGTCTTGGGCTAGAAAAAAACATGGTCCATTTAAGTAAATGAATCGATTTTGGGATGAGCGTAGCTCAACCTGATCTTTTCGTGTAGTTTATCAATGGGTTGCAAGAGAGATCAAACGAGGAGTGAACTAATGCGAGTTAAAGGCTGTAAGAGGCTTGTGGAAGACCCAAAATGACCTGATGATGTTTGTTATAACTCTAGTTATGGCCCTTAATTTAGAGAAATGGTAGAACATGAGTCATGTAACCGATCTTCCCATGAGGTCCACCTGTGTGGGCCCCACCATGATGTATGTTGAACATCAACACTGCATTTGATGGGTCCCCTTTAAATTATGGGATATCCCAAAAATCAGCCGTGTACGGAACTCAGGTGGGCTATACCATCTAAAATCATGTGAAGACATACCTAAAATATATAAAATTACTTGATGGGGCCCACCTGAAATTTGGATGCGTCTGAAACTTGGTCTGACCCCTTATCCAAGTGGGACACATAATGGATTGGCTGGATTTGTGAACCACGTCTCGATGGGCCCAACAAATGAACAAATGATTATGAATGTTTTAGTAGAAGGGTAACCCCTCTCAACTTTTGTATGTGGTGTGGCCCACACAAGTCACGGATTGACTTGAATTTTAAGCTTGTGCCCACCATGGAATGGTGCATCAAATGCAAGGTGTTGAAGTTCGACATACATCGAGATATATATAATATATATATATATATATATATATATATATATATAGATAGAGAGAGAGAGAGAGAGAGAGAGAGAGAGAGAGAGAGAGAGAGAGAGAGAGAGAGAGAGTCATGCTCACCTGCGCACCTACGCACATGCTCACCTGCGCACCTACGCACGTGTGCACCTTTGCACAAGTGTCATGGGTGTTTAATCTGAACAGTCCATGTGAGGAATACCATAAAACCTTAAGGGACAAATTTTCACCCTGAACTAAAATTCTGGTGGGCCATAGTAAAGAGAAATGCAAATCAAGGGAGGAAACTGTTTTCATTTTTCATGGCCCACCAAAGTTTTGGATCAAAGTAAAACATGTGCCTGAGGGGTTTCATGAGGTGCTGCTTCACATGGACGGTTCAGATTTTGGATCCACATCAGGTATGATGGGTTCTCAAAAATGTTCGCACTAGTTCCGTGCAAACTAGTGCGCAGGTGAGCATTTCCCTACATGTGCGTGTGTGTGTTTTGTGTGTGTGTGTGTGTGTGTGTGTGTGTGTGTGGTGTGTGTGTGTGTGTGTGTGTGTGTGTGTATATATATATATATATATATAATTGGTCTCTAATACGTCTAGCCACAGCGGTAGGATTGTGTTCAGTCAAGTTGGGTTGGTCAAGCCTAACTCATGTCAATTAAATGAGCTAGGTCGTGTTAGACTTGGGGTCCATGCATTTTGAGTGCGAAGGGTCGTTCTACAGGTTGCTGGGTCACACAACCAGTATGAGTCATATTGCTTGTTCCGATTGGTGCATGGAGGGCTCAGGATTACCCCTACTCACTGCCAGCCGTAAGTGGAGGTTCAAGATTTCAGTTTACATGTTGGTCCATGATTCAACGGTTGAAAACATTGGATTTATGGTCTTAGCTAGTAGTTTCATTTACCAAATAAAATCTTAAATTTTCTAATTGAAGAATTCCACGTTAATTTTTTCCTCAGAAGAGTAATAAATAAATAATAATAATAATAAAATAAAAATATATACCAAGGTGATTGGTGGCAAACTGCAACTCAACTCCATCTACAGATAGCTGGAATGGGCATGCCATTATCCCTGCATTGTTTCTGTTGCGACAATGATATTAAAGCCATGAGAAGATCTTCATAATGATTGAGAAAAGAAACATTAATTAAAGAGTAATATATAACTAATTTCTATGGTGTAGCCCTCCAAAAATGATGGATTTGTCCATGTTCATCTGGAGGAAAATGCAGAATTTACTTCAATCATCCACAAGGAATGAACGAATGAATGAAAATGTAAAAATGAATGGTTAAAAAATATTGAAAGAAGTAACACTCAACAGGTAAAGAGATCTATCAAACATGCAAGTAGGATTGCTGCTTATGCTCAATTTTAATGGTTTTACCCCATTCAAGTTGGCACATCCGTTGAACGGTCCAGATCATAGTTCATGAGGTCACATGTACATGCAGGTGGTTTTCTCATATAGATTAATGTCAATGGACAAACTGATAGGGCCACCTCATGGATGTACCCACGCCCAAATTTTGTGAAAGTGATATAGTGGACAATTCTCCTGTAAGAATTTTCCTCGCTCCGAGCTAATCGATTCAAAAACCAGTGATGGATCAGATGGCCATGAACATTCAACGGTCATGATTTTGGAAGTGTAGGACCTCTACAACGTTTCTCCCCTGCTGAGGGTATGCTAGAATCAGCCCTTAACCTCAGTAATATTTCATACTGGGTCTAAGAGGGTTGGAGGAGGCACAGTCTACTTAGGTTGTAGAGAATCCATAAGGGGATTACCATGAGAGATTCAAGAATCAATTTCTAGCACACGTGTTATGCCGTCTCGTGTACAAGATCGGGGCCCTTTATTAAGTAGCAACCTCCACAAACATGCCGTGGGCCAAAACTCCAGCACATCTGTTCATCAGACGATCCACATGCGTATATTCAATATAGAACATAGTTATCTTTTTTTTTCTTTCTTTGTCAAACATGTGTGATCGCTTGCTGAGTGGAACAGCCCAATCTTATGGTTCAGAACAGTCTCACGGAGGACCCCACCTGATGAATAGCCCAGAATCACATCCACTGGCCCAGTTGGCACGTGTGCCAAAAATCACATTCGCATTGAAAACAAAAATTTTCTTCAGGCGAATGGGACACTTACATGAGGATGTTCAGGTGCTTGTTTGAGGAGTTGAAGGAGCGAGCAAAAGACGTGACTGATCTTAAGGAGCTGAGGTCCATCTCCATAATCTCCACCTCGGCATCCGGGTTCTCTTTCAGCAGGTTTTCTTTCACTTGCAAACCACCCTCCATGCTTCTCGCTGGGATTATTACCTTTGCTCCCCTTTTGGCTAACACTCTGGCTGTTTCCTTTCCGAGTCCACTCGTTCCACCTATCACCAAAACGTTCTCAACTCAGCTCATAGTTCTAAAACTCACTTGAGGGAGTCAACTCGACTTGGCGGATTCCGAACCGAGATGCTTTTTTTTTTTTTTTACCACCAAATACTCTAGCATTCAATTAAGAACTAGTTCAAAGGTACCCAACATAAAAGCTACTTCTCGCAAATAAAATAAAATCCAGTGCCACTCTGCTGTTGGTGCTTAAGTAGACTAGTCCAAGGTTCCTCAACCCACAAAGTAAAAGCAAAAGAAAAATCCGAACCGAGATGCTGAGAAACTCGGAACTGGGTCTGACTCGACCCCAACTTGAGAAGACTTGTTGAGTCGAGTCGACCTCTTGGTCGAATTGAATGAGTCACTCGGTGAGTCACAGTGCAAACAATAATAAAATATCAAGAGGGGAGAGAACGAAATTAAACCCTCGACCTTAATTAGCTGTGTAGTTAGGGAAGCGCTTAACCATTGCATACTCCACCATTTAATTATTTGAAGTTGATTGATGGTTCATCTGGGGGTCAGGTATGTGCTAGAATCGGATCCCCTCTAATGGTGGCAGAAAAGAGACATGCCCTGTGGTTCATGAGTTTTTGTAACACTTGGGTTTATCAAACCCTTGGTAATCTCAATTCGGGTTGACAATGGGTGACTACCCCACCAAGTCCTAGCAGTTAGGGTTGGGCCCCTAAATTGCCCCATAGGTCAGGCTCAGGTTAAAAATCTAAGCGTTGCTGATACAGGCTAGTATTTATAGTATCTAGTTTATAGAGGATTGATATTTTGAAAAAGTGCTGTGGCTGATACACAGGCACTTATTATTTATTTAGAAATCACATATACCTTGCACACAAATAAATCAAATTTGACTATCCTAATAATGGACTCCGTTTATATATATTATGAAAAAAATTTGCAATATTTGATCAGCTAACTATAAGATTGGTGGGCATTTGTTTGATGCGGTTAAAATTGAAAAGATCCAACTAGCTAGCTTATTTCAACAAACAAGTGTCCACAAATTAATGGTTAGAATTTGTCAACAATATGATTTTGGGCATGTGACATAGAGATAGTAGGTCCCACAATTTATTCGGTTTTGTTTGAATCAATTTCTTCCGTGCACATTTTTTGAGTGCTTGCATATCAAGCATCACGTGGAATCAAAGTGTAAAATGAACATCATAATATATACACTTATAAAAGGTAAGAATCTTGCGAGCTAACTGCTTGGTAATCTTTACAATGCACTTAGTTCCATTTGGTTTCTATGGATATCATCTTCTAATTTTCACGGGCCAACCTTGATTTGGTTAGGCTCTATCTTAGCTTTGGTTCTGCCCTAGCGCGATTAGTTAGATGTTGAAGTTTTAGTCTATGGTGACACTTTCCACAACCGAAGTAAAATATATGACAGTGACGGAAACAATCAAGAAAGTTGTTTGGTTGAAAGGAATGTTGAATGAGTTGGAGCTTCATCAGGAAATTGTACCTGTATATTATGATAACGAAAGCATGATCAATTTAGTGAAGAAGTTGGTATACCATTTCCGTACTAAACACGTTGATGTTCATTATTATTTTATTTGACAGATGTTAGAGGAAGGTGGTGTTACTCTTGAGAACATTCACACCATTGAGAATCGGACGGACATGCTTACGAAGGTGGTTCTTATGTATATAGAAGTTCAAGTTTTGCTTAACTTCTTTAGGCTTCGCAAAGAAGGAAGAAACCGGAATATGCACAAGAAGCAACGATGATCATGTTATTATGAAGAAGTGTAGAAATGATGATAGTAACTTGGAACAATGGAGGTGGAGGATTAAAGACTTGGTGGAGATTATTGATAGAGTGCCTTTAATTTGGTACAATCGACCGAGGAATTATTAGGTCGACCGAAGCACATTGTGATGCTCCTGGTTGACTGAGATCTATTTTGATTGACTGAAATACTTTGTTATGTCTCAGTAGATCGTGGGTGCGACCGAGCGAAATGCGTAAGTGCACGTTTTTGTTTCTAATTTTGTACAGATGTATATAAATAGACTTTTAATTACGCAATTAAGGTATAATGAAATGAACTAAGCATGTTTTCAAGGATTTTTAAGGTAGAAGATACGATTTCTCATATGTTAGTTATTTCATCTCTTATATTTTTCTGTTTTTAGTGAATTATTTGTCACTTGGTGCCGTAGTTTTTTCCTATAAGGATTTTTGCACATAAAATTTATATATTTTTTGTGATTGCTTAAATCTTTCTTTTTTTATTATATAGTGTGATTTTATTTATTTTTTAATTGCTTCCATGCCAGAACAATCATGTTAGGGCTGATTGAGTTCCCGACACCATCTAGCCCATCAAATCTAGCCTGCAAATCAAATCCTGCTACGTCGTTGCCGTGCTGGGCTAGTACCCAATCTGCATCTCAATGCTCCTCTTCTCTGTTAACTCAAGTTAGACTCGGAGGAGAAACGTTGCTATTTTTTATTTTTTATTTACCAAGTTGACCATTTATGCACAGGCCAACAACCACATGTCTATGTGAGACACGTAACAAAATTCCAAAGTACTAGAGTGATGAAGCCAACCATAGAATAACGTAAATTTATTCCTAAGGACACCGAAGAGAATAACCTAAACATATTCCAAAGGACCGCTACTACTATCTGATTGGGTCTGCATACGGATCGCCCAAATGATATTACCCCGCAGATGAAATCTAATAAACAAATACACGTTAAAAGATGGTTAATCAATCTAAATTTGAGAATAGAACCATCTAACGTGGATACCACAATATGGACGGCTTGGATCACACGAAATGCATGCCACATGTACCAACAGCAATGTGCATGCATACAACTGTTTGTAGTCTTCCAGCCGATCAAGTAATTCCCATTACTCAAATGTTCAAGGTTTATATGGTTAGGATTGTCCCATCCGCTTGGCTTTTAAGGATGTTGACCGTCAGGAGTAAGTCCGACCAGATAGACGGGCCAGATCATTAGACCATCTAGTCACTTGGGGTACACTCATTATCCAAGCAAGAGACTTGAACATTAACAAAGATCAGATGTCCTCGGTTATAATTAATGCACCCACCCACCCTTCCTAATCCTGCGACCCATTAATGTGCCAATGATGTCCAAAATTGCGTAGCCGCTCGTCAGGTAGGACACACTACAGGTGTTCATGGCCCACAAACATACGGTTCTCCCGTGCTACATGTGTATCGGATCAGCAGTCAATACTTTTCAGCCGTCCATCATTTTGGTGACAGTCGTTTGCCTACCTGCTGACCACCAGCTTGTCCAATTTTGGGCAACCGCACATAAGAAATGGGACGTACCTCATGAACAATCCTTGTTCATTTTCGTTTTACCATTTTGCTGTATTTTTTCTAATTTTTAAGGGGATTTTACCCGAAAAATCCTTGAAGCTTGATATTCCGGTCACGTAATTTGACCATTCATATTTATAAAAATGTTTCTCAAAATATACATAAGCAAGATGATTTGCAGGTAAAATCCACTTTGACCATTAGTTATGTAATATGATATTAGGCCAGTGCTAAAAAAAAATATTAGGCTGATCTCCGTTGACATAGAAATTTAGTTAGCTTTCATTGGGCTCCTAAACCTGCAAAAAGAACAAACAATGAAGACTGTCGTGCAAGAGACCCTCCGATGCCTAAATAAAAAACCAGGGTCTATTTTCCCTTACCAGTCTCTAATTCAAATTGGCCACACCAAAGGAAACAATTGGGATAATGTTGATTTTTTATAAGGCCCATTGTAAAGATTATAAGAAATCCACTCCAACTATTAGATTTCATAATAACATATATGCTTGAGACTCAAGAATCAGAACAATCCATGAATTAGGTGGGTAAAACAGTAGAAAATAGCTTGAAGGGTGGTGATCATTGTGTACACCATTTCTAATAGTATGGTCCACCTAAATCATATACTGAGCTCTTTTTAAATACCTATGTATAAAATTAGATCACACAAATAATGAACAATTGAATTTTCAGATACACAACAAATTAAGGTTCACATGGCTTTTTTCAAGTGTAATATCTCTCTACGCAAGTAAGAGTGCAAAAACCTATTGTAAAGGTAAATTCAACTTTTCGTCACGCATCCATTGGAAGATTGTTATAGTAAATATGGATGGTCAAAGCATACTATGAGAATATCGCATGCTTCAAGGAATATTTGGATAAAACCCCCCTTTTTTATTAATTTAAGATATCCGATTACGCAGTTCTCCAACTTTTATTATACTGATGTCAAAAATATTTGCATCTATATACCCTACCTGCAATCCACCTATATATTTACAGCCACAATAATAATTTAGAGCAATCAGAAGAAAGAAAATGAAACGAGAAAAATGTACCCGTGACTATGGCTGTGAGGTTGGTAGCATCTAAGCCGTCCGTTACTTGTTCGGCCGTGGACGACGAGCCAAAGCCCGAAGGCCCAGCTCTCGCGAACCAATCCCACAGTAACCCCATTCTCTCTCTCTTCTCTCTCTCTCTCTCTCTCTCTCTCTCTCTCTCTCTCTCTCTCTCTCTCGGCAGTGGAGTTATGGAGTGAGGGTTGCTTTTTAATGGGCTCTCTGTAGAAAGTGGAGTTATGGAGGGAGGGGCTTGCTTGTGATGGGAGGGAAGAAGGTGGAGGAGAAGTGACATCCACGTCCACTACTCTTGCAATCAATGGACGAAAATGCTTTAAAAATGTCCTTTATCTTGATAGATAAACATGCACTCGTGCCCGTTCTTTCTTGGTCAACACCACAGTCATAATTCACCCACTTGTTTTTAACTTGTGGTGTCTCCTCTACCATACACCTGTCAACCTAACCGTCAGTATCATGCATGGCCCCATATGGATGGAGAATACATTGAAATTTACACTGATCGAAGAATGTTGACCACCTGGGCTGCTGACCGTACTAATTTTTTAACTGTCTGTTTGATAGTGACCACTTGGAAAGCTAGGATAGTTCTGTAAGTATGAATTTTCGGCTCTGATCTATCCACGATTGGTCTTTAAATTTGAATGGTCTCGATTGAGGCGTGTGTCGGCCATATATGCTCTGGATTAGATGACCAAGCTTCCAAAGTAGTGGTGAACAAGCACGGTAGTACTTTCTTCTTTTTTTCGATATCGGTGTTTCTAAACCCATACGTTTGTGGACCCAGCACATCCACACTCAGAGACATGTGCCCGACACGCACGCGGCTTCGGTGGATCCCCATATCCACCGAGGTCAGTGGATCCCTCACTGTGGGGCCCACTTTGATGTATGTGCCTTACATCCATGCCATCCATCCCTTTTGACAGCTCATTTTAGGGCATGATTCGAAAATAGAAGCAAATCCAAACCATAGATGGACCAAACCAAAGTAAACAAGGGTGATGGAATACCCACCATTAGAAACTTCCTGGGGTCACCGGAATATTTAATTTCCATACAACCTGTTAATAAGGTAAAAAAGACATGGATGAAGGGAGGACATAAATATCAGCTTGATCCAAAACTTTTGTGGGCCACAAGAAGTGTTTAATTGTCAATCAGAGCTATTTTCTGTGGTGTGGTCCACCTTATATTTCTATATTATTCGTTTTTTGTATATTTATCTAGAATGATTTTTTTTAAAAGGATGAACGGCATGGATTTAAGGTACATACATCAAGGTGAGCCCCAAGGGGAGTGATCCGCAGACCTCGGGATCCATGGAAGCCGCGCCCACCCGACACCGCATGCATGTGGGATATTCAAGTTGTCCATTACACGGGCTTATTCATTGAATGTCCTGGATCCTGAGCCTAAAATCAAGCTGGTCCAATAGTAGGGTGGGCCACACAGAAAGAGAGTAGATAGAAAAAGTCTTATCTTGATTGATGGAATGAATTCCGCCAGCCCGTAGACATCTGTAATCGAAGTACATATCTTGCCGGTGGTTGGTTGAACTAACTTGACTTTTAGTCAAGGGCATGTAAATGCCAGGACCACCTGATGGACGAGTGAGATCTTGATGACCTAGTCTTTAGACCCAACTATTAAGTTTGTGTATTTTAATACTAGGAAAATAAAATAAAATTCTCCCTAGTGCCTGTTTGTTGAATCCATTGGATTAGGAAAAAAACATAAAACCTCCGTTCGGCATTTTTCTTGAATTCGGATTTTTTTGCTTGTCACATACATAAATTTTTTGTTTTCATGCATTGTGATCGGTCCACAACATCACTGACATTACCGGCACTGCTGGATTAGATGCCGTCTTTGATGATGTGGGGCCAATCATATTACAACAAGTAGAAAATGCCTGTTTGTAACAAGTTGAGAATCCGGACTCCTGTTTCTTTAGCCTGGACTGGGGGAGAACCCAAACCTGGACGGTTTTTCTTATTCTTTCAGAGGGTCGTGAGTCCAATCATCCTTATAGGTAGAGCCGACCGTGAGGATCACTTAATGCAAAAAATCAATCCTATTCCATTATCAAATGAGCCATAGGTTGAGCCCACCGTGAGGGTCTAAAGTCCAATCATGCTTATAGGTTGAGCCCACCGTGAGGATCACTTAATGCAAAAAATCAATCCTATTCCATTATCAAATGAGCCATAACATAGAAAACAATGTATATGATAAATAGTAAAATACAAGTGTACTCTACTTGATCAATGGATAGGGCTGATTTTTTGCATAAAGTGATCCTCACGGTGGGGCCCATCCATTTTGTTGAATGTCCCATGCACTTAGTAAGTTAGAAGTTATCCACAGGGTGGTCCATAACATGTGATTCAACCAATTGAAATTGAGACCTTCACACACACATTCGTGGATGTCCCTAGTAATTTTGTACAAAATCTCAAAATTTTTCCACTGAAAAATGTAAATCAATTTGATACTCAACTAACCGAATGAGTGTAATTTTTCATTTTTGACCGTCCAATAAATGTCCACCAATAAATTCGGTCCTCATTTCAAATTTCTCAGTTATTTTAAATTTCAATTATTTTCAATCTCACTAATTTTTTTTAAATCTCATTTTTTTCAAACTTCTCAATTTTTTTTTAAAAAATCTTAATTTCTCATTCAAAATCTTTTTTTTTTTTTTTTATCAGACTACTCGTTTCTTTCAAACTTCAAAATTACATTCTTTTTATGAAACTTTTCAACTTTTTTTCAAAATCTTAATTTCATATTAAAAATCTCAAAAATTTTCAATATTAAATTATTTTTCAAACTAATCAATTTTTTGCAAACTGCCAAAAAAAATTTTAATATCAAAAATTTTCAACATCTCAATTTCTTTTCTTTCCAAAATCTCAAATTTTCTCAAACAATGTTTTTTTTTTTTTTTTTTTTTTTTAAAAAAAAAAAAAAAAAAAAAAAAAAAAAAACTTTTGAACTTTATTTATCAAAATCACAATTTTT
>JAJHSJ010000016.1:46724277-47213945 GCA_021015155.1 Magnolia officinalis
TGGGCCATGAGAATCCCTTCTGATCCTAGCTGTCTATTTGTAGGCCACCATATCAAAAGGTTGGTATCTTCCAGTTTGAAAGATTTATAGTGAATCTCACATCCAAGGTAGGGCTCACCAAAGTAACGGTTTGGATCCGTCATCAGGAAGGAAATTTATGAATTTTCACCCCAGAAAAATAATAATATGTAACTTGATTGGGGTTCCAGTTTGCGGGAGTGTAATTCATCAATCAATGATCCAGATCATAGTTCTGTTGGGTCCCATTGTGGATAGACTCTGCTCAAAGGACAGGTTGTGTGCTACGTAGAAAGCATGTTTTGAATGTAAATGGCAAAAGCGGATCTGACGGAGGCCTGTAAATTCCCAGGCCCAGCCCACTAGAGATGGCCAATCAGTCTGTTAGCCATGGTTCATAGGACAACAACTCAGATCGACTCATCTGGACTCTAGTACAGACCCACTCACCATTTATGTGGACCATCCATGGTGTGGGCCCCACCTTCAACATGAATTATCCATCATGTGGGGCCTCCTATGATATGGCCCGTCCATCACATGGATGAGAAAACCGTCTATCACATGGAAAGAGAGAGAAGTATAAAAAACAATAAGTCAAAAGGCAAGAAATAAAGGAATTATGAGAGCAAGGGGGTAATTAGATCATAAGTTACTTAAGATAAGTTACTTATGCCTTAAGTAGCTTATCTTGATTTGTATTTATTAAACTGGAGTGATTAAATAACTTTAAATAATAAAAAAAAAGCAACTTATAAATAATCATAAACCAAATTTACTTATGTCAAATAAGTAATTTATTGCTGCAAATAAAAAAAAAAAGTAACTTATTTGGTAGTATCCAAACTAGTCTTAAGTAACTTTTATAATATAAGTTATTTTTACAATGATGCTTGTTGATGACAAAATCTGGACCACTCCCCGCTCGGCGCGGTGAACTCCAAGGAACCCTGTTCCTGCACAAACCGTGAGCAAAGGAGACCCTGGCTAGGCTGGGGGACCCTCCGACGCCTAAGTCAGGTCAAAGGAATCTGGGTCTATGTTGAAGAATTGAGGGAGAATGTCAGATGTTGCGTACCTGTAGAAATGGAGTACCCTGGTATTTATACATGTGGGATGGACGGATCGTGTCCGTCAATCTCGGCATGATCTGCTCAATCAAGCGGATACTGTAATCGTGGAGATACTCCACAATCTTTGGATCGTGTAACGTATCGTGCCTTAATGGAGCGTATCTCCGGGAATGATCTTCGGCCACGTTCGCATTCGGATTGGTTTCCCGACTCAGTAATCGGAGTATCATCTTCCCAGCTCAGACCTCGTCCCATCCAAGTCCGCGGCTGAGTACATGTAGTCGAAATACGTAGTTGAGTCATCAGGGCCGGAACCTGTTGGGCATGCTTGATCGGGACTTAGCTTCTTCGGATGAAGATGACGATGAGAACGAGGACGAGCTCGGCTTGGCCAACTTCCTTCGAAGGAAGATGGGGATGAGGACGAGGACGAGCTCAGCTCGGCCAACCTTCTTCGGATGAAGATGGGGATGAGGACGAGGACAAGGACGAGAGCTCGGCTCGACCAACTTCCTTTGGAGGAAGATGAGGATGAGGATGAGGACGAAGCTCGGCTCGGCCTACTTCCTTCGGAAGAAGATGGGGATGAAGACGAGGATGAGAGCCCGTCTTGCATAGCCTAGGGTTATAGTCCAGAGGTCTGCTCGCACCCTACCTGATGCTCTCTTTCCGAGGTCCTGTTAACTGGTTTATACGGTTCGTATCTCTAGTCCGAGCCAAGTACTGGCCTGGATTGATGAGGGACTCGGCTTTTCCTGCACCTGACGTAAGTGATCGTGTTGTTCGTTCCGATCGGTTAGTAGAGGAACGGTCCAAAGTATCTGGTCGAAGCGTTATACCTCCTGTTCTGGTCCTAGATCGATCTGAGCTGATTACTAACCTCGGGGTACGGGCGCCGCTATGACTCAACAATGAATCCTTGTGTATCACGTTGGAAGTTCGTGTCCGATCAGGTTAGTATGATGTTAACCCTCAGATCTTCGGGAGCTTGGATCTTCCCATAACATGAGAGATGAAAGTTTTCTAAAAATTTTATTGATTGATACTTAATAGCTTACTAAAATAAATGATTTTAGCATTCTTAAATAATTCTTAAAAAAAAAAATCCTAAAATGTAATATAAAAAAAAGAGTCCTAACTAAGGAAATAAATTCTGAAAATGGGAAAATTCCCACCGTCTATCAACCTATCATTGGCCGATCGAGTTGATCAGTCGAACAGACTTTAAAAAATATTCAAAGACTAAAACTAAAATTCTGTGATTTTCGACCTGTCGACCCGATTGATCGACCTATCAAACAGGCTTGCGACTTGTCGACAAGATCTGTTGACATGTCAAAACTTGCAAAAATTGTCAAGCAACCAATCTAGAATTTTTGGCAAAATTTTGACCTATCGACTCGATCTGTCGACCGATCGAATTATGTCAAATTTTATCGATTTCTCATTGGGCTTTTTCCGGTCCATGTATGTTAGGAGCATGCTCGATCCACATCCTACATCAGACCCCTTCACTTAAAAAAAAAAAAGAAAAACCTGTCATCGAGTTTGGTTCACGATACGTGTTCAACTTTCTCGGGTTCTTCAATGGACTTGGTTCACAATATGTATTCAACTTCGGGTACTGACATTTATTAGCATTTTCCTTATACTCTGCAGTAGGCTTCTCTAATTTCTCCTAGACATCAACATGGATAATTGTTACATGAACTGCCATTTTCTTCACCGCAACTCTCATTTCAGGTAGTTTAAGAAATGAAAACAAGTCAAGTGCAGGTTTAAGAACTTGGACATACACAACCTCAATTTAGGCCTGGTCGGTAGATTGGCTCTTGGTGTTGTTGAAGACAATCTCAACTTGAGAAAGATCAATCTCTTGTATAGGGGACAATTCATCAGGAAGTTCGATGAGCACAATCGCTTTTAACTCCAACAACACAAGCTTTAAATGTTCTGGTATGTTCACGAACTTCACATCTGCTTTCTTTCTATTAGTACCACTATCACTCCCATCTCCTTAGAGTGTTTGATAAAATCTCGTTCGTTTACGAGAGGCTGTTCATCCACTTTAGAAGTATTAAGTTAGTTCTCCATTTCCACAGGGGCCACATGTACGCCACTGTTGAACCCCGCGGCTTGTCGCGACTCCATCTCAACTATGTCGCCCCTTGCTGACAAACAAGGGGATTTCTCTGCATAACCCCTCAGCAATTGGCTATCATCGCTTCTCACTGACAAACAATAGGATTTCTCTGCATAACCCATCAGTGATTGACTATCTTCACCTCCTGCCGACAGACAATAGGATTTCCCTACATAACCCTTCACAAGTTGACTATCCTGTCAAAAAAGTTAGTTTTACTGGAACAATACCTGATCGTAATCTCAAGGGAGGATCACACGCGCAACAATTGCTTCTTCCATGGCCACGTGCGGATTGACACTTTCATTTGTCTCGTCCGCTTAAGCTGAAGTTGTTCCCACTAAACTGAGGCTTCGCCCTTCAACTTGTGCGCCACCAATTTAACATTCTTCTCCTCAGGGATTTCTATGTAGTCGAAGAGACATTCGAATTTAAGCAGCCAATTGAGGAAGTCCTCGATGTGGAGTTAGCTATTGAAACTGAAAATATCGACTTTCATCCCGAATTCTCATTCCGTCCGATCTACCCAATAACTGCCTTGTCCGGGATATCGGAGGATCATGTCATCAATCTCCTCATCGTGGACCCCACATCCTCTGCTGAGATTCTACGATTCATCATCAGCATCGTTTTGCGATTGGCATGATTGTGAATTCCAATGCATACCAGAGGTTGATCATCGCCACGAACATGGATATGTCCTATGGCTTTTGTCAAACGGTTGATCACTGCCCGCATCCCTTGCGTGGGTTGTCGATACTCCCATTGTGCCGCTTCGAAAACCGCCACTGTTAAAGGATAATTCCTTAGAGCATTGTCTGTGGGATTGTGCCCTATCCACCGTTAGAAGCCACCGATCTGAAGAAAAATTTCGTTCTAATACCAAAATAACGCGGCGAAGGACGTGATGAGGTTGATCACCATCTTCCTCAATTGATAAACGCCTTGAATCTACAAGGCACCCTTGAATCCACAAGAGCAAATTCTCGAATATATGAGAGATGAATTTTTTTTTTAAAAAAAATTATTGATTGATACTTGATAGGTTATCAAAATAAATAATTTTAACATTCTTAAATAATTCTAAATAAACCCTAAAATGTAATAAAAATGATTCCTAATCAAATAAGGAAACAAATTCTGAAAATGCACAAATTTTCACCGTCTGTCTATCTGTCATCGACCAGTCGAGTCGATTGGTCAAACAGGCTAAAAAAACGTCTAGAGACTAGAACAAAAATTATGTGATTTTTGACCTGTCAACCCGATTGGTCAACTTGTCAAACAGGTATTCAACTTGTCAACAAGATTTGTTAACCTGTCGAAACTAGCCGAAATTGTCCAGCAACTAATATGGAATTTCTAGCGATATTTCGACCTGTCGACTAGTCAAATTATGCCGAATTTTGTCAATTTCTCATTGGGCTTCTTTTGGTCCATGTGTGTTATGAATGTACTTGATCCACGTCTTACATCAATGAGTTATGGGCTTGGACCTAACAGGAAGTCCATGTCTCTTCATTGTTCTCTACATATTCTGGTTATGGAACTCTAAGCGGCAATTTTTGAGTCTCATACATAAGTAGTTTATTCACACCCCAAGTATAGGGTTGCGATGTAGTAATAATCTCAATAAGACTGAGGTCGAATCCACAAGGACTGAAACTTGTATGTAATTTGAAAGTAACCAAAACTGGAACTAGAAGAAGATGTAATCTAAATCAGCAAAATTAAGAGAATGATTGTGAATGATTAAACTAAAACTTGTAAAATTCAAAGGTGGAAAACTAGGGTGCTAAGGATCCACTTGTAAAGATCAGGGAGATCTATGTTTGATTCACAAACACAACTGGATTTAGAGTCCCATCTTTATCCAGTTGGAAGATATTTCATCAAAATCAAATCTGAACTTCCTTTGATCTAACTTTCAAGAAATGAGAGATACGAGAATTAGAATTGATTCCATTACAAAACCATGCCCATGAGACAAAACAAATAACAGAATTTAACTAATCCACAACCAATCTGAGAGAGTTATGAACATTAGGAAGGATTCCATCATCCAACCATGCCCATGAGACGATGGTGAACAATGGGGCTCCTACGCTCACAATCCCTGTAATGCAAAGAACATACCCGAAGCTATCGCAGATCCATTGTAATTTAAGTCACAATAAACCATTAAAAACTACGAATATTCTTCATAATCAAACTAGAATCAAAATCAGTTCAACTTAAATATGAATCAAAGGCATAAAGAAAAGTCTCTCATCACACTACAAGCTTCACCTCTTAGCCCTAGCTAAGAGGTTTAGCCAACCATAGTCATGATTAACCAAAAGCTCTTAAAGAAGGAAAAACCAAAGAAGAAAAGGAAGGGAAGAAGGAGAAGCCTGGCCGGCCGTGCGTTCTTTTCTCTCTCTCTCTCTCTCTCTCTCTCTCTCTCTCTCTCTCTCTCTCTTGCTCGCTTCCACGTCTCCAGAATGATGCCTCCACGACTGGCCACGTCCAATGCATCCCCTCTACACACCCTCTCTCTCTCTCTCTCCTTTTATAGCCAAACGTGGGTTGGTGGAGTGGAGAACCGACTCCACGTTCGCGGAAGGAGTTTACGCAGCAAGACCGAACTCTTTGCGCAGCGAAACGCAAAACACTTGTGTTTGGTGGATTTTTTGGATGGTTGTACAGCCTGTCCTTGGTATCTGCCACCTTGGTAATGGTCAGCCCCACCTTGGTGAACTTTTGGACGGTTCAGATCACTGATCCGATCACGGACGGTGGGCCACAATTGCCCGGATCATCCGGCTTTCTCGAACGCAGGCCCTATGCAAGAACCTGCGCTGTGATGCTCGGTGGGCCCCACAGTGGTGTTTTCGAAGAAATCCACCCTTTTCATTGGATTTCTGGCGAAATTTCGATCGGAAATGAGTGGTTTTGGTTGATTTTTGGTGCGGTCCATTGTATTAAATTAACCCGCCGTTCATCTTGCGTTTGATGGCGATCTACATGTGTACGCGTGCATAGGACCAAAGGCCACCATGAATAAGGTCGTGGCCACCCCCTGAGAATGTTGGACGGTTCAGATTGTCTAATGGGATGACCACGGTGGCCCACTGAGCGTCGCAACGTCCAACAACGGTTCCGTTTTTAAAGAAGAAGATTGGGTCTTGATTTTTGGTGCATAGCTAGTGCACTTGTGCACAGTGCACTGCCACTCAAGGAGGGGTCCATTGTGATGTTTATGAGAAATCCGCTCCGCCCATCCTCCTTCTCATTTAGTTTAAGGGGTTGAGACCAAAATTGAAGCATATCCAAATATCATGTGGGCCCCAAATTGATGATTTATGGGCTGATCTGTCTGTTGGGCCACTTCCACGGGATTCAATGGCTGAATTTCGACGTGTACGGTTAATTTAGACTCCTCAAGCCAGATATAAAGTTTCGAGCCAAACGGATGGTGGTAACCCTGTGATCTTGCATTTAGGACGACTTTCAGGTCCCTTTAACTCCAATCACTTGACTTTCTCAGATCTTTGGCATGTAAATTCTTCGATCTCAGTCCCCTAAGATCCGTCCTTTGCCTTCATGATTTGTGAGCATCAAATCCATGCCTTTAGTACCTTCTTTCAGTCTAAGCTCCTAAATTCACCTTGCAACATAAACACGATTAAAATAGGACGTTAAACATTATCATGTTCATAAAATCAAGTAATAACTGGGGTCTAATATGCAATATTTGACCCTCAACATAGCTGAACTATAAGTTACCATGCAATTAGTGGATGGATATCAAAATGCCAAGAGTACACAACATCTTACCCATAGAAAAGCTTGGCCTAACAATGAAGAATGCCTAATTGTGTTATCCATTGGCTGTGATTTTTACATGGTGGCCCATGAGTTATATGGGTTGGACCTAATAGGAAGTCCATCTCTTCATTGTGCTCTCTACATTCTCGTTGTGCAACTTTCAGCGGCAAACCTAATAGGCTTTAAATACGGTTGCACTCTATTCTTTGTGATTTCGGAGAGTCTCACACATAACTAGTTGATTTGTATGTTACCATCCAATTAATAGATGATGTCAAAATATGAATAATACATAATTTCCAACCCGTAGAAAATTTTCACCTAATAATGAAGAATACCTAATTGCATCATTTATTGGCTGCGATTTTTGCAGGGTGGCCCAGGAGTTATGGGTTGAACCTAACAGGAAGCCCATGCATCTTCATTATACTCTCTACATTTTCGTTATGCAAATCTAAGTGGCAAACCTAATAGGCTTTAAATACCATTTCTTTTCATTCTTTGTGATTTTGGAGTCTAACACAACTGGTTGAACTATATGTTACCCTCCAATTAGTGGATGGATGTCAAAATGCTAAGAGTACACAACATCCAACCTGTAGAAAAGTATGGCTCAATAATGAAAAATGCTTACAATCACTATCCATTGCTTGTTTATTTTTGAAATGTGACTCATAAATTGTAGGCTCGACTGAAATAGAAAGTTCTGATGTTGATCAAATCAACAAGAAAGAAGAAAATCACACAAGTCAGAAGTAGAGAGAAGATAATTGCTTTAATTGTAGTTAGTGGAAACAATAAATGATAGATAGCTTGGGGACCCACTCACCCAAGATTAAGGACTCACCCAAATATTATAGAGTGCTCACTCACACTTAAAGAGAATCCAAATATCTAAAAACCAAAAATACATATTGACTTTTCTTCACTTATAAAGCTCCCTTTATACAGGGAAAGGGAGAGATTGATCGTTGGGGGGGGGGGGGGGGGTGCGAGAGAGAGAGAGAGAGAGAGGAGAGAGAGAGAGAGAGAGAGAGAGAGAGATGAGAGAGAGAGAGAGAGAGAGAAAATAGGGGGCAGGGCCTAAGGTAGCCGTTAGGGCCCCACTCTCTAGGTTGCATTAATCTCCTCCTCAAAAGTAGTAATCCTCAAGTTCGTCTAGGAGATCTTCCACAGCTCCTCTTCATTGATGCAACTATCTTCGGATCAGAGCTTGTTCTTGCACTATATATATATATATATATATATATATATATATATATATATATATATATATATATATATATATATATATATCAATGATATCAATAATTTCACATGAGACAATTGGAGAATACATGTCCAAATCTTTAAGGCTTAATAGGGATTGATTTGGATCGCTATGATAGCGATAAAGGTTGGCAATATTGAAAATGAGACAAATCCTTATTCCTCTGAGTAATTCAAGTTGATAATAGGGGGCAGGGCCTAAGGTAACCGTTAGGGCCCCACTCTCTAGGTTGCATTAATCTCCCCCTCAAAAGTAGTAATCATCAAGTTCGTCTAGGAGATCTTCCACACTCTTTATCAAGATTCCACAGCTCCTCTTCATTGATGCAAGTATCTTCGGATTAGGGCTTGTTCTTGCACTGAAAAGATATTGAGTGTAAGTACCTCACTTTGTGCTCATGAAATATATATATATCAATGATATCAATAATTTCACATGAGACAATTGAAGAATACATGTCCAAATCTTTAAGGCTTAATTGGGATTGATTTGGATCGCCATGATAGCAACAAAGGTTGGCAATATTGAAAATGAGACAAATCCTTATTCCTTCGAGTACTTCAAGTTGATAAACATTTGGCCCGATCTTCTTAATGATAAGGCATTGACCAATCTTCGGTTTATTCAATTTATTACAAGCGCTTGTTAAAAATCATTCTTTTCACGAGTATGTCATAACCAAATAATTTTCTTTTAACTCCAAATGATGGTAATGAATACCAATGGCTTCTTTGCACCGATCATCAGCATTTTTTATGTTGGCTTGAAATTATCTTAGACCTCTTGGATGTGGCTAACAAGTTCTTCAACTTTCATACTACTCTTTTTTAGGTTGGAATGGGTATCCGATCCAAGATATAACTTGGTTTTCTTTTATAAATCACTTTAAATGAAGTCTTTTAAGTAGATTGGCACTTAGAATTGTTGTAAGCAAATTCAGTTTTAGGCGAGACAATATCCTACTAGCGTGGGGTGGTCACTTGCTAAATATTGAAGTAGATCATTAAAACATCATTTAACAACTTCAGTTTGGCCATCGGTTTATGGATGATAGGAGTAAAAATTTTGAGTTAAGTACTCTTATGATCCCATAAAATTCACCAAAAGTGACTCACGAACCACTTATCTCAATCAGAGACAATGGTCATTGGAACACCATGGAACTTAACAAACTCTTTAAAGAAGATGTAAAGAATTTTAAAAGCATCAGTAGCATTCCTACATTGAATAAAATGTGACATTTTAAAGAAGTGATCAACTACCATGAAGGTAGAATCATAGCATCTTTGTGTTCTTGGTAACTCGATCACGAAATATGGGGGATAGTCTTTGATTCTGACATGTAAGCGTCCTCGGATAAGTGTATCTAAATGTTGTTCCAAGGCATATCTAAGTTCGACTCTTATATGTGGCAACATCCAAGTCCATAATGAAAAGAGCATTGCCACCATTTTAGATCCCTCCCCTTCCAACGAGATGTGCCTATTTGCCGAGGGGTGCACGCCTACCCATTCTGGTAGGCATGCTAGTGTTATCTCTAACACTTTAGGTGTCCTCTCTTAAAGTTAGCTACTGCTTCTCTTTACTCTCCATTTCACCTATCGTTGAGATAGAGCTTGTCTCGTTGCTTTACATGGATTGTAGTTTAGGTCTTGTCCTCTTGTGATAGCTCTTTTTTGTTCTTTCTTTCGTTTTTTACTCTTTTTTTTTTTTTTTTTTTTTTTTTAATTCCTTTTCCTTTTCCTTTTTCATTTATTTTTTCCCTTGAACTTGGGATGTAGGCTCCCTTTTATTTTTCACTTTTCTTAGGGGTTCACCCCTTTTTATTGTATCTTTTTTAAGCTTTTGCCTTAGGTAAGTAATAAGATACTTCCTCACTTGTTTTCCAAAAAATAAAAATCGAGCAAAAAATTCATATTACCCATAAATGAGTTCGTATAAGTCACCATTTCCTTGTATACCCTTACTTTTTAAAATACGTCATACATTTTTTAACAAACCGCTGTACATCGCGGTTCAATGGGGGTCAATAAGCAGTGGTCTTATCTCGACCAAAATGCCCTCCCTAAGCCACCACCATATAGTTCGATTATAACTTGGAGTCATAGGGACCCTTCGCGAATGTAAAGTTAGTTGCCTTTGAAAAGAACCTTCCACGACATTAAAGTTGTCATTTCATCCATTTTCGCAATCTTCACAATTTATTTTTTAAAATATATATCAATCTTATAATTTTTTGGTAGTAAATCAAATCCAATCACCTTAAAAGAAAATTTCTTAAGGGAGCAAGATTTTTTACCGTGTATCTCCCACTATATTCATAACATCGGATTTATGGTGAAGCACAAAGGTGTACTCTTGTAAGTATGATACTCATTTAACATGTCATGAGTTAAGATTTTTGTAGGTCCTGAGAAAGCGAATAGCTTAATGATCAAAGTATAATATAAAATCTTTATGTATCAAGTAGTGACATCAAAATCATTAAGTCTTGAATGATGGCGTAAAACTTAATGTCATATGTGGAGTAACGTCTCTGACATTGTTGTGTTTCTCACCAAAGAAGCTATTGGGTGCCTTCTTTAGACGAAAATGACTCCGATACCCATATGAAATGCGTCATTTTACCTTAAACACTTCATTAAAATTTAGCAAGGTAAGAACGGGTGCTTCGGTTAATTTTTTCCTTGTTTAAGTCAAAACTTTCTTAGACTTCTCGAGTCCAAATCTTTAGCCCTTATGCAATTGGTCATAGGGATAATAATGCTACTGAAGTTCTTAATGAACTACTACTAATAATAATAATAATAATAATAAGTTGTGAAAGCTTCTCATTTCCATGATCGATTTTGGGGTTGGCCACTCTACAATTGCTTTGATATTGTCCTCGTCAACTTTGATGCCTTGAAATGAGTCAACATATCCCAAAAGGACTGCATTCTCGAGCATGAACACACACTTCTTTATATTGACATAAAGCTCCTCCCTTCATATACTTGCAATACTTGACGCACATGGAAATAAATATAAGAATATCATCAAAATAAAAAGAAAAAAAAATTCAATAAAAGGCTCCAAAACTTGATTCATGAATCTCGTGAAGGTACTTGGTGCATTTGATAATCTAATTGGCATGAGAAGCCATTCATAATGGACATCTTGGGTTTTAAAAGCAGTATTTCATTCGTTACTCGGTTGGATACAAATTTGGTGGTATCCACTTCTAAGGCCACTTTTTTGTAAAAACCTTTGCACCATGTAACATATCCAACATGTCATGATCAAGTCGAAGAATTTGGAAGCAATACTTTACTATTATTTTACTAATGGTTCCACCATCATTATACATATTCTCTAAGTCCCATCTTTCTTAGGGGTAAGAAGGGTGAGAATCACACATAGACTTAGGCTTTCTTTAACTACTCTTTCACTTGCCTCTAGATGATGTAGAACGTGTCATACATACGTTCCTAGAATGGTTGGGCCAAAAGAAGATGGACCGTAAATTGACCATAACTTTTGATCCGGGTATCGTTACGGGGAGCACAACCTATCAATCTTTACTGAAACGGGCCATCCGAGGTGAACCGACCCACAAAGTGGGTCGTATCTATCCGTTTCATCAGAAAACGCGCACTTTCAGCTCAAAAATGAATTTTTAAGAAAATTTTGCTATTTTTGGTAATTACGAATTTTAGTTAATTTTTTTCTTTATTAATGGTGTAAGGAGACGCATTAGAGGGGAATCAATTATTAATTAAGCTATTTCGAATTTATTTAGAATTTATTTCTATTTTCTACTCTCTTTTCTCGTGGATTCGAGAAGTCTCTGTGAGGAGTCCAGAGAAGTTCCGTGGATTCGGAATAGTTATCCTCTTGAGGAAGACGGTGCTCGACCTCACGTCCTCCCCTGCGTCAGTTTGGTATCAAAGCGAGGTTTCTCCTCGGGTCGATGGCTTCTAACGACGGGTCGGGCAACAATCCCATGGGCGGTGCTCCAGGAAATTTACCTTTAACGGCGGCAACTTTTGAAGTAGCGCAACAAGAGAATCGGCAAGTCATGCAAGGGCTGCAGGCTTCCATCGACAGCATAGCGGATCTCTTGGCGGAAAACCTAAGGCAACTCCGTGTTCATGGTGGTGATCCACCACCAGCAATTGCTGGAATTCGTAATTATACTGATCGTAGGGCGATGCTATCAATGAACCACAGGATGATTCAAGAATTTAAGATAAAAGTCGATCTTCCTAATTTTAATGGCCAACTCTACTTCCAAGACTTCCTCGATTGGTTGCTTGAAGTCGAACGTTTCTTCGACTACATGGACATCGTAGAAGAGAAGAAAGTTAAACTCGTGGCCTACAAGTTGACGGGCAGAGCTTCAGATTGGTGGAAACAACTTCAACTCGAGCGAACGAGACAGATGAAGGCGCCAATTCGCACGTGGTTGCGGATGAAGAAGTTATTGTGTATGCGATTCCTCCCTCAAGATTACGATCAGGTATTATTCCAACAAAACCAAAATTATTATCAGGATAGTCGATCAGTAAAAGGTTATGCAGAAAAATCCTATTGTTGGTCCGCGAGAAACGACTTCATCAAAACAGAGTTGCAACAGACCACAGGATTTATCAGTGGCGAACATGTGACCTCTATAGGAATGGAGAACCAACCCAACACTTCTAAAGTGGAGGAACAATATCTCATCACTGAACAGGCCTTTGTTAAACAATATGAGGAAACGGGAAATATATATCCATTAGTTGAAAAGAAAAAATATGTGGAGCCTGTGAATATCTTAAAGGATTTGGAACCAGTATCGCAGGAGTTCAAGAGGGTTGTACTTGATGACCTCCCTAATAAATTACCTCCCATACGAGATATACAAAATCACGTTGATCCCATCTAAGGGGCAAGTCCACCTAATTGTCCACGTTATCAGAAAAATATGAGATCTTGAAGGCAGATGTGAAGGAACTAATCGATATTAGTCAAATCAAGGAAAGCATGAGTACATGTATTGTGTCAACTCAAGAGCTTAATGCCAAGTACAAAAAAAGAGCTAATGAACATCGACATCGGAAGTTATCTCAGACTCATGTGCCAAGTCTCTTGCGTAACTCGAGGACGAGTTTCTTTCAAGTGGAGGAGTCTGATGTAGAACGTGTCATAGATACGTTCCTAGAATGGTTGGGCCAAAAGAAGATGAACCGTAAATTGACCATAACTTTTGATCCGGGTATCGTTACGGGGAGCACAACCTATCAATCTTTACTGAAACGGGCCATCCGAGGTGAACCGACCCACAAAGTGGGTCGTATCTGTCCGTTTCATCAGAAAACGCGCACTTTCAGCTCAAAAACGAATTTTTAGGAAAATTTTACTATTTTTAGTAATTCCGATTTTTTAAATATTTTTAGAGTTTTAGATTTTCTTTCCTTTTAGAAATAACTTTTAGTTATACTAGGACTCTTCTAGAGAAAGTTTATTTGTAATTTTTATTTTTAGAAACTAGGCCTTAAAAGAGTTTTATTAGAATTAGGATTTTTATTAGAGTTAGAATTTTGCTATTTTTGGTAATTACGAATTTTAGTTAATTTTTTTCTTTATTAATGGTGTAAGGAGACGCATTAGAGGGGAATCAATTATTAATTAAGCTATTTCGAATTTATTTAGAATTTATTTCTATTTTCTACTCTCTTTTCTCGTGGATTCGAGAAGTCTCTGTGAGGAGTCCAGAGAAGTTCCGTGGATTCGGAATAGTTATCCTCTTGAGGAAGACGGTGCTCGACCTCACGTCCTCCCCTGCGTCACTAGAGTTCATCATGCTCTGTATGACTCACGGGATAGTGAAGCAAGTCTGGTAACATGGCATCCGGAACCAAATTGATTTATTGTTGGATGTCACACATTGACAATATCCCATATGAAAGCTCTTCGGGTGTAACATCGGAGAACTCTATCAAGAGTTCAACCATACATTTGAGTATTTCTCTTATTTCTTATTTAGGGATATCTTAGGCCACAATAGCATCAACAATTATCATTTTTTTTACAAGTCTTTTCAAAATGTTTTAGAAACAAATGATTAATTTATTGCTATTTACAAACACAATGCAGGATTTTCTTTAAAGGAGTTAATACACACTTTATCCCATTGAATGAAAGAAAATAAACATTTTTTCTCCTATTATGATGAACATCCCAACCATATTATTCTGGCTGCCCAAGTGATGTGTGATAAGCATCCATTAGGTAAGACATTCAACCAAAGTTCATTACAGTACTTACCAATGGACAATTTCATAAAACATCTTTCATTAATTAGTACTTCACCTCCTTTTTTAATAAAAAAAATGTAAAAATTGAGTTGCCTTCACATTTTAATTTTAACTTATCGACCATTTCTCCAACAACCATATTTTCATAACTTCTCGAATTAATCAATATAAAACATTTTTTGCCATAAGCAGTACAAAAAGTGCAAAAATGTTGCCTCATAACCAATGGTCATTGTATTTGCTTTTATGAGTGATTAAGATACATTTTGTCATAAGACTTTCAGTACCATTATCGACGTCACATACCTCTTGGTAAATCTCATTATCATCTTCAGAATTATAAACAACCCCAGCATCATTTTCATCAATTAAATTCAATCAGTTGCTAACTTTCTTTTGAGGAAACTCATAAGATAAATTTTATTTCTTTCCACATTAAAACATGTGTTTGATTGAGCTTCATTTTGGTATTTCTCTTGTAAGGTAACCACATGTTCCTTAATTCGTACAATACTATACCATGAATTGGGGCATTCATTAGACCATGTAACAACCTTATTATCTTTAAAAGTATTGACATTAGATGTTTTATCAAACTACTTAAACGAGGCCCTACTTAATTTGCCTTTAAGGCCATATGGTAGGCTTCTCCAAGACTACTTAAATGGTATAAACATATCCCATCATGGATAAATAATTATGTTTAACTCACTTATGTATCTAACTAAGAATTGATCATTGGTTTCTTACAAATTCACTTGGCTTAAATATTTATAAAACTCCTCGATGTAATTGGCCACACTTTGGTCACTCTTTTGGTAGAGTAACACTTTTGGTATAAATTTTGAGAATATTTGAGATGGAAGAATTTATTATCCAATTTAACCTTCATTTTTTACCAAAGTGTTAATTTATCGATCTTTCAGCTCACAACTTAGTTGTTATTGTTGTCACTAAACAATGCCATGACCTTGAGCGTTGTTGGAATGAATTTAATTATTCTCTCTTTTAATAATTCTTTCCACTAAAATAAGTTTCTAAATAAGTAACCCAATCACAATAAGATTTAAGATTGAGTTTACCATCAAAGTCAGGGACGTCCACTTGGACTCTTGTTAGCATTTTTTAGAGCATATGTAAGTCGTTCCATTATCGAAGTTGATTGTGGTGGACTTTAGTATAACTTGAAGAGTCAGAGTGTTCTTCTTCATCAAATAGATCAGGAACATTGGATGGTTGACCCATGCATATAAGAGATTCCATTAGATCATTCGTAGGGCATTGATGGGAATACACAAAACTGCCTCCATCATACGTATAAGATGGTTGCTGGCATGTCCAAATTCCTTCACTTCTAAATGTATATGGATATCTAGGAGTGGAATCATATGGTGGTTTTGGCCACATCCTCGCACCATGAAGATTGACTTGTTTTAATACCAGATGATATTGATCCAATAAATAAGAAGGGAAATAAAAGATACACAAGCAAGAAAATAGTATTATAAACCATGTTTTTGTAAACATGTATGCAATGTAGGGAATACATCATTATTGTATCAATCACAATCTAGTTAATTATTAGAATCTGCATAATTCCTTTAATCTAGTTGGCACATTCCTCAATACAAAACATCCTCTGGCAACGTGAACCTTTTATATGATGCTCACCCATCCAAAGGGCATCAATCTTGATAATGAGAACCGTTTGCAAATCAACCATGTTCACCCATCCAAATGGAATCTAACTTAACAATGAAAACCTTTTGCACTCATACTCAACTATTCAAAGGGCTCATTGGTGAGAGATCATCCCGTATAGCCAAACAATACATCAATATCCTACAAAGCTCGGCAATAGGAACATTTTGTAAATCAACCATGCTCACCTACCCAAAGGGATTATGATAGAGATCTAATATCTTAATTAAATTGTATGAATCATATACCTTTAAAAAAATAAACTATCAACTTTTCAGCCTTTCTAAGGCATCAAAACCTAAATAAATCTTGAATAATTATAAGATTTCTCAACATAAAACGAAACCTACAATTTCTAAGTAATTTGCTAAAAAGGATCGTAATGTATGAGTTTTGGGAACAATTTCAAAACAAAAACTTCAATTTTAAAAGATAATCATGGTTTGAATGAGAAAACACAAAATCTAAATTTTCATATTACAATCCACAAGTTTTTCAATTCCACACATCAATACGGCAAACCAAAAGATACGATTATATACAATGAGCAAATCTATATTAATAAACTTTATTTGTAATCGAAATCAAATTGAAAAAAAAAATTATGCCAAATTGTGATTACAATGCGAGAAAAATGACGAGATCAACTCACATTAACATTGCTGACCAACCTAAATTCAAACTCGACTTAACTCAGAACTTAGCGAATTGACTGAGCGAGTTCAGAACTTGTTCTCTCTCTCTCTCTCTCTCTCTCTCTCTCTCTCTCTCTCTCTCTCTCTCTCTCTCTCTTTATTTCTCTCTTCAAACACTGGGCTTGTTGTGTGATCTATTTCTTTCACTAAGGAGGGTTTAAATAGCGTTCTCTTAGGTCTCTTATGATTTCAAAATTGGGATTGTAGAAGGATTTTTGAACGAATGAGATTTCTTAAATAGATAATGCATTAAAGCTAACTCAGTGGCCACTACTATGGTGATTCAAACAAACGAAGATGGGATAAATAACCCATATTCTCTAATCCAGTATGAATTTATGGATACCTACCACATTCAATATCCAATATAATTCTCTAGTACTATTCTCTGATGTGCGGACAACGCATTCTCTGATAATAAACACGATGATACACTCTCTTTTTGGAAGATAATACATGACAAACATACATTTCCTTATCCCTGATATCTCACCATGTGAGAAGACCAAATAGCTTAAATCATGGATCACACAAATGATCCCTAGACTATCAAAGAGCAGTCACAAGTGCATGCATTCTTTTATATCATGCATATTTCATATCTTATTAAATATTACTATTTTTCACCATAGAATAAGTTATTAGTATTTTGTCACCATATTATATTTTACCTTAGAATCAAGGCTATTCTAAAAGCAATGTAATTAAATGATTGTGGTAAATCATGGCCTAGAATATAATAAGAACTGAAAAAAAAAAAAAAAAAAAAATAAAAAAAATAATAATAATAATAATATAATAATAATAATAATAAATGCCTTCAAACTACATGCAATCGTATCTCTCTTTTGTACACATAACAATGTAATGAGAATGTTTTATGAATGTGCAATGGATGAATGGTAATAAATGAGATCCCTAGTGCAATATTTATTCAATATAAATACCCATCCAAAATCTAAATAATACGTATGTATATATGTATGTATATGCTGGTGCAATATTTATTCAATATAAATACCCATCCAAAATCCATATTAATAATACATATGTATATATGTAGGTATATGGACATACATGTGTGTGTAGAGAGAGAGAGAGAGAGAGAGAGAGAGAGAGAGAGAGAGAGACTTTCAAGTCCAACCGGTTGGACATCAAACTACCATAATACTTTGCAATTAATTAATGTTAATTAATATAGGAAGAGAAAGAAAAGGGGTCGCCAGCTTAGGTAGAGTTTATTTAGAATCCACCCTGACAACTATGTGTGTCACCCCATCTAAAGCCCAAGACCCAAAACATTTTGACCACATCAACTTGGTCTGTGTATCGTTCCCCAAAGAGAGAGAAAAAATGAGGGGGCGCTCGAGAGAGCGCGCTCCCCCCAGAAACCGCCGATCTTCTGCTTCCGTTAATCGAGGCCTATGTCCTGCAAGGGGTTTCTCCCTGTTTGTCGGAAACCTCCCTTTCGACTGCACCCTGGAGGACCTCTACAAGATATTCCAGAAATACGGAAAGTTGGCGGAGGTTTTCATCCCAAGATTTCCCAGCACCATTAGGTCTCGGGGATTTGCATTCGTGAGATTCTGGTACGAAGATGATGCGCGCGCCGCCAAGGGGGTGCTGGACGGGTGCCGGATTGATGGGAGAACAGTCTCCGTGAAGGAGGCCAAACCCCGCCTGGCACGTTCAAACCCTGCTCCTACGATTCCCAAACACGCCGTCCCTCCCACCCACCCGCCTCGATCATCTCCTCTCGCTAGAAGAGGTTGGGAGAAATTTCCCTCGTCTCCACCTTATCGTCCTTTCCCTACTGTGGCGAACGAGCAGATGGTGCAGGTAAAACTCAAGCAGCTAGAATTTGGATTGGTGGGAACAGCCAAATCCACCTCTATCTCTGTTACTCGGCTCACTGATATGCTTCGGTAATCTCCTCTCGTAGCGGCCTCTATTGATGTGGCTCAGCTTTCAGGTACTCATTTCCTCATAGTGTTCAAGCACAAAACTGATCTGTCGAATTTCTAAGACAATCCTCCCCTAATCCGAGATATGGGGTTGGTGGCTGTGGAACCCTGGTCCCCCAGTTTTCGCCCTTGCGGCGAGGACTATTGGATCCGGTTGCAGGGCATACCAGCTCATGGCTGGTCTCAGTCGGTCATTATGGATCTAGCAAGTGCATTTGGAAACGTCTTGCATATCGATCCGAACGTGAAATTCGAAATTTTTTAGATGTTCGCGTGAGTCAAAATCAAAAGAAACACGGACATTGACATCAACAAGCAGATTCAGCTCCAGGTTGCAGGAGCTTCATTTTCCATCACGGCCAGATTGGAATTGGGCGACAGGGGTGGGGATTCCCCTCCCCGATCTCCCCGTTAATCGACTCAGGGAGAGGGTGACAGAGAAGATGAAGTAACCCCTCTTAACCGTGACCCTGATAATGAAATAATGTTGATCCAGGGGGCAGAGAATTTTCAGGAATCTTGCTCCCCGCCACACCCTCCATCCGCTTGAAGAAATGCCCCTGACAAGGCATACTCTCCCTCTGAAATGTATTCAGGGGAGATCAATATGTCTCAGCAAGTCCCCATTCAAGCAGTCATCCCGGCTACTTCCCCTGCCTCCAAGGCCCCAACACCTTCTCATTTACTCTCTCCAAGCGGGATTCAAGTGGTGAGCCGTTGCGCTGATGGTAACTCAAAGGAAGTCCTCCCTATTCCTACTAGAGTTTGATTGCTTCTCAGAGCCTATGGCACGTCCCAAGACCCCCCTCCTGTGGCACCTTTGCTCCAACTGACCTTACTACCCCAACCTCTAAATAGGGGATCTCCTGCCCACCCCTGTGTCCTATCTCCTAAGCCTCTTCCCGCAATTACCCCTTCCCTTCCTGGGGGAGCCGACCTTCTCTAATCTGGACTGGCGTTGGAAGTAGACCTGTCCCCTTTCTTCGAGCGGGCCATGCCTCTGGTAGGTCGAATTAAGGGCTTCGCCCTTCATTAGGAAGTCAGATCCTGCCTTCAAGTCGAGCCCCCCTCCCCTCAGCAGCCCCCTACTACGGACAGGGGCCTCTCCTCCCATCTTATTTCCCCATATCAGGAGGCCTCTATCTCATCTCCACATAGCACTTGCCTCCGCTCTCCTGACTCCTGTATCCATCAACCCCCTACTGAGAGAGACCTCTCGGCTGACATCTCCATACTGCCGCAACTTCAGACCACTAAGAGGGGCGCTGCTATATGCAAGATTCCTTTCTCTTTTGAGGAAGTCAGAGAGTCTACATCTCCAAAGAGAGCCCTCTCTTCTGATGATCTTGGGGGTATGGTCAGGGAGGATGAAAAAGGTCGATTCCACCTCGTTGCTCCTGGGCACCCTAAGTCAATCAGGGCAGAACCCTGCTCTCCGACTGAGGTATATTGTGCTACGTCTCAGGAAAGGGAGGTTGCC
Source organism: Magnolia officinalis (assembly GCA_021015155.1). Classification (NCBI taxonomy): domain Eukaryota; kingdom Viridiplantae; phylum Streptophyta; class Magnoliopsida; order Magnoliales; family Magnoliaceae; genus Magnolia; species Magnolia officinalis. The sequence continues at coordinate 46,744,713 of JAJHSJ010000016.1, forward strand.
TGCTCAGTCTCTCCTGTTTCAGAAGGAAATATGCTTCCTGGGGAGACAAAAATCAGGAAAATGCCGCAAAATGATAGTTCCATAGGCAAGGTCTCAAACCGGAACAGAGTTGGAAGGAAGCATCACATATTCAGAACAGGCTTAGTTAACATGTAAGATCGAGAGTGGTACTGCAGAGTGAGAAAAATGTAGAAACGGGCTGTAAACTCAGGATGTTTAACTGATGGATAGCGTCATTATATGGAATGTCCGCGGTGTGGGAAATCAAGCCACGATCAGAACCTTATCTTGCATCATTCGTAAGTACAATCCATGGGTTGTCGCTATTCTGGAGCTAATGCTTCCGGAAGTCAGAAGGGTGAGGGTAGGCCTTAAACTTGGCTTCCACTCTTCCTTTTCTAATGCTAATGAAGGCGAAAAGATCTGGGTGTTCTACAACAGCAATTTAAGTGTTTCGGTCTTCTCTTCCTCCTCTCAAATGCTCTCTCTGAATATAGGTATGTCAAACCCCCAGAATAATATTCTTTTGTCCATTGTATATGCTAAATGTAACAGGTTCCAATGTCGCCTCCTCTGGGAAGACATGGTCTCGGTTAGCAGGGCAAATCAGGGTCCTTGGGCTGTCGGGGGGGATTTTAACGCAGTGTTATCCCCAGTGGAGTGAATGGGTTGCAACACTAACGATCAGATCAGCTGCTCCGACTTCTTAGAGGCAGTAAACGCAGCTGAATTGTGTGATGTGGGATTTTCTAGAAATCCTTTCACTTGGTCGAACAATCAATCTGGGGCTTCGCGCAAGTGGGCTAGGCTGGACAGAGTTCTTGCTAACGGAGATTGGTTACAACTTTGGCAGCACTTCAGGGTGGATCACTTGCCTCGTGCTAGTTCTAATCATGCTCCTCTCTGTCTTCTTTTCCCTCGGCCAGCTCTTTCCTGTCTGAAACCTTTCAGGTTCCAAAGAATGTAGACCTTTCATGCCGACTTCCAAGATGTTATCAAAAAGGCTTGGGAAGAGGACTTCTCTCAGTAAACTCGGTTAAACCTGCAACTGAAACTCAGAAAATCCAAGCAGGTTCTCAAATCCTGGAACAGAGAGGTGTTCAGCATGGTCTCCTCCAAGGTCAAGGTAGCTACGGATCTCCTCAATAGCCTGGAAAATCAGGTACAACTGAACCCTTTTGACGATCTCTCTATAGGCCTCCAAAACACGCGGCATCAGTTACAGCAAGCTGAACTTATGGAAGGGGTGTTCTGGAAACAAAAGTCTAGGATTTCCTGGATCCAGGAAGGAGATCGAAACACCAAGTTCTTCCATAGGACAGCTCTAGAAAGATCCAGGCGGGCGTTCATCCCGTCTATTATAGGCGATAATGATCAATTAATTTCTGATCAGGCCCAACTTAAAGAAGAAGCTGTTACTTTTTTTCGCAACGCTTTCACAGTCGACCCTACCATCGTCCCTTCAGATGCTTCGTGTTTCATTCCGCAACTGGTTGATGCTCAGGACAACGTGTCCCTCTCCTCAGCCCCGTCCTTGGAGGAGATCAAACAAGCAATTTCCATTATGCCGAAGGATGGGGCGCCAGGGCCAGATGGATTTTCTGCAACTTTCTTCTCCTCCTGCTTGCCTATCATTGCCCACGACCTACACAAAGCCGCCATTTCCTAGTTCTGGGGGGACCCCATGCCAAGAGCGTTCTCTTTTACTCTCATTTGGCTCATCCCCAAGTCTTCTTTGGCTTCGGCTTGGACTAACTTCCATCCGATTAGTTTATGCAATGTCGTGTACAAAATCATGTCTAAAATCCTCGCCAATAGACTGAGTAGTATCCTCCCCAAGATCGTCTCGGGCGAGCAAGCGGCCTTCATTATGGGCCAATCCATATTTGAAAATGTCGCACTGACTCAAGAATTGGTGAGGGGTCTCAACAGAAAAGTCAGAGGGAATCTGATGCTCAATATTGATCTCGAGAAGGCTTATGATAGGGTTGACTGGACTTTTCTAAAGGGAGTGTTGAACTCTTTCGGCTTCAATTTAACCTCTATCTCCCTTTTCGAGTCTTGTTGGGCCAACAACTGGTTTTCAATTTTGGTCAATGGTGTCTCTTTCGGCTATTTCAAGTCCTCTTGTGGTTTGAGACAGGGAGACCCAATTTCGCCAGGTTTGTTTGTGATAGCAGCTGATGTACTAAGTAGAGGCTTCAAAGCTCTAATCCATTCGAATCCCGGGAACCGCTTTCATCTCCACAAGGGCTGTCCGGTGATTTCTCATCTTCTTTTCGCTGACGATACTCTCTTATTCATTAATGGTAGCCTTCCGTCCATCCAGGCCATAAAAAATTTTCTTCAGTCCTTCCAAGCCTCTTAGGGTTAAAAAATAAACTTCAGAAAAAGCTATTTTATGTGCTTGGACAACCTGGCAGCTAGCAGGATTAGCAGAATTGAGGACTTCCTAGGCATGACTAGGGCCTCCTCTTCCTCTCGTTATCTTGGTGTGCCGATCATTAGAGGCCATGCTAAGGCGTCTCACTTCCACTTCTTGGTTGAAAAAATTAGAAACAGAATTAGCGGTTGGAAAAACATGCATCTAGCTCAGGGGGCGCGTGACTCTAATTAGACATGTGTTGGGGAGTATTCCAATCCATGTCATAGTAGCGGTGCAGATGCCTAAACCTATCCTTAAGACCCTTGAGAAAAGCTTTGCATACTTCTTTTGGGGTTGGGCGGACAGCCAAAGAAAACTCTCTTGCGCAGCACGCCAACAACGCAGTGAGCTGAGATCCAATCTCAAGCCTCACCCACAAACGATAAACCGGAAGAAATATAAACTAGAAATAGAATCAAGGTACTCAACACAAACCACAAGACAAGATATACATGGAAAAACCCCAATCTAGGGTAAAAAACCACGAATGCAAACTTCCACTATGAAGAACAACGATTGCAAGGCAATATACTAACCTCTCCCTTGGAAGAACATAGAAAACCCTTTTCCCACACCTTAGAATTATTTCCTCAATATTCCAATACACCTAGAAAAGCCCTAGGAACACCAATATATAGTTTAGGCAACTTTCCTTTTGCATCCTTGCGAAAGGCGACACAAAAATCCGCAGTCTGCATTGGATTCGGAAACGAATCGGCGTAACTACGACAGGTCGAGCAGACTGTTCGACCGATCGAGCGACCCCTACGACCAGTCGTGAATGGGCCACGACCGGTCGAGCACATCGGGACCAAAAAGCGATGCTCGCTGGACTTTGAGTAGAACCGGTCCATGACCAGTCGAGCGGGCCCCTACGACCGATCGAGCATAGCTCACGACCGGTCGAAGATGGCCCCAGATGTGGCTCCATATCTCAACAATCTCCCACTTGGAGACACATCGCCTTAAACCTTTGTCTTCTTCATCCAGAGTGCACCACCTCCCAGTCTTCAAGCCTGAAGACCAATCAAAGCTGAACAGATCTTCAGCTTCTCTCGTGTAACCACTTTGGTCAACATATCCGTAGGATTCTCACTTGTATGAATCTTCTCCAGAGCAATCGATCCATATTCCAGTAACGAACGTATGAAGTGATATCTGATGGAAATATGCTTGGTCCTTAAATGAAAGGCTGAATTCTTAGGCAAGTGTATTGCACTCTGACTGTCATTGTATAGCTTACAATCTGCTTGCTTCTTACCCAACTTTTTGATGAAACCTTCCATCCATACCATCTCCTTGCACGCTTCTGTAGCTGCAACATATTCTGCCTCTGTCATACTGATAGATACTATCTTCTATAACTAAGAGACCCAACTGACTGCAGCACTACCTAGAGTAAAAACATAACCTGTAGTGCTTCTTCTGCTGTCGATATCTCCTGCCAAATCTGAATCTACGTAGCCTTGTAGATTGATTTTCGATCCTCCATAACATAGCCCTATATCTACAGTACCTACCAGGTATCTGAGGATCCACTTCACAGCTTCCAATGTTCCTTCCCGGGGTTGTTCATGAACCTGCTAACAACTCCCACTGCTTCAGTAATATCTGGCCTCGTGCTCACCATAGCATACATGAGACTCCCAATAGCTGACGCGTATGGGACTTGGCCATGTAGTCCCGTTCCTCCTGTGTCTTTGTACCTTGCTCCTTTGATAGCTTAAAGTGGTTGGCTAATGGAGTGCTAACCGGTTTAGCACCTCCCATATTGAATCGATCAAGTACCTTGGCTATATACTCTACCTGTGATAAAACTAGTTTCTTATTTTCCCTGTCACGTTTTATCCTCATGCCTAGGATTTTTTTTTACAGCTCCTAAATCCTTCATGGCAAATTCTCTAGACAGTTGTCTTTTAAGATCTAAGATGTCCTTCATGCTAGAACCGGCCACAAGCATATCATCAACATACAGAAGAAGGATGATGTATGACGTATCAAACTTCTTCAAGTAACAACAGTAGTCTGCATGACATCTCCTAAAACCGTTTCCTGACATGAAACTATCGAACTTCTTGTACCACTGCCTCGGGGCCTACTTCAGGCCATATAGACCCTTCTTTAGTCTGCACACCTTGTTCTCATTACCTGGTGCCGCGTATCCTGTAGGCTGATGCATATATATCTCTTCTTCAAGGTCCCCATGAAGAAAGGCTGTCTTAACATCTAACTGCTCTAGATGTAAGTCCTTTGTAGCCACTATACTCAAGACCATGTGAATCGTAGACATTTTCACCACAGGTGAAAATATTTCAGTGAAATCGATACCTGCCTTTTGTTGAAATCCTTTCACAACTAATCTAGCCTTGTACCGTTTCGAACCATCGTGTTCCTCCTTTAGTCTGTAAACCCATTTGTTATGAAGAGCTTTCTTATCTTCGGGTAGAGTGACTAGCTCCCATGTACTATTAGACTCAAGAGAGTTCATCTCCTCATCCATGGCCTGCTCCCACTTAACCCTTGTATCCAACCATAATGCCTCTTCAAAACATTTTGGTTCACCATTATCTGTCAGCAGATAATGTAAGGATGGTGAGTATCGGACCTGGATCTCCTCTCCCGAGTAGACCTCCTCACAACCGGTGTATGCGACTCTGCCTCATAATGCTCCTGTGCATGATCATCTTGTGGCGCTGTAACACCCGTGTCCGGTATCTCTTCCAATTCTACGAATCCTTTTTCCTTGGCCTTAGTTTCTTGCACATTGTCTTTATGCATCACTTTTTCATTGAAGACTACGTCCTTGCTTCTGATGATTTTTCTGTTTTCTGCATCCCAAAACCTGTAGGCAAAATCATGCTGCCCATATAGCCTATAAACGTGCACCTCCTGGACTTCGCATCCAGCTTATTTCTGTGCTCTACATCAATGTGAATATATGAAGTGCAACCAAACACTCTGAGATGTGTCAAGTTCACTTCTTTCCCAGTCCACTCTTCTTCTGGTAGCCCACCATCCAATGGTGTTGAGGGACTTCTATTGGTGAGATATGCGACAGTATTCACAGCATCCACCCAAAAATTCTTAGGTAACCCTGCATGTAACCTCATGCTCCTGGCGCTCTCAAGGATGGTCCTGTTAATGCGCTCAGCCACACCATTCTGCTACGGTGTCCCTGGAATCATTTTCTAATGTTTGATTCCATTTGCTGCACAATACTCAAATCTCTTATCACAATATTCTCCCCCATTATCAGATCTGAGACACTTTACCGTTTTACATGTCTCATTTTCTACCATAACTTTCCACTTCTTAAATACATCAGATTTATGTTTTAAGAAATAGATGCACAATTTTCTACTAGCATCATCAATAAAGGAAACAAAATAACGTAATCCACCAAGAGATAATACCTGTGCCAGTCCCCACACATCAGTGTGTACAAGCTCCAACAGGTGCGTCTTTGAAATGTGTCCCGTCTTCTTGAAGTTTACCCTCTTCTGCTTGCCATACACGCAGTCTTCGCAGAATTCCAAGTCAATAGACTTCAATCTTGGTAGCTTCCCTTAACACTTTCATCCCCTTCTCACTCATATGTCCCATCGTCTGATGTCATAACTGCCCATTCACTCCAGTTGATGTGACTGAGAGTGAACTATACGATCCTAAAGTCACATATAAAGTACCTTCCTTCTTGCCTCTAGATATCACCAATGCACCTTTTGTGATCTTCCAGGAATCACTGATGAATGTCGTCACATAACCGGTATCGGCCAACTGCCCCACTGAGATCAAGTTACATTTCAAACTCGGTACATGTCTGACATCCTTCAATTTCAAGATCGTTCCGTCTTTCCGATTTACATGAACGTCCCCCTTTCCAATAATACTGCATGTCTCAATCATCACCTAAGTAGACTCTCCTAAAGTCACCTGACACATAATCACGCAGAACCTCCTTATATGAAGTGGCATGAAACGAAGCACCCGAGTCTATAACCTAAGACTCATTCCTCGCATCAAGAGACAAGATCAACGCCTCTGTGTCGGTTTCCTTCCGACAGATTCACAGAATCCTTCCCGCCTTGAGAGCTTCCTTCTTGTTTCTTGAGCGACTTGTAATCACGTTTCACGTGTCCCTTCTTGCCGCAATGTCAACACCCGTCTTTGTCTTTCGGTCCTTTGGACTTCTTCCTTGACTTAGAACGCCCATGTTTATTGCCTCATTTGTTCAGTGATCTTCCTCTTCCTTCAACGTTTAGAGCATTCCCTAAGTCCCCTGTAACTCTTGATGCCTTCTTTCTAGATTCTTCGCTGAGAATTAGATCGGCCACATTATCAAATTTCAGCTTTGTCAACCATGAAGAAATGCTCACAACAATCACCAAACCATCCCAACTGTCTGGCAGACTGGATAAGATTAATAGCGCCCTGACCTCATGCTAAAAAACAATGCCAACGAATTCCAATTGGCTCGTGACTGTATTGAACTCGTTTAGATGTTCAGCCACGCTCCCACCATCTGACATCTTCATGTTGAATAGCTGTTTTATAAGATGAACCTTGTTGGATGCAGAGGGCTTTTCATACATGGTGGCTAGAGCTTCCATTAATTCTTTTGTAGTTTTCACCTTGGATATATTGAAGGCGACGCTCTTAGACAAGGAGAGTCGGATCGTTCCTAAAGCCTTTCTATCCAATAAAAACCATTCATCATCTGTCATCTTTTCTGGTTTCTTCTCTTTTCCTCCTGAGGAATATAGAGGTCCTTCTGATACAGATAATATTTCATCTGCATCTTCCAGAAGGTAAAGTTTGAACCATCAAACTTCTCAATTCTAGTTTTCCCTTCTTCCGCCATCACTCCCAATAGAACTAAACCAATAGCTCTGATACCAGTTGTTGCGCAGCACGCCAACAACGCAGTGAGCCGAGATCCAATCTCAAGCCTCACCCATAAACAATAAACAAGAAGAAATATAAACTAGAAACAGAATCAAGGCATTCAACACAAACCATAAGACAAGATATACGTGGAAAAACCCCAATCTAGGGTAAAAAAAAAAAAAAAACCACGGATGTAAACTTCCACTATGAAGAACAAAAATTACAAGGCAATACACTAACCTCTCCCTTAGAAGAACATAGAAAACCCTTTTCCCACACCTTAGAATTATTTCTTCAATATTCCAATACACCTAGAAAAGCCCTAGGAACACCTATATATAGTTTAGGTAACTTCCCTTCCGCATCCTTGCAAAAGGCGACACCAAACTCCACAATCTGCATCGGATTCGGAAACGAATCTGCGTAACTACGACCGGTCGAGTAGACTATTCGACCGGTCGAGCGACCCCTACGACTGGTCGTGAATTGGCCACGACTGGTCGAGCACCTCGGGACCAAAAAGCGATGCTCGCTGGACTTTGAGTCGAACCGGTCCACGACCGGTCGCGCATAGCTCACGACCGGTCGAAGACGGCCCCAAATGTGGCACCATATCTCAACAAGCTCCACTGGATCAAGTGGCAGTCCATCTCGAAGCCGCGGTTGGAAGGGGGTCTTGGGATTCGTTCCCTGATCGAGATGACGTCGGCGCTGAGAATGAAATTGGGTTCGTCAGTAAAGTACGGAACAAATAACTCGCCATAGGTGAATTTCATGAAAGCTATATATGAAAGAGATCTTCAGACGAATAGTATCGGTCGAGCATCTTCTTCTCCCTCTCCTCTTTGGAAGGCTATTCGGCCCTTTTCTCCTTGATTGATGACGGGGTGCAATGGTCCGTCGGTCGGGGTGAAGTTAATTTCTAGGAGACCAATTGGTCCAGCCTTGGGGCCCTCTCCGCAGTAGTGGAAGGTCTCATTCCTTCCCCTCTACGGCACACCAGAGTGGCTGATGTCATTGGCCCAGTGGGCCCCCTTCCGCCCTGAGCCGTTTTTCCTCTACTTCCTTAAAATGCGATGGAAGCTATCTTCAGGGGAGGGTTTGCCACTTCTGACTCCCCTGATCTCTATGTCTGGAAGTGAGACGCCTCAGGATGCTTCACTGTCAAGTCGGTGTGGCGGATGAGTAGATTTACGTCCCCTCCTCTTAGCTGGACAAGTAATGTTTGGCACAACAATCTCCCTCCCAAGATCTCAGTGTTTATTTGGAGACTGCTAAAAAATGTCGTTCCCGTTAATAGTCTAGTGAAGAAGAAAGGGGTTTACCTTGTGTCTAAATGTGTTTCCTTTGTCAATGTTGTTACTCCTCACCCTCATGAGGAATCCATTCTACACCTATTCCTCAACAGTGCATTTGCGACCCAACTGTGGGACCAAATGAGCAGAATTTTTGGGATCCCGAACCTTCGAGCTACTTCCCTGGAAGGGAAATTATATAAGTGGTGGCTGCCCCCTACGTCAGGAAAATTCTTCTCCTCCCTCCAATCCTTTGTTCCTTATGTGGTTTTCTGGGAAACATGGAGGTTTAGGAACGAGGCCAGATTTGAAGACAAGGCCATGAACTCCTTGTTCTCATTTGCTCGAGTGAAATGGTGGTTACAGCAGCTGGGGGTGTCTTTAAACATCCCTCATCCGCCAAGACTGCTGATAGGCTGATCCTAGAGCGTCTCAACATTCACAGCAGTCCCCAATATCGCCCCCCTCCCACCTTGGTCAGATGGAGCCCGCCCCCAGCCCGCTGGGTTAAGCTTACATTGACAGCTCAGCTCGCGGCAACCCCGGTCCTTCTGGTGGTGGTGGCTTATGCAGGGCTGAAAATGGCGATTTCCTTTTTGTGTTTTCCTCTAGTTATGGAGAGGGTTCCAATAACCAAGCGGAAATGAGAGCGATATGGGACGGTTTGATCCATTGCTTCTCCATGGGGTTTTCACGGATTGTGGTCGAAACTGACTCGGTGTTGGTGGTGGATATTCTTAATCGGTCTTCTAAGTCGTCCTAGAAATGGTGGAACTGGAGAACAAAAATCATCAATCTCAAGAAGCTGAGCCACCTTTCCTTCATCCACATTTTTCGGGAAGGAAATGCTCCTGCGGATGGGTTGGCTTGTATGGGAAGCGAGGAGCAAATCTCGGCATTCTTCTCTTCCTCGGCTTCGCTCCCGGCTCCGATTAGAGGCTTGGTTTTCCTCGATAAGGTTGGCCTTGGCTCTCTGAGGATCTCCTAGCCTTCCTTGGTCAGGATCCGGGTCAGCCTTGAGTCAGTGATTACGTTTCACTGTTGTGTTTTCTTTCTTTTGCCCCATATGATAGGCACCTTCCTCCCCTTTTTTGTCAGGCCCGCCTGAATGCAGAGTCTATACAGTTGTTTGCCTTGTGAATGAATTCTGGTGGCTCTGTTTCCACCTTTCTCTGAAAAAAAAAAAAAGAAAAAAAAAAGAAAGAAAGCCCAAGACCCAAAAATCAGCCCCATCCGTGATTAAGGTGGACTGCACAATTAAAAATAGTGTATAGTGAAAAGTTCACCATCCAAACTATTTCCTTTGGTGTGACCCACCTAAATCACTAATAAGCTTGAATTTTGGGCCCCAAGACTAAGTTTTGGTGTGGTATCTAATAGTTGGAGTAGATTCAATATAATTATCATATGTACCCTGTAAAAGTCAAGGGCCTATGCATCTCTCAGCCAACCTTTTTCATTTTTTTACCCTACATCAAACACAAGAAAAATTTATTTAGTGTTTTTATTTTTATTATATTTTTTTTCTATATTTGGGCCTAATGGAATTACACATCTAATGATCAGAGTGGATCTCACACACATCATGGTGGGCTCCGTCAAAAATCAAGGGTGGGCATCCATCTCCCACCTGTTCCCCTATAACAGCACTTCATTCTTAAATAAATAAAAGAGTTGGTAAGTCCACCCATTGGATCACAAGCTATAGTACACTGATATTATTGATAACTTCCAAAATATTAAGTGTACGTGACATTCAGCCCTTCTAACAGGTTGGTCCCACCATGAGGATCCCCAGTGCATGAGTCATATCTACACATCAAATGTGCCATATTACATAAAATAATGTCTAGAGATAATTGGTAAATAGCGAAATACAGTGTGCCACAAAAAATAAAAATAAAAAATTAGGAGAGATGTCCACCCTTGATTTTTATAGGGTCCACTGTGATTATTGTACTGAACCCACTATAACCATTAGATCATGTCATGCTAAAACTTAGCCTTGGGGCTCAAAATTCAGGGCCATTAGTGATTTACGTGGGCCACGCCAAGAAAAACAGTTGGAGGGATAGCTTTGCCAATGACACTTTTGCTAATTGTGTGCTCCTTAATCAAGGATGAGGCTGATTTTTATTTTATTTTATTTTTTTGAGTCTTGAGCTTAACATGAGATGAACCACATATATGGTGGTCAGGTGGATTTCACATAAACTCGACAGTGGAATCCACCCAAGACGGCAACCCATTTTCCTTCTCTACCTCGTAATAATTAATATTAATTAATCATAATTTAATTTGGTGGTTTGAAGTTAATTTAATGGGTTGGCCTTGAGCGTTTCTCGTGTATATATATGTATGTGTGATAAACCAAAAAAAAAAAGGAAAATCGCCGTCTACCCACATAACAATCACGGTCTGCCCACATAAAAAGAATAATCTTCGCTTGCTTTGGACTTACATTATCTGCATCTTTACACTGTGATATAATTTCGTTCCAAAAAAGACAAGGTGACATAGATTGATAAGATAGCCGGCTGCTTTTAAATGATATATGGGACATCCAATCGATCTGAGTGTCTCTTCGTTCCATCCCACCATATTGGCGACTCATGATGCAATATTTGAAGGATTACGGAGGGTGGCCCAAAGATCACACCGTTTAATGGTTAGATGGTTAGATAACAAAGGAAAGGTTTGCTGGAAAATATTTTGGACGGTTAGAATCATCTAATCGGTGTAGGCTTAAGGATGATCCGGCACCAGAGGGCCCAACAACTTGGAAGGTGTAGATTGCAATACTTTTGTCAGCATGATCTATTTGATTCAACCCTCCTCTTCACTATTCTTCCCTTTTTTAATTACTTGGATACCCATAGCATCTGTCTCCATCAATCCTCTTTCTCGTTCTTCTTTCGGAGTAGAACCCACACACGCAAAGAAAAATTGGAATGGAAGCTGTTCAAAACGGGCACTGCTTTGGTGGATCCCTGACTGTGGGCCCACCTTGATGTATTTTCCTTACATCCACGCTGTCCATCCGTTTTGAAAGCTCATTTTAGGATATGATCCAAATATTGAAGCAGATAAAAATCTCAGGTGGGCCACACCATAGGAAACATTGGTGATTGACCATTAAAAACTTCTCGTGGGCCAGAAAAGTGTTGTATCAATATGATATTTTGGTGGTACCTTTATCGATATCTTTCTAACCTTATTAACAGGTTGGATGGAAAATAAATATTTTGATGACCCCCCAAGAATATTTTAATGCTGGGTATTCAATCACCACTATTTAGTCTGGTATGGCCTACGTGACATTTGGATCTGCTTGATTTTTGGAATTGTAAAATAAAATGATTTTCCAAAACTGATTGACTGTGTGGATTTAAGTCATATACATCAAGGTGGGCCCCAGAGTCGGAGATACACCGACCTAGGTGGCCTGAGGGATCCACTGAAGCCGTGCCCGTTCAAAACGATGAAAACCATCGACCTTCCTAGCCATCCATGCAACTATTGGACGCATTTGAGAAGTTGGTAGGGCACACGTCCTTTGTCAGAGAGAGAAAGAGAGAGAGAGAGCATGGACCTTCCCAGCCATCCATATTTCAGATATGAACGATCCTAATAAGCTGTGGACAGACCCGCATGGCTAAGAGGCCTAGGGATGCATTGTATCATACATCATCTTTAATACCCTAGGTAACATCTGACTAGAAAATAGGGCATGGGATGGCCCTTTCAGCATTTGAATTCTTCTTAAAGAAAGTATTAATGGAAGGCCTTGTCATGGGCCCACAAGCACATGTAGATAACCCCGCACAGGCCATTGCAATGATGCACATGGCCATATTAAGTCCCTCGCGTTCTCTTCCCTGACAAGGGCCCCATGAATGTTTGTATGGACATTTCGCTATAATGTCATTCTCACACGGGGTGAAAGTGCAATCCAACAAAAGCAGTCCGTGTATACTCAATGGAACTTGTCCTTCATCTAATTTTTGCCATTTAATATACTAAGTTTTGCTCAGTGCCCACGCCTGTCAATAAAGCTCATGTGCACGCCATGCATGTGCCAACATGGCATGATAGGTCCAAGATCATATCCATCCATTAGAAGGTAATCATTATAATTGTTGCCCTAGCTGAAGAATGAAGTTGATGTCCTGATCAGGTGGGGCACAGTTTGTAAAACAATAGCCCAGCACCATATCTAAGCCATCCACTTGTTTCCAACAATGGGGCTCTAAGTTGTTTTTTTGAGAACATGTAGAAAGTTGGACCATTGGATATTGCACTTATGTGGTACGTGTGGGGGTGTACATGAGTTTTATTGCACAGATGTGTGTACTTATAAAAATTCATTTTAACCTTTTAACTTTTTCCTTTGAATTTGATAACTTAGAAGGTTTGATCCATTTGATAGTCATTAATTAGATTTTACAATTTGGATGTTTGGGATAGCTGTACGACACCAATGCAGAAGTGAAAAACAGGACCAAGTCTAGTCCATTGTTACTAAATAAAAACTAGCATGGAACTATAGCCCTACCTTCCTCAACAAAAAGAGAATATTTTTTGAAGAGATTTTATAGTGCATGACCCTGCGTCTTTGCATGTTATAAGAGGCTTTGGCGAGTGCGGCTGGTGGGCTTGGTAATCCAGACCGTCATATGTAGAATTCCTGTGTGGATGGGGTGTTGTACCCTATTTTTTATCATCCTAAAAGAATTAATTAGGAAATTACAGGTGTTATTGCATGAGAAGCATAGAACATGTATAAGATTTACGAGGATATGGAGAGCACCTGTTGCGAAAATAACAATTGGCGCTGGTTGGATAATACATGTCATCTGAAGACAGCATGGTCGAGCAATAGAAAACGGAACGTGATTGAACGAAAAGCGATGCTGAAGGGGTTATCGGAACAGGTGTCAAAGAAAAGTCTAAAAGGCCAAAGTGGTGCTAAAGTGGTTGCGATTAATAGAAGAAGCATTTAGATCATTATTTCAGGGAAGTCTATAAATAGCAAAGGAGTTCAATGAAACCAGTAGCCCTATAGCTCAGTGGTAGGCTCATAAGAGTTTCAATACGATGTCATGGGTTCAAGCACCCACTATGTTGTGAGTGTACGGCCATGTGTGGGGTGGGTGTGTCAATGCGTGTGAGAAAAAAAAAAGGTCAACGAAGAAAAGAGTCTCATAGCAACCCAATCAAATCCATCAAATATCCTTTATATTTCTTAGCATAATCTATCTTTTACGTTCTTTAGCATAACCAATAGTGTAATCCTACATTAGGAGTAGCAGTAATCTAGTAGATGTAATCCTTAGCGGTAATCTAAGTCTACACTCATATGTTGGACGATTTTCATTGCAATACAAGTAGTTCTTCTGTCAGAAAGGTACTTTACAGTTACTTCCTGAGGTCGATTTAAGTTTTTTCTTTTTGTTTCCTTTTGTATCGGAAGGTAAGGTGCAACCCATTTTCAGAGGACGAACCCTACCCTTTGACAATCACCTGATCATCTTAAAAAGCTTATGAGTGTTGAATAGGTGACCATCTTCTTAGATTTCGGTCATATATAATCAAGCCTGACGTTTTTCCTATCTTGGTGCTTGGGTGTTAAAAATGGGGGTCTTAATCTGTGCTGGAATGGGGGAGTTCAATTGATTGAACTCTATCCTCAATCAATCGAGCAAATCCTGATTTTCTCAATTATCTCTCTGGACAGTTTTAGACATGTTCGTTCGATCAAACATGGAGGCTCGATGAATCGAGATTAATCTGAAATATCATGTTATCTCTCTGGACACTTTTGAGCATGTTCGATTGATCTTGATCGATCAAAGATTCATCAATCAATGGTTATATGGATGGCGTGCACAATTTTGCGTAATTGCACAATTTGTTTCCTAATTTGGGAGTAACTCCATATAAGAGTTTGTAACACTGGATTAGGGTACGAAGAACTTGTTCTAAATGAGAGTTAGGATTTTGAGAAGGGCTTTCTATTGGATTTTTATATCTGTAATTAAGTTGATTTAATCTCTTGTAATTCATGTTCATAAGGGATTGCTTGTTTCTTTGTGCTGTGATTTTTTTTCCACAAAGGTTTTTCCACGTAAGTGGTATCAAAGCATATGTTGGGGATTCAGTTCGAATCTAAAACATGACGATGTAGGGATCAAACATGAATTATGAGACAAAGAAATTCACCAGGAAGAATAACTTTGAACTATTAAAGGTGAAGATGAGGGGCCTTCTAATTCAGCAAGGGCTACAGCACGCACTCATTTGGAAAGCGAAGCGTCCGAAATCTATGAATGAAGACGAATTGGAAGAACTTGAGTAAAGGGCGATTACCTCGATCAATTTATGTTTGGCAGATGATATCCTTTATAATGTCCTTGATCAGAAGACCACTGTAGGGCTATGACCAAAGTTGGAGAGTCTAAATCTTTCTCAAACCGTTTATATCTGAAAAGGCAACTCTATAATCTGAATATCCCAATGAGGACATCAGCGGCTTCAACAAATCAATTTGCAAACCAACGAGTGTGGAGGTGAAGATCAATGAAGAAGATAAAGCCCTTATCCTGTTGACGTCCCTCTGGATTCCTACGAGATTTTGGTGGATACTTTATGCCATGGTAGAGACACTTTGGACATTGACACCATTATCTTATCGCTTAAGTCGAAGCAATTGAGAAGGAAGAATGGTGGGAAAGGTACATCTAAGGGAGCGCTAGTTACTAGGGGAAGAACATCTGAGAAAGAAAAAATTTTCACTCGAGGTCCAAGTCGAAGGACAATGAGAAGTTAAAGTGTTGGAATTGTGGTAGGCAATGACATATGAGAAGAATTGATGGAATCCTAAAGACCAAAAGGATGAGAATTTAGATAATTCTACAGGGAGGCGAATTCAACAGAATCCCATTAAAGTTTAGATAGTTATGATGTATTATCAGTGTCCAAAATGGGTCACTTCTATCAATAGTGGATTTTGAATACGAAGGCTTCGTACTACATGACTCCTCACTGATTTAGTTCATCGCGTACAACGAGTATGATGGTGGCTTAGTTCTTATGGGCAATGATCATGCCTGTAAGATTATTGGAATTAGATTCATTTTCATTAGAACATTTGATGGGGTGGAGCATACTCTAACTGATGTGAGATACATTCCAAATTTGAAGAAAAATATGATTTCACTCAGCAGTCTCAATGCACTTGGGTGCAAATTTACTGACCATGATGGTGTCATAAAAGTTTTAAAGGGGGCACTCACCTCTATGAAAGCACAAAGGAGAGGTAATCTCTACAGGCTGATTGGGAATATTATATTAGGTGGAGCTACAGCATCTATAAATGAATCCACATCAGCACATGTGTGGCATGCATACCTAGGCCACATGAGTGAGCGCGGTATACAGGTACTCTTGATCGTGATTGAATTTCTGCTTTTAAAAATTTTAATTTGAATATATGCGAACATTTCATATATAGTAAGCAATCAAAATTGTCATTTAAAATCAGAAAACATGGTAGTAAGGGACCGTTTGATTATGTGCACTCTAACGTGTGGGGGTTGCCACCCATGATTTCTAGAGAATGGTGGTCATTCTTCGTAAAATTCATTGATGACTTCTCTAAAAAGGTATGAGTTTATTTTATGAAGAATGAATCTGGCGTGTTTATCACTTTCAAGTCTTAAAAGGTCATGGTTAAAAAATAATTAGGGTAACAATTGAAAGTGTTGAGAATTGACAATGGCGGAGAATTTACTTCAAATGAATTCAATTAATTTTATAAGGATGATGGAATTGTGAAGTATCACAATCAGGCACACACTAGAGAAGAATGGTATGGAGGAACGTATGAATCAGACTCTTTTAGAAAAGCGCCGAAGTATGCTAAGTAATGTTGCGTTGGCAAGGACTTATTTTCTAAGGTTGTTAATACGACTTACTATTTGATGAATCGGTCCCCATTTACGACTATTGATTGTAAAATCTCTAAAGAAGTATGGAGTGATCAGGAAATAGACTACTCTGGGCTGCGTGTATTTGGTTATGATTCTTACTATCATGTCCATCTGTTAAGAGAGATAAGCTAGACCAAAGAGTTAAAAAAGTGTACATTTGTTGTCTATGGTAATGGTGTGAAGAGATACAGGTTGTATGACCGGGCCACATGGAAAATCACAATAGCAGGGATGTCAAGTTTGACGAGAGTTTTTGGTTCTACAAGGATGAACATAAGGAAACAAAAAAAAAGTCAACAGTGATTGATATTGAAATTGATAAGTGTGAGACACAAGAAGAAGTTGAGCCATAGGAAGAGGTATAAGAGCAGGTGGAGCAGTCACCTCTTAGGAGAAATCCACTACGAAATTGCAGGTTACCAGCAAAATACAAAGATGACTCAAACATTGCATATGCCCTTATTACGGTTAAGGGGGGCCTGTCTACTTTTCAAGAAGTTCTTGATGATGTTAATGCTGAGAAGTTGATGGAAACAATGTATAATGAGATGGATTCTTTGTACAAGAATGAGACGTGGGAGCTAGTGGATCTTCTCATTGGGCATAAAGAAATTAATTGCAAGTGGGTCTAATGGAACAAACAGGATAGATACAAGGCTAGATTGGTAGCAAATGGTAATGCACAGAAGGAAGGTATTGACTTTAGTCAGATTTATGCATCTGTGGTCAAGCAGGTATCTATTAGGTTTGTATTGGCACTGGTTGCCTAATACAATCTTGAACTGGAATAATTATATGTAAAGACTGCTTTCCTTCATGAGGAATTAGAAGAGTAGATCTACATGAGGTAACTAGAAGGGTTTGAGATGCAAGGAGTGGAGAATAAAGTTTGTAGGTTAAGGAGGTCATTGTACAGTTTAAACAGTCACCTAGGTAGTGGTAAAAGACATATGATTCTTTCATGTTGAGTCAATGGTTTACTAGAAGTAAGTTTGATCATTGTGTCTACTTCAGATCACTAAATGATGAGGAATTCATTATATTGATATTATATGTTGATGATATGCTTATCGCCGATCATAGCATGTATGAGATCAAGATATTAAAGGCTCGGTAATCAACGATATTCGAGATGAAAGATCCAGGAGTTGCAAAGAATATTCTCACCATTGATATACATAGGGATGAAGAAATGAGTATGGTACAGTTGTCTCAGGAAGTATACCTTGAGAAGGTCCTACTCAAGTTTGGGATGGATACGACAAAACCATTTAACACTCCCCATGCTTCTCACTTTCGGCTTTCTTTAGAATAATGTCATATTATAGATAAAGAAAACACCATGTCCGGTGTGCCCTATTTAAGCAAAGTTGGCATTTTAATGTATGTCATAGTTTATATAGGCCCAGATATTTCACATGCAGTGGGCGTTGTGAGCATATACATGTCTAACCCTAACAAGAAACACTAGGAGGCAGTGAAATGTCTACTTCATTACATATGAGGTGTGACTGACTATGTCTTGATGTTCAGTAAGTCTGATGAGAAATTAGTAAGCTATGGGGATTCAGATTATACAAAGAATGTGGATAATAAAAGGTCAACTTTCAGGTACTTGTTTATATTAGTGGGTGGAGTGATTACTTGAATGTCAAAGCTTCAGTTTGCAGTTGCTCTTTCCACAACTGAAGTTGAGTATATAGCGGTGACAAAAACATTCAAGGAGGTCGTTTGGTTGAGGGATATAATAAATGAGTTAGGGCTTCAACAGGAAGTCGTGCCTATTAATTGTCAATGCGAGAGTGCGATCAATTTGGCAAAGAACTCGATATACCATTCTCGTACTAAATATATTGATGTTCGTCATCATTTTATCCGACAACTACTTGAGGAAAGTGGTGTTACTCTTGAAAAGATAACCCAACCGACATGCTTACAAAGGTAGTTCTTGTAGAGAAGTTCAGCTTTTACTCAACTTCTCTAAGCTTGGCAAAGACAAAAATGAAGACAAAGTATGCACAAAAAGTGATTACGAAGATGATGGGGATGATTAGAGATGGAAGAACTAGCTTGAAACAGTGGAGTGTGGAGATTAAAGCCGCAATGGAGATTATTGAAAACTAGTGCCTTCAATTTGTTCTGGAACAGGGGAGTTCGATTGATTAAACTCTAGCCTCGATCAATCAAGCAAATCTCAAATTTCTTAATTATCTCTCTTGACAGTTTTAGACATGTTCGCTCGATCGAACATGGAGGCTCGATCTATCGAGATAAATATGAAATATCATATTATCTCTCTGAACACTTTTGAGCATGTTCGATTGATTGAAAATGAAAGCTCGATCGAATGAAGGATCGTCAATCGATGTCAACCGATCGATGATTCGATCAACAATGCACACGATTTTGTGTAATTGCGCAATTTGTTTCCTAATTTAGGTTTAACTCTATATCAGGGTTTGTAACATAAGATTAGGGCACGGAGAACTTGTTCCAAATGAGAGTTAGGGTTTTGAGAAGGATTTTCTATTGGGTTTTTGCATATGTAAGTTGATATACTCTCTTGTAATTCATTTTCATTATGAATTGCTTGTTGCTTTGTGCCGTGGTTTTTTCCCATAAGGGTTTTTCATGTAAAATTGTGTGTTCTCTGTAGTTGTTTTATTTGCATTTATCTATTGTTGTGTAATTTGAATCTAAGGTTAATTCCACGCCCCCAACATCGGGGTCAAAGTTGTTCAGCTGGAATTGAGCCTCACATTCGGTTTTGGCATGCTCGCACATATCACACATGACCAAATTTGATGTCCAGAGGCAACAAATTTTGGCATGCTAAGTGGGATACTTGATTTGGTAAACATACTGGTGTGATTCAGTTAATTAATCCAACCTTAAAAATATGAGTTAAATGGTTATCTGAAATGTTTCTAGGGCTAATGAGCTCTGAAATGTTTCTGGCTAATGAGCACACAACACTTCTAAACTACCTAGACTCAAGGAAATGTAGGTTCAACCAACACCTAAACTCTTGGGGTTCACCATCAAACCCAATATCCAATCCACTAAGCTAAGATGGGGCATCCTCATCTCGGAGCGACCCTCTTAAGACAATATCAATTGGGTTGCACGATATGCAATGAAAATCCAACATATTGCAGAGCATGGGAGAGGTCAAGCAAAGCAAGCGCGAGCTTAGGCAAAGCAATCCCAAATTTAGGTAGACATCTTCAATAGGTGTATGGCCAACCAGACTGATAACTTGAACTAGATGGTGGTTATCATTGCCGAGATGGCGCCTATCCTTGCCGAGATGGCGCCTAATGCACCTAAGTAAAATGTTGAGGTCAATTCTGTGGAAATTTTTGCGCCAGTATCACTACTTCCTCCTCTATAGTGGAATACACATCCTAATCTGACACAGGGTATGTGGAATGCACCTCCGCTTACCAAATTCAGGCGACTTGAGTAGGAGGCCAAAAATTTCATTCCTAAAGCTAGAAATGAAGGAGTGACTAGGGGGTTCCCTTTCCCTCAAAATCCAACTTATAACGGGGGACAATACCCAGTAGGTCTAGATCCACCACTAATGGCTAAACCTCAACATCTTGATTGCAATTAGTTTATGTAACTGCTCCAAGAAGTAGCAGGCCAAGTTCTCGGCCGTACTACTGCCTATGTATACTACAAACCTTATCTTGAATAGATTGACTGGTAGTATCACTTGCCTAGGAATTATTGACTAAACTTTGCACTCTTCACTGGTGACACAAGTCAATCAACCATAGAGCACATGGGTCAGTATACCATGCAATGTAGTGAATTGGCAAACAATGCTTATCATAAATTAAATTTATTTGGTCATTCCTTAACCGCACTAGCTTTTACTTGGTATTCTAATTTATTACCAAACTCCATCCAAACCTAGCATAGATGAAGGAGAAATTCCATGCCCAGTTCTTGTACGAGGATAGGGACAAGAGCTAAAATACCCACGGACGAGAGCTAAAAAAAGACAGTATAGTAAGTGGCATGGAACCGATTCCCTCTCCACAAACAATTGGGTGGTTTTAAGGAGTATCATCCAAGACAACATTGACCAGGGATTACCGAAATTTTCTAAGAAAGAAAAGTAACAAATGTTGATCAATACTGATCATTTCCACCTAACCTAGAGATCAACATAGTCACGGTCACTCTTTAGAAGTTGACTCAACTGTGACAAAAGGTTGATCTTGGACCTTATGACCACCAGGTTGTGGCACGACAACTCGGCAAGAGACATTATACACCCTGAAAGGCATCCACAAGTGCAGAAGTGTGGCCGAAAGCAACATCACACATCAATCATGAATCACACATGTGCAGTCGATGCACAACGATGATTCAGCTAACCAAGATGTTACCTAGTTTGGTTAGTTAGATCACATAGAATGGTTAAACCTTGCCCTACCCAGGAGAAGGTCTGGAGGAGGGTGAGTCACCACAAATTCCCAACCATACTTGAACAGATGATTTGCACACAGAAGCGGCAATGGCAAAGATGACAGGCCGCTAAGCGAAGGGAATTGGCCTACGTAAAGAATGAGCTTCAGCCAGTGGCCATGAGATCATTGAGGATTCCCCAACTAGGAGATGAGCAGTTGGCTGTGAATATGATCAATTTGGTCATAAAACATGTCCCAACTACCTGTGGAAACCAAACAAATTAATACAAAAGATAAGAAAGATAGTTAAAACTTTGAAGGCTCGACCGATTATCTCAATGATCAGTTCTTCTCGGATGAAGGCCTGTTAATCGAAGAGCTTTTTACTACAACAAAATTGATAGAAGAAACCCCACCAAGTCCTGAAGAGGTATGGGTAGCTCCAATAGTGAATTCCCCAAGTATTGTATCCCCTGCTAAGAGTGTCGAAGAGAAACAATGGAAACACCTGAGAGACAATGTCCAAATCCTTAAATAATGCTTGGATCACATCCACCGGTCATCGTGGACAGCAACATGGCATTCACACTCCCATCAAGTTTTCAGGCCAAGCCATCATTGTAACGTCTCGGAAAAATCCGTACAAAGACCCGAGTACCACCTCAAGCAGAAATCACTAAGGGTCAAATTCTGTAGAAATTAAACAAAATTTATTAAGTATTAAACTAAATTAATCGGTAAATTAGTTTAAACCACTTTCTATACAATTATAAGACCTAAAACTATTAGAATCACTAACTTAACATTTCCTAAAAACCTAGGATCAGTCTCAAAACCCAGTTGTTCCCGGGACCGCATTGAAACTCCATATCGGGCTTGGACCGCACGTCAAAAGTCCGACTATCATGAAACTATACAGTTATGACCGCCTTGTTGGGCTTGACAACCATCACGGAAAACGAATCCAAATAGTATCCGAAAATGCACAACTTGAGCCTGGAGCGAAGTGTGTAAGAAACGTGAATATCTTTAGAAAATGAACTCAGATTTAAGTGAATTGGGTCGTTCGCTTGCAGGCCAAATTTAAAGTTTCATACCGTCAAATTCTAACCCAACTACACCCTTAGATTAGGGAAATTTTCCTGCACCCATTGGTATACTTGTGGCCCTGATCGAGTGGCGATGACCGTTGAACTGAAACGAGTCCTCCACGATCGATCCACTAATCCGATCGGACTGAAACCTTAACATAGCATAGATCCATTGTTAAGGAACTTTCTTCAAACCGTTTGTAGGTAATGGACCTCCAGATGAGCTCTGTTGGTCCGAAACAGCTACCCCTTGGCTATATCTTAAGTATACCATGGCCATGGGGCCATAGACATCACTTCTGGGCCTATATAATGACCTAAACCCACCCCTCACTCATTCCATACGAATTTCCTAAAACCCTAGGAGAGAGAATAGAGAAAAGAGGAGGAACGAGTGAGGAGAAGTGTGAGAGATCTGTGGTTTGTTGCTGGGATTCACTCTCACTACTCCACATGTCGAATCATCTCTCCCGTGTCACTACACCATCGAATCCAAATATGTTTTTGGGTCAGAAATCCTAACCCTAATTTATTTTAGGAATCCAAATAGAGAAATCGGTGAAATAGCTAACCTATGTCAATGTTTAGGTAGCCGTTGTGCCATAGACAAAGACGTAGTGTACGAATTGGGTTTGTAACGAGTAAACCGACGAAAGGTGCGGACTATAAACGTTTAGGTTATGGTTTTCAAGGCTTTCAATGTCAGTTAATGATTTATGAATGACTTGATTGCTGTCACATGTACTTAGATACAATGTTTTCCATGTATTACACATATATGAACTATGTTGAGATATAATGCACTCCATGTGTTTGTTGAAATGTTTGAATGAAAGTGAAATCATGATTTGTGCTTTCCATGACTATTAGTCTAGAATACATAATTGTTATATGCATGACAACTCCCTTTGTGAAGGGATTTGCCCTAATATATGTTATAACTAAGTTATATCGTGTATATCGAAATGTGAAGCCTAAGTGTTTAATAAAATGTCTGAATGAGAAAGTGTTTGATGAATTATACTTTATAAGGGTATTGAGATAAGATTCTCAACTACCTTAACTATATGTATAAATTTTTTCATGTAACTTAAATCCTACTAGGCAATTTATGTATGAAATGCACATGTGTGATAATATGTTCATTATGTGTTTCATAAAATGTTCAAATGATTGTAATGTTTAAATTGTTTGTTCAATATTGTTATGACTATCATATGTGATTACTTGTTGCATTTGAGTGTGATTGGGACTACCACGTAGTCCATGCAATCAGTAACGATTTCCAATCGAGTGGATGAACCAATCTCGCCACAACGGATACGTTCGACGAATCTGAGTCGTACGGTGATTATCAACAGTGGTTAGGCCACGAGGAGTGCATATGCGCTCCATGTTGATTAAATTAGCGTGCGCTCATACCAATCGAACTTGTCAAGTAACCCGATTGGCCGAATGTGTGTTTACCATGTATGGACGCTACTGCTTGAATCTAGGGTATCACTTACCAATGTAAAGCCAGTTTAACCTTAGTATCACAATCCGCTAAGACTCATGAGCCAGGTATGGTGGTGTATGGGACACCATGGTCGAGTTGTCGGCCTACGCTAAGGTGGCGAGCCTCCCCATAGTGACCAATGAGCAACCCAACTCATGAGCCCAATATGGTGGTATATGGGACACTGTATTCAAGCTATCGGCCTACGCTAAGGTGACGAGCCTTTCCGTAGTGACCTCGAGTATAACTAGGCCTACACTGAGGTGACGAGCCTCTCTTTAGCGACCTGAACTTGCCTATCCACTGCTTTTCAATCAGGGGTGATGTTGCCCTGTAACTTGGCTATCGTATGTAATTAACTAGGATTGACGACCCTAGATGGATCATTGTTTGGGTAAATGATATAAAGGGAGGTACTTTAGCTTACGAAATCTGCTGTATGAATAAGCCTAATTAAATATTGGCTAACAAGATCATGCACTGCATTGCATGTGCTTTGGCGAGGAAGCGCACATGTAAGGAGTGTTGCATGCGCGATCGTGAGATGATGTCGCTGAGGGAGTGCAGGCGAGGGCATGCATCATTACAGCATACCATTCTTGTATTAACCAGAGTAGTTAGGAAA
This sequence comes from Magnolia officinalis, assembly GCA_021015155.1. NCBI lineage: Eukaryota > Viridiplantae > Streptophyta > Magnoliopsida > Magnoliales > Magnoliaceae > Magnolia > Magnolia officinalis. The sequence continues at coordinate 46,768,949 of JAJHSJ010000016.1, forward strand.
TGCTTGTTGTATTGCTTTATCATTACTGCTTGACTGAATTGATAACATGTTAACCTTTGCCTTATAGGTCCACTAAGTTGATCACTCACTCCCACTCTTGGACGGTGTTTTAAAACACCAACCAAACTCTGTTTTAGCTGTAGATGATGGCGAGGCTTACGAAGCGGAGCCTTACTTCTAGATTGATGAAGAGGAGTTCTCCTATATGCAGCTATCAGGCGGGTCTATGTAGACCATATCCTGACCGACGAGATTACGTGGATACGAATTAGTTGGACATTACACTTTGTCATATTTGTATATTTTGGAACAAACATGTATATATTCAATTTGGTGACATGATAATACTCTGGGGGTTTATAACTACTCATATACTTTATATATCTATCACAGTCTTCCACTTGCTTAATCTAATTATCTCTGGAGTATGATTTGTTGTTTTAGTATAATCCCACTCATATTTAATGCACCAATATGGACAACATTTAATCATCATTATCTATGTTACATAAGTGATGCGTTGGAACTCGGGAGTTGAGCTTCTGCTCGACCCCTGATTTTCGAGGCATTACAAGTTGGTATCAGAGCATGATTTGGATTAAACTGGACGTAGGTTATGGTAACTTGATGCACACTGACATACTTTAACTTAGGAGGGGGCGATAAAATATAGAAATAATCATAGGATTCCAAGTTTCACCGACGGGCGAAACTGACCGTTGAAATATGACCTGTATGCATCTGTGATCATGTGAGATGATCTCAATTCCTTTCTAGACCGTCAATCGATGGGTTTAGATGATAATTTGGGGTATTCCACACTCAAATGACCCGGAAAGCGTGAATATGCGCGAGATGGACTCCGAAAATGTTTTAAACGGACTTGGGGGCCCAAACGACACGAAACGGGGGGAACCAAAGTGGCCCCCGTACATTTTCGGCACCCTGGGAGGGGGATGTCATCTCCCCCAGGGTGAAGCCATCGCCCCCGATCCAGCGGACCACGATGCCATCGGGCCTACTGCGAGGCCTCGCGGTCGGGTCCAGCGGGCCATGTCGGGCTCGCGGGTCCAGTGACCCGCCGCCCTCCACACGCATCTGGCGGGTCCCCGTCACATGTGGGACCACCTTATATGCCCCTTTTTCCCTTTTCACCCCATTTCACCCCTCCAAGCTCTCAAAAACCTCTCAAATATCCCCCCTCCATTCTCATATCTTTTTCTTCTTCTTCATTACATATCCACCCTCCATCATATTCCTCAAACCCATCTCATACAACTCCCTATCTTCCCTCCTACCTATTTGAGCACAAAGCCTACACCTTTGTGTCTCATAACTCATAAGCCTCACAATCCACCCTATTTCCAAGCTTTTTCAACCCCCATGTCTCTTTTTGAGCTAGTGGTTATGATTTTCTCCCTCTCCACACTTCTTTCCCTCATGGGAAAGAAGAGGGCACCTGTGGATGAAGCCGGGCCTAGCCGCCCTACCCGTCTAAGGAGGCAGAGAGGCGCCGAGGCTAGCACTGGCGTTGAGCGGGAGCGAAGGACGAAGCGGGATCTCGATCCCCACATTCCTCTCGAAGGAGCTCTACCGTCGAACATCGGACATTGTAGGTTTCAAGGCCATAGAGTTATCTTTGAAGCACACGTGGGCGAAAAACTATTTGAACTTTATCCGGTGATGGACCTCCTGTTGGATGCCAAGTGGGGTCCTATATTTGAAGGCAAGCCAAGTGCGAATGAGAGCACTGTCCAAGCCTTCTATGCCCGCATACAAGATCCACTGTTGGAACCTCTACAGTTTACTATCCCGTGGGAAGGTGGGAAGCTATTGTCGATGTAGACGTGATGGCCCGGATTATAGGGATTACACGTGGAGAGGTACATGCTAGCGAGAAGAATTTTAAGAGTATGCATGAAAGAGATCGCCGTACGCAATTTCTTTACGGCTGACTGGTCCAATGGCAGCGAGGAAATTACCTCTCAGCAACCAAGATGACTCATGACTTCCGCCTACTCCACTACATATTCACTTGCAATGTGTATCCTAGCTGCAGCAATCGCAGCGAATACACGCGTTTGATGGTGGACTTCCTATACAAAGCTGGGCAAGGAGACAAGCTATGTTTGCCTACGTACGTCCTTCTTCAGATAGTCCAGACTGCGCGCTCTGTTAGGACAAATATTTCACTCCCCTTCGGCCGACTTATATGCAAGATTGCTCGTGAGTTCGGCTACAGACTTGGCCCTGATGAGCTTGCGCCGATCCACTTCATTAATGACACCACACTTAACAACATAGGTATTGGGCCACCACAACGCTAAGCTCGTCTTGATGAGTATGGTGATGAGATAGAGGAAGAAAGTGAAGAGGAGGAAGAAGAATTTGAGGAAGGCAGTGAAGGTGAGGAAGGAAGTGATGGTGAGGGAAGTGATGAGGAAGAGCAGGAAGAAGAAGAGAAGAAGAAGAAGAGGCCCAAGACTCTGATGGGGGCCTCCTTCTGCTACACATGAGTACCACCGTGATCGGGCTGCTTTGGAATCCCACTTGGCTCAAATTGAGGAGAGCCAAGTCGCCCTGAGACAGGAAGTCAAAGAGACCCGGGCCGGAGTGAAGCAAAGGCTCGACAAGAGTCAGGCTTACATGAAACAAAGGTTTAAGAAGGTGTCTCGCACCTTAAAGGCTCTCTTGGGCTGTAGCAGGACAAGGGTGCTCCTCCACCATCACCAGATTCGGACAACTAGTCATATGTTGTAGTCGTCTTTGGGTTTTCTTTGTTTTCTTGTTTTCTATGTGATAGCCTCAATAGGCTTAGTAGTATGGTAGAGTAGTTAGTATGTTTTAGTGTTTAAAGCTTTGTTTAGATTAGCTCACCTGCATCTTCTGTCATGATCCATGTAAGATTACATCTCATGTATTGTGACAATTTTGGTTAAATGAAATGTATGAAGCTCCTTTGTTTATGAAATGTGTAGAATGCTTAAGAAATTGAGTATTATTATTCAAAATCTTACACGTGTTGCACCCTATGTTGTATATAGGGAATGCCACCTAAGGCCACTTGGAGTACAACACGTCTTGCACCTGGCGAATTGTTTGACGGGGCACCTCCCCTGAGCGATAGCCACACGGACCCCAACTTGGGCCCTGACAGTGATACTATGCCGGATTCACAGCTGGCCACTGGCCCCACCAATGGGCTGACACCTCTGCACCACCAGCTCCGGAACAGAACCGTGCGTCTTCGTCGACGCCACATATGCATCAGGCGGCTCCTCCTCCTGATAGGTTGGAGCAGATGATGCTCCTTATGCAGTAACAACAGCAGATTTAGACCACCATTGAGGGGGCCCTTGCCCAGAACATGAACGTGGCCCCACATGCGCCACCTGTGCACTCTGCTAGAAACATGAATGTCAGCAGTTTATTTGAGCGATTCCAGTGCTTCCGACCTCCCACTTTTGCGAGTACTCACAGACTCGAGGAGGCCGAGTACTGGCTTGACTGCATCTCTAAGATGTTGAAGCCGCTGCACTACACTGAGGCAGAGCAGGTTGAGTTGGTTACGTACATGTTCGAGAAGGAGGCTAGTCTATGGTAGGATAGCATCCTACGGATAGTTGCTGCTGGGTACATATGGACGTGGGAAGCTTTTAAGACCCGCTTCCATGAAAGTATTTCCCCCTCACCTACCGTAACGAGGAGGGTGAATTCTTTCACCTCCGTCAGGGAGGAATGATTGTGGCTGAGTATGAGAATATGTTCACGAAGCTGGCCATATATGCTCCCTTAATATTATCAGATGAGCCGATGCGAATGCGGCAATTTTCTGAGGGTCTACGGCCTGAGATACATACGAAGATGTATTGCGCTAGCATTCCCAACTATGCCGAGCTAGTGAATATGTCTCTACGAGCTGAGCAGGACGGGGACAGAATATCCCGTACATGCGTACCCATGGGTCCGAGACCTCGACCAGATTTACCGAGCAGACCGTTCCTCGGCAAGAGGCCCCGAGCAGATTCGCCTCCTTGGCTTACAGCTCCACCGACCCAGCTGAGACAATCAGACTTGTGGTGCACCTACTGCAAGAGGTCGGGCCATACTGACACTTACTGCTTTACCAGGATGAGGGACAATGACTTCACGCCTCCTAAGAAGAAGAACCGTCAAATGCCACTAGCTATCTCAGCTCCACCTCTACGATCAGCACCGCCAGCACAGTCTTTTTATAGGCCGAATGTATCACGTAGTAGGCCGCCTCAACAACCTATGACAGCCCAACTGAATCGTCCTCAACAGGCTCGTGTGCACTCACTTGCAGCTGAGACATCCGAGACAGCAACCGCAGCACCCTCGGCTTTCGAAGTCACAACACATATCCAAGGTACACCAGTCTTCCTATTGGTGGACACCGGGTCCACTATCTCGATAATATCATGCGTAGCAGTCAAGCGACTAGTATTAGAGACTACTCCTATGGTTGGGATGAGACTCCTTACCTCCATAGGGACCTTCTCAGACACTACCAAGATGTGTAAGGGTTACTCGATAGACTTGGGAAGCAAAACAGTACTCGTTGACCTGATTGTCGTCCCACTATGTCATTATGATGTCATTCTCGGTATGGATTGGCTCACTAAGATGAAGGTAGAGATCGATTGTGATACCAAAGTGGTGACAGCCCATGGACCTGCGGGCACAACCTTTACCTTCCCAGTGCAGGTCAGTTGGTACTATCGCGTTAGTTGTTATGCTTCCTTGTTAGAGAATGTTGATGGTCCGACACTTGGGAACACGCCAGTAGTTCAGGATTTCACGGACGTGTTCAGAAAGATACCTGGATTACCTCCTCAGCGCGAGATCGATTTTACCATTGATCTAGTGCCTAGTGTGACACCTATATCTCTACCAACGTATCGCATGCCCCCATGTGAGATAAAGAAATTGAGGAGACAGATCGATGACCTGTTGGATGCAGGCTTCATACAACCGAGTGCATCTCCTTGGGGAGCACCCATGTTGTTTGTGAAGAAGAAGGATGGATCGCTGCAATTGTGTATTGATTATCGCAGATTGAATCAAGTGACAGTGAAGAACAAGTATCCTTTTCCTAGGATAGATGATCTGTTCGATCAGTTAAAAGGGGCACAGTACTTCACTAAGATCGACTTACAGTCAGGTTATCACCAGTTGCTTGTCAGGGATGAGGACGTGCAGAAGACAGCGTTCAGAACCAATTTGGGCACTACGAGTTCCTTGTGATGTCATTTGGACTCATAAATGCACCGGCCGTGTTCATGGACCTTATAAACCGGGTGTTTCGGTCGTATCTGTACCGATTCGTCATCGTATTTATAAATGACATCCTGATATATTTCAAGAGTTGGAAAGATCACGAAGAGTACCTGCGAGCAGTCTTCGATACTCTCAGGAAGAACTAGTTGTTTGCTCAGTACAAGAACTGTGACTTCTGGAAAGAAGAAGTTAAGTTCCTAGGACATGTGGTGTCCAAGGAAGGAATAGCTGTGGACCTTGCTAAGGTGACTGCAGTTCAGGACTGGGAGTAGCCTAGTTCGATTACTGAAGTGAGAAGTTTTCTTGGCCTGACAGGTTACTATCGTCGATTCATTAGGGCTTTTCCAATATAGCCAATGTGAGACCCGTATCAAAGTCTGTACCCTTCCGTACGTTCCCGTGATCTTTCCGGTGGAATTCCGGCAACCTTCGACCCTTAACCGTCATTTGCGGGTGACCCTGATTCACACGCTGTCAACCCGAGTCGACTCAACCCAAGACTTGTACCCTAATGACCGCGCCGTCTCCGCGGTTCCGATGCCGCGTCTCGCACGCCGAGCCGATACCCATGCCAGGAGATATGGGCCTATGTTTAATTCGAGGAAAAAAACTGTGCATTGCAAAAACCTAAGAGAATCTCTACGACTTGTCACCTCAATCAATCAATCAATTAATCCCATAATGTCAAGTACAACACATCAATCAACCCGTCACCCAACACATCACTCACCCCATCACAAACCCATACTCTCTTACACAACAACCCCAAAGTCAAACATTCATCCCATCTCTCTCTCTCCCATCCATCACTCCATCCCATCTTCTCTCTCTTACTTCTCCTTTCTCTTCCAAGCAACCAAAGAGAGCCCAACGTCCAAGCTTCCCAAGCTCCATGAGAGAGCTAGGTGTGGCCCACCTTCCTACCATCCAATCCCACCCTCCAAAGACCATCTCCACCGTTGAAATGCATCCCTTGGAGCTCTAGGATGCGTTGATGAAAAGAGTCCAAGAAGATTAAAGGTGGGTGATTTTATGATTTTCTATCATTAATTTTGTGATTTGTGGGCCTATATGTGGTGGGACCCTCCATCACCATCCGATTTCTCTCTCTCTATTGTGATGGGTGTGGCCCACTTGATATATGCTTTTCATTTATGCCTTGGGCGGTAGGGCCCTGATTTGTGTTCCATCCATGCTGCCCATCTTGGATGCTGGATGAAGGAAAAATACAAATGGCAGCTTGATCCTTGATGTGGGGCCCACTTTTATGTCGTGCTGCATCCGGCACATGGGACCCACCCTGCTATAGTGATTGCACCCACCACCGTCCTGTCCCTGGACGGTGGGACTGGCCTTGATGTATATGTTTTATCCCCACCGTCCATTGCTAGGACATGGGGCCACCTCAATGTTTGTGTATGTTGATGGTGGGCCACGTGTATGTGGACCCCACCTTGATGGACGTACGATATACACCGTCCAGTCGTGGGTCGTCCAGTAGCTAAGGCTGCTGGACGACATGAAAGGAAAACACAAATGCCAACTGATCCATTACAGGTGGGCCATATCCACGTGGAACCCACCAGCTATATAGCTGACCTTGACGTCAGCAAGTGTTGTGGATTTCATCCACACTATCCATCAGTGTGGACCCCGTGAAGAATGTGTTCTTCCAGCCGTCCCTTAATTTGCAACGGTCCAGAGCAGCAACACCGTGATGCGTGTCTTCACCAACACTGTCCATCTGATGAGGCCAACCGTGAGGTTTGGGTACGATGGGACCCACCTCCACCGATGTGTTTCAGCCACACCGTCCATTTCTTTGAGGCCCGCTGGTATGTGCGTGTGGGACGCACACGTGGGGCCAGCAACATCCAGATCGTCTGTTGGATGGACGTCCAATCATCTGGACGCTAGTGCTTTAGAAATATATATATATATAGAGAGATATATATATATATATATATATATATATATATATATATATATACACACATCATACCTGATATAATAAAATATTATAATACATAATATCTTATGATTGGCCCCACGTGTGGGACCCACCTAATATAACTAATATATATGTGTGTGTGTGTTACATACATGTCGTCCATCCAACTTACAGCAGCAGATGGTTGCTGTACGGGCATCATCATGTGGGCCCCACGTATAATATACGTGTTTTATCTCCACCATCCATATTACTGGACGGTGGGGTCACACGGTAATATGTGTGTTTTATGCATGTCGTCCACACGTATAGGCTTCATCCAAGCCGTCCGTCCATTATTGGGATGTGAGGCCACTTGGTGCATGTGTTGTATATCCACGCCATTCTCTAGATCGTGGGACCCACCTTGGTGTAAGTGTTTTATTTTCCACACCGTCTATTTGTTTGGGCAGCAGCTGCAGGCCTGATCATACGGTACTATGATAATCCAGACCGTCCGTCCGTTTATTTTGGGTGGATCACACGTGTGGCCCCACACCAGTAATTACAGTTGCTGTTGCGTCAGCAAGTTCTTTGGGTCCCACACGGTGTATGTGTCTCATCTATACAGTCCAACCATTTGATCTGGACCACCATGACATGTGTTTTATAGCCAGGCCGTGCGTCCTGGGGTCTGGATAGCAGCCTGATCATGGGGCATGTGTAAAATCCACTGTTCACCCAATTGGCGAGCTCGTCTTAAGGACTGAGACTAAAATAAGGCGGATCTATCAGGTGGACCACACTGCAGAAAACAGTGGAGAGATGAACATCTGCCATTGAAATCCTTTTACGACTACAGTAGTTTTATATCAAAATGATATTTGTTTTCTTCTCAACCAGGTCCCGATGACCTTATGAACAGATTGGATGGAAAATAAACGTGATGGTGGGCCTTAGAATTTTAAACGGTGAAAATCATTATCTCCACTGCTATTTGTGGTATGGTTCAGATGATCTTTGATCTTCATCTCTGCTGCTGTTTATGGCATAGCCCATTTAATGCGACCCACTTGATATATGAGGCCAGTGCCGAGGCCCATGGGCGAGGCCCGATAGGATGTATATATGGCCCATAGTGACGTGGCCATTATGATATGTATGTGGCCCATTATGGTGCGGCCGATTATGATATGTATGTGGCCCACCGTGACACTGCTCGACTTGATGTATTTATGGCCCATCCATGAGGCCACCTTGATGTATTTGTGGTCCATCCGTTAAGGCCCACTTGACGTTTATGAGGCCCATTGGTGCGACCCGTTAATGCGGCCCACTTGACGTTTATGAGGCCCATTGGTGCGACTCGTTGATGCGGCCCACTTGATGTGTACGAGGCCCATTGAGATGTATTTTTGGCCCATGTGTCGAGGCCCATCGTAATGGATTAAGGCCCATGGGTTGTGGCCTATTGTGATGTATCAAGGCCCATGGGTTATGGCCAATTGCGACGCATTCGAGGCCCATGTGATGCGGCCCATAGTGATGTAGGCCCATGAGATGCAGCCCGCTTGATGTAAGAGACCCTTATGTAAGGCCCATTGAGACTGTATAGGGCCCACCTTGATGCAAATTATGGCCGTCGATGAGGTCAATGTGACATATTTATGGCCCAGTATGATGTATATTAGGCCCTTGTATGAGGCCATGGGCCACTGTACGTTTGACTCTACGTGGGCCACTCCGTAGGAGTAATGTTGGTTAAATGACCACATTGTTGGGTAATGATGATATAATGTCCACATTGTGACCTTCTTTTATGCCTTAATCGGCCGATTGTTGAGGCCGATTCCGATTCTGATTATCAACCGATTCCGATTGTCATGACCGATTGTCAATTCCGATTGACGTGACTGGATTGCAGATTCTGATTATAGATCAATTTTGATTGTCATGACCGATTGCCGATTCCAATTGACGTGACCGATTTGCTGATTCTGATTATCGATCAATTTCGATCGTCATGACCGATTGCCGATTCTGATTGACGTGACCGATTTACCGATTCTGATTATCGATCGATTCCGATTGTTATAATCGATTGTCGATTCTGATTTACGTGACTGGATTGCCGATTCTGATTATCGACCGATTTCGATTGTTATCACCGATTGCCGATTTCGATTGACGTGACTGAATTGCCAATTCTGATTATCGATTAATCCCAATTGTCATGACCGATTGCCGATTCCGATTGACGTGACCGATTTGCCGATTCTGATTATCGATCGATTCCGATTGTCATGACCGATTGCCGATTGACGTGACCGATTTGCCAATTCTGATTATCGATTGATTCCGATTGATGTGACTGATTTGCTGATTTTGATTATCAATTGATTCCGATTGCCAGACCGTTGTCTCAGCTCACTCGAAAGGATCTTAAGTTTGCATGGAATGAGAAGGCAGAAGCCGCCTTTCAGGAACTGAAGGACAAGTTGACATCCGTACCCATTCTAGTATTGCCAGAGCAGGGGGTCAAATATACGATATACACCAACACGTCTCATGTTGGTTTGGGTTGTGTTCTTATGCAGAAAGAAAGAGTGATTGCTTATACCTCATGACAGTTGAGAAGACACGAGGAGAACTACCCTACGCACGGCCTAGAATTGGCGACCATCATCTTTGCATTAAAGCTCTGGACACATTACCTCTACGGAGAGGAGTTCGAGATCTTTTGCGACCACAAAAGCCTTAGGTACATATTCACACAGAGAGACTTGAATATGAGGCAACGGCGATGGATGGAAACCTTAAAAGACTTCAAGTTCGAGGTCTCTTACCATCCTGGGAAGGCCAACCTTGTGGCAGACGCATTGAGGCGTAAGAAGACGATAGCATTTTCAGCTCCGCTGATGATAGAAGAATGGAACATGGTCGAATTTGTGCGAGATTTTGAGCAAATGCTTATGGTAGAGGAGCCATTCGTGAGCGTCGCACATATTTGTGTGCAGCCACTTATCGATGACCAAATCATTGTGGCTCAGAGGGATGATGAATGGTTGGTGAAGATGAGAAAACGAGCTAGTGACGATGAAGACTCTGAATGGAGAGTTGGTTCGGATGGGGGTTTACGTTATCGTGGCTGCCTATGCGTTCTAAATATTCATGACTTGAGAAGGGAAGTTCTTGAAGTTGCTCATAATTCGAAGATGGCGATGCATCCTGGTAGTATGAAGATGTATCGAGACATGAAGCATTCATACTGGTGGGACAACATGAAGGCCCAAATAGCAAATTATGTGTCTCGTTGTCTCACGTGCTAGCAAGTCAAGGCCGAGCATCGCCGACCTCCTGGATTACTTCAGCCCATGCCCATAGCTGAATGAAAATGGGATGTCATCTCTATGGATTTCAAGGTTACCAAAGACGAGGAAGGGATATGACTTCATTTGGGTTATTGCGGACTGATCGACGAAATCGGCTCATTTCCTCCCGATTAAAGTCTCAAACTCAGCAGACGATTTGGTCAGGCTGTACATCAAGGAGATAGTACGTCTTCATGGAGTGCCTATGGAGATTGTGTCGGATCGAGACACGCGATTCACATCTATCTTCTGAACTCGTATCTAAGAAGCGATGGGTGTGAAACTGAAGTTCAGTACCGCGCTCCACCCACAGATGGATGGGCAGATGGAACGGATAAATCAGGTGTTAGAGAATATGTTGCGGGCATGTGTGCTCGATTTCAGAGACAGTTGGCATGACTGTCTTCCCTATGTTGAGTTCGCTTATAACAACAGCTTTCAAGCGAGTATTGGCATGGATCCCTACGAGGCCTTGTATGGGCGGCCATGTCGAGCACCGCAGTGCTGGGCAGAGGTTGGTGAGAAGAGTATAATTGGCCTAGAGTTAGTGCAGGTGACCTCAGAGAAGATCGACATTATCAGGTGTCGACTTCTTACAGCACAGAGTAAACAGAAGAGCTACGCCGATACGAGACGGTGACCGCTAGAGTTTGAGATTGGGGACCATGTGTTTCTTAAAGTTTCCCCCATGAAGGGAGTCCTTCGATTTGGCAAGAAGGGAAAACTCACGCCATGATTTATTGGCCCATTCCAGATACTAGATCGAGTGGGTGTGGTGGCATACCATCTCGCCTTGCCCATACCACTCGCAGGGATGCACAACTTATTTCATGTATCAATACTAAAGAAATACGTTCCTAATCCTTCCCACATTATCAAATGGGAGCAGGTACAGTTGAGTGAAGATGCTACTTATGTACTGCGACCGATGCATATCCTAGACAGGAAGGAACAGGTGTTGCGCGGTAAAGTTATCCTGCTTGTGAAGGTACTGTATACACACCATACTGAGGAAGAGGCTATTTGAGAAACAGAAGCCGATGTCCTTAAGAACTACCCTCAGATTCTCAAGGAGTACGAAAAGGTACTAATTTCGAGGATGAAATTTTTCTTTAAAGGGGGTAGATTGTAACGTCTCGAAAAAATCCGTACAAATACCCGAGTACCACCTCAGGCAGAAATCACTAAGAGTCGAATTCTTTGGAAATTAGACGAAAATTTATTAAGTACTAAACTAAATTAATCAGTAAATTATCTTAAACCACTTTCTATACAAGTTACAAGACCCAAAACTATTATAATCACTAACTAAACATTTCCTAAAAACTTAGGATCAGTCTCAAAACCCAGTTGTTGCCGAGAACGCATTGAAACTCCGTATCGGACCTGGACCGCGCGTCGAAAGTCTGACTATCGTGGGAATCGAGTCTAAATAGAATCCAGAAACGCACAACTTGAGCCTGGAGCGAAGTGTGTGAGAAACGCGAATATCTTTAGAAAATAAACTCAGATTTAAGTGAATTGGACCGTTCACTTGCAGGTCAAATTTAAGGTTTCAGACCGTCATATTCTGAGCCAATTACACCCTTGGATCAGGAAAATTTTCTTGCACCCATTGGTATACTTGTGGCCCTGATAGAGTGGCGATGACCGTTGAACTGAAACGGGTCCACCACGATCGATCCACTAATCTGATCAGACTGAAACCTTAACATGGCATAAATCTATTGTCAGGGAACTTTTTTTAGACCGTATGTAGGTAATAGACCTCCAGATGAGCTCCATTGGTCCGAAACAACCACCCCTTGGCTATATTCTAAGTATACCATGGCCATGGGGCCATTAACATCACTTCTGGGCCTATATAATGCCCTAAACCCACCCCTCTCTCATTTCATACGAATTTCCTAAAACCGTATGAGAGATCTGTGGTTTGTTGCTGGGATTCACTCCCGCCACTCCACGTGTCGAATCATCTCTCCCGTGTCACTACACCGTCGAATCCAAATCTATTTTTGGGTAAGAAATCCTAACCCTAATCTGTTTTAGGAATCCAAATGGAGAAATCGGTGAAATAACTAACCTATTTCAATGTTTAGGTAGTCGTTATGTCGTAAACAAAGACGTAGTTTACGAACCGGGTTCGTAACAAGTAAACTGACGAAAGGTGCGGAATATAAACGTTTAGGTTATGGTTTTCAAGGCTTTCAATGTCAGTTAATGATTTATGACTGACTTGATTGTTGTCACATGTACTTAGATACGATGTTTTCCATGTATTACACATATATGAACTATATTGAGATATAATGCACTTCATGTGTTTGTTGAAATGTTTGAATGAAAGTGAAATCATGATTTGTGATTGCCATGACTATTAGTCTAGAATACGTAATTGTTATATGCATGACAACTCCCTTTGTGAAGGGATTTGCCCTAATATATGTTATAACTAAGTTATAACGTGTATATCAAAATGTGTAGCCTAAGTGTTTGATAAAATGTCTGAATGAGTAAGTGTTTGATGAATTGTACTTTATAAGGGTATTAAGATAAGATTCTCAACTACCTTAAATATATGTATAAATTCTCTCATGTAACTAAAATCCAACTACACGATTTATGTATGAAATGCACATGTGTGATAATATGTTCATTATGTGTTTCATAAAATGCTCAAATGATTTTAGCATTTAAATTGTTTGTTCAATACTGTTATGACTATCATATGTAATTACCTGTTGCATTTGAGTGTGATTGGGACTACCACGTAGTCCAGGCAATCGGTTATGATTTCCAATCAGGTGGATGAACCAATCTCGCCACAACGGATATGTTCGACTAATCCGAGTCGTACGGTGATTATCGACAGTGGTTAGGCCACGAGGAGTGCGTATGCACTCCATGTCGATTAAATTAGTGTGCGCTTGTACCAATCGAACTTGTCAAGTAACCCGATTGGATGAATGTGTGTTTACCATGTATGGATGCTACTGCTTGAATCTAGGGTACCACTTACCAATGTAAAGCCAGTTTAACCTTGGTACCACGATCCGCTAAGACTCATGAGCCGAGCATGGTGGTGTATGGGACACCGTGGTCGAGCTGTCAGCCTACGCTAAGGTGACGAGCCTCCCCGTAGTGGCCAGTGAAGAACCCAACTCGTGAGCCGAATATGGTAGTGTATGGTACACTGTATTCGAGCTGTCGGCCTACGCTAAGGTGACGAACCTTTCCGTAGTGACCTCGAGTATAAACTAGGCCTACACGGAGGTGACGAGCCTCTCCGTAGCGTCCTGAACTTGCCTATCCATTGCTTTTCAATCAGGGGTGATGTTACCCATAACTTGCCTACCGTATGTGATTAACTAAGATTGACGACCCTAGATGGATCATTGTTTGGGTAAATGATATAAAGGGAGGTACCTTAGCTTTCCGAATCTGTTGTATGAATAAACCTAATTAAATATTGGCTAACACGACCATGCACTGCATTGTATGTGCTTTGGCGAGGAAGCGCACGTATAAGGAGTGTTGCATGCGCGATCGTGAGATGTTGTCGCTAAGAGAGTGCAAGCGAGGGCATGCATCATTACAACATATCATTCTTGCATTAACCAGAGTAGTTAGGAAATGCTTGTTGCATTGCTTTATCATTACTGCTTAACTGAATTGATAACATGTTAACCTTTGCCTTATAGCTCCACTGAGTTGATCACTCACTCCCACTCTGGGACGGTGTTTTAAAATACCAACCAGACTCTGTTTTAGCTGCAGATGATGGCGAGGCTTATGAAGCCGAGCCTGACTTCTACGACGATGAGGAGGAGTTCTCCTATATGCAGCTATCAGGCGAGTTTATGTAGACCATGTCTTGACCGACGGGATTATAGGGATACGAATTTGTTGGATATTACACTTTGTCATTTATATAGTTTGGAACAAACATGTATCTATTCAGCTTGGTGACATGAACATACTCTGGGGGTTTATAACAACTCATATACTTTATATATCTATCACAGTCTTCCGCTTGCTTAATCTAATTATCTCTGGAGTATGATATGTTGTTTTAGTATAATCTCACTCATGTTTAATGCACCAATATGGACAACATTTAATCATCATTATCTATGTTGCATAAGTGATGCATTGGAACTCGAGAGTTGAGCTTCTGCTCGACCCCCGATTTTTGGAGCGTTACAATCATAGCCTAATGAGATGGTAACAAACGTGGAGAAACTTGGTCCTTCGGTGATAATACAACATGGTTCCTTCTACCCAGATGAGGGTACCAAAAATGTATCGAGCATCATTGTTGAGCTAGGTACGTCCTCTGAGAAAGTGGTCATAGAAAGACACGCCCTTTCTATAACCCAACACCCGAAGCCATTTTATATCTTTCCATTTAGAGGCATGTCCAGTTACCAGAGTCCTAGTCCAATGGGGCAGTTATGAACATCCTTCCCACCAGAATGATTGCAAAATTGGAGAAAATCGAGGCCTACCTAGTTGCAACCTAAGTCATAGTTAGTAATTTTGCTGGGAGGATTACAAAAATATGTAGCGTCCTGCCTATCGAGTTGATGGTGGGAATTAAGAAAGTGTTTGCCGCTTTCTTCATGGTCGATGCCTCATCCAATTACAACGCCTTGTTAGGGAGAGACTGGATACACTCTTTCTCATGTATCCCATCATCTTTGTACCAGTTCGTAATTTTTTGGAACTAAGACAAGTTTGAATTGGTGCTAGCCGACAATAAGCTATTCTTGGCTACATCTAATGTGGTCAAGGCCTATTTCAATGAAGACAAAGTTAGTACGATACGTTTCACTAGAAGAACTAAGTATGGGCGCTCAATTAGAATATCTATTGCAATCAATTCGGATAACATAATGCAACACATTGTTGCAGTGATACACCTAGATGAGGAGTTGTCGAAGGCTATAGTACCCTATCGGGTAGTTCCACATTGTACTATAAAAGAGATCTCATAACGAGTGTATCATCAGTCAATGGGAGGACGATCGAGTTCATGTTGAGGGTCAAATATTACATATTATCCCTCATCTATATCTTGGTTTTATGAACATGATAATGTTTAATGTTGTGTTTTATGCATGTTTGTGTTGCAAGGTGAATTTGAGAGCTTGGATTGAAAAGAATGCTAAAAGCATGGATTTAATACTCAAGAATCACCAAGGCAAAGGTGGGATCTTAGGAGACCAAGAACAAAGAATTTTCATGTCAAAGATCCAAGGAAACCAAGTGCAAAGGATGGAAAAAAGATTGGTAAAAGCACAAGTTAAATAACAGAAAAATAGCACATTTTGGTGTCCACCTAAGCCAATTTCGGTGCCACCGAAAGTGCACAAAACTATCCAACAAGAAAACAGCTTAATTAGGTATCACCTAAGCTTAATTCGGTGCCACCGAAACCAATTTCGGTAGCAAATTCGATAGCACATTTTTGCCACCTAAGTACTATGCACATACAATTTCATATGCAGATACGATTTTGGTGTCACCGAACCAACTTCGGTGCCACCGAAATTACGCAGAGTTATTATGCGAGGCCACTGCGGATTGCGTAATATAAGGCGGTTTGCGGAAATTCCAAGTCGATGTGTAAAAGGGGGATTCACAACTATAAATAGGAGTCCCTAGGACGTTCCTAGGCATCTTCTAGGGTTCGAGGAGTGGAGCAAAAGGGTGGAGCTGCCGTCCAAGAACGTTCTTGTTCTTCCATATTTGGTTTTTATACTTTGTTTGAGAGACTTCAGTTCAATCATGTCTATGGTTGGCTAAGAGGTGAAGCTTGTAGCATGATTGGGATATTTACTTTGCTTTAATTCATGTTTATGTTCAAACTTCATTGAATTCTAGTTGATTCTAAGGAATATTTTCAATTTACAATGGTTTGTTGTGACTCAAATTACAATAGATCTGTAATAGCTTTAAATATTTTCTTTTCTATTTGAGATTGTGGATTTGGTAAATCCTGTTGTTTCTCATCGTCCCATGGGCATGGTTGGGTGATGAAATCCTTTCCAATTCGCCATAATTCACCTATTGATCCTCAATCTGCCTATACAGGGCAAGAGCAAGAGAGCATTTATTTCAAAAGGAGAGGAAGGACTCCTTGAGCATATCATTACAGATTTCAATGTGGAGAATGAGTCTCTCTCAGCTCTCTGGAAGATTGTTTGACACACTTTGATGATCCAAATGATAATATGATAACAGAAATAGTGGATAGCTTGCAAGACAATACATCCGTCGTTGTTACTGACCAAGAGAACCCGTATTCTGAAGTCCCTCCTTCCACATATCCTGAATGTTTACCATTAAAGGAGAAGTTGAAAGTTGAACCGGAGTCTGAGACTTCGGAATGTGTTGAGACTACACCACTTACTGGGAATTTTTCAGAATTTCTACTTGTAGTCGCTGATTCACCATGTTATATTAACGTTGAAACTTTTTCAATCACAAGTGAATCATATATACTTTGGACACCTCAGGAGATTAAAAAGAAACTTTACGCTGAGGTCCATAAATTTCTCTGGACTTCATGCTCCAGGGCATCCAAGCCTATTGCAAAAAGGAATATTAGATGATCTTGTCGAGAAATCTACTAAAGAATTTATCAAGATACTGGCCGGAGGAAAAACCTTACGACATGATTGAGTAGTTTTTCCCTGCTTTCCTAGTTTAAGATAGTTTGATTTCCGTTGTTTAGGATAGTTTGCTTTCTACTGTTTAGGATAGTTTACTTTCAATTGTTTAGTTTTGTGCTAACCCATTTTATACGGAGATCATTGGAAGAGCCTCAAAATTCCTTCATCAAGTACTATCTTTCCATCACTTCTCCTTCAATTTCGTTGTCTCTTTTGTAAATCATGCTTCTTTCTTTTACATTGAGGACAATGTAGATTTTCGATTGGGGATGGGAGATTAGGTAAACTAATCAGTGTTTTCTCAGTTTTGAGCAAATTTTATAAAAGTTTGGAAAAATTTTCAATGTTTATCTATTTGGAAAGCGATCAGTCGTGTATTTAAGACTGTTTTGAGTATGAAGATAAGATAGAAATTGAATTTTGAACTGTCGGAGTTTGATCATCTAAGTAATCTATCGCTTAAAGTTCTTACACTCAATTGATTAAGAGGAAGTTTGAATATCATGTTTATCAAATTCACAAGACACATTCAAATTATTTTTAGTAAATAATACTAGAACCTCTGATTGTTAACATGTGAATCATTGATAGATATTGAGGATTGAGTCTGGAGAATTTTATCCACCTTAAAATATGGAAAGAACCAGTTAAAAAACAATGAGATCGACAAAAAGGTCATGTATGGTGAAATGACTGAAAAAATTTGAAAAAGAATAAAAAATCTGAAAAGATGAAAAGATGAAAAAAAAAAAACTGAATGAATACAAATGACCGTCGATATAAAATTAAAAATTGGAAAAAGAAGAAAATGGGATAAGTTCGGAATCAGTACTTGAATTTTCAACCAATCTTGAAGTGATGAACATGGCTAACATGATGAATTGATAGTATTTTTATGGAAGTAAGATGATTTTCACTGAGCACATTGAAAAAATTGATATGCGAACTATGCTCTGACTTAATGGATAAAGAACTTATTTGATTAATTGCTTATGTGATTCGGCTTTAGGTTTTCAAAATCTCACTTTTTCATCTTAAGTCTACTCATTCATACTTGATTACACAAAAGATTGTTTTGAAAAAGGTTTGAACATTGCACATTGAAGTTCATTTTTCGCATACTTTGCTCGAGAATAACAAAATGCTGGTTGGGGATTGTGTTTAGGGCCAAATATTGCATATTACCCCTCATTTATTACTTGGTTTTATGAACATGATAATGTTTAATGTTCTATTTTAATCATGTTTGTGTTGCAAGGTGAATTTAAGAGCTTGGATTGAAAAGGATGCTAAAAGCATGGATTTAACGCTCAAGAATTACCAAAACTAAGGATGGATCTTATGAGACCAAGAATGAATAATTCACATGCCAAAGATCTAAGAAAACCAAGTGAGGAATGAAAATAATCGAAGACTTGAAGTGAAGAAAAAGAACCCTAAAAATCTGCCTGCTTCGACTAATCTAAGCCCTACTTCGACCAGTCTAAGCTCTTCCTTGACTAGTCGAAGGAACTTCGACTTGAACTCCAGCGATCAAAATCCTCTAAATTCCAGTCATCCTTGACCAGTCGAAAGTAACCCTCGACCAGTCGAAGGTTGTCCTCGACTAGTCTAAGGTTACGCAAATTCTGCACGGATTACGTAAATTTGATGCGGTTTCCAGATTTTTCTAACTTGGTGCGAAAGTTGGGGTTGCACAACTATAAATAGGAGTCCCTAGGATGTTCCTAGGCATCTTGTAGGGTTTGAGGAGTGGAGCAAAAAGGTGGAGCCGCCGTCCAGGAGTTTTTCTTCTTCTTCCTTAGTTGATGTTTTGTTTAAGAGTTCTTAGTTCAATCATGTCTATGATTGGCTAAACCTCTTAACTAGGGCTAAGAGGTGAAGCTTGTAGCATGATTGGGATGTTTGCTTTGTTTTGATTCATGTTTTGTTGAACTCTCTTCGATTCAAGTTCTTTATTAAAGAATATTTTTAGTGTTTAATGGTTTGTTGTGACTCAAATTACAATGGATCTGCAATTGCTTTGAATATCTTCTTTTCCTGAATTGATATTGTGAAATTAGTAAGTCCTGTTATTTACCATCGTCCCTTGGGTATGGTAGGGTGATGGAATCCTTCCTAATCTTCATAATTCTCCTATGATTGGTTGTGGGATTAGTACATCCTGTTGTTTGTCATTGTCTCCTAGGCATGGTTAGGTGATCAAATCACTTCCAATCCACGCAACTCTCATCTGTTAAGACTAGTTTCATGAGAAGTTCAGAGATCTGACCGTCTCTCCTTTCTCTATCTGGATAAGATAGGACTCTAATTCCAGTTGGATCTATTGAATCATGCAAGGTAGCCTCCCAATTGCTACAAGTGGATCCTTGGTACCCTAATTACCACCTTTAAATTTATAAGTTTTAATTACCTTATTCAAAATCACTCTCTCAAATATTTCAGATTTAGGTTCACATCTTCTTCTAGTTCTAATTCTAGTTACTTTCAAAAACGTACGAGATTAGCCCCTACGGATTCGACCTCGGTCTTACCGAGATTATTACTACATCGCAACCCTACACTTGGGGTTGTGAACATGTTCTCACCAATTCCATATGGATTGACCTTGGCCTTATTGAGTTTATTACTACAATGCAATCTTATACTTGAAATTGCCTAGCATCATTATACTTTGTGGCCACTAAATTAAGACATTATTTACTGGTTGAGTTAGTTAATGTAATTGCAGTTACTGAAGGAGGAGGAATATATATTTAAGGTAGAAGGGTTGCAAGTAAAAGAATAAAAATATTTACAAAGCCATATTTAAAGAAGCCATAGAGGTCCTCAGCCTTGGTAAAAACCTTTAGTTGTTGCTTTATATATACCACAATACAAATGGTCGAGCACAAACGGAGCAAGAGATAGTTGTCATCCTTAAGCTAGCGTCACGTTCAGATGAGCATATTCCTTTATGATTTATATGGCATTCATGTAAAGAAAAAAAATGGCATATCCACATCAACAGGAATGTTGTATGTTCATGGTCACTAACTTTAGCGTTCTTTTTACGCTAATTGAGCATGAAGTTAGAATACACTCTTCTATTCTTGTCTGAAAAGATGAAGTAGTGATCGTCGTCTAGCATAAAACTTAGACTGCGTTGCCAAAAGGAAGAAAATAGGTAAAAGTACAAACATCCATGATTATTGGGTCCATTGAATTGCATCTAAAATGAAAGGTGTTAGTCTATCGGCTCTAGAAATTTGAAGTTGTGGAAAGGAGGGAAGTATATGTTGGACGTTAAAAATGAGAGAGCCTAATGCATTCATACATGCCTGCTTGTTTCCATGTATCGTCATGTTGTTGAACTACACGATTATACCATTTTGCTTACTCTTTCATTAATCTCAACCAGAATCGTGAAGCTTTGAAGGCACCCGCAGGATCTGGGAAATCAGATTGAAGTAATAATTTTTCATCTAGACATCCTGGGAAGAATTGATCTACCACTGAATCTTCTTGATGAGTAACTTCAGGGTGGAAGGCTGGTCCAAGTGAAAGAAATGTTCTATTCTTATTGACAAGGACGTCGAAAATGATATCATTTATGATCACGGGAAAAAGTGTGTAGCTCACGTATGAGATCTTCTTGATGAAAGGTTGGAGTAGAAGATAAAGTAGCCATGGTTAGAGCTGTACACAAGCAGACTAAGGCTCGAGTACTCACTCGACTCGACTCGGAATACTCGACTCGTGTGATTTTGAGCCGAGTACGAGCGAGTTTATAAGGCTCGTTTAGAAAACGAGTAGAGTACGAGTTGAGAAGTACTCGACTCGGTACTCGACTCGTACTCGACTCGTGTACCCGGTATATATAACTCGCTAAAAGAAAAATCCGACTCCGGTCGTTTTCAAATAGTGCCCGTTCAAAACGAAAACCACCTTCTTCCCTCCACCCTCTCTCTCTCTCTCTCTCTCTCTCTCTCTCTCTCTCTCTCTCTCTCTCTCTCTCCCCTCCCTCACCCAGCGCCTGTCCGGCTGTCCCTCTTCTTCCCTCTCTTTCTCACTCCCCTGTCCCCTGTCCAGCGATGCTAGACCCTGCCGCTCGTCCCTGCGGCCTGTCCAGTGCCCCTGTCCGGTGCACGAGCTCATCTCTGTCACTCGTCCGGTGTCGCAACTTGTCTTCTTGTGTACAGCTCTAGCTGCAGCTCGTCCCTGCCACTCGTCCGGTGCCGCAAAGGGTCCCTGCCACTCGTTCATCGTCCCTGCCCTGCACGCACATTTGAGTCCCTATACATACTTTCTTTTCTTTTTCTTTTTATTATTGTATGCCTAATGCGTTGGTTATTCTGAAATTTTCTTTTTTCCCTTTTTTTTTCCAAGTGGAACCCTTGATTTGTGATTCAAACATGCCCAAGATGGATGGAGAAATTGGCATCAAATATTCAAATCTATCCAATTTTTTGCCATGAGAAGGGCCCACAAGCTGTCCATTTTGGATAGCAAGTATGAAGCCTAAATATGGACCTTGGATGGCCTTAAATCTGTCCAATTTTTGGACTGTTAGACGGCCCACAAATTTGTCCAAAATATGGACCTTAGATAGCCTTAAATCTGGCCAATTCTGGACCATTGGACGGTCCAGAAATCTGTCCAAATATGAACCTCTGGACAGTCCAGAAAACTGGCCGAATTTGGACCTTTGGATGGTCCATAAGTCTCTCCAAATCTGGACCCTTGAACAACCATATATATGTCCATTAATGAGCCATAAAAATTGTCCAAAATTGGGCCACATGATGACCTTTAAATCTGTCCTAATTAGACTATAAATAGGTCATAAGAATCTGCCCAAATTAGGACCCTAAACACATATTAGCTATATAAAAATCTGCCCAAATCAGGACCCTAAACACATATTAGATATATAAGAATTTGCCCAAATCAGGACCCTAAACACATATTAGCTATATAAGAATCTGCCCAAATCAGGACCCTAAACACATATTAGCTATATATGTAATATGTTAGCTATATATGTTAATATAGAAATTGTTAATATATGTTAATATAGAAATATGTTACTATAGAAATTATTAATATGTTAATTATTGTCCTCTACTATTCAAGTCTCATGCCCTAATAGTTATGTTTTCCATGTTTCTTAATTTACTTTATAAATGACAGTTTACTTGTTACTTTGTTAGTGTTGAATGCTACCACTTTAAGATGCCTTTGGTTTTTCATTTGATATTTTGTTATTAGTTAGCTAGATGATAAATGTCAATTTCAGCATGCTCCTTTGTTTGCATAGATATGAATTATATGTTAATTGTTCTAGTTGTAGATTTGTAGTATAGGATAATCAATTGCCCATTTGAGAATTTCTATATTGTCAGACATAGATTCAGTGTGTTCTTGGATGCATAGAAATTCTCAAATTGTCTCTTTTTGGACAGTTCAGGGTTAAATAGATTGTAATGTCTTCATTTATTTCAATTTAAATGCATATGCCTGTTTTGGTTTCATCTCTCCTTTTTCTCTCTGGATATATTTAATGTATTTATTTCCGTCGTCAAATGTTCATACTTTGTATTGATGATTGACATGGGAATCAAATACCAGATTGATATATTTTGAAGAGAAAAGGGAAGATGCTGCCGGAATTTCGACGTAGCATTTAAATTGAAAAATGAAGGCATTACAATCTATCCAACCTTGAATGGGTGACTAATTTAGACAGTTAAGTGATTATGCTCGTCTAGCGGTCTAGTCGTCTAGGACCCTAGGTATAGCCGTATAACATATCGAGAACTTTATAGATGGCTAGTCAAGACGAAAGCCCAAATATCCCTGTAATTGGTGCATCGGCCACATCTCCTTTAATCGTAGAGGGAGACATAGACACATCAACTACATGCAAAGGGAAGAAGAAGAGAGTAGTAGTGTGGGATGATTTCAAAGAGGTGACAGTTAACGGTTTATAGAAGATAAAGTGTAATAACTGTAAAGGGTTATACAGCAAGATTCCAAGAGGATCTACGACACATCTAATTAGACCAATAGTGGTAATCCTTAACAGTAATCCAAGTCTACGGTTGTGTTGGGGATTTTTGACCTGCGGAATCACACAGATCTAGATCTAGGATAGCAATCCAATGGCACCAAGCACACACACAAGAAAAGAGAACACACAGATTTAACGTGGAAAACCCTTGCGGGAAAAAACCACGGCACAAAGCGATAGATCACCACTATGAAAGCATCAATTACAAAGAGAAAAGACTTACCCGATTCGAACAACCTCGAATCTCACCCTTTCTACACCCTTTGATAACCCTAGAACCCTTTAGAATACCTTTAGGAAGTCTGGGAATAATATTAGAATAGCCCTAGGGACCCCAATTTATAGTTTTGGCAACTTCCCTTTCGTATCCCAGTTGCGAAAGGACTTGCGTCACAAAATTCGAGAAACTCCTTTCGCATCCCAGTTGCGAAAGGACTTGCGACACGAAATCCGTGAAACTCCTTTCCGCATCCCAGTTGCGAAAGGACTCAGATTTAAGACATCTCGCAACAATCTCCACCATGTCTTCAATCTTCAACCGTGTAGCTTCTTGACCTCTTCTCTTATTTTTACATCACATCATAGCTCAAGATCACATTGGCTAACCAGCGCCAATCACGGATCTGATAGATACCTGCTATATCGTCGGTGCGAATATCTCTGAGAAGCCGATCTCTTCTCTCTGAGAATAACCCCTCGCTACCAACCTCGCCCTTTATCTATACTGTATCCTCCTGAAGGTCCACCTGCATCCAACCGCTCACCGGCCCACTGGAAGCTCCACCCGCTCCCATATGTCGGTCTGGTACAACGAATCCATCACATCGCCCATAGTCACCTTCCACTTCTCAGCACCAGGCTCACCTAGAGCATCAGAATAGAAGATGAATCCTCTGTGATATTAGAGTCGTCCATGTACCACGCCGATATCCTGCGATCATGCCGTATGATTCTTCACACAGGTGACTACTCCACCTGCTCTGTATCCCTGTCCGCACGTCTCAGCCTTCCTGCCCTGCCCGCTCATGTGGCCATGCCCATCATGCCACACACGTGCAGAGGTGGAATCCGCTACATCCACTGTAGCTCCACCTTTTGAAGTGCTCCCGATCAACCTGTAAACATGATCGAGTCGTTACGCTTTCATGATTACCCGTGCCCCCTTAGATACTTTAAGAGCACCATCAATACATGTGTACTTGCATCCTTTTGCCTCAAGTACACCAACAGAAATCAAATTCTGCTTCAAATCAGGAACGTGCCTCACATCTGTCAAGGTACGCTCTACCCCATCAAACATCCTGATGTGCACCGTACCAACAGCCACAACATTACAGGCAAAGCCATTGCCCATAAACACCTGTCCACCATTGCACTCCCTGTAGCTGGTGAACCAACTTCGATGAGGAGTCATGTGAAAAGATGCCCCTGTGTCTAGCATCCACTCGTCCTTACGATCATCGTATGACCGTCTGAGCGAAGACACAGACAAAACATCACCATCACAACCACTCGATTCATCTGACGTAGCAGTATTAGCCTCCCTGCATGAAGCCTCAGAATCTTCCCTCTTAGATTTAGGATTTTCACAATCCCTCTTCACATGTCTTTCCTTCCCTCAATTCCAGCACTTTACCTTTCCTTTGCCCTTGCCCTTGGATTTGGATCTAGAACCTGAAGAACCTGTACCTTGTTCAGAATTCTTACCCACCGTAAACAGTGCATCAGAAGATATCCCCATGTTGTTGTCTAGCTGTCTCCTAGCCTTCCCTTGAAGGGCTGATATAACAGTGTCGACACTCAGGGTTTTATTCATGCTGCACATAGTGTCCTTGAATGACTCATAGGACGCCGGGAGAGAATTCAGTAACATACATGCTTGTTCTTCATCTTTCATCACTTCCTCCATATCCAGCAATTTGCAAACCAATTTATTAAAGTTGTTGATGTGAGCCTCCAGATCTCCACCCTCTGCCATCTTGAAGTTATACCACTGCCGCTTCAAGTGTAGGCGATTTTCAGAGGATTTCTTCGAATAGACATCCTCTAACTTCGCCCATAACTTAGCCGCAGTTTTCTCCCTCATGATGTTGTAGAGAACCTCATCCATGAGATATAAACGGATCGATGATAAAGCCTTCTTATCAAGAGTATTCCAATCACCATCAGCCATAATGGACTTCCGCTCCTTAAGAGCACCATCTTCGCCTTGTTTGATTAAGGAACTCATTATCTTGATCTTCCATAACTCAAAATTATTTTTCCCTGAGTACTTCTCAATCTCATACCTGGCGCTCGCCATTATTACTAATCCCTCAGATTCAGATCTGTACCCCAACCGAACTCAAGCTCTGATACCACTTGTTAGGGATTTTTGGCCTGCGGAATCACACAGATCTAGATCTAGGATAGCAATCCAATGGCACCAAGCACACACACAAGAAAAGAGAACACACAGATTTAACGTGGAAAACCCTTGCGGGTAAAAAACCACGGCACGAAGCGACAGATCACCACTATGAAAGCATCAATTACAAAGAAAAAAGACGTACCCGATTCGAACAACCTCGAATCTCACCCTTGCTACACCCTTTGATAACCCTAGAACCCTTTAGAATACCTTTAGGAAGTCTTGGAATAATATTAGAATAGCCCTAGGGACCCCAATTTATAGTTTTGGCAACTTCCCTTTCGTATCCCAGTTGCGAAAGGACTTGCGTCACAAAATCCGCGAAACTCCTTTCGCATCCCAGTTGCGAAAGGACTTGCGACACGAAATCCGTGAAACTCCTTTCCGCATCCCAGTTGCGAAAGGACTCAGATTTAAGACATCTCGCAACAGGTCGTACGCTAGATGATTTCCATTGTGATACAAGAAATTCTTCTGCCAAAAAAGTACTTTACGGTTACTCATTATGGTCAACTGTAAGTGTATCTTTTTTGTTTGCTTTTGTATCTGAAGTTACTTTCGCATGGAAGGCAAGGTGCAACTCATTTTTGGAAAACAAATCCTACCCTTCGATAATCATTGATTATCTTAAGCAATATCTTCCTAGTGATTGAATAAGCAACCGGTCTTCTTAGATTTCAGTCATATACAGTCAAGTACAATAGCCTATCTTGACATTTGGGATCAAAGTTGTCCGTTGGAATCGAGCCGCACAGTTGGTTCTAGCACACTCACACATATGTACACATCACCGAATTTTGAGACCGAGAGGCAACACGAGGAACACCCCAAAGTCTCCCAAATTAAGAGATCCCTGCAGCCAACATTAGGACCTTTGTCGCTGGAATGTAAGCCACTGTTTGTATTCCACTTCAAGGGTACCTATTTGCAGCAGCACTTAAGAGGAAAGGTTAAAATTGGGTTCAACCCATGACTTGTGTAGCCAGAGTGTGTGTCAACATAGTAGTCATGGATTCTAGCACCCATGTAGTGTGTGTAGAAAAAAAAAAAAAAAAAAAAAGAGAGAGAGAGAGAGGTTGAGATTGGCTGTGACCGATGGTTTGAACTTTTCTTAAAGAGGCTGGTGCCGTCCAACCTGCCGGTAATATTGGACAGCCATGATGAGGAACAACACCTCAAAAATCAGGTTAATATAATCATCAGAAGAAATACACCATGCAATAACTATTGGACAACCGTCCTAAACAAATAAAAAAGAGTTCTACGGTTCTACAACCATATGAACAGGTTTTAGCATTGTAATCGTGACATCAATGAGCACTAGAATACATTGATGATTCATCGGGTACATCAATCAGTCTAGACTGCACAACATGTGGGGTACGCTGTGGATATAACATAACTCTGGAACTTAATCCATTAAATTCAGATTTTTCAGCCACTATTCTTAATCTTCCATTGGATAGCTAATAATTGGACGGTTAGGATCATTGGATCAGTGTAATTTTCAGTCATAAATGAGGCCCACAAATCTTGAATAATTCAAAATGGGCACATATATAGAATCTCCGCCCTCCTTTGGCATGTACGCTGTGGCACACAGAAAGTAGCCACCCACCCTTTTCTTAGAGAAGGAAAGTGATGTGGTGGCTATGTATTGTGACACAGCTATATGCGAGCATACGCCTTAAATCTGAATCGCCCAAATAATGGGACCCACTTCACATGGATTTACCCCAAAATCCAGCCAATTGGTAGATAAGGTCCACTCCAATACATGCCAACGCATTGCCAGAGATACTTCTTGAGTTTAGCCGATGGATTTGGGTTTTCTTTATTTGATAGGGCTCCCTTGGATGGTCCAAAAACAATCCAGGATTGGATATTTTACCCCCTTTGATTTCGCAAAGGTTATAGTAATCGTTCATTTATAAAGCAAAAGAGCCAAATTATCAAAGGTTTAAAGTCATCCAATTGAGACCTTTACTTATTGACCACCTTCCAGCATACATCAGATAAACGGCTTGGATCATTGGAAAATGACCCAAATTCAAAAGCTAAAGTTCCAACGCATCTTACTGCAATTGGGCACGATGTATTTGAGCAAATCGCTTATGTGACTTTTTTCGCTTTCTCAACTTGCTTCTTAACTCCCGAGATTAAAAATGAGTGCATGTACATTCCCAAAATGGAAAACGAGTGGGGATGCAAATCAAACACTCAACTCCCAAGTTGAAAAATGAGTGCAATGTAAACCAAACAGGTTAGGGGTACATAATAATTCCCAACATGTGTGAAATAGTATCACGCACCACATTCGCAAGCAGACGCTTCCATCCTTTCATTTGAGATGAAAATACAGGAGAAAGAGGAGAATGAAAGCCACCGGTCAAAATCCCAGACACCAATTTCCTTGCTAAAGATATAAAGGTGGTGGACCGAATTATTAGAAAACCAGCGAAGGATCTTTTCAACTCCCGGCAAGCACTCAAATTAAAGATGTAAAGAAACCCACCTAAAAAGAAGAAGAGGTGTGTAATCATAGGATAGAAGATGCTTTGCTTTACTGTCATGACATGTAAAAAGAAGCAAATATGGAAAGAAATACAAACACCCCAATGTCACAAATTTCAAATCAATCATAGACAGAGACAATCAAATAATAACTTATAATAATATCTCAAAAGACCCAATTCAATCCATGTACACAAGAAATTTACAGGACAAAGCAGAGCTCTTGCCCCTTTCTTTCCCAAAGTCCATCTATTCCTCGATGAAAGTCCCACAAACCAACAACACCAATTCACTTAAAATAAGGAAAAACAACCCCAATAAAAAAAAAGAAAAATAATTAAATAACATTAAATTAAAAAGGAAAGAACTATAGAAGAACAAAAAACCAACTCAATTCCCCCATCTTGGCAGCAGTAGCAGTTCATTCAGATAGCAGATAAGAGCTTATAATTTCCATTAGCTTTTATTTCATTTCTCTCTTGAACTCATATGCACTCAGAGGAGCTTTTGGTTTTGGATCTGTAGAGGAGTTTCTTCTTCTTAGAGGTGGTGTTGTCTATGGTGAGCACCACCTTGCCCGACTCGCCAATCTTGAAGCTGTTCTTCAAGAAGGGCTCATCAGTTGCAGTCATCTTCCTCATCTTCTGCACAATCACCGTGTAACCATCTTCGGTGCTTGGCACAAATTCTGCGCCATAGCTCACATCCCACCCTAGGACTCGAAGCACCCAAACAAGAAGGCAAGTCTGTAGAACAACCACACAAATCCATGCAAAATCATTCCATTGAAGTCTTTGGATACAGTATAGGAAAGAAAATTTGATCTAGACACAAATAATCAGTGGTCAATCATGTTAAGAGAAAAACTACTGTAAATTTATATGACCAGCAGATAACTGAATCATTGAAATTAATAGGGGAAAAGACCCACAGCAAATTCATATCCATCGAAGAATTCAGTAATGATGTAAAGAAAGAAGATTTTCGAGCCATTCAATAAGGGTAAGAAGAAAATTCTGTAATAAGGAGATGATTTAACATATGACAATGGGGAGAAGACTCGCTCCAAAATCATACAGAATTAGGCCATTAAAGTACTGTGCAAGGGGAAAAAAAAAAAAAAAAAAAGCCATAGTCTTAGATCCAGACATTTAAAATCACCACTTGTTCAAGTTAACAAGAAACTATGTAAATTTCTACAATAAATAGATGATTGAAATTAAAAAGTTACTGAAGATACAGATCAAAACAGTGCAATACAAAACAAAATCATTGATCCAGACACAACTGATCACCACCTGATTGAGCTATAACTAGAAAACATTTAACTTTTCTATGATCAGGAGGTAATTGAATATTTAACAGAGAGAATAAAGACCCACCAATAATTCATTCAATCAAAATCATGCCATTGAGGTATTAGACAGCATGAAAAGAACAGAATCTTTCGTTGAGACAAAGCAATCACAGTTCAAACAGGTTAATTACAAAAATACTGTAACTTTCAGTGATCAAAATACCAAAGGATAATTGATAGAAAGAAGGTGGCAAAGACCCACCTCAGAAACTGGAATTTCGACTGTGTGTTTGGACGCTGGCTTAATTGTAATCTCAGTAACAGCATCAGTAGTGCTGAAATCTGTGTCATTGTCCTTGCTCAGGCCTCCAAATTGAACAGGGACTTGCTCAGGAGCTATGTATCTATGCAAAACAAACCCAACAAATTAAAAGGGAGATGGAGAAACAGAAACATCCATGACCAAAATACCTAACACTAACACAATATCATTAAAAAACCCAAGCAAGATGAGAAATATCTACTAACTTGAAAAGGGTCTCTGTCGATTTCGACGGCCCTGCAAAAACGAACTTGCTCTTGGTCCTTTGAGTCAGGAAAGGGCTGATCATCCGATTGAAAGCCAGATACCACCATGGAACATTGATCATTATCTGAAAAAATCCAATCCAATTCAATCAAGTTCAGCACTATCAATTACAAAAAACAAAAATCTAAAATATAGGAATTTTTGCCAACATCAATTACTAAAACCCACCTGTTTTGCAGCGAACTCAGGGTAATTATCTTGAAGCAATGAAACTGCCTGGTTCGTTGCCTGCCTCAGCCCTCTCTTACCAGGCCCTGGCGAATTCTTTAAATCGGTGACCTGAACGAGAGTACAGATGCCGGCCGGGCTGAAATCAAGCTGCCGGACTCCCTTCTCCAAGAACTGGATCCGCCACCGCAGGAATTTCTGCCTTTTCTCCTCGTCCGACAGAGTCTTCTGATACAACTCCTTATTCTGAAATTCCCCGTATACATTATAGCAGACGGCGTGCCCTTCCTTATCGAAGCCGTGCATGAAAACCACCTTCTCCAAATCATTTCCAAGATCTTCTTCAAGGAGACCGTCGATCCCAAACTCCTTCCGCCAGCGGACTGTGTTCTTGATCATGGCAAAGGCCTCCTTTACCTTGAAATCCCTGGCCCGAAGGAATTTCAGCAGGACAACATCGCTCCGCTCATCGTCGCCCAGAAGCTGAATTCCCCAAATGGAGACCTCCTCTGGCGGCAGCTCGGGAGCTGCTACTTCCGCTGGAGCAGGCTCCGCCGCAGCAGGCTCTGCTTCTTTGGCGGGCGCGTCACATTCCGGCGGCGGTGCAGAAGCGGTGACGGCGACCACGGTCTCTTCGATTGCTTCAACCGTCTTGGCACCGTCATCATCAACGGCAGGGGTAGCAGCAACGGCGGCAGCGACGATGGTTTCTTCCACCACCTCTGTTATGACGGCTTCCGGCTCTGCAACTGCCGCCGGTGGCTTTTCTTCTTCAGCCGCGGCAGGGACGGTTTCAGATTCCGGCTTCGGCGGCTCCTCGGCCGTCGTTGCCGGCTCCGGCTCGACCGCAACAGGCTCTTCCGTAGCAAGTTTTGCTTCTTCGGGTGCCGGAGGATCGGACTTCTCTTCTTCTTTGGGAGGCGGTGGCACGTATGTAAATTCGTGCTTTTTGAGGGCCTCTTGGATAAGCTGCTTGAGCTCTTCGAGGGCTTTCTTTTCCGGGTCTGGGAGATCCGATACCCGATTGCTTTCTTCTTTGAAAGAGACGGATTGCGGGATCGCCTCTTCTTCGATCGCCGCGGGTTTCGTGTCGGCCTCGTCTGAAACAGGCGCGGTTTCGGATGTGGGTTTCGGGTCTTCAGGTTCTGGGGTTGGAGCGGGCGGCGGGTCCTTGTCTGTTGGTTTCTCAGGGGCTGGATCTGCCGCCACCACGACCTCTGTGGACGGTGGTGATGGCTGGGCGGCCGGTTGAGCTTCCTCTGCCATTGAAGAGAGAGAGAGAGAGAGTTTTGAGGGGTTTAGGAAGAGGGGAGGGATGGTGGCGTGGTTGGAGCGAGGAGTTATATAATCCTCCACCCGAGGATGAGCTTACAGTCCTCGAGTCCTATGTTTGTACAAGTGGGTCCCTTTTGGTTGAGAGATCCAGGCCGTTTTTTTACAGCCTCGCAACGAGTGGACCGGGTCTGGGATATGTGCTTGACGAGACAATCCTATTCCTGATTTGGGTGGCAGGTGAATAGATGGTCAAGATTCGAACGGAGCAAAAGGTCCACAATCGATTGAAAGTTACTAGGGTTGAAAAGGCGAGGATCTTGCGTCCCATCATATCAACCGTCTGGATCAAATATTTATGGGCCAACTTGCACGAGCTCAGAGCCAGAGGATAGTGCCCAAGTCCTGAGGCGGAGGATGGGAGAGACCCCAGTCTGTCAAGTCAGGTAAGCCAGCTCTCCTGCTGCGGTGTGTGGTGGGGCCCACCATTGCCATCTAAAGCCACGCCATTCTGGAGATTGGGCATCTTCGGTGTTGCCGTCGCCGGCCGGCACCGATGGTTAGTAATCGGTCTTGTGGTGGGGCCCACTTGCTTCTGGTGTCATTCCCATGCGCCGTGTGGGGGTGGGCCCCACACAGCCACCTCATCTTATTTCCTTTCCCTTCATTTTTCTTGTTCTAAAAATGACGATTGCTTCGCTCGGTTACGCTGTCCGGACCGTGTGCTTAGAAAATGACATCCTATGCCCGCAAGGATAAAGGATCAGAATCGTCTATAAGGCCAGTTTTACTCAGCACCACCACCTTGGGGCCCACCATTTTGTATTTATAAAATCCACTCCGTCCATCATGTTCTATTCTTAATTTTAGGATCTAACACAAAAAATCAACGAGATCCACCTGTCAGATGGGCAGTACCACCCGGGAACAATGGAGATAGATGCCAACCACAGGTTTCTGTGTTGGGCCACATGGTGTTTATCATTCATCAATACCGTTAATCAGGTGTAACTAACCGGAATGAATTGAAAATACGAAAATCATTGGGTCACAACGTGTGAGATTATATGTTTTAGTAGCAGTTTTACATTGTTACCATTGGTGTCTCCCAGACTCTTTGATCGGGATCATCTTTTGCATTTACCATTCAAATAATGATTCAAACCTGATGGACGGATCTGATTTATATAGAAAATTTCATATTTGTCTACCGAGATTGGTGTTTTATGCAGCTGTGTAAAATAAGTGTTGTAGTTGATTATGATCCTAGGTGGAAAATGACTCCATCCAATGCCAGCTCTTATCTACAAGGGATTTTATTTTATTTTTCATTCGTTTTTTTCCTTGGAGAAGGGGATATACGATATATTGCGTTTGTCACATTCAATGCATACATGGTCCACGTGTACAAAAATCCTGACCGTTCAAACGGTGGGCCTTTTGTGGGTTGCGTGCAGGCTCAATGAAATGCACGCTATTCAAATTGATCATTCGATAGGAAATGGTCCATGTACCAGATTAAACTTGAGCAATCGGACGGTTGGGATCATGGGATTATTTTGGTTTTTGAACGAGGTTGCATCCACAACGTTGCCCATGATTTGGACAGGTTGGACTGATGTACATGAACGCCTTGTGTACAGTTGAGGAGTTGCAACAATTTAGAAAGTTGCGGCGAATGCGTACTGTAGACAGTTTGAAATTGGAAAACTACATGATATCAGGCAGCATATGTCGCTTGATACACATGCACTTAGAAATTATACACGTGGCAATAATTAACTCAGATTAAACGGACTAAACTGTGAAACTCACTATTGGTGAGTCATAGTCTTAAAATCAGATCATTTGTAGGATCTTAGCCTCTGATTCATGGACACTTGTTTGTTGAAATACGACCGTTGGATATTTTTAATCATAACTGTCCAATAAATATCCACCAATCTGGAAGAAAGATCAAAGCGAAATCTTTTGTGGATGATACATCTAAACTGCGTCATGGGTTGAAAAATTCAATAAATTGCTTGTATGAACGTATGCAACTTTTTACTAATTTAAAGTGACTGTCGTATCAACCATCACACTCCACCAGATTATCAAAGCTTTTTCTCTTTGAAATTTGAATATGTAAAGAGGGAGCCAGCCAGCGAGTGCCACCAGAATTTGTGGCTCCACCACGCGTATGGTTTTAGTCACGGTGATTGCGGGAAATGATTCCGTGGAGCCGACTCGACCGATGTTCCATTCAACGGACTAGATTTCGGTAGTGACCCTTCCATCACCAATGTCGGTGCAGGTAGTGATATGGGTCCACCATGATGTATGTGTTTTATCCTTGCCGTCCATTCATTTTTTCAGATCATTTTAGGGCATGAGCCCAAAAATAAGTCAGATCCAAATTATAGGTAGACCACACCAAAGGAGACAGTAGCGATTGAACGCCTATCCTTAAAAACTTACTAGGGCCACAAAAGTTCTGGATCAAGATTATTTTTGTGTTTTCTCTTCATCCAGGTCTGTATGACCTTATCATCGTGTTAGATAGAAGATAAACATCATAGCAGGCCCTTGGAAATTTTTTTATGGTGGTCATTCAATCACCGTTGTTTCCTGTAGTGTGGCCCACCTGAGATTTGGATCTGCCTCATTTTTGTGATTGTGCCCTAAAATAAATTCCAAAAATGGATGCACGGCATAGATAAAGTACATACATTATGGTTGGGGCCATAACACCGACCAGTGCTGAGATCTCGGTATTGGAGGGGTCACACTTCCGAATCGGAGTCCCCATGTAACCTACGTCCCCAATCCAGTTGGCTTGGTGGCCTACTAATCAAAAATCACATCAATCCAAGCAATGGATGAGTACTGTTATCCATTTATCCCCACTGAATGTAGACCGTCAGCCATCTTTGCTTTGACTAATTACTTCAAGTACAAGACAGCAGCTGTTCATCAAGTAGAGAAAATTTTTAGTCCGACCAGCACGAGGCTAGTCCTGACTTTGGTGGACGGGGGATAGTATGAAACACCTGTTCTGTACGGCTCTCGAAACGCTCAGGTTATACGGGAGCAAAAAATCACATGCCCTCGATAATATGACTAGGTTAAGAGACATTAAAGAGATAAATAGTTGCAATAACTTATCAGATATCTCAGCGAAGACTGTTTCCGATAGATAAATGACTACCTACCTTAGTCAAATCGGAGAAATCCAATATGAAACACTAGGAGGGCAAAGCTCAGGTGGTAAAATTGTATTTGGTTCGTTGTCATCTGTAACATTTCATTATAATATAGTTTTTATACTGCCGTCCACCTTTCAAGCAATGCTTACTCAACCAAACACAATGTTTGGGGACATAAGAATAGAATCCATCATCTTGTTCTAGTACTCATTCTCCAGCACTTTTGAGGATAAAGATTTCACCAACGACGATTCATTATCACCATGTGAACGCCATTTATTTATTTGTTTCAAGTCTAGCAGTCTCCCCTTGAGGGAAAGTAGCAAATTTTGTATTGAGCCCTACTACCCAAGTAAGTTCGAGCGTTAGTTTTGTTACAATCAGACCATACCAAAGAATTGTTGCGTTGTTACTTGAGTGATGAGGAGCTTCGGCACCAGTCCTTACAATTGGACATTCATCTAGAAACAGCTCTTGATAGTGTGTACAAGGCATCGCTTCATTTTATTAGGATATAATCACTTAGTTCAATCTTCGTATTGTTGGATGCGCACTGGTGGGTTCACTAGTTCCATTTGGTTCATCATTGTCATTTAGTAAACTACTTGGTTTGAATAGCCCCATTAAAGCTGAAGAACTATAAACCCAAATAGGGGATTAGTTATATGGTAGAAAAAGATCATGCTCCTGCTCTCGGAAAAATTTGTTTGAAGATTTCTCTAGAGGAACCTATTCGTCAAGTCAAACATGTTAACACTTTAGAAAGTCGAATAGCTCATGGGATTCCTCTAGAAGAATTAAGAATATCGGGAGAGCAACTTGCTGCCTCGACGACCCATAATCCACAAGAAAAGGTTAATGATCCAACCCTGCAGGCACCAACAACTGCACTCTACACCCCCACCAGAGAAACTCCAGTTAATACTAAGAGTAGGCCCGAGCCTTCGGCTACATCTCCGATGATGAGATATAAAAGACAGTTTTTTATCTCCTGTTATCCATTCTCAGATGCAAGCTTATTCTCCTCCTATCGAACATAGCAAACAAAACATCTACCCAACTCCTACAGAATTAAGAACATATGTAATCAAGGTTATTTCATCTTCAAGGGTAAACAAGTTATGACTGAAGATGTAACACCCCGGTTCCCGAAACCCAAGTACACTACTCGTTTTTCAAAAATCCAAGTGTTAACCTTTAAGAGATATAATATATATATATATATATATATATATATATATATATATATATATATATATATATATATATATATCAAAGTTAGTAATCTAGCGGAATAGAAACAAATCAAGTATAATAGGGAGTCCAAACATATATAACTGAATATTCGAGTGGTTGCCCGTAAACTTATACAAACCAATGTCTAAACTTTTTACAAAACATGACAGTACAAATTAAATACAAATGAAGTCAGGAATCGAGAGTCGCAAGATCATCTGGCTCCTCCTATTCCACATGAAAACCAGCATGCGCATCATCTGCGTCTCCTGCACACTGAATATGTTTGATAGCGTCAATGACTATCCCAGTGAGGTATAACCCCCAAGATTTATCGTATCATCAAGACAATTAAGCATAGTTATTGTTATGGGAAGATCCGAGCCCCTTATAATTCTGAGGGCCAACGTCATCGAACAGAAAACTGCTCCATGCGACGCCCACAACTGAACGATTCCCCAAATGAGTCGCCGAGGTGCCTCGGTCCTGAGACTAATGACTAGGAGGAAAACTCGACCCGATAAAGTAGGCCCGACACTTCTCCTCGGACCTCGTGAAAGAAGTCTTTCGAAGTGCACGACTGGCGAGAGGCTGTCCATCAGCTCGGCTCGGACTGTAAACGCGGCCACTGTTTGACGAAGGCTTGTAATCATCTGACTGAGGCCTCGTCTGCCAAAAGGACCGAGCCGAGGCAGGATCCCAAAGTGGGCTCCATGAGCTAAGCTTAGAAACTATCATAAGTGGACGTGGCCGGTTACTTCGCTCGCAGATATGCCTGATGTGCATATATCCTACATGATCCTCGAACTGCGCACAATATCCTCACGATCCGAAAATCTCACTGATTGAGTGAATGTGCCAAGATTGATGGACCTCGACTGTCCGACAGTCAGGTATAAATACAATAAGACCTCATTGCTATATGCAAGATCTCATACCCTCTCTCTCTATTATCAACTTAGACCCAAATTCCCTTGACCTGACTTAGGCATCGGAGGGTCCCCCGGTTTAGCCAGGGTCTCCTTTGCTCACTCTTTATGCAGGTTTAGGGTTCCTTGGAGGTACGCCTTGCCGAGTGGAGGGTGGTCCAGATTTTAACATCAACATTTTTGGCGCCGTCTGTGAGAATCTGATACAAAAGGTCGGGTTCCTATTCCTGAGTATAATGGCTAAAGGAAAGAAGAAAGCGGTAGCTGAGGAACCGGAGCCAAACGAACAAACTCGCTCTTCCTCACTGCTTCACGCAGAATCAGCCCCGTGGCCTTCTCAGCGTTCTCGCAATCGTGCGAGTAAATATCGCGCCATGCAGAGCGAGATACAAGCCCTACGTGACAAAGTGAACAGGATGAAACAACAACAGGAACCACAACCACACCCGGCTCAGGAAAATCCTGTTCCTGAACCAGTCCGTCTGGTTGTGAAAGCTCACTCCACGCCGAGGAGTATGAGGCCCGAGGCGCCTCAACAACCCCAGATGCAGGTTTGGGGCTAGAATCTTGTTCCGACCCAAATCCAAGTCTCGACTCGGAACACTACCACTAGGGTTCCAACCAATGTTTCGGCCACTTCAGCCCTGGCACCGACAGATCTCCGCCATCGGCTAGAACGGAGGAGGGGAAGGAGAACTCCAGAAATAGAAAACAATCAAGAGATTGTAGAGGAAAACAAGTACTCGTGGGAGAAACGGTTCGCGGAGCTCAACGA
Source organism: Magnolia officinalis (assembly GCA_021015155.1). NCBI lineage: Eukaryota > Viridiplantae > Streptophyta > Magnoliopsida > Magnoliales > Magnoliaceae > Magnolia > Magnolia officinalis. The sequence continues at coordinate 46,806,658 of JAJHSJ010000016.1, forward strand.
CAAATTCTTAACTCTAGAAAAGAAACAACAGCTGACGTCGGTTCCCGCCGCCGTTCAAGTAATGATGGAAGAGACCGAGCCTCCCTTCACCTCGGAAATGATGAACGAGGTGATGCCTCAGAGGTTCTGGATACCTCCTGTCATCCAATACTCCGGGTATGGAGACCCATCCGAGCATGTGGAGGCCTATCGCTCGTGGATGCAGATCCAAACGGCGACGGATGTCATGATATGTCGAGGGTTCTCGATCACGCTCATGGGTTTCGCACGGAGTTAGTACTGCAGCTAAGACCAAATACCATCAGATCATTCGCAGAATTGAGTCAACTATTCCTCACCCAATTCATAAGTGGTAAGAGAAGTCGAAAGCCCAACACTCACCTGTTTGCAATTAAGCAAGAGCCGAAGGAGTCGTTGAAAGACTACATCACTCGGTTCAACGAGAAAGCGCTGTTGATAGAAGATTACGACGACAAAATGGCGCTCGCTACTGTATTCAGCGGCCTAAAAGAGGAGAAATTCACTTTCTCCATTAGAAAGAACCCACCGAAGACGTTAGCAGAGCTCGTTGCCAGAGCTTAGAAATACACCAACGCGGAAGAATTCTCCAATGCCCATAAAAGTGTCCAAGTGACAGAGCCGAATGTTAAAGGGAAGAGGCCTAGGAACGAGGAACCCCAGCCGTCCAACAAGGGGACCGATGACCATGCCCCTTGCAATCGTTGTTCGAGCAGAAAGCCGGAAGGAAAGTTCCGTTCCTACACCCCCTTAACACATCCACCGAGCAGATTCTGTTGGATATCTGAGGAGAAAAGCTGCTGAATTGGCCTGTTTGCATGAGGGCCGACCCAGATCACCGAGACAAGCGCAAGTACTACCGCTTCCATCGAGATCACGGCCACAATACGGCTAACTGTGTAGATCTCAAAGATGAGATCGAGGCCCTTAGTCGGAAGGGACACCTACACCGATACACCAAAGAAGGAAAAGCTGCTCGGAAAGGAGAAAGAGAGCGAGAGCAGCTAAATAACACCACGAAAGAGCCTGCCGAAATCCGTACCATCTTCGCAGGCTCATCTAGTTGAGGAGATTCAAACAAGGCGTGGAAGGCTCACTACCGGAAGTCTGAACTGGAGCATTACATCCACTTAACCGAGCTGCCCATCAAGGAACTCCGGATTAACCCATGTACTCTGACCTTTACGGAAGAAGATGCGTGCGGAATTCAGCATCCGCACGATGATGCCCTGGTAGTTACCATGACCATAGCAAACCGTAAGGTATACCGCATCTTGGTTGACACCGGGAGCTCGGCCGACGTGATTTATTCCGAAGCTTTCAAAAGAATGGGGATTCTGAGGTCTCATCTCAGACCTGTGAAGACCCCCCTACACGGCTTTGCCGGGGAAAGAGTAATATCCCAGGGAGCCATCTCCCTCCCAGTGACTGCGGGAGAAGGACAACATCAAGTCACACTCATGGTGGACTTCTTAGTTGTCAATGTACCATCAAGTACATAACGTCATTTTGGGAAGACCTTCCCTCAACGCAATGAGAGCAGTCATCTCCACCTATCACCTGATGATGAAATTCCCCGCCGAGGGCGGGATAGGCAACATTCGAGGCGATCAGGAGAAGCTCTGAGATTTACGCAATGGCAGTAAAGAAAGGGTCGGTTAAGCAGGCACTTACCATCAACACAGTAGAACCTAGAGGACTTGCGGAAGGTTCGTTTGTGGAAGACCTGGAGAAGGTGTCACTCGATGAAGTCGATCCGAGCAGAACCGTTCAACTCGGGACATCAATGAACCCTGAGCAATGGCTTGGAATACTAACCTTTCTACGACAACATAAGGACGTCTTCGCATGGTCCCACCAAGACATACCCGAAATTTCTCTGGATGTCATGGTCCAAGGCTAAATGTGGACCCAGATCACAAACCTGTCAACCAGAAGTGAAGGTCATTCGATGCCGAGCGATACGAAGCAATAGCTGACTAGGTCTTCATTCTGCACGACGCCGGATTCATAGAAAAAGTGCATTATCCCGATTGGATCGCGAACGTGGTCCTTGTGAAGAAAGCTGTTGAGGGTTAAATATTGCATATCAGACCCTAGTCACTGCTTGGATTTACGAACATAATATTGTTTAAAGGCCGATTTAATCGTGTTTATGCTGCAGGTTGAATTTAGGAGCTTTGATTATAAAAGAGCATTAAAAGTGTGGATTTGACGCTCAGAATTTATCAGAGCAAGGGATGAACTCCAGAGAACCAATAATGAAGAATTTACACGCCTGAGATCTGAGGAGAACAAGCCAACGGGGCCCGAAAAGGGTCCAGAATGCAAGATCAAATGGTTCCAGCTATCTGATTGGATAGAAACTGCATACATGTGACGAGAGCCAAAAATCAACCGTACATAGTAAATCTCAACCTTTGGATGTCTCGGAAAGTGCCCCAACTGACGAATTAGCCCACAAACCGTTGATTTCAGGCCCACCTGATATTTGGAACTTCTTCAAATTGAGTCGCGACGGTTTAAACAGGGAAACAAGCTGAATGGACGGTTTGGATTTCTTAAAAGTATCACAATGGACCCTATAGGAGTTGAACGTGCACAATGCATAAGTGCACTCGGTGTACACTGGACCGAACCAACGGTCAAAGTCGGTTTTGACCGACTACTTCAGCAAAGAAAATGGAAAATCCATTTTTAAACAGCGTCCGCACGCTGTCCATCTTGCGGACGACTGTGGACCCCACTTATAGTCTAAACGGAAAATCTAAACCATTCATTACATCCAGGGGGTCAAACCGACCGTACCCGGATCTTCAGCTCGATTTTCTCGGATATTACACGTACATGTAGTCTTCGACGCAGGTTGGATGGCACTAAACAAACGTCCGTGTTTACACCACAGTATGGATCCAAAACCATACATTTCTGATCGAAATTCCGAGTGGAATTCAGTGGACGGTGTGGATTTCTTAAATAACACTTGTCATGGGGCCCACCGATCCTCACAGCGTACCCTGTTTACGCAGGGACGCGCGTCCGTGAAAACCGGCCACGGTTGGCCATTCCGTGATCAAGGACGTGATCGGATCAATGATCCAGACCGTCCAAAATCCAGATAAGAGGGTGTTTACCCTGTCCAAGAAGTCAAATTGCTCGAATGGGTTGACCAATTCTCTAAAAATCAGATCAAAATCTGCGAATTTTGTTTTGCTGCGTAAAACAGGGAGCGCCAGAACGAAATCCGACTCCTGGCCGGATCGTGATACACGCGTGAAGCCGACCTAGCCACCGAGGCTTGCTGCTGTTATAAAGGAAAGAAGAGATGAGGGAGAAAGGGGAGACGGCTGACGTGAAGCAAAGAAGAGAGGGTGGCTGCAGAGAGCTTGGGGGAGGATTGGCTTGGCTAGGACGTGGAGCAGGCGGGTAGTCCTGATAGTCGTTTATTCTATTTTATTTTGCTTTGAAGATGATTAGCCCTATCATGTGTGGCTAAACCTCTTAGCTAGGGCTAAGAGGTGAAGCTTGTAGCATGAAGGGAGACTCTAGGTTATGCCGTTAACTTGATCTAATCTATGAACTAAATTTGATAGTTGTTTTGATTAAAGGGAATGTTTTTTTTTTAGTTTTCAATGATCCGTTGTGACTAAAATTACAACGGACCTGCGATAGCTTTGGGCATGTTTCTTTCCGTTTATGTTTATGACGTCAGGAAGCCCTGTTGTTCACCATCGTTTCCTGGGCATGGTTGGATGTCGGTACCCTTCCTAACCTTCATAATCATCTGATTGGTTGGTAATTAGTTTAATTCTGTTGTTTACTTTGTCTCCTGGGCATGGTCTGGTGATGGAATCCATTCTAATTCATATACCTTTCATCTCTTGAAAACCGTATCAAAGGACGTTCAGTTTGATTTTCATGGTTTCACCCTTCAACTGGATGAAGATAGGATTCTAAGTCCAGTGGAATCTTGGAACAGGCATAAGATCTCCCTGATCTCTACAAGTGGATCCTCTGAATCTCTAGTTTCCTTCCTCTGAATTTCTAAATTTTAGATAATTATTTCACCATTATTCCTTAAATTACAAGTGATTTAGATTTCATCTTAGGATAGTTCTAGCTCTAGTTGGTTTCAGATTACGTACAGGTTTCAGTCCCTGTGGATTCGACCTCGTCTTACTGAGTTTATTACTACATCACAACCCTATACTTGGGGAGTGAACAAGTTTTTGGCGCCGTTGCCGAGGACTGACGGCTACGTAATTTGAAATTAATTAGTCTTAGAATTAAGGGTAAGATTAGGATTTTACTAACTTTCTATTTTCTTAGGTTTTGTTCTCTTTTTTAGAAACTAACCTAATTGTCTTGTTTTGTAGACTCTTTGATAGACTTCTAAATTGGTAACGTTCTTCCTAATTTTTTCCTTTCTATTTATAGAGTAGGATTTTGTCTTCCTTTTTAGGTAGTTTCTAATTCTAAGTCTTCTAGAATCTAACCTTATTTCCTATATTATTTCTAGAAAATTTTCTATTTTTAGATTTTCTATTTAAAAACTAACCCTCTTGTTTTGTAGGTTTTCTAACTCAGTAAGCTCTTTCTGACTTCTACTTTCTATGTTTTCAAATCTCTTTCATTACTCACTTACTTTCTAGTTTAGAATTTTCCTAATTTGTTTACAGGTTCCTACTTTCCTTTTTAGGATTTCTCTTTTCTAAATTTAGAACTTAATTGATTGCTATTCTTCTTCTTAGGAATTTTCTACTCTTAGGCCTATTATCTTTAGAAACTAACTTGTTTTGTTTTATTTTACAGGTTTTAACTTAGGGACTTCAATTTGGTAACTTCCTTCCAACCCTCTCTTCTTTCTAGTTTTTTCTTTCTTAGGATTAGGTTTAGAAATCAATTGAGGGCTGTGAGTGTTTCATGCCCAAGTGGGCTCGTGACAACACTCAACGTCTCTTGACTGAAGGAAGATTAGTCGAGGGGTTAACTGTCCATCGCAGGACTAGACATCGCTCGAATTCCCCTGAGTTAATTGAGGTTATGGCTGCAAATCAACCTCAAGCACTACCTCACCATAGGGATGAGGAAGTACATGATGAGAATGAGGTGCATCAAGCACCCCGCCTCATACTTTACGAGATTATTTACAACCGGTGGGGGTGAGTACGCCATCATGTATGATTTTTCCTGAAAACACAGGACAGATGGACATCAAGCCAGGAGTTATCCAACTCCTTCCTAAATTCCATGGGCTTGAATCAGAAAGTCCATACTTACATTTGAAAGAGTTCGATGAGATTATAGCCACCTTATACTTTCCCAATGTATCCGAGGATACAATCAGGCTGAAACTCTTTCCTTTTTCCTTAAAAGAGAAGGCTAAGACGTGGCTACATTCACTGTGTCCTCGATCCATTGGCACATGGAATGATATGCAGAGGGAATTCATAAAGAAATTCTTCCCACATCATAAAACAATTACCCTCAGAAAAGCAATCATGAACTTTGCCCAAAAGGAAGATGAAACATTCTTCCAATGTTGGGAAAAGTTTAAGGATCTGGTCAGTTCATGCCCACAACACGGCTTTGAAACGTGGCGCATTACAAATTTTTTCTACGATGGACTGACATCTTTCATGCGCCAAATGGTCGAGACAATGTGCAATGGAGAGTTCATTAACAAAGATGTCGACGAGGTATGGGACTACCTCGACAGTCTGGCGGAAAAAACACAATCTTGGGACTATTACCCAAAATCAAACACCACGTCTAGGCCAACTCAATCTAAGGAGAAAGGTGGATTGTATCTCCTAAAAGAAGAGGATGATCTCAATTATAAAGTGACTAATCTCATAAGAAAATTTGAGGCCATGGAAGGAAAGAAGGATCAGGTCAATGAAATTGTTTGCGGCATCTGTGATTGCAACATTCACACAACTGAAAACTGTCCTACAATACCTGCCTTTCGAGGAGTGTTGAATGAACAAGCCAATGCCGTGAACAACTATCAAAGACCTTTTACTGGACCCAACTCCAATACATACAATCCTGGTTGGAAAAATCATCCAAACTTTAGTTGGAGAAATGGGCAAACGGCTACCCCCCAAGGTTTTTTCAATCAAAACCCAAATCAGGGGAAACCTCAAGAAGAACCGGTTCAAAATCCCATACAAGAGTTGACTCAGGCGATGCGAGGACTTACAGATTTTATGCAAAAGATAGATTCTCGTATGACGGTTATAGAAAAGGGGATGCTTCCTGTACAACCTCTCCCCAATCCTAAACCGCAGTATGAGATAAATGATCCCAGCTCTTCAAATCAAATGGGGCACGCTAAATCCATCACCACTCTTAGGAGTGGGAAGATCATTGATAAAACCCTTCCGGTTAGGCCTGAAAAGCCTCAAGAACCAGAAGAGGACAATAATGATGGATCTAGTGATACCCCACAAAAATTAGAACCGGAACTTCTAGAGAAGGCAGTTGCTCCGTTCCCCCAACGGTTGGTTGCACCAAAACGTCTTTCTAACTCTCAGGATATTCTGGAGGTGTTGAAACAAGTGAAAGTCAACATTCTTCTACTTGATGTCGTAAAACAGATTCCTTCATATGCAAAATTTCTGAAAGACCTATGTACGACCAAAAGACGGCAGAGTATTCAAAAAAAGATTTTCTTAACTGAGAAAGTGAGTGCCATCTTGAAGCAAGACGTGCCGCAGAAATTCAAGGATCCCGGTAGCCCAACCATATCATGTGTAATCGGGAACCATCGAATTGATCACGCACTTCTTGACTTAGGAGCGAGCGTCAATCTGATTCCCTACTCGGTATACAAACAGTTAGGTTTGGGTGAGTTAAAACCCACCCTAACCACACTACAACTTGCCGATCGCTCTGTTCGTGTACCAAGAGGAATTATTGAGGATGTGTTGGTCCAAGTCGATAGATTTTACTACCCTGTAGATTTTATCATCCTGGACACCGAACCCATCAATAACATAAGCACTCAGATTCCCGTCATTCTGGGTCGCCCATTCCTTACCACGTCAAATGCAATTATCAATTGCAGGAATAGTGTCATGACTATGTCTTTCAGAAACTTGACATTGGAGTCAAACATCTTTTTCAATCACGGCAACAACTCAGAGGATGATGACGATATCCACGACATTAACATGATTGACTCTTTAGTGGAAGATACGACACCTCTGACCTTATCCTCCGACCTTCTAGAGACGTGCCTAGCCCACTCCTATGAGTTTGATGATGATATGATTAGGGAGACGTGTGCCTTGCTGGATACTGCACCGGTACTTGAAGTTAACCAGTGGAGGCCACAATTTGAAGAATTACCACAAACTGATGTAGTGCCTCTACCGTCTAACCTCAAGGCACCGAAGCTTGACCTAAAACTTTTGCCCTCTGATTTGAAATATGCCTATTTAGGTCAAGATGAGACATACCCGGTGGTGATCTCTGCCCACCTGGAGAAAGAACAGGAGAGTATGCTCATAGCTACTCTCATTCAGCATAACGGAGCCCTTGGATGGACGATCGCGGCCTCAAGGGAATCGACCCCTCGATTTGTACTCACCTCATATATCTTGAGGATAATGCGAAGACCGCTCGGCAACCACAACGTAGACTAAATCCAAATATGAAGGAAGTGGTTAAGGCCGAGGTTCTCAAACTATTGGATGTGGGTATCATATACCCTATATCTGATAGTCAATGGGTGAGTCCAACTCAGGTGGTTCCTAAGAAGTCCGGAATCACCATCGTAGCCAATGCTAATAATGAACTCGTGCCGACTAGAGTCACTATTGGTTGGAGAATGTGCATTGACTACAGGAAATTAAATACCGTCACGAGGAAAGACCACTTTCCTTTACCATTCATTGATCAGATCCTGGAAAGGTTAGCCGGTCATTCCTATTACAGTTTCCTTGACGGGTATTCGGGCTATAACCAAATTGAAATCGCCCCTGAGGACCAGGAAAAGACCACATTTACTTGCCCCTATGACACCTTTGCTTACAGAAGGATGTCATTCGGGTTATGTAATGCCCCTGCCACCTTTCAGCGATGTATGCTGAATATCTTTTCTGACATGGTGGGAAAATATCTAGAGGTCTTTGTGGACGATTTCTCTGTTTTCGGTTCATCTTTCAACAACTGCTTAGAGAATCTCAAATGTGTGCTGAAAAGATGTGAAGAAAAGAATCTGGTACTTAATTGGGAGAAGTGCCATTTCATGGTTCATAAAGGGATTGTCCTTGGACATATCATCTCATCCAAGGGAATTGAGGTAGATAAGGCAAAAATCGATCTTATCTCTAACCTACCTCCACCGAAGAACATCAGGGACGTGCGATCCTTCTTAGGACACGCAGGATTTTACAGGCGATTCATAAAGGACTTTAGTCTCCTCTCTCGTCCTTTATGTAATCTTCTTCAAAAGGATGTTCCATACGAGTGGACTGAGCAATGCCAGGAAGCTTTCACCAAGCTTAAAGGCACGTTAACCACTGCACCCATCATGCAGCCACCCGACTGGAGCCTTCCTTTTGAGCTTATGTGCGACGCTTCTGATTATGCTCTTGGAGCGGTTCTAGGCCAGAGAAAAGATAAGAGGCCCTACGTCATCCATTACGCGAGTATGACTTTAAATCCTGCCCAAGTGAACTACTCGACTACGGAAAAAGAACTTTTAGCCGTAGTGTTCGCCTTAGACAAATTTAGGTCCTACCTGATTGGATCCAAGATCATTATCTATACAGATCATGCGACACTGAAGTATCTTCTTTCTAAGAATGATTCTAAGCCCCGCTTGATACGATGGATCCTTCTACTCCAAGAATTTGATTTGGAAATTAAAGATAAAAAGGGAGTAGAGAACGTAGTGGCCGATCACCTTTCTCGTCTAATACCTCTGATTCCCTTGAGGCGACCCATATCAACGATATGTTCCCTGATGAACAACTGTTCAGAGTCTCCCACTCACCTTGGTTCGCTGATATTGCTAATTATCTTGCTACAGGTTCCATACCGACACAGTGGACTGCGCAAGATAAGAAAAAATTCTTCACCGAGGTGCGCAACTTTTTCTAGGATGATCCTTATTTGTTTAAATATTGCCCAGACCAGATCTTAAGGAGATGTGTGCCAGATGATGAGCATCAGAGTGTCATCTCCTTCTGTCACTCACAGGCCTGTGGTGGTCACTTTTCTGCAAAAAAAGACCACGGCCAAGATTCTGCAGTGTGGCTTCTATTGGCCCACTATGTTCAGGGACACTCATGAGTTTTGCAAAGCTTGTGAGCATTGTCAGAAATTGGGAGCATTGTCCCGTCGAAATATGATGCCCTTGAATCCCATTCTTATCATAGAGGCATTTGATTGTTGGGGCATCGATTTCATGGGACCATTCCCCCAATCTTTTGGGAATTTATATATTTTGCTTGCCGTAAACTATGTCACTAAATGGGTCAAAGCTATTCCGTGTCGAACTAATGACCATCGTATAGTCATTAAATTCTTAAAAGAGAACATCCTTTCCTGATTCGGAACGCCTCGAGCCATCATTAGTGATGGGAGCTCACACTTTTGTAATAGGTCATTCGAGAGTTTAATGAAGAAATATGGTATCTCTCATAAGGTAAGCACCCCATACCACCCATAGACAAGTGGGCAAACTGAGATTTCTAATAGGGAGATCAAACACATTTTGGAGAAAACGGTTAACCCTGATCGTAAAGATTGGTCAATCCGATTGACCGATGCCTTATGGGCTTACCGTACTGCTTTTAAAACCCCTATTGGAATGTCTCCCTTTAGACTCGTCTATGGGAAGGCTTGCCACTTGCCTGTGGAGTTGGAACATAGAGCCTACTGGGCGATCAAAAATCTGAATTTCAATCTAAACAACGCTGGCTCGCTACGCAAACTTCAATTAAATGAACTTGAAGAAATCCGGAACGACGCATATGAGAACTCGAGAATTTACAAGGATAGGATGAAGGCGTTTCATGACCAACATATTATACGAAAATCATTCACGCCAGGTCAGAAAGTCCTTTTGTATAATTCTCGATTACATCTCTTTCCGGGTAAGCTTCGATCTCGATGGACCGGCCCTTACATTGTTGTTACTGCTTATCCTCATGGGGCCGTTGAAATAAGAGATCCCGACAATGGTAAGGAATTTAAAGTAAATGGACATTGATTAAAACCATTTGTCGAGAAATTTGATTCAGAGGACATGTTCATGCCTCTGACTGATCCTGTTTACCAGGAATGATCTCCTAATCTGATGGAGGTATAGGTAAGTTTATCGCTTTCATAGGACTAGGGTAGTTGCTTTATTTGTCTGGCTGAAGACAGTAAACTTAGCGCTCCTGGGAGGCAACCCAGCTTTCCATTTCATTTTCCTAGTTCAATGTTTGTGGGTAACATTACTGCAAACCCTCACGAGACTACAACTCGTCCACTAGGGGCAACCTAGGGGTTTAAAGGCTTGCTGCATACGCTAAATGCAATCGAGAGTACCTGCGAAAGAGGTATAGGTAGGATTTTATTTTATTTTATTATTTTTTTTGTTAGTTTTATGTTGCTTTCTCTCTCGTGCTAATTGGATTCCATGCTGCACTCTCTTGGAAAGTCTCTCACGATTCATCATCCAGGTACTATCTTCCCATCACTTTACATTTACTTTTGTTGTCTCATGTGCATTGCATGTTTATATCTTTTATATTGAGGACAATGTAGATTTTAGGTTGGGGGTGGGAGATTAGGTTACCTAATCGATGTTTTCTTTGTCTTGAGCAAAAATTGTGAAAATTTTTAAATTTTTTCTAGAATTTCTGATAAATTCGAAGTGATTTTAACGGTCATCTTGGATTTAGAATTACAAGATAAGTGACGTTGGTAATTCATGACTCTTAGATTCAGTATCTGTTAGATTTCACAGTTAAGATTGAATTGTTAATCCATTGTTAAAAGTTTTAAACATTGATTGAGTCATGATTTCACATGTCACATCTCGCTTACACGTTGAGGTTTCAACTCGATATTGAAAGATTAACTTGGTGATCAACAACCAGAGAAATTGAAAGGATTGGGCGAATGATCTTCCCCATAGGTCTGCTCCCTATAGGTGTGGATTTAATTCCCCATGGATGATATATGAAAAAGGTTTAAGTGTACGGTCTTCACCATAGGTTTGCTCCCTATAGGTGAGGATTGGACTCCCCTTCTTGGCGTTACCTTTAATGAAAAAAAAAAAAAGAGAGAAGAAATGTAACACCCCGTACTTTTCAGTACTCGGGTGTTACCATGTAACCAAATTTAGAAATAAATATGAACCTAGCTTAGTGAACATTCACGTACATCCTAGTATTAAATTTGACCACCGAAGGTGATCCCTATCCACATATCAAAGCACCCAGTAGTCAAATAATGTATATACTAAGTGTATTATTTTATCTATTCATTATATTATAAATTTTACACAAACATGGATTAAAAAGGTATGGACGTACTTTGATAATTTTATACAAAATAAATAATATATGAAAATGTATCGTAATGGGGTGATATGTATGTATTTAATGTATATAAGATATTATGAAAATAATATTATAAACCTAATGAGTGAAAATTTCACAATGTGTAATCGAACTATAAATATTAGTGTAACATTAAATATCTCTTATGAATATGTAAACAAAAAAATTATTGTACATTATGAATTTTATATTAATAAAGAGGTGATCAAAAGCATGTATATGGTGGTGTGTTAATATTAAAGTATTATAATTATATATATGAATGAGATTTTAAATATATTGTAATTATAAGTAATATACAAAAATAAATAAATAAATCTATTAATATTAATATTGGTTAGTGATCTGTGGCGAAAGCATTACAAATGGACCATTAGGACTTTTTAACCGTTGACGTCTAATCTCGGGAAGGTCCGACCACTAGGCAATGGAAAGACACCGTTAGAGCTAAGAATCGACTCGTATGGCCCACCAAAGCTTTGGATCCACCTCATCTTTGGCCAAGCGCCCTGAGATGACACGTATAGAGGAATGAACGGAGTGGATTTCATCCAGACATCACAGTGGACCCCACTTAATGGGTCGTGTGTGCACCGAGGTTGTGCACCCGCTGTGCACTGAGCCTGGGTGCTCGGTCAGACGCGGCTGACCCGCGTTTTGCTGAGAGAGGAAGGATTCCTCTCTCTCTCTCTTCGTTTGCACAGCCGACGGACGGAGTCTGTTTTGAACGTTCAACGGCCCACCTACACCGACCCTTTGAGCAATCCAAACCGTCCATCCTGCTCAGGGCATGGCCCCAAACAAAACCCTGTGTCTCCCACGTGTTGGAGCATCCACACGAGAGCACTGTCTTCGCTGCAAAACGGTCCTACAAACACCCATTTCCAAAAATAGGAACCGCCACCTCAGCGATCCGCGTCCTCCTACACCTGTCAATCCAAGCCATCCATTTAGATAAATCCCAGCCATCCGTTTTACACGGTTTAGGGCTCCCTCAGCAAAGAGAAACCGCGAACAGTCTCGGATTCGCCCACTGTATTCGAAGGTGGTTTCGGCCAGAGAAATCCGGACCGCTTGCTATTGATCCAACGGTTCAGGAAGGATTAGGGCAAGCAAATAAGGGGTGCAGATCGATGAACAGCAGCTCACCTTCCATTTTCGCAGCCACGACCAAAAACCGGCCGTTTCCCTCCAACCTTCGAACCCACCAAGAAGACGTCGTTGAAGCTCCACTCTGACTGTCCCCCAAGCTCCACTACGCCCCTAGAAATCCTCCCATGCTGTCGAAATGGAGAAAGAATCATCAGAAAGAGACCTGCCATTGGAGCAGTCTCCTTCTTCCTCGTTTGAGCCGCACCAAACCGAGTCGGTTCAGGTCGAATGCGGTGGTCCAGTAACTCCACTGGACCTGCAGAAGGAGAAAGGAAAAAAGAAAGAAAGAAGAAAGAAGGAAGAAATGGAAGAACTGAGAGAGAGAAGTAGAGAGCGGGAGGTGAGCTTGACTCGGGCTGTGCTGCACCTGCCGTTGAGTGGTGGCCATGGGCAGTCCAAATTAGACTGGTGTGGCTTGCGTCTTGGCTTCGAAAAAAAGGGCAGGGAAAGAGTGACAGAAGGAGAAGAGAAGAGACAGGGAGGGCGAGTGTGCATTGTTACACTGACTCGACTCAAACCGAGCTGAGTTCGACTCGTTGGTGAGTCTGAACTGAGTTTAGGTTCAGCAGGGTATAGGCTTGGCCTAGTCCAACAGTAGGAGAAGGAAGGAGAAAGGAGAAAAGGAAAGAAGAAAGAGAGGAGGGGTGTGCGGCTGCACCACGCTGATGGTCAGCGAACTGAGTCGCTGACTCGGTTCAGGTTGGGGCAGGACCTGCCGCGGTTGGCTAGTGAAAGAGAGCAGGAAAGAGAGTGAGAAAGGAAAATGGGAAAAGAAAGAAGAGAGAAACAAAAGAGAGAGAGAAAGAGAAGAAAGAGATAGGTGGGGTGGTGTGTTGCTACCGAGTCAACTCGACTCGAACTGAGTCGACTAGGTGAGCCCTCATTTTCTGACCTGATTAAAATTATTTCAAATATCACTGTTGTTATTATCATTTTCCTTGGGTTATTAAATTTGGATATAATTAACCATTTGTAAATTAACTATACTAATATTGGATAATACATATAGAAATTATCATTAATAAAATATTAATATTTTATTTTATTTTGCCGCTCTTAAAATAGTAACATTTACGTTAAAGCATACTATTTATTTTATTACAATAACTATTAGTACCTTGATTAGCTAACAGTAAGTATATTGTTAATATTAACGATCGTTTTGAAAATTTTCGTAGCGTTGGCCATTAGTCCTTACCATAGCAATATAGAAGTCCTATTATTATTTGCACTACTTAAAAGATCATCAATCGTTATAGAAATAGTAGATAGTGTCGGTACTTTTAAATGGGAACTTAGAAACCATCATTATGAATGTTGATGGATTAATACTCCTATAATAAATATTATTCGACCAGTTGTACAATAATAATAATATTAATATTAATAATTCAGGATTCAATTTCTAGAATCTAAGTTTAAGACTAAATCCTAAGATGAAAACCCTAATCCTACATTAAGACCCTTAGATAAATAATCCGAACCCTAGGTTATAATCTCAACCCTAAATAGTGTGTAGAACTTGATCTAACCACATAATTTCCTAATTCATGATAGGACTCGATTATAAGGGACCACGTGTCCCCTAGCCATGCTGGTAGGCGATGCGAACTATCAGGTGATGATTCTTCCCCTTGAGCTTTCCATCTTCTCATTAGCTTAAGTCATAGTTTTTATTTAATTTCATAATTGATATCTCCCTCTTATAATCACATGTGTTAGCTGGTGGAAATTAAATTGCTATATTGCTTGCTTAATGTTCATCCTGTATATTCGTTCATGCTTGTGTATTGCTTATGGACTTTAAACTGGTACATTAGTGGGAAACCCCACCTATAAATGTACACCCATACTTGGGATGTAACCTGATTAGTTGTGATCGTAATGGACCTTCGACGTGGTGGTTATTGGGTGGTGATCTAGATGGATCATTGATGTGGGCCTACCATCCAGGGTTGTTGTACCCAACGATTTTTAAGGATGGTTTTCATCGTATGGTTTTGATATTCGCCCTATGTGGCATATTTTAATATTCGCCCTATGTGGTTTTATTTGATATTTTTCCTATATGGGTTCGATGTTTTACACTGTACAACCATGCGATGGTAAGCCCCATATACTGTAATATGATTGGCCACTAGTCGATGGGTTTCCATTAAACATCCTAAGATGGTAGCCTCATGAGCCAGGGATGGTGGAATGGGACACTATGCCTGAGCTGTCGGCCTACGCTGGGCTCTGAGCTCCCCGTAGTGACCATTGAGCTTATTAAACTGGCTGGTTGTAATTGGAATAATAACGGTTTGGCTAATCATGCATCCATAGCATATTGACGATGACGGGTGGCTAATTCTGGATGTTGTAGCACGTGCCCCAAGGACCACTGGGGTATCATTTCGCTAGCTCCCAGACCACCGACTATCGATTGTTCCGACTGGATGATTTTCCCAGGTTCGATGATTGCATGGGTGACGGCCCACTGTCCGCACGGATGAGCATCCCCGGGGCGATGATTGCATTCACGCATCCATGCATCTAATAAGACTGCATTTACTTTGTTTTGGCTGTCTAGATGTTTACAACTATTTCTTACCTAATGCGGCGGTGTGTGTATCTTGAGGGAAATTCACACTGAGTTAGCCACTCATCCATCAAATATATAACCGTACAGGTAGCATGGGTGGCATAAGTGATTTTCAGGTTCGGGCTGATAAGGAGCCGGGTTCAGCTGGCCGAGGTTGCATGACTGTATCTACTCTGGGGAGCCGAGGGGTCTGAAGGCTCAATTCCACATGCATTCTATTATTTATCATGTATTTAAATCATGTAATTCTTGTATTTATTATTTTGGAGACATTAGTTTGTATAAGTCATTATGGGCACTCTTTTGTACATTCTAAATGATAATAGAACTTTCCTTTATGCTTACTTGTCCATTCTACGCTCATCTGCTTACTCTGATAAAAGAAGAAAAAAAATATATATATATTTGACCATCCTTTAAGGTTAACACTCGGGTTTTTGGGAAACGGGTCGTGTACTCGGGTCTCGAAGATTCGGGCTGTTACAAGAAAAAATTGGAATTGATGAGGTATGCTTTGGTTCAGGTTTTGGGTTGCCATGAATCCTCTTGTTGGTTACCAATCATATCATGAAATAACGAATCGAATCTTAATGTCGATAAGCCGAGATTACACTATACATCCATGGAACTCAATGTTTAGAATTTGTCTGATTAATGGATTAATACCTTGAACTTGATTATGGAATTTACCGTGCACTTGAATCCAAAAGAAAGTAATGCCCAACATTCATTAATTTTACAATTCTAGTATCTATATTGTGTCTCAAAGATCACCTGAGTTCATAGAAATTGTTCTGTAAGTCTCAACTTAATTTTCGCAAACTTTGCTCGGGACTAGCAAAATGCTGGTTCGGGGTTGTGTTGAGGGTCAAATATTGCATATCAGACCCTAGTCACTGCTTGGATTTACGAACATAATATTGTTTAAAGGCCGATTTAATCGTGTTTATGCTGCAGGTTGAATTTAGGAGCTTTGATTATAAAAGAGCATTAAAAGTGTGGATTTGACGCTCAGAATTTACCAGAGCAAGGGATGAACTCCAGAGAACCAATAATGAAGAATTTACACGCCTGAGATCTGAGGAGAACAAGCCAACGGGGCCCGAAAAGGGTCCAGAATGCAAGATCAAATGGTTCCAGCTATCTGATTGGATAGAAACTGCATACATGTGACGAGAGCCAAAAATCAACCGTACATAGTAAATCTCAACCTTTGGATGTCTCGGAAAGTGCCCCAACTGACGAATCAGCCCACAAACCGTTGATTTCAGGCCCACCTGATATTTGGAACTTCTTCAAATTGAGTCGCGACGGTTTAAACAGGGAAATAAGCTGAGTGGACGGTTTGGATTTCTTAAAAGTATCACAATGGACCTCATAGGAGTTGAACGTGCACAGTGCATAAGTGCACTCGGTGTACACTGGACCGAACCAACGGTCAAAGTCGGTTTTGACTGACTACTTCAGCAAAGAAAACGGAAAATTCGTTTTTAAACAGCGTTCGCACGCTGTCCATCTTGCGGACGACTGTGGACCCCACTTATAGTCTAA
Source organism: Magnolia officinalis (assembly GCA_021015155.1). NCBI lineage: Eukaryota > Viridiplantae > Streptophyta > Magnoliopsida > Magnoliales > Magnoliaceae > Magnolia > Magnolia officinalis. The sequence continues at coordinate 46,823,533 of JAJHSJ010000016.1, forward strand.
ACGAAAAATCTAAACTGTTCATTACATCCAGGGGGTCAAACCGACCGTACCCGGATCTTCAACTCGATTTTCTCGGATATTACACGTACATGTAGTCTTCGACGCAGGTTGGATGGCGCTAAACAAACGTCCGTGTTTACACCACAGTATGGATCCAAAACCATACATTTTTGATCGAAATTTCGAGTGGAATTCAGTGGACGGCGTGGATTTCTTAAATAACACTTGTCATGGGGCCCACCGATCCTCACAGCGTACCCTGTTTACGCAGGGACGCGCGTCCTTGAAAACCGGCCACGGTTGGCCATTCCGTGATCAAGGACGTGATCGGATCAATGATCCAGACCGTCCAAAATCCAGATAAGAGGGTGTTTACCCTGTCCAAGAAGTCAAATTGCTCGAATGGGTTGACCAATTCTCTAAAAATCAGATCAAAATCTGTGAATTTTGTTTTGCTGCGTAAAATAGGGAGCGCCAGAACGAAATCCGACTCCTGGCCGGATCGTGATACACGCGTGAAGCCGACCTAGCCACCGAGGCTTGCTGCTGTTATAAAGGAAAGAAGAGATGAGGGAGAAAGGGGAGACGGCTGACGTGAAGCAAAGAAGAGAGGGTGGCTGCAGAGAGCTTGGGGGAGGATTGGCTTGGCTAGGACGTGGAGCAGGCGGGTAGTCCTGATAGTCGTTTATTCTATTTTATTTTGCTTTGAAGATGATTAGCCCTATCATGTGTGGCTAAACCTCTTAGCTAGGGCTAAGAGGTGAAGCTTGTAGCATGAAGGGAGACTCTAGATTATGCCGTTAACTTGATCTAATCTATGAACTGAATTTGATAGCTGTTTTGATTAAAGGGATTTTTTTTATTTAGTTTTCAATGATCCGTTGTGACTAAAATTACAACGGACCTGCAATAGTTTTGGGCATGTTTCTTTCCGTTTATGTTTATGACGTCAGGAAGCCCTGTTGTTCACCATCGTCTCCCGGGCATGGTTGGATGTCGGTACCCTTCCTAACCTTCATAATCATCTGATTGGTTGGTAATTAGTTTAATTCTGTTGTTTACTTTGTCTCCTGGGCATGGTCTGGTAATGGAATCCATTCTAATTCATATACCTTTCATCTCTTGAAAACCGTATCAAAGGACGTTCAGTTTGATTTTCATGGTTTCACCCTTCAACTGGATGAAGATAAGATTCTAAGTCCAGTGGAATCTTGGAACAGGCATAAGATCTTCCTGATCTCTACAAGTGGATCCTCTGAATCCCTAGTTTCCTTCCTCTGAATTTCTAAATTTTAGATAATTATTTCACCATTATTCCTCAAATTACAAGTGATTTAGATTTCATCTTAGGATAGTTCTAGCTCTAGTTGGTTTCAGATTACGTACAGGTTTCAGTCCCTGTGGATTCGACCTCGGTCTTACTGAGTTTATTACTACATCACAACCCTATACTTGGGGAGTGAACAAAAGCCAATGGAAAGTAGCGGGTTTGCGTAGATTACTCGGATTTAAACAAAGCTTGTCCGAAAGATAGTTTCCTTTGCCTCAGATCGATCAGCTAGTAGACAGCATGGCGGGACACGAGTTACTTTCCTTTTTAGACGCATACTCCGGGTATAACCAGATTGCAATGTATCCCCCAGATAGGTAGAAGACTACCTTTGTCACGAACAAGGGAGTCTACTGTTACCTGGTCATGCCGTTTGGCCTGAAGAATGCTGGGGCCACGTATCAAAGACTGGTGAATCAAATGTTCTCCAAACAAATCGGACGCACAATGGAAGTGTACGTCGATGACATGTTGGTAAAAAGTATCAAGGCAATCGATCACCTGATGGATCTTAGAGAACCGTTTGTCGTCCTCCGAGAATACTAGATGAAGCTGAATCCCACGAAGCACGCTTTTGGAGTCAGCTCAGGAAAATTTCTCGGGTTTCAAGTCAGTTAGAAAGGCATCGAGGCAAACCCAGACAACATCAAAGCACTCCTCGACATGAGTTCGCCTCGGACCGTCAAGGAAATAAAATGCCTCACGGGACGAGTCGCGGTGCTCGGACTTTTCATATCCAGAGCAATAGATAAATATCTCTCCTTCTTCCAACAGCTGAAGGGTCATAAGAAGGCAGAGTGGACGTCGGAGTGCGAACAAGCCTTCCAGCAACTAAAGCAGTATTTGGGCTCACCCCCTGCTATCCAAACCCGAAGAAGGTGAGCCCTTGTTCCTCTACCTCGCTGTCTCGGCCTCGGCTGTTAACTCGGCTCTGATTAGAGAGGTCAGAGGTAAGCAACACCCCGTATATTACATGAGCAAGACAATAATACCTGTAAAAATGAGATATCCGTCCCTGGAGAAGCTAACACTCAGCATCGTCATTTCAGCTCGGAGGCTACGTCCATACTTCCAAGCTCATTCCGTAGTTGTGTTGACTGACTCCCCTCTAAGACAAGTTCTTTAAAGGCCCAAGGTCTCGGGTCGGATGACCAAGTGGGCCATCAAACTCGGTGAGTTCGACATCCAGTTTCGTCCGAGGACAACAATCAAGGGCCAAGCCGTGGCCAACTTCATTGCCGAATTCACCACTCCGAGCACGGAAAGAATCAATACTGAAGTCGAAATGACTCCACCTTCACCCCAAGTAACCAAAAGGCAGTATCGGACCCAACATGGGTTCTCTATGTGGACGGATCTTCCAATATCAAAGGGGCAGGGACTGGAATCGTCCTGATCGCACCTGATTCCACGACTATCCAATACGCAATCAGACTTGGGTTCAAGGCCTTGAACAACGAGACGAAGTACGACGCCATACTAGTTGGACTCAGATTGGCAGCGAGTCTAGGTGTTCAATCTCTTCAGGTCCGATGCGACTCTCAATTAGTGGTAAATCACATTTCTACCGAGTACGAAGCCAAGGAGACAAGGATGATCGCTTATCTGGACGAGGTGAGGAAATTGATCGAAAGATTTTGGAGTTGTATTATCCATCAAATCCCGAGACCAAAAAATTCATGGGCTGATGCCCTAGCAAGGCTCGCCTCAACCGTAGAGGGGAAGATTCCGCGAGTCGTCCCTGTTGAATTCATAGAGCATTTGAGCATCGACAAGGCGGAGAAGAAGGAAGTCAATCCAGTGCATGGTAATCCGAGCTGGATGGACCCGATCTTTAACTACCTCACGTCCGGCGAGATCCCCTCGGATAGGTTAGAAGCCAAGCGACTGAGAGTTCGCACAGCCCGATACACCATCCTGGATGGTATCCTATATAAAAAAAAAAGGGCATTCTCAACCCTACCTCAGGTATCTCCGGCCCGATGAGGCAAAATATGTCATTCGGGAGATTGGCGAAAGAATCTACGGGAACCATTCTGGCAGCCGAGCCTTAGCCCTGATGATACTTCGACAATGATATTTCTGGCCGACTATGAGGGAGGACTGTAAGACCCGTGCCCTAGTCCGTACCATTCTGTAGGCTTCCGCGATCCTACCAGTCGAATTCCAACAATCCTCGACCCATTTTCGACGTTTGTGCGCGATCCTAAGTCGAGTCTCGCATACCGAAGTCTGCTCGAATCAAAACCTGTACCTTGGCGACCACGCTATCGCCGCGATTCTAACGCCGCAACTCGCGTACCGAACCGATACCTATGCTGGAAGATGTCAGTCTGCGTTCATTCCGAAAAAACATCGCGCGTTGAGAATTACGAGAGAATCTCTACGAGACGTCGAATCAATCAATCAATCAATGTTAAGTACAAGAAAAGTACAACCTTCCCTCAAGTGCATCACCCATCCCTCCCTTTTCACAAGTCAACTCTCTCTCTCTCTCTCTCTCTCTCTCTCTCTCTCTCTTCTTAACCATCCCTCTTTTACAAAAAATCAAACCAAACCATACCTCCACATCACCCTTTCTTACAACCTCCACTCCACCCATCCCTACACCCATTAATTTCTATCTCCCTCTCTCATTCTCTAGCAAATATCCCAATCCCATGAGAAATTTCACACGTCCAAGCCTTCCAACTCTCCTAAGATCAACAAGTCAGGCCCACTTTTCTCACCCTCTCATCTCTCATCCCCACCATCAAAAGTCCATCATCCACGTTGAAGGTCAAGCAAAGGAGCAAAGGAGCTAAGGGAGCAAGGTGGTGAAGGCTAGAGGTGGGTGATCCAACCGTTGAAAACTTATTTTAGGGCCCACTTGTTGGTGGGACCCATTTTGAATGTAGTGTTGTATCAATGGAGGGCCCATAGTAGCGGGGTCCCTCCCCTCCATCACCATCTCTCTGTCTCTTTCTCTCTCTCTCTCTCTCTCTCTCTTTGTATGGTGATGATGATGAAAGGGTGTGTAGCTCATCCGGTGTGTGTCCCACCACAAAGTATATATTTCATGTGGGACACATCTAATGGAGGGATGACACTACACTATCCAGCCAGTTGGCGGGCCTGGACGGAGGGAAAAACACAAACATCTGGTTGATTCAAACAGGTGGGCCACATCCATGTGGGACCCACCGTGAGAGTGTGTGTATCTAGGCTGCACAACGCCCAGGGACGCTGGACGTCTCACTATGAAGTGAGGGCTGATGGTGGAGTGTACCAACCAGCATTATTAAAATATATATATATATATATATATTATATATATATATATATAAGATATATATATATATGGTGGGCCACTCATGCAGGCCCCAACGTGATGTATGTACTCAATCCAAGCCGTCCATCCCCTTCTTCAGATCATTTTAGGCGTTGAGACAAAATTTGATATCAATCCGACAATCAAGCAGGCCATACCATAGAAAATAGTAGCATATACCCTTAAAACCCACTTAGATGTTTTATTTCGCCAAAATATACTGCATATTGGGCTCGATAGGATTGTATCGAGCCACGGGGACTAATGGCTGACTTGGATTCGTCCGAGGTGGGCCCCACATACCAAAAACCACGGTATTCGTGATTAAAAAAAAACAAACAAACAAACAACAGCAGCAGCGCTGCTGCTGCTCTAACAGACGCAGGCAGCGCCTGCGCTGCATGGGCGGCGGGCGGATGAGCTAGGCCTCACGGCTCAGATGTGGGCCCCACCATGATGCGTTTCGAACATCAACACCAGGGCATTTGATGGGTCCCCTTTGAATACGGGGTGTCCCCAAAAATCAGCCGTATACGGAACTTAGGTGGGCCATACCATCTAAAATCATGTGAAGACATGCCTAAACATATAAAATCACTTGGTGGGGCCTATCTGAAATTTGGATGTGGCTGAAACTTGGTCAGAACCCTCAGCCAAGTGGGACTCACATAATGGGTGGGCTGGATTGGTGAACCACATTAAGGTGGGCCCCCGGCCCACGTGACCTTGTAAACAGGTTGTATGGAAAATAAACATTACGGTGGGTCCTCCCTGACCGTGCGACCTTATGAACAGTTTGGGTGACAAATAAACATTCTAGTGCCCCCCCCCCCCGGTCCGAGTGACCTTATAAACAGGTTGGGTAGCAAGTAAACATTACAGTGGGCCCTAGGCCATGTGAACCTATGAACAGCTTGGTGGGAAAATAAATATTATGGTGGGCCCCATGACCTTGTCAACGGACTGATGGAAAATAAATATTATGGTAGGCCTCACACGGGACCCACCGATGTATGTCTTGTATCCACACCTTTCATTAATGTGGACCTCCATCATGAGGTAAGTGATTTATCTATGCCGTCCATCCTCACATGGGACCCACCATGATGTGTGCATTATTCACATTGTTCATTTATTTTGTGGGGCCCAACCTATTTATGTGCCCCAAACATGGGCCACCTTAGGCAAGCCCACTGTGATGAATGTGTTGGACCTACTGTCCTTCTAATTTTACCAATCATGGGCTGCCATATGAGGCCCATGTGATTAGGCCCATTTTGATGTATTTGTGGCCCGATGTTGAGGCCCACTTTGATATATATGAGGCCTATGTAACTAGGCCTATCTTGATGTACTTATGGCCCGTTGTTGAGGCCCACTTTAATATACATAAGCCCCATGATTATGTGGCCCATTTGATGTAATGAAGGCCCATGGGTTGAGGCCCAATAGGACGTACATAAGGCCCGTTGTAGTATGATTCCACCATGGTTTATATATTGACTTTTATAGCAGGCTATGCCTCGGGAGAAAATGTTGGTTTGATGTCCACATTGTGCGAATAATGTTGGTTAAATGTCTGCATTATACTCTCCCTAAAGCCCACTGATAGGCCCATACTTGTAGTGAGTAGGCCGTCTAGGCCCATATCCGTTACGCACAAGCCCATCACTATATAACATGTTTAGTATAGATACGTGATCATGATCATACGCATCACATGTATGCTTGGTATGAGGAGTGACTGATCATAGCATATGCCTTCAGGTAGACTGTTTACGGGCTCCCTAATAGGCGAAGTTGCCTACATGAGCGGGTGTCTCACGCAGGATGGTTGCATGACTGATAGTGTGATACATGCACTTACATTTGTGTGATTGTGATATGCCCTAGCAACATCAGGGCCATAGCCTCCACAAACACACCGTGGGTGGCTGATTGAATACCGAAAACCATGCTCTAAACAGTTGGGGAGCCATAGATGTCCCTGAGTGAAAGTTCCTGAACCCGATGGTACCAGAGGATGACTCCAACGTCGAGACCGAGTGGATATATGAGCGCATGAGGGTCGAATACCAGGAGGCCGCATCTCCCACTGTGTCGTGGTCGGTTGGAAAGGGGTGTGGCCTTACTCGCCCGATAGTAGGGGGCAATACTAGGCTGAGTTTGACCAGCTCGTGAATGGATCCGCTATTGACGTGCCGGATAGGTATTGGCAGACTATTGGTTAGGCGGATAGTGAGGTTTCTTACGCTCACTTGGATTGTGCGGCTAGGAGAGCGGCAGTGCCTTTTGGAGTGTACTAAACTCCGGTAATTATTCTGAATGAAAACTGTACTGATATATGATGAGGATTGGCATGCTTGAGCTGCATCTCGCATTGCATGGTCTTGACATGGCCGATAGTATTCATATCTTGCACCTCATAGCCTTGGTACAGCTGACTGCATTCATGTACTCATCAGCATGTTTTCGCATTACTCTGACCTTGCATTCTGAGCACGCTCATATTGCGCAAATACTTACACCACCCTCTAAGCTTTCTATAAGCTTATGCACGATTGATGCGTGCAGGTGACGCCAGGACACAGCCGTAGTCTCGCCGCAGTTGGAGCGTGCAGCCGAGCTTTTGGAGTTTTTATCATTTTCAGTATATTGTATTTCCCTTTCATACACCTTGTACTCAAAAGTTTTTTATCATATTGGATTTTGTGATGGTGTTCTTGTGGTTATTATTCGTGGGTTATGCTTGTAGTTATGCTCATTACAAATTGAATCATGTTTGAAATCCTCCTTATAGCATCTCAGGATTGGAACCTGGTATATGGGTGCCGGGAGCCGAGAATGGGGTACTAAGGAGGCTGTCGGCGCTGGATTCGGTGATCGAGAATTTTGTGAGCCCGGTTTTCGAGTTCGGGGCGTGATAGAAGTTGGTTTCAGAGCATAACTTGAAACTAACCGAGAACAGCATCACATGTTTGCTATGAGTTAGGACAATTAGGTTCCGAGTGCGTAACCTTCCGATTGAGTTCCTTAACTTGCGATTCTCAAAATTGATTGGCGCCTTATCTTTTTCATAGGACATGCCGCGCTGGAGAGTGACCCGATCGACCCCCGCTCCACCACCTGAGGCTTCAACTTTACCACCTGCGCCTCCCGTTCCACCCTCAGAGATCCCTGTTCCCCAGCCTAAGGATGTCGTTCCTCCACATGAGGCCGGTGCGGATCCGACCGTGCCTGTGAGTGTCTCGCAGTTACAACAGATGTTGCAGGCTGTGACTGCTGCGCTTCAGGGGCAGGGCAGGTGCCCAGTTGTTTCGCCAGAGCAGGAGTGCGCGAGTGCCCTTCTTCGTGAGTTCAAACAGCTCAATCATCTGCGTTTCCAGGGTGAGCCAAATCCGACTGCAGCCGAGAGATGACACTCTGATGTAGAGAAGATTTTTGATACTATGTTATGTACGACCGAGCAGCGAGTCCGGTTGGCAGTATTTCTTCTCCAGGACGAGGCCGAGCACTGGTGGACCTCTGTTACCCGTGTCACAGGGCCTAAGTATGTCTGAACATAGGATGATTTTATTAACCGATTCGAGGAGCAGTACTTTCCTGACCACATTCCTCATCAGAGGGCACGAGAGTTCGAGACTCTAGTACAGGAGGGCATGTCCGTGGCGCAGTACGCGGCCCGTTTCGTAGCACTATCGAGGTTTGTACCGTATTTAGTTGATGATGAGGGGCGAAATGCCCGCTGTTTCCAGAGCGGCTTACGTTTCGGTCTTCGAGGCCGTGTTATTGGGCACGAGCTCCCGACCTTTCAAGCGGTAGTACGGAAGGCCCAGATCTACGAGACTGAGTGGGCTGACTCTTAGAGCAATCGAGATCAGAGGAGAGGCTGGAAGAGGCCAGCCCAGTCCAGTAGCTCTCAGCAGCATCGACGACCACAGAGGTATAAGAGGCATCCACCTACTAGAGTGCCAGCAGCACCACCACAACAGCTGTTTCCCGGGACATGTTTTGGATGTGGCAGTTCTGGACACCGCATATCTGAGTGCCCTCGTCCTCATTTGCAGCAGTCTAGAGGGTCACAACAGTCTCCAGGGCAGCCGCGACCACAGCAGCAGCCTCCAGTACAGCAGCAGCGGCCCCATCAGCAGCGACCGCAGCCACCTTAGCCACCGAGGCCCCAGCAGCAGCAGAGACAGCAGCATAGGCTGCCGCAGAGGCAGTAGCAGCACCAGGGACCTCAGAGGGGACAGGCACCTCCTCAGCCAGCTCAAGCTAGGTTCTACGCAGCTCAGCAGGACCCGCAGACCTCCGGAGGAGTCGTTGAGGGTATACTTCCAGTCTCTTCATGCATCGCCCGAGTATTATTTGATTCTGGTGCTTCGCACTCATTCATGTCTGAGGATTTTTACCGATCGACTGGATTACCGTCAGAGTCTGCTAGTGAGGGATTGACCATATCGACGCCCTTGGGGAAGACCACAGTATTGGGCAGTTTCTGTTCGTCTTGACCCGTTCTGGTCGGTGATATCTTTTTGCCCGCTGACTTGTTTATGCTGCCGATGACAGACTTCGACGTTATCTTGGGCATGGATTGGCTGGCCGAGTACCGCGCTGTGTTAGACTGTTCCGCTAGGACAGTCACGTTTTGCATACCCGGCTTGCCATAGTTTCAGTTCGTCGCTGAACCTAGAGGAGAGTCATTGTCATGTTTGATGTCCTGCGCAGTCGAGGAGCCAGTTGCCTTGTGTATTGATCGGTTGTCAGTGGTCTGTGACTTCCCCGACGTGTTCCAAGATATTTTAGGATTGCCGCCGCGTCGTCATATTGAGTTTCAGATCGATCTTGTGCCTGGTACTGCGCCTATCTCGAAGGCCCCGTACCGTATGGCACCGATGGAGTTACATGAGCTGCAGCGACAGTTGGACGAGTTGCGTGAGTTGGGATTCATCCGTCCGAGCAGTTCTCCATGGGGAGTGCCGGTACTCTTCGTCAGGAAGAAGGATGGTTCATTGAGGCTCTGCGTCAATTACCGCGAGCTTAACAGAGTCGCGATTAAGAACAAGTACCCGCTCCCGAGGATAGACGATTTATTTGATCAGCTGCAGGGTGCACAGTTCTTTTCAAAGATTGACCTGCGTTCCGGTTATCATCAGATTCATGTCCGAGAGGAGGACATCCCGAAGACGGCTTTCAGGACGCGTTACGGTCATTTTGAGTTCAGGTCATGTCCTTTGGACTGACCAATGCACCCGCGGTGTTCATGCAATTGATGAACGAGGTCTTCCGTCCGTATCTTGATTAGTTTGTTGTGGTCTTCATCGACGATATTCTGATATATTCGAGGACCCGTGAGGACCATATGCAACATCTGAAAATCGCATTGCAGAACCTCCGTGCCCACCAGCTAGATGCGAAGCTGGAGAAGTGCGAGTTCTGGCAGGAGGAGGTGAAGTTCCTAGGTCACGTGGTGACGAGGGAGGGTGTTACAGTGAACCCCTCGAAGGTTGAGGCAGTGCGTCAGTGGAACCAGCCCACGACTGCGTCCGAGATCCGCAATTTCCTTGGTTTAGCAGGATACTATCGACGTTTCATAGAGGGCTTCTCCCGTATTGCAGCCCCGATGACCAGGTTGACTCGGAAGGGCGCAGATTTTGTTTGGACTGACGCATGTGAGCAAGCATTCGTGGAGCTGAAGGACCGTCTGACGTCCGCTCCTGTCCTCACTCTTCCCTATGGGAGTGATGGATTCGTTGTATTTATCGATGCCTCACGTATTGGTGTAGGTACTGTCCTGATGCAGCACAGCAGGCCTGTAGCCTTCGTGTCTTGTTAGTTCAAGGTCCATGAGCTAAACTACCCCACGCATGATTTGGAGCTGGCAGCAGTTGTCTTCGCACTGAAGGTGTGGAGGCACTATCTCTATGGGGTCAGGTTCGAGCTCTTCTCTGACCACAAGAGCTTGAAGTACTTATTCTCTCAGTCTGAGCTGAACAAGAGGCAGAGGTATTGGATGGAGCTTCTGAAAGACTATGATTTTGACCTCCAGTACCACCTAGGCTAGGCAAACGTGGTGGCGGATGCCCTCAACCGTCAGCCGCGAGGCCTGGTGGCACACATGATGATTCAGGAGTGAAGGATGCTTGAGGATATAGCAGAGTACGACTTTAATTTTGGTCTGCAGTCTTCTATCGTTCAGCTATCAAGCCTGTCGATTCAACCCTCTCTTGTCGCAAGGGTGATCGAGGCTCAGCAGACAGATGAGTCGTTACAGGATTACCGAGCAGAGGCAGCATCTGAGAGTCAGACAGATTGGCAGATTGGTTCTGATGGTGGACTCCGTTTCAGAGGCCGATTATGTGTCCCGGATATTCCCTAGTTGCGCAGAGATCTTATGACCGAGGCACATCAATTGCGGTTTTCTCTCCACCCTGCCTCGACGAAGATGTATCGTGATATGAGGAGACAGTATTTTTGGGCGGGGATGAAGCGCCAGATCACCAGTTTGTGGCCGAGTGTGACACATGTCAGCGTGTCAAGGCCGATCATCAGAGACCCCCTGGTCTATTGCAGCCGTTGAGTGTCCCGATGTGGAAGTGGGAGTACGTATCTACCGATTTTATCATAGGTTTGCCGAGGACTCAGCACGGTCATGAAGCCATCTGGGTCGTCGTTAATCGTCTGACGAAGTCGGCACATTTTCTTGCAATTTGTGCGACTTGGCCTTTGGACCGGCTTACGAGATTATTCATCGAGGAGATCGTGAGACTGCACGGCGTTCCAGTCTTGACCGTTTCTGACCGAGACCCAAGGTTCACGTCTCAGTTCTGGAGGAACTTTCAGAGAGCGATGGGGTCTGTTTTGCAGTTTAGCACCACGTATCATCCGCAGACCGATTGCCAGACCGAGAGGGTCAACCAGATCCTTGAGGATATGTTTCGGGCCTTTGTGATCGACTTCGGGGGTAGCTGGGATGAGCATCTGTAATTGGCTGAGTTCGCATACAACAACAGCTATCAGGCGACCATTGGCATGGCTCCTTTCGAGGCATTGTATGGCAAATCGTGCAGATCTCCAAGTTGTTGGACCGAGGTTGGAGAGCGGCTCCTAAGTCCCGAGCTTGTGCAACAGACATCCGAGGCTATCGATTCATCAGGCAGAGGATGCACACAGCTCAGAGCCGGCAGAAGAGTTTTGCTGATCGTCGGCGTCATCCCTTGGAGTTTGATGTAGGGGACCATGTGTATCTCAAGGTCTCGCCCATGAAGGGCGTGGTTTGATTTGGAGCGAAGGGCAAGCTTGCCCCGAGATTCATAGGACCTTTCGAGATCATTGAGCGCATTGGCGCTGTGACCTATCGACTTGCCTTACCATCTCAGTTGTCTGGTGTCCACAACGTTTTTCACGTCTCGATGTTGAGGAAGTGTGGGTCAGACGTAGTTCCTGTTATTGACTGACAGCCGTTGAAGGTTCGTGAGGACGCTTCTTACATTGAGCAGCCAGTTCATATCCTTGATCGAAAGGAGCAGGTCCTCCGGACCAAGGTCATTCCCTTGGTGAAAGTTCAGTGGGGTCACCATTCTATTGATGAGGCATCTTGGGAGTGCGAGGCCGAGATTCGGAAGCGCTATCCTCATCTCTTTGATGATTGATCATGTGTTGTATCTTGTATACTGTCTTCAATTTTATATACGATGCCTTGTTCCTCTTCTATTATGAGTTATATTCACTTGCATAATAGAGTAAATTTCGAGGACAAAATTTTTATTTGGAGGGGAGAGTTGTAAGACCCGTGTCCTAGTCCGTACCGTTCCGTAGACTTCCGCGATCCTACCGGTCAAATTTCGGCAATCCTCGACCCGTTTTTGACGTTTGCGCGCGATTCTAAGCCGAGTCCCGCATACCGAAGTCGGCTCGAATCGAAACCTGTACCCTGGCGACCGCGCTATCGCCGCGATTCTAATGCCGCAACTCACGTACCGAACCGATACCTAGGCTGGAAGATGTCAGTCTGCGTTCATTCCGAAAAAACATCGCACGTTGAGAATTACGAGGGAATCTCTACGAGACGTCCTATCAATCAATCAATCAATCAATGTCAAGTACAAGAAAAGTACAACCATCCCTCAAGTGCATCACCCATCCCTCCCTTTTCACAAGTCAACTCTCTCTCTCTCTCTTAACCATCCCTCTTTTACAAAAATTCAAACCAAACCATACCTCCACATCACCCTTTCTTACAACCACCACTCCACCCATCCCTACACCCATTAATTTCTATCTCCCTCTCTCATTCTTTAGCAAATATCCCAATCCCATGAGAAATTTCACTTGTCCCAAGCCTTCCCAACTCTCCTAAATCAACAAGTCAGGCCCACTTTTCTCACCCTCTCATCTCTTATCCCCACCATCAAAAGTCCATCATCCACCGTTGAAGGTCAAGCAAAGGAGCTAAGGAGGCTAAGGGAGCAAGGTGAAGGCTTAGAGGTGGGTGATACACCATTAAAATCTTATTTTAGGGCCCACTTGGGTGGGACCCATTTTGATGTGATGTTGTTGTATCAATGGAGGGCCATAGTGGCGGGGTCCCTCCCCTCCATCACCATCTCTCTTGTCTCTTTCTCTCTCTCTCTCTCTCTCTCTCTCTCTCTCTCTTTGTATGGTGATGATGATGAAAGGGTGTGTAGCTCATCCGGTGTGTGTGTCCCACCCCAAAGTATATATTTCATGTGGGACCCATCTAATGGAAGGATGGCACTACACTATCCAGCCAGTTGGCGGGCCTGGACGGAGGGAAAAACACAAACATCTGGTTGATTCAAACAGGTGGGCCACATCCATGTGGGACCCACCGTGATGACTGTGTTGTATCCAGGCCGTACAACGCCCAGGGACGCTGGACGTCTCACTGTGAAGTGAGGGCTGATGGTGGAGTGTACCAACCAGCATTATAAAATATATATATATATGGTGGGCCACTCATGCGGGCCCCAACGTGATGTATGTACTCAATCCAAGCCGTCCATCCCCTTCTTCAAATCATTTTAGGCGTTGAACCGAAATTTGAGATCAATTCGACAATCAAGTGGGCCATACCATAGAAAATACTAGCGTATACCCTTAAAACCCACTTAGATGTTTTATTTCGCCAAAATATACTGCATATTGGGCTCGATAGGATTGTATCGAGCCATGGGGACTAATGGCTGACTTGGATTCATCCGAGGTGGGCCCCACCTACCAAAAACCACGGTATTCATGATTTTATAAAAAAATCAAATAAACAACAGCAGCAGCGTTGCTGCTACTCTGACAGACGCAGGCAGCGCCTGCGCTACATGGGCGGCGGGCAGACGAGCTGGGCGTCACGGCTCAGCTGTGGGCCCCACCATGATGCGTTTCGAACATCAACACCAGGGCATTTGATGGGTCCCATTTGAATACGGGGTGTCCCCAAAAATCAGCCGTATACGGAACTCAGGTGGGCCATACCATTTAAAATCATGTGAAGACATGCCTAAACATATAAAATCACTTGGTGGGGCCTATCTGAAATTTGGATGCGACTGAAACTTGATCAGAACCCTCAACCAAGTGGGACTCACATAATAGGTGGGATGGATTGGTGAACCACATTGAGGTGGGCCCCAGGCCCACGTGACCTTGTAAACAGGTTGTATGGAAAATAAACATTACGGTGGGTCCTCCCTGACCGTGCGACCTTATGAACAGTTTGGGTGACAAATAAACATTCCAGTGCCCTCCCCCCCGGTCCGAGTGACCTTATAAACAGGTTGGGTAGCAAGTAAACATTACAGTGGGCCCTAGGCCATGTGACCCTATGAACAACTTGGGTGGAAAATAAATATTATGGTGGGCCCTATGACCTTGTCAACGGACTGGATGGAAAATAAATATTATGGTAGGCCTCACACGGGACCCACCGATGTATGTCTTGTATCCACACCTTTCATTAATGTGGACCTCCATCATGAGGTAAGTGATTTATCTATGCCGTCCATCCTTGCATGGGACCCACCATGATGTGTGCATTATTCACACTGTTCATTTATTTTGTGGGGCCCATCCTATTTATGTGCCCCAAACATGGGCCACCTTAGGGAAGCCCACCGTGATGAATGTGTTGGACCTACTGTCCTTCTAATTTTGTCAATCATGGGCTGTCATTTGAGGCCCATGTGATTAGGCCCATTTTGATGTATTTGTGGCCCGATATTGAGGCCCACTTTGATATATATGAGGCCTATGTAACTAGGCCTATCTTGATGTACTTATGGCCCGTTGTTGAGGCCCACTTTAATATACATAAGCCCCATGATTATGTGGCCCATTTGATGTAATGAAGGCCCATGGGTCGAGGCCCAATAGGACGTACATAAGGCCCATTGTAGTGTGATTCCACCATGGTTTATATATTGACCTTTATAGCAGGCTATGCCTCGGGAGCAAATGTTGGTTTGATGTCCACATTGTGCGAATAATGTTGGTTAAATGTCCGCATTATACTCTCCCTAAGGCCCACTGATAGGCCCATACTTGTAGTGAGTAGGCCGTCTAGGCCCATATCCGTTATGCACAAGCTCATCACTATATAACATGTTTAGTATAGATACATGATTCATGATCATACGCATCACATGTATGCTCGATATGAGGAGTGCCTGATCATAGCATATGCCTTCAGGCAGACTGTTTACGGGCTCCCTGATAGGCAGAGTTGCCTACAGAAGCGCGTACCTCACGCAGGATGGTTGCATGACTGATAGTGTGATACATGCACTTGCATTTGTGTGATTGTGATATGTCCTAGCAACATCAGGGCCATAGCCTCCACAGACACACCGTAGGTGGCTGGTTGGATACCGAAAACCATGCTCTAAGCAGTTGGGAAGCCATAGATGTCCCTGGGTGAAAGTCCCTGAACCCGATGGTACCAGAGGATGACTCCAATGTCGAGACCAAGTGGATATACGAGCGCATGAGGGTGAATACCAGGAGGCCACGTCTCCCACTGTGTCGTGGTCGGTTGAAAAGGGGTGTGGCCTTACTCGCCCGAGAGTAGGGGGCAATACTATGCTGAGTTTGACCAGCTCGTGAATGGATCCGCTATCGACGTGCCGGATAGGTATTGGCAGATTATTGGCTAGGCGGATAGTGAGGTTTGTTACGCTCACTTGGATTGTGCGGCTAGGAGAGCTGCAGTGCCTTTTGGAGTGTACTAAACCCTAATAATTATCCTGAATGAGAACTATACTGATATATGATGAGGATTGACATGCTTGAGCTGCATCTCGCATTGCATGGTCTTGACATGGCCGATAGTATTCATATCTTGCACCGCATAGCCTTTTATGGCTGACTGCATTCATGTACTCATCAGCATGTTTCCACATTACTCTGACCTTACATTCTAAACACGCTCATATTGTGCACATACTTACACCACCCTCTAAGCTTTCTATAAGCTTATGCACGATTGATGCGTGCAGGTGATGTCAGGACGTAGCCGTAGTCTCGCCGTAGTTGGAGCGTGCAGCCGAGCTTTTGGAGTTTTTGTCATTTTCAGTATATTCTATTTCCCTTTCATACGACTTGTACTCAAAAGTTTTTTATCATAGTGGATTTTGTGATGGTGTTCTTATGGTTATTGTTCGTGGGTTATGCTTGTGGTTATGCTCATTACAAATCGAATCATGTTTGAAATCCTCCTTATAGCATCCCAGGATCAGAACCTGGTATATGGGTGCCGGGTGCCGAGAATGGAGTATTACGGAGGCTGTCGGAGCCGGATTCGGTGATCGGGAATTTTGTGAGCCCGGTTTCCGAGTTCGAGGCGTGACAAGGACGCTAAAGACTATGTTCGGAAATGCGAAAAATGAAAACGCTTCGCGGCCGTGCCGAGGCAGCCCGCTGAAGAAATGACTCCCGTGAGCGGCCATTGGTCGTTCGATCAGTGGGGAATCGACATCATCGGCCCTTTGCCTACAGAGAAAGGACAAGTCAAGTTCGCCACCGTTGCAGTCGACTACTTCACCAAGTGGGCCGAGGCCAAGCCTATTGCCAAAATCACAGAACAGAAGGTGATCGACTTTGCCTGGAAAAACGTCATCTGCCGGTTCAGGATTCTACTCACCATCGTATCAGACAATGGCCGGCAGTTCGACAACAACAAATTCTGAAGCATGTGTCAAGGACTCGGCATCACAAATGCATATTCTTCTCCTCAACATCCCCAGTCCAACGGACAATTGGAGGAAGTCAATAAAGTTATCATGCACCATCTCAATACGAAGTTGGAGAAACCAAAATGCAGCTGGGCCGAGGAACTTCCGTTCGTTCTCTGGGCCTATAGGACCACGACTCAGTCCTCAACTGGATAAACTCCATTCTCACTCTCCTACGGCTTGGAGGCGAGGTGCCTGTCGAAATCGGTCTCCCTAAGGCTCGGGTTGAGAATTACCAAGAAAACCAGAATTCCGAGCAAATCGTGGCCAACCTGGATTTGCCCGAAGAAGTCAGAGATATCTCAAGGCTCCGAGTCGCAGCTCGACATCAACAGGTTACGCGATTCTACAATTCGAAAGTTAAGACTAGGCGGTTCCGTCCAGCGGACTTAGTCCTCCGTCGGGTATTCCAAAATACCGCTGAGTCGAGGGATGGGACACTCGGACCTAACTGGGAGGGGCCTTATCGGGTCGTTCGGTCGACCAAATTGGGTTCCTACCACTTAGAAGACCTCTAGAGTCGTCAGCTCTCCCACCCCTGGAACGCCGAGCACCTAAAAGTTTACTATCCGTTACGAAATAGCCTTTAAGGCTCTCAATAAACTTACGCCTCCGAGCGACAAGCCTTTAAGGCTCTCAGCAAATGTATGCCTTCGAGCGACAAACCTTTAAGGCTCTTAATAAAAATTCACCTCTTCTTATCTACATGAACGAATTGTCTACCAAGGAAAAGTTGCCTCTCATTTGCAGGGGCGGACTCAATGAACTAATCCCTTAAAGAATGGGTTAGTACATTATCCCACGAAAATTCTACATGGCATCCCTAAGTCAAGGAAAACCAAAAGATGACTCGACTCCCTCAACAAGAGTCGGCTCACCGACTAACGAATGAAGCAGAAGTTCCTCGCCAATCGTGGGACGAGCCGACCCCCTATGGGTCTGGACTCAACGAATAGGTCATAAAGGCTTCAAAAACTCTACAAGATGGCATTGGAAGGAGCTAACCCGTCAAAGGGTCAGCTCGACCATACCCTAAAGTAAATCGACCTATTAACAAATCAGTTCGGCAATCAACAATCAACAATCAAAAATTAGTTATAGATTAACATCTAAAAGAAGTTTTCATTCAGGCGCCCTCTCCAGAGGGTCAAAAATCATCATTCATGAACCTTCATTAGAAGGTCAAAAAGTAACCAAAAAGAAAAGTTTTTGACAAGTTCTAAAAAAGAGAAAGAAATCTACGCGGACGGGGGAGGAAGAGGTTGGGTGTCGGGGGCTTGATCCGTGCGGACATCTTCACTAGACACCTCTCCGACATTTTCGGACAACAAAGGTTCGAGATTAAGGTCCGGATAAAGACCTTGGACCGCCTCGATACAATCATCGAAACGACAGTTATAAAACTTGGCGGCCTCGGCGTCCCTCTCCTTCGAAGTCTTGAAGGCGTCACCGCTGCAGCAAGAGAAGCCTCGTCCTCAGCCCGCTGAGTTTCCTTCGCCTGGGAGACAGCTCGGCTCTGCTCTTCTATCGCCTCGGCCTTGGCTCGCTCAAGGACTTCACCCAATCGAGTGTTCTCCTTAGCTAGCGAGTCCGCGTGAGCCCTGACCTAGATCAGCTCAGTAGTTTCAACATCGCACTGAGCTTTAAAGTCGTCCACAGTCCCCTGTAGCCGTCGCTCTTCGGCTTCAAGATCAGTCACGACCCCCTGCAGTTAGAGCTCCCTAGCCTTCCTGTCTTCAAGCTGCCGACGCAACTCACCCTATTCAAGTCGAAGAAAGGAGGCCTCTCCCGCAAGACCCCCACTTGGGTCTTGAGGGCCTCCACCTTGGCTTCTCTCTTTTTCAACTCCCGCGCTTTCTCCCGAGCCTAAAGAAGCTTCGGGACGGACTGAACAAAAAAATGAGTACTCGGAAGCAGCAAATGCAAAAAGGCAAGGAAAGTTGGTTAAAATACCGTGTAAAATACGGTGGTCATGTTGTTCAAGAAGGAGCTGTCCGACTTGCTGAGAATGTGGGTTATGCTCTCCTTTGGGGTATGTTTGGCAGCCAAAGGCATCAGACAAGATAGGTGGTAGCCCAGCGCGAACTTCCCGCCACTCGTCCTTACATGAGCCGAGTCTGCTACTTCCGCAAACCCGGTCCTGCTGCTGGACGAGGCCTGAGCCTCGGCCCCGGGATAATCTCCAGCCTCGGGAGGGGTAATCATAGCGTCAGCCATCCGAACGACCTCGATGATAAATGGATAGCTATGCAGAGAGCTGAAGGGCGAACCTCTCCAGCGGGGGGAATGGTCGTGGGCAGAACGGAAGGAGTTATGGTTGCTGGAGGAGGAGCTATGGTTGCTAGAGTCGGAATAATGATTGTTGGAGCCCCAACCTCAGTAGGGGCCCCAATCGTAGTTGCGACAATGGGAGCTACGGCTGAAGCTACAACAACAGAAACTGGACCAGAGGGGCCCTCTCCGCGAGAAGTTGCTTGCCTCCTCCGAACGGTGGTCTTCATCAAGGGCTCGGCCCTCAATAACTCTTTCGCCGTCAGGGCGGCCTTCCTCCTCTGAGAACTAGATGCCTCGGTCATGCCTGCGTAAAGAATGACAAATCAACAACTAAACGAATAAGTCTGATCCCTCCAAAGGAAATGGAAAAAGAACCTACTGAAAGACATTGAGAGAGGCGGCGACTTGCAAAGCCCAGACCAATGAAGGTTGGCGGCTGTGATCAAGTCCGACCATGAGCGGAGTTCTCACGATTGCGTCCTAGCCTTAGCTATGCGGTTCTTCTAGGCTGAATCGAGGAGAGGCGTGCCCCTTGGAAAATCTGTAAAGATGAAAAAAACTTCAGTTTGACTGAACAAAGAAGGGGATCAGAAAAGAGGGAATGAATAGTCCGACCTGGTTTTGAAAATCGGGTCGGAACCCGAGTTGTCAGAGTCCTGAGCTCAACCACTGGCGTCTCCCATTCGCCCGCAGCCCAGAACCATTTATTCTTCCAGTCCTTATTGGAGGACGAAAGATTCATCACCAGCCATGACCGCTTGCTGCCTCGGGTTGCGAAGTAATACCATGGTTCCTGCTGTCGTGCTTGACCAGGTACAAACTTATCAACTCCTCAGGGGTTAGCTCCGGATTCCCGACTTGACGCCAGATGATATAGGAAGAGATTAACACCCTCCAAGCGTTGGGGGTGAATTGCCCACGAGCTAGTCCGAGGTATGCTGTCAAGGGATGTAGAGGAAGTCGAAGCCCACATTGTAGCACACAGAGAAAAATGACAACTTCTCCCTCAGCAGGCGCTCCAGCGGTGTCAAGGGGCTCTGGGGTTCTTATCTGAACGAAGTCCGGGATCTAAAACTCCGAGCGGATCCACTCTATTTGAGACTTCGATAGCACGGAGCCTCCTGGGACTACCTCCGAGACCTGTCCACTCACTGGTATCTCGGTAGCCTCAGTAGTCGTGGTCCGAGGGGCTTGATCGGTTTTCCTTTGGCAAGCGCAACGAGTCTGAGGGGCTTGAGCGGTTTTCCTTTGGTCAGCACGACGAGTCCGAGCCCCCATCTCCTTCTATTTTCGGGGCGGAGGGAATAAAGATACAGCTTCATAAGGGCCTTCAGAGGGCCCTCTCCTGTTATCAGAGCTCCCCGACTCGAAGTCATCACCGTAATCCCGAACAATCTCCAGGTTGGATGACATCTTAAAAAGAAGGAATGCAAAAAGGCGCAAGGAAGGAGACTCACCGAACGATCACCGGGAATCGCTTCTGCTGGAAATATTCGGTCGATCGGAATCGCCCGTCAGAAAACCCTGATTGGCCGGAATCGTCCTCGTCGGAAATCGCCTCCTTCGGTATCAGCTCAAACACAAAGCGCAGAAGTGAATGAAATTTCCAAAGGGAGCTTATATAGACATTGTCAAATCTCTACATTAATGACAAGAAATGATGGCCGCAGCCGAATCGTCATGAACCGACTTCGGAGCTGACGTGGCCATATACCATTGGCTCGGGCTCTGTCGAGTAGTACACCTCTGACATCGAGCGACGTACTTCGGATAAACGAAACGACGCCCGAATAAGGAAGGTTCCGTCCGAAAAGCTACCCAGGGTATACGTGGCAACAGGTCATAGGCGGATGGCGATTCGAAATCTTAACCGTCGCCACACGTCCGTTGAACGTTGGCCCATGGGCGGGAAACCATGAGGGCACAACACTTCAAAATTCTGAAAACGTGATAGCATCAGCATGCTAACATGATAGCATCGGCATGAGTAGAAGAATCGACAGATGAGGCAATTGATCTTCCGTATGCTTACTCTCTGAGTCTTTAGCTAACTTCGAAGAGTATGGGGCTTCTGTTATGGGAAGATCCGAGTCCCTTATAATTCTAAGGGTCGACGTCATCGAACTGAAAATGCTCCATGCGATGCCCACAACTGAAAGATTCCCCAAATGAGTCGCTGAGGTGCCTCAGTCTTTAGACTAATGACCAGGAGGAAAACTCAACCTGATAAAGTAGGCCCGACGCTTCGCCTCGGACCTCGTTAAAGAAGTCTTTCAAAGTGCACGAATGGCGAGAAGCTGTCCACTAGCTCGGCTCAGACTGTAAACGCGGCCACTGTTCGACGAAGGCTTATAATCATTCTGACTGAGGCCTCTTCTGTCAAAAGGACCGAGCCGAGGCCAGATCCCGAAGTGGGCGCTCCATGAGCTAAGCTTAGAAAGTACCATAAGTGGACGTGGCCGGTTACTTTGCTCACAGATATGCATGATGTGCATAATATCCTACACAATCCTCGAATTGTGCACAATATCCCCACAATCCAAAAATCCCACTGATTGAGTAGATCGTGCCGAGATGGACGAACCTCGACTGTCCGACAGTTAGGTATAAATACAATAAGACCCCGTTGCTACAGGTACGCAAGATCTCACACCCTCTCTCTCTACTATCAACTTAGACCCAGATTCCCTTGACCTGACTTAGGCATCGGAGGGTCCCCCGGTTTAGCCAGGGTCTCCTTTGCTCACTCTCTGTGCAGGTTCAGGGTTCCTTGGAGGTACGCCTTGCCGAGTGGAGGGTGGTCCAGATTTTGACATCAACAGTTATCAGAAACAGTCCATAATGAATATTTCACGATGATCATTACAGAAATAAGACAAAGTTTACCAAATACGAATATATTGAATAAACTCCACAAAGATATTCTTGTTTAAATGCATGAATGCATGCACATGCTCACAGACCTGGGGATGCACATCCAGCTAGCAAAAAGGTTACGCATGGAGAACTAGCTACCCAGAAAAGTACTCAAAGGTACGTCCAAGGAGAACTAGCCAGCCGGAAAAGACCATGTAATGAGGACACCCAAGGTAAGTTAACTTCCTAAAAGAGTATTCTATGATACGTCTAAGGAAAACTAGACACTCGGAAAAGTCCATGTGAAAACTTAGGATCACCGGGTAAAATACTCTACGGTATAACCTATAGTGACCTAAGAAAACTCCTCGTCTTGTATCGACCATCCGGTAAAGTTCGTATGCCATGAAGATGCATGATTAGCCCAACCATTATTATTCTAATTTCAAACAACCATTTTAAGGAAGCTCAAAGGTCACTATGGGGGGTTTGTCACCCAGCATAGGCCGACAGCTCAGGCATAGTGTCTCACTCCACCATCCCTGGCTCATGAGACTAATAAATAGGATGTTTAAAGGTAACCTACTCAACTAGTGGCCAATTATAGTTCTATAAGTAAAACTTACCATTGCAAGGTCATATGAAGACGGTTTATTAAAGCCACATAGGGCAAATATTACATCAAGCCACATAGGGCAAACAATTCATCCTAAGGATGTGATAAAAAAAAAAAAAGATTATCCCAAAAGTCACTTAAGCAACAAACGATCCATAAGATGATAAGTCCACTTCAAATGTTCCATTTAATTTATTAGACAAAGTGGCCACTAGTTCTAGGACCTCCAATCATTCCATCAAGTGATCATGATTGACAAATTAAATCATGTATAATATCGATATAGCACATGCATATCTAAAGCATTCATTTCAAATCAGGATAGAGATATTCAGATCTAACCACATATTCAAATACTGAATTTAAATCCAATTTATCAATCATCATAAAGAGTCAAAATCAATAACAACAATGAACCACATTAAGCAATCAATAAAGTAAATGAACAAAGATGAATGAGCAAGCTAATTATCAAGATGTATAAAAGCTTAAAGGGTGATCCTCACCTTTAATTTAGGTGATTGCCACATGAACACTCCAATGCATGAATCCAACTCAAACGGGTTAGATCTATGTTCCACACACCATCTACGGTTAAGATCTTTAACCTTGGGCTTTTGTCTCCAATCTATGTTTAAGGTTAGCTGTTTTAGAAATTCTAAAATCTAAGTTGCGCAACGGATGGAAATTTGTAGTAGAGGTTATAATCGATGATGATTGTAACACTAGTTAGTATAACCCTCAAATATAAATTTATAACATCAATTATAATTTTAGACAATGGTAATAAATGATAATAACCACTAACTTCAATGATATTAATAATAAAGGTAATTAATGATGAATTTGATTTGTGAAAAGAATGAAAAACAACTCACCTACATTGACTCGTTTGAGTCAACACGAATCACCATCACATATTCTTCCCAGTTTCTCCCTTCTTCTTTTCTTCTCATCTTCTCCTTTCTCTTTTTTTCTCTTCTTCTTTTTTCTTCCTTTCTCTTCCTTATTCTTCTTTCTTTTTCTCTCTGATTGGTCCAGCAGTGGATGTCATACCTGACCTGACTCGACTCAGTTTGACTCGGTGAATTTCAGCCGAGTCAACTTGGTAGTGCTCCCCCTTTTTCTCTCTTTCTTCTTCCTTATTCTTCTCTCTCTCTATCTATTGAAAATTTTCCTTCTTCAGAACTGAAAAACCGAACCCAAACCCTGTCTAGATAAGCCTGGACAAGCTTTACTCAACCTGGATGACTCAATTGTCCGGGTGACTCGCTTAAAGACATGGTCCGAGTCGAAACGCTGAGTCAACTCACCAGATGTACTACACTCCCTACCCCTATCCTTCTTTTATTTCCTCTCTCTCTCTCTCTCTCTCTCTCTCTCTCTCTCTCTCTCTCTCTCCCCCCTCTTGTTTCTTCCTATTTTTCCTTCTCCCTTGGCTTCTTCCTTTCCGTCTTTCTTCACCTTGCGGCCATATGTGGCGTCGAATTCAGCCCAATTATATAAGCCAGTGAGTTTTACTCGATCAAAAGGGCTTACAAAACCAAACCGGTAGGCACCACTAGTTCAACGGCAGCCAACTCAAACCCATCCTTCAATGCTCTCCTTGTCTCCTCTGGAATTCCAACATCATTCAGACCAGAACCGACCCGACCCACGATTCGACTATAATTCGGATCAGTGAGTCGCGAACTCAGCCCGGTGTGGCTTCGAGTGGTGGACTCACCCCCTCTCTCTCTCTCTCTACCCATACCCTCTTTTCTTTTCCTTTCCTTCTTTCCTTCTTCTTCTGCTTCTACTCTTCTTTCTTTCTTTCTTTCTGCTAGAAGAACCTAAGGCACGGGACTCGACCCGATATTCCTGCAGCGACTCAGACCGAGTCAGCTCAACTCAGTGCGGTGGCGTCTCTCTCTCTCTCTTATGCTTTCTATTTTTAGAAAGGGTTGCCCTAAAAGGTAGCCTTAAATAGGCTTTATTAATCTTTTTCTAGAAAATTCGGACACTAACTAATATGGGATTAGTTATTGGGTTTAGTCATTCTATCAAGTGTGTTTAAGTTGGTTGAGTAACATTCTATTCGCATGACAATATTTTGGCATTATAGATGGGTTCTAGGCACCATAGGTCACTGAATGGACGTCTCAGATCAGGAGGTGGGGTCCATTTAAGGAGATTGGTTTCTTAAGCTAAGCAGAGAAGATAATCTAGCCGTTAATGGTGGATTTCAATTCGATGGTTATTCTTTCGATCTGATTTGCATGGATGGTGTGGATAGGTCCTATGATCATGGTGAGGCCCATCATTAGGACAGTCGAGATGAAAATCTCAACGGTTAACAAGATTTCGAGTTGCGGCAGCTTTCTCACGATATAGAGTTCTCTCACGAGAATTTGTGATCGCCACTCATGAGGCTATAAGAAGCCCTAAAATCGACGCTTGTGATGGACTAGAAGGGTTCTAGAAGCTAGGGAGCGGTTGGGATAGTGTCAGCGCCAGAAAAATGGAAAAGATTCCTTTCGTATCCCACCTTTGGCTGCGAAAAGGAAACCCTACAATGGAGGGTTAAGATTGTTCTAAGATACACGGATGACTAGGATTGAGAGACAAATCGAATGCCAAATTGCCAGCTCAACCATAAAGATATTTTTTACTTTCAAAAAATACGTGAGTGCAGGTTGGTTTTATGCCTGATCTCGTGCACACTCAAGTGAGCTAGACCATGTGAATCTCTGGGGTTTTGATCAAGTTTGGACGCCCTACTAGATAGACGGATCAGATCTTGTTGAGGAGTCATGAGGGTGGGCCACGTCGACTCGAAACGAATGGCATCCGTTTAAACGGAAGCCTGGCGGGAAATGCGGGAGAAAAGAGAGAGTTTTCTCTTTTTCGGGAGTCATCGAGTCAGCCCTTGTTGACCGAGCTCTCAGGTCCGGTGCATAGTGAGTGTACACAAAATTTGTGTGGACACCAGTCAAAAGTGTGGTCCATTAAGATTCTTAGTGAAATCCGTTCCGACCATTTGTCTTGAATGGGATTTTCAAGCCATTCCACCAAAGATGAGGTGGATCCGACATTCAGGTGGACTATACTTCCAAAGTTTTAGCTCCAATTGTAGATTTCTACTAGTTTAATGGTCGAATCATTCCAAAATTGAACATCTACGGTAAAAATCCAAGGGACCACTTTAACTGGAAATCAATGGATGGATTTTGGATCAAATGGCCTAATATACATTTATGATATTAAATATCATTTTTACAATATTTATTATTATTATTATTATTATTATTATTATTATTATTATTATTATTATTATTATTATTTTCTCTAAGTTGTTTAGTGGGTTGCATCCCGATCCGCACCATTTATTCATTCACTCAGCCCCGTATATGGCTTGTATCAGAAAGATTAGATTATCTTAATTTGTAAGTGGGCCATGATACATGATTATCGATATATTTAAATTAACAGTTAGATATGAAATTTTGATATTCTAATTATTGATATTTAGTGGTGGTTTGTGACTTATCAAAGGATGGTGGATAATGTAGGTTATTTGTATCATCACACAAACACGCTAATCTAGATTATAATTGTAACACCCGAGTACTGGAAAGTACGGGGTATTACAATCTACCCCCCTTAAAGGGAATTTCGTCCCCGAAATTCAACGCTTCTACCATAAATGAGAAATGAGGAAATCCATTTTACAACATTTCTAATCATTCATTACTTTCCCTGTGAGGCATATTTGTGTGTACTAATTATCAAAATTTGGAGTTGTTATAGAAGAACATGCCCAAGAGGAATCTTCTGAAGAAAGAGAAGACGAAAAATTAATTGCGAGTAGCAACTCCTCGAAGGATGATAAAACAGAAGATGAGGGTGAGGTCAATATTGATGAAGATGTTAGAGTTGTCCAAGAAAACTCAAAAGATGTAGCAACTCCAATTGGTGCAGCTAGCAAACACTCCTGTGGAAGAAGAGCTACTGGATTATGGGGAATTCAACTACTCACCGGTGACCAACATTGCCATGATTTTCAGCATTAATTATTCCCCATTGCCAACATTATGGGGAATAATTACCATGATTTTGAGCTCCAATTATTCCTCATTGCCTCATGAAAAACCAACTATCTCGTTGATCAATATTCTTCTCATCGACCCCCAAATACTTCCAATGATTATGGAGGTTTCTTCGTCGTGGGAGGCAGAGCTTTCTGTACCGACACAGAATGTAGCAAAGGCATTGATATCTCCAAATAAGCCTTTTTCAACTCCATAAAGCGTGGAGGTCGATCAAAACATAACGACCACTTGAGCAATTACGGAAGTAGGTGGAACTGACAATGAACATGCCCTAACAAATGACAACATAATTGCATCTTCCAATATTGTGTCCGTGATTGTCCATCCTACTATCCTTATGTTAGAGCCCGTTGTCGCAACAACTCTAACAACTTTAGATTAAAGTATTGTGGCCAAGAAACCTACTTTCAACATTATTCTTGCAGTAGTCATTCCTGAATCATCAAATGCTCCTGTTGTTGTTAGACCTTTAACTTCATTTACTCATTCATTCACAATTCCACCAACAAGTATATTTTTTAATTGTAATATTCCTTCTTTTAGTAGAATTATTTTTCTCATTCTCATCGTATGTTATGTTTTTTGCTCATCTTATAGATGCACCAGTTCTGAGATTTTCTGCAAGCTCAAATTCAATGACCATCGCATCTGTACTTTCGTTAGATAAAGTTTTCCCTTACAAGATCATCCTTGTCAAAAATGCGCTTTTAGCAATCGCTTGCATATTTAAAGATATAGAGTAGTGGCCCCTCTTTGGTGATGCCTTTATGATTTTAGATAATACGACGAATCTTACCAAGATCATGGTTTTTAGCCTTAATAACTCCTTGTCTCAATTATGTGACTCTCTTAAGCAATTAGAATTTGCTTAGAGCATTAAAATTGCACTGGAGGCATTGCATCACTAAGAAGAATTGTCACTTCTTAATGATGACATCTAGACGATCTTTACTTATATCTAGATACTAAAGAGAAGGTGATTCCCATTAAGAGCAAGCAAAATCTTTTGAGCAAATACTGGCATCAATATCATCTTCTTCCCTTGAGATGTAAATTCCTCCCTTTTCCTTAGACTGAGTCGAGTTGGAATGGGTCAGCTTGGCTGAAGTATACTAGGATTGCACATTTTCAACTAACATATCAAAATAGTCTCATGTGTCATTGGGATCCTTATTCATGAACTCCCCATTGCACATCATCTCTACGAATTAGCGCATGGGTGAAGTCAATCCATCATAAAAAAAAAATTATGACTCGTCAAATTTCGTAGCCATGATGGGCAAGCACTTAGAAGATCTTTAAACATCTCCCAACAATAGAAGAAGGTTTCTACCTCTTTTGTGAAAAGTTCATGATGGCCCTTCTAATCGTGTTAGTCTAATGAAACGAGAAGAACTTTTTAATGAACTCCTATGTCATCTCAATGCATGTCCCAATCGATCTCAACCTTAAAGAG
The DNA here is from genome assembly GCA_021015155.1 of Magnolia officinalis. Taxonomy (NCBI): domain Eukaryota; kingdom Viridiplantae; phylum Streptophyta; class Magnoliopsida; order Magnoliales; family Magnoliaceae; genus Magnolia; species Magnolia officinalis. Next base: position 46,851,711 of record JAJHSJ010000016.1, read on the forward strand.
TAAAGCTATGAATTGGCATTCTCCTTCAATGAAAAAAGGGAACAATTTTAGTCTTAGGGTATCATTCGATAAATTGTTAAAGTGTAAGGTAGCTACAATCTCATCAAACTCAATATATAGATATGGACTTTCAAAATCAAGTCCATGGAATTTCAAAAGTAGTTAGATCACTCCCGGTTTAAAATCCATGTTTCTTACATTATGTAGAAAAATCATGCAGGAAGGGGTGCTTGTACTAGCTGGTTATAAATAATCATGTAAGGTTCGAGTTGGAGGACCATTGTGCACGTCATTCTCATTTTGTAGTTCTTCGACACGTTGATGAGGTTGATTCTCAGCCATGTTATCGGCCAATTCAGACGATCTCAGGTGTTTTCTAATATGGTGATGGATGAAAAGTCCTTCAACTAGTGCCCATTCACTTAAGAGACGAAAAGTATTGTCACGAAATCACTTGGGCATGAACCACTCAAAACCTAACTCTAAACATAAACCTACTTCTACAAAAATAAAAGATTTCTACAACAATAGAAAATTTTGAAATAAACTAAAGTAATAGGGATCGAAGGTTAGTACTCGTTTAATGATTCTAGGTTAGATTCTACGAAATAAACAAACAATGTTAGTATATGAAATTCTAAGAAAACCCTAATATAGAAACGTAGAGAAAATTAATCCTAATCCTAGATAAATTCTAACCCTATAGTATTTCAAAAAAGCATAGCCAAAGTCCTCGGCAATGACACCAAAAAGTTTATCCATCCAAAAGGATGACAACCCCAAGTGCGGGCTTGCAATGTAGTTTTAACTCTGTGTGACCAAGATTGAATCACCAAGGACTTATATTTGTGCATTTCTTAAAACACTTTAGACTAATTAGAACTAAAACTAACTATGAAATTGGATTATAAGAAGTAATGATTGAAAACTAAATAATATAATGAGAAAATAAATAAACACTAGATCACCAAGGTTCCACTTCTAGCTAATCTTAATGTTTAATTCACTTGATTCAATTATATAACTCAACTGGAATTGAAGTCATTTCCTATCCAGTTGGATAATGGATCAATTAACTCATCATTCACAAATGAAAATAAATTATGAACTTCAATTGATTTGGTTCTCATATAAAACACCAAAGTATTGATCGCATGGAATTCAAAGCATCTTTCATGCCCTTAGTCTACGATAGATCAATGGATTTTATAAATCAATCCCTTGCAAACTAGATAAGCCATCAATCTTGGCCTTCCTAAGCATACAAAGTGTTCAAAGTGGACAATATATTAAACTAAACTAAAACTAAAACTTTATTCAAACCAAACTAAAACAATTGTTCAATATTCAAACCAAATAACTTGAATAAAAGTAAACTAGAATGTTAAAAACCACTATAAACTTCACCTCTTAGCCCTAGCTAAGAGATTTAGCCAACCATCATCATGATTGAATTAACCTCTAAGAAAAACATAATTTTTTTTAATTTTTTTTTTTAAAACAACTTAGAATTGAAAGATTAGAGAGAAAGAACAACTTCGTAGATACTCCACAAGTCCTTACTCTCTCCAAAACCTTAAATTGATACCTAGACATGTTTTAGGAACTCTTACTTATAAGATTTACAAGCCATCTTATGCCCCGCCTCAAGAAAATCGTAAACTAACATTAAATTTACGTAGTCGCTTACATTGTTGATGAGTCTTCGATGGCATCGAACTCCCATCAAACACTAGTCGATGGCATCGAAGATCTCCTCAAGAGATCGAGTAGGAATACAAAAAATGTCCGGCAATGGTTTTTCAAAATTCAAAATCTATCGATGGCATCGAATCTCCTTTGATGGCATCAAGTAGAAACATAGTTTTTTTTTTTTTTGTCTTGGAAGCTTCTAGAATTCCTCAATTTATGCTCGATAGCATCGACTTCCCATTGAAGTCCACTCAGTGGCATTGAACTCTCATCGATGGGATCATGTGTCTTTGAACATCTTCAACTTGCAACTTCGATCACTTTAAATCTTCAATTTTCATCCTTCCTCACTTGGTTTCATTGGATCTTTGGTGCTTGAATTCTTCAATATTGATCTCTATAGATTCAACCCTTCATTTGATTATTCTTCGAACATTAAATCATCGCTTTAATCATGCTTTTCATCTTAGCTCTCCAAATCACTTTGCATAGTAAAACACATATAATTAGATCAATTAAGCACACTTATGTTTAAAAAACCAATGCACAATAAGGAAGAAATATGCAATATTTCACACTTAATAACGGGGTCATAGATCTTTTAACATTTTCCTGCTTCCTAGTCCCATAGTTGCGTAATCCCTTTTCTTGTCTTCCTAATTCAGTTGTGCAATCGCGCAACGCGAGTGTGCAACTGGTTTTGTATCTCAATATGATTCAAATATTAAGTGAGATGCACCATATAAAACAATGAGCATAATAGTACCCCACGGTTGGAACCTTTCTAGGGCCTACCATTATGTTTAGTTGCCCTTTAATTGTTTTGGAACCACCAAATAGTGGGACCCATTGTGATGTTCTTATGTAATTAAACTCAACCATCAACCCCATTTAGGCACGTATGGGATCCACCTTAACGTATGTATTGTATCCACGTTGTGGAGCCTTACCTTGATTTATGTGTTGCATCCAGCCACCCTATCATGAGGCCTTCTTTGATGTATATGTTGTATCCATGCCACCCTACCATGGGGGCCTATATTTGATGAATGTATTTTATTCCCTCCAATCCATTCCTTGGACTACAAGTGGGGCTTGCTATTCGAGTCCCACACCACACATGTTTGAGCCCATGTCCTTGATTGTGGGCGGCCCTGTTAGGCCTTGCTTGGGGACGTTTGTAGGACTCACTTGATGCCCTTTTAAGGCCTATCATGATCACTTGTAGACCCTACTTATAATACCTCGTATATTTCACCATACTTGATCCCAACAAATACGTAGGTGTTATCATTAAAGAACAGTACAAAGTAGATTAGATACTCCTAAGAATCTAATGAATACGTCCGATCACCTTAATCTTGGGCCTAATCATGTGATCTATTAATTGAGGGCAAAGATCTAGGTTGCCCACTGTTAATTAATCAAAATAATCATAGTTTAATAAAGATCAACCTAAAACCAAGATAACTAATGGATCAGATCTTGATTATCCTATACACCTGAACTAAATTGATCTCATTACTCTTATGGTCTCCATATCAAAGGTACAAATTAATCATTGTCAAATCACCATTCTCACTAATCTTATAAAGGCCAAACAATAAACTTAAATCATCCAAATACATCATACATAAAAAACCCTACATCTCAATTCACCATATAAACGGTCAGATTAACCAAACAAGCATTAGATAGTCCGGTAGGAGGCCATTGACCTCGAAGATATAGGAAAACATTCGTCTTAGCAGTATTGACAGCCCATATGGATTGGATTATTAAGACCATGTGTTGAATCGTTCAACTTGAAGCTACAAATGAGTACTTAAAATACGTGAAGAACCTCTGGTAGAAAAAGAAAGTTATCTGGATATTTTCTAAAATGGCGTATATATAACATCATGGTGGGCCCTCAGCCGGCCCCACGGTGACCCTTAGACTGATTCAATTACAAATAAACATTCTAGTGGGGTCCAAAGGGGTCCCACACGCTGATCAAAGGTGGGCCCACATGCTGGATAGAGTTCAGAAAGGTGCTGGCCACCTAGATTTGATCTGCTGCGCTTAGGACCATCTAAAATGAGCTGTCCTAGATGGACGGACGATGGATATAGAATGCATCGAACAAGGTGGGTACATATTGGGCCCCACATGCTGGAGGATTGAGCAGCCCATACCACAGGACCTTAACAAGTTTTAACAGTGGACGTTCATTCCCCACTGATTCATATGACGTGGTCCACCTAAGATTAGGATCTGTTTCATTTAGGGCCCCATGCCCCAGTGGGTGGGTCTCACTGATGCGGTGGGGCCATCCCCAAATGAGCTAAAAGAACAGATGGACGGTGTGGAATTAAAGCATATATATCATGCTGGGCCTCACACCAGGGACAAGTTGTCGTCCCTGGGCAGATATATATATATATATATATATATATATATATATATATATATATATATATATATATATATATATATATATATATTATTACTATTTATTTTTTTCAAATCAACATGGTGGGTCCCACTCCCAGGTGGTAGAACCCACCGCTTAAGGATTTAGCAAAATGGGTGGACGGCGTTTATCTAACACATACATCAAGGTGGGTTCCAGAGTGGGCCCCACAATCTGGACGATTTAGATGAAAAATAAATAATACAGTAGGACATAGGAAGCTTTTTAACGGGAGGCGTTCAATCACTATTGTTTCATGTGGTGGGTTCCACGAAAGACTTATAGATCTACTTCAAATTTGGGCTCGTACCCTAAAATGATAAGGCAGGGTGAAAGAACGGTATGTGTAAACAACATATGCATCCTGGGGGGACAATGTTACCAATTACACCCTCGTCTACATATGAGGGCCTACTATGATACTGATTGGATAGAATTTTTAAGTGATCATCACTCAACTTTCATCAGTCGACTTTAGAAATTTTATCCTTCATTGGTACAAGAGCTTTTCAAATAAGAGCTATTATAATAAGCCCTTTTTTTAAAATAATCTCGTTTGGTAAAGTCAGGTTTTAAAAATTAAAAAAAATATATAAAAAAAAATATAAGAAATAAGTATTTTTAGTAAAACATTCAAATAAGAACTTTTTCTAAAGATTGTTGATGTCATTTTTAAAGATCATAATAATTATATTATAAGAGCAATCCAGATAGTTGTTTTGGTGGATCTCATCATAGATTAATCATGTCCTAAAAGGAAAAAGAATGGATGGCTACAACCTTTATTTTTTAAGACATTTGGGCTGTCCATTATGTCAAACGTTGGATGTGGATCCTCCATCATATGGAGCCCAAGTTTAATGTGGATCGTCCATCGTCTGAGCCAAACCTTCAAAATAGGTCGTCCATCATGGAGGCTTGTCTTGGATGTGGACGATTCATCATTAGGGGTTAACCTTTGACTTGGACCATCCATTATGTGGGGACCACCTTGATATAGGTCATCCGTCATGTGGGGCCCACCACTAATGCCAATTGTCCTTTATGTGTGGGGCCCTTCAATGTCCACTACTCACCATGTGGAATCCACATTTGATGTATCCATCGTGTGGGCCCCACCTTTGAAGAGGGTTGTCCATCATGTGGGGCCCACTTTTGATGTCCACCATCCATCGTGTGGGGAGCACCTTCTATGTGGATCATCCATCATGTAGGGCCACTTTGGATATGGGTCATCCATCATGCGAGGCATTGGATGTGAATCTCTCTTGAAGTGGGGTGCATTTAATGTTGACTATCCATCACGAGCGGCCATACTTTGATGTGGGCCATCCATCATCAGTGGCCCACTCCGTCCATTATGTCGGCCACCTTGATGTGGACCATTCATTATGTGGGCCCCCTTCAATATAGATCATTCATCACATGGGCCCACCTTTAATGTCAACTATCCATCACGTGGGTCCACACCTTTGATGTCCACCATCCATTATGTGGGTCCCACCTTTGTCGTTCATCAAGTGGGGCCCACTTAATGTGGATGGACCATCATTTTGGGCCACACTTTTATGTGCGTCATCCATCATGTGGGGCCCATCTTTGATGTGAACCATGCATTATGTGGGCCCGCTTTGATGTGGACCATTCATCATATGGGGGACACCTTCAATATGGATCATTCATCATGCGGGCCCACCCTTAATATCCACCATCCATCATGTGGGTCCCGCCTTTGTTATATACCATCCATCATGTGGGGCCCACTTGATGTTGACAGTCCATCATGCAGAGCCACATTTTGATGTGGGTCATTCATCATGTGGGACCCACCTTTGATGTTCACCATCCATCATGTATAGAGTAGAGCATCGAGTCAAGTCGGACTGAGTTAGGGCTAACCCAACTTGACCCGATTTTGAAATAGACCTGACCCAAACTCGACCCGACTCAGTACCGAGTCTAGATTGCCTAACCCGATCCAAGTCCGGGTTTGCCCCGGACTAATCCGGACCGAGTCGAGTCGAGTCGAGTCAGCAGCGAGTCAGGTCGGGTGTAGCAGGTATCTGTAAGCTGAAATCATAACTTAAAACGTAAGTGCACCTATCAGAATTGCAACATTTTCATTAGCTACACATTATCTTAGATCTGAAACGTCAAATCTGGGTTTTTTAAAATATATTTACAAGTCAGATTTCGGATTAAGTCGAGTCAGTACCGAGTTGGATTTCAGGTCGAGTCGAGTCGAGTTACTGGGTGACCCGAACTTGACTCGATTTGAGTTCGGATTGGACGAAGTCTACTCGGTTTAGATCGACTCACCCACTCAGTTCAGGTCGAGTCAGATCTTAATGAGTCGGATGAGTCGAGTCTGCCAAGTCGAGTTGTCCCATCCCTAGCTCTAATCATGTGGTCCCACCTTTGTGTTAGTGCACTGATTTATGCACCTTGTTTATCAATCACATGTCTAGGTGTCAAGTAATTGGTTGAGCCCTTGAAAGATGAAGACCGAAGACACAAGAGGATATAGAGCATCAAGGAGCAAAGAACAGGTAAATGAGATACCTTTGTGACCCTAACTTTAGACCCAAAATAACCATATCCTCTAGATGATCCTAACTTTTATTGGTAAACCTTGTTTGATCATGTAACGGCCTGAATTTCGAGGGTCGTGTAAATGCTTGACTCCCGAGATTTTGAGCATCACTTGTACTTTGCGAAAGCTGGTTTCTCGGTTATTTCTACATTATACAATTATACTAAACAGTGTATCATACTCTGGAATAAACACGATTAAAGCAGAAAATTAAATTGAAACGCATGTAGTATGATTATCAAGATTATAAGTCCAGCTGGGTCTAATATACAATTCTAACATCAACAAAAATGTGGAAATGTGGCGTCTAGCTAAGCTCGATGGCTCGACTCTCCCTGTCGAGAAGTGCGCAGCCTACATCGGCCCATCAAAAAGCCGAAAATAAGAGAACTCCTCATCCATGCCCGCCTGGTCTAATGCATCGGCCTCAGCGGTCCCTACATCTATATCAGCGTCTGGTTGGTGTTTTAAAATATCATCCTAGAGTAGGAGTGAGTGATCAACTCAGTGGTTCCATAAAGCATGGGTTACACATGTTATCAAGTCTATTAGTACAGGAATGGTAAAGCAACGTAAAACAAGCATTTCTTAATTACTCTTCTTAATGAGAATAATGGAGTTTATAAAATGATGCATGCCCTCACCATACAACACTCCCTCAACACGCGGCTCCGACCACCTATTTCGCAAATGACAACACTTCCTCATCACGCAACAACAGTCAATAATGCCTGTTTCGTCAGATTCTAAGCTAATGCAATGCGGTAAATGATTACGTTAGCCCAATGATTAATTCTACATATTCATTCAGCAGTTTGGGGAAGCTAGGATACCTCCCTTTTAGTCATTGCTCTTAACTGAATTACCAGATGCGAGACAACCACAACGGTCCTACGCCTGTAATCCCTGATCCGTTTGGGTTCGTCACTCCTAGCTGAATATATACGAAAGGCAAGTTGTAAAAGTAATATATGTGGTCACTATGGGGAGGCTCGTCACCCCAATGTAGGCCGACAGCACGGACACGGTATCCCATACCACCATGCCCGACTCACGAGTATTGAGGATCGCAATGGTAATGGTTAATAGTAGACCTTTGCAATTGGTAAAGGGGGTGTCTTAGATTCAAACAGTTGTGATCATACATGGTGAACATATATAGGGTTAACCGGTTTTTTGGACAATTTCGGTTGATACGGGTGAACACTGGTGTAACCGGCATGGAGTGTGTAAGCACTCCGAGTGGCCCAGCTACTATCGGTCGTCCGTCTTCGACCCGAATCGATCAGACTTGCCTAGGGTGGCCAAACTAATTTGGTTAACTCATATCCGAGAATTTGCCGACTAACTAGACTACTCTTGTAGTCCTACTTCTTACTCTAATCAAGTCAACGAACATTAAAGATGATTGGATTCACATTTAATCATCAAAATCAATAATCTACTCATTCAGGCATTTCATCGAACACGTAGGTGTCACTATCTTAAGATTTGTAAATCATGCACTGAAATCGAAATACACAGAGGTTATCATGCAAATTCCAAGTTGGTAACCATAAATCATTCACTGAATAGTAGAATTAATAAACGACAACCTAAACATTTATGGTCCGTACCTTTGCAATGATTCGTCCAATTTAGAGCATCCAAGGTTGGAGTTTTAAGGAAAAACACAAACTCCTAATCAAATCAAAGAAATCTTAAGTAAGATTCATAGTGTAAGGCCCGTATCCTAGCCCATACCATTCCGTAGGCTTCCGTGGTCCTCCCGTTCGAATTTCAGTAACCCGTGACCTATAACCGGCATTTGCACGAGACCCTGAGTCACACGTTGTCGACCCGAGACTTGTACCCAACCGACCGCGCCATCGCCGCGGTTTCGATGGCGCGTCTCGCGCGCCAAGACGATACCCATGCCAGGAGATTTGGGCCCATATTAAGTTCGAGGAAAACGTCGTGCATTGCAAAACCCAAGAGAATCTCTACCCTAATGTCACCTCAATCAATCAATCAATCCCGTCAAGGGTCAAGTACAAGTCAAGTACACTCATCACTCAATACATCACTCAACCCATCATAACCCATACTCCTCTTACACAACAACCCCAAAAGTCAACAAAACTCTTACACAACCCATCCTCTCTCATCCATCACTCCATCCCATCCCTCTCTCTCCTTACAAACCACTCTCTCTCATTTCTCAAACTCATCTCCCAAGTAACCCCATGCTCCTACGTATGAACCTCTCAGGCTCTCATGGAGAAGCTCTAGTGTGGCCCATTTCCTACCCTCTCGTCTCCCATCTCAACCATCAAAATTTCATCATCATCCATTAAAGAAGAAGACGAGAAGCTAAGGAAGCCAAGGGAGCAAGAAGAAGACGGTGGGTGATCTTTATTTTATTTTTTTGTGATTTAAGGACCAACATTTGGTGAGACCCATCTTGATGTATGCAATGTATAGGGAGGGTCCATAGTGGCGGGGTCCCTCCCCTCCTCACGTTCTCTCTCTCTCTCTCTCTCTCTCTCTCTCTCTCTCTCTCTCTCTCTCTCTCTCTCTCCTCTCTCTCTCTCTCTCTCTCTCTCTCTCTCTCTCTCTCTCTCCTCTCTCTCTCTCTCTCTCTCTCTCTCTCTTCTTTTGTGTATGATGGCCCACCATGATGTATGCCTTGATCCAGACCGTCTGCACCGTCCAAATGGTTGGATGGTGGGACTTCACTGTGATGTATGTGTTGAGCATCCACACCGTCCAAGGTCTGGACATGGGACCACATGACGCATGTGTTGTATACACACTGACCATACCATATGTGGGGCCCACCCTGCACATGTTACACGTGCAGGTGGTGGGATCCACCGATGTATGGATTTAAATCCATGTCGTTCTTCCAGACGCTGGACTGTTTTAAATATTGTATATAATAATATATATTGTATATCATATGATGATGGCCCATCTGTGTGGGACCCACTGTTGAGGTATGTGCTATATCCAACCCATCCACACGTGGGACATGTGGACCTAACCATGGCGTACGGGTTTTATCCCACCGTCCAGATCAGTGGGACCCACATGGAGTATGTGTATTATACACACCGTCCAGCGTCCATGGTCTAGACGCTGGACCTCCTTCAAAATAATAAAAATATAATTTTATATTACATAACATTATATATATATACAAGTGGTGGGCCCCACGTGGGACCCACCTATCTGGAAAGTGGAATGGCTGGTCTACCACCTCACTAGCTATACGGCTGATATCCAGACCGTCCGTCCATTTAATTGGTGGGCCACGCGTGTGGACCCCACCATGACGTATGGGTTGTATTTAGGCCGACCCACCTTGATGTGATATTGTGAAGCCCCGGTCACTGCTTCACGTGGGCGGGCACACATGTGGGCGGGCCCCAAGTGTGGCTGACAGGCTACTGTGTGGCTGGCAGACTACTGTGCTGGGCGAGCTACTGTTGCAGTTGACTGTAGCGTAACTTGTCCCACATCGGAAGAGTTGTCTGGAGTTGTGGTGGTTATATGTTGAGTTTCTCCCTTAACAGACATGACGCGTTTTAAAGCCGTGAGCTTCGGCAAAGCGGACAATATCATGTGCTGTGGGGGTGGGCCTTACAAATGGTATCAGAGCCGAGGACGGCTCTGCCCTCGGTGGGGGATAATGTGACGCCCCGGTCACTGCTTCATCTGGGCGGGCACACATGTGGGCGGGCCTCCAGGTGTGGCTGGCAGGCTACTGTGTGGTTGGCAGACTACTATACTGGGCGAGTTACTGTTACAGTTGACTGTAGCGTAACTTGTCCCACATCGGAAGAGTTATCTGGAGTTGTGGTGGTTATATGTTGGGCTTCTCCCTTAACAGACATGACGCGTTTTAAAGCCGTGAGCTTCGGCAAAGCGGACAATATCATGTGCTATGGGGGTGGGCCTTACAGATATGTTCAACCGTCCACCTGTTTTGCATCCAACCGACCATCTGGACAGCGGGTCCCATGCAGCAGGCAGCTACTACTGCCCCGGACGCCAGCAAGTTCTGTGGGGCCCCTGATGTATTTATTGTATCCACATCGTCCATCCCTGGACGTGGTCGTGGACCCCACCTTTGATGTGATTGTTTCATCCGTCCATCCATCTAACGATGGGACACCACCTTAATGTATGTGTTACAGCCACACCGTCCATCTGTTTCTGTACGGGTGGGGCCTATCTTGATGATGAGTAGTATTCGTACCATCCACATGGGACGTGGGCCCCATGTAATGTACGTGTTGTATTTACTCCGTCCATCTGTGCTAAGCAATTTGGACGGTACTATGCTGCCCCACAGCGATGTATTTGTTCATCCACACCGTCCAAATGATCTGGACGGTGCTGGACATGTTTGGACGGTGATGAGGACTCCACCATGATGTATATATTTTATGTCCACGTCGTCCTTCTGCTAGTCTCACCTTGATAGATGTGATTCATCCACACCGCCCAGCCATGTGATAGGGTCCACCTGTAATGTATATTTGAGGCCCACCTGTAATGTATATTTGAGACCCACTCGTTGTATATGAGGCTCATTGGTGCGACCCATTGATGCGGCCCACTTGATGTTATGAGACCCATTGGTGCGGCCCATTGATGCGGCCCACTTAATGTTATGAGACCCATTGGTGTGGCCCATTGATACGGCCCAACTTGATGTGATGAGACCCATGTACAGGGCCCACCTATTATGTATGTTAGGCCCATGTGCAGGGCCCACCTGTTGTGTATTTATGGTCCTTTTTGGCGTGGCCTATTGAGTTGTATTCAAGGCTGATTCCAATTGTCGATTCCGATTGACGAGGCCGATTCCAATTCCGATTGTCAAGGCCAATTGTTGAGACCGATTCCGATTCCGATTGTCGAGATCGATTATCAAGGCCGATTCTGATTGTCGATTCTGACTCCAATTGTGGAGGCTGATTCCAATTGTCAAGGCCAATTGTTGAGGCCGATTCTGATTCCGATTGTCGATTACAATTTCGATTGGCAATGCCAATTGTTGAGGACGATTTTGATTCTGATTCTCGAGGCCGATTCCAATTATCGATACCGATTTCGATTGTCGAGGCCGATTATTGAGGTCAATTCCGATTCTGATTGTCGAGGCCGATTATCGAGGCTGAATCCGATTGTCGAGGCCGATTGTTGAGGACGATTCCGATTCCAATTGTTGAGGACGATTCTGATTATGAATTTCGAGGCCAATTTCGATTGTCAATATCGATTCGGATAGTAGAGGCCGATTCCGATTGTCGATTTTCGATTCCGATTGTCCAGGCCGATTGTTGAGACCAATTTCGATTTTGATTGTCAAGACCAATTGTTGAGGCCGATTCCGATTCCGATTCCGATTGTCGAGGCCGATTTCGATTGTTGATACCGATTCTGATTGTCGAAGCCGATTCCGATTGTCGAGGCCCAATGAGATGCATATGTGGCCCGTATTTAAGGCCCATTGTGATGTGCATTCAGCCCATGTTTGAGGCCCAATGTAATGTATATGCGGCCCGTATTTGAGGCCCATTGTGATGTGCATTCAGCCCGTATTTGAGGCCCAATGTGATGTATATGCAGCCTGTATTTGAGGCCCGTTGTGATTCGACTCGTGTTTGAGGCCCAATGTGATGTATATGTGGCCCGTATTTGAGGCCCGTTGTGATGTGTATTTAGCCCATTTTTAAGGCCAATATGATGTATATGAGGCTTATGTGATGAGGCCCATTGTGATGCATTTGAGGGCTAGGCAATGGAGCCCATTGTGATGTATGTTAGGCCCATGTGAAAGGTCAATCAAGATGTGTATTAAGCTCTTGAGTGAGGCCCATGGTGTTGTATATTTGGCCCTTATGTGAGGCCATGGGTCCATTATATGTTAGGCTCTATGTGGGTCATTCCTTGGGGGCAATGTTGGTTAAATGTCCACATGTCGAGGTAGATTGTCGATGCCGGTTATTGATACCGATTATGAGTATGTGACAGCTTAACATCATGATGCATGCCCATACGCATCATCTACATGTTTGTTATGAGATATGATTAACCATTGCATATGCCATAGTGCCGGTTGTTTATAGGACTCCCTGATAGGTGAAGTTGCCCCACATGAGCGCGTGATACGCGCAGGTTTAATGCATGACTGGATGGTGTGACTCATGCATCTCGCATTTTGTGATATGACCACCGTACGCCCTAGCGACATCAGGGTCGTAGTCTCCATAGGCATATCGTGGATGGCCAAATGGGACACTGGAAATCTGTTCTACATGGGGTGTTATAGATATCCCTAAGTGAAAGTCTCAGAACCCTGTTTGTTCTAGAGGTTGCTCCAACGTCTAGACCGAGTGGATGCATGAGCACATGAAGGCCGTATACCGTTAGGCCCCGTCTCTCACTGTGTCGTGGTTGGTTGGAAGGGGATACGACCTTACCTGCCCGAGAGGAGGGGGCAATGCTAGGCTGATCTGACCAACTAGAGGAATGGGTCCGCTATCGACGAGTCGGGCCCGATATTGACGGGCAGATAGTGATGTCTCTTCCACCCACCTTGTTGCGCGCGATGGGGCGTCAATATGGTTTGGAGTGTAATAGACCCCGGTGATTCCCCAGAGAGGAACCGTACTAATATGTGGACTTATTGAGCAGGAATTGCATACTTATTCATTCATTCACTCACTATCCACTTGGGCTGGTGGTGCGCAACTATTTGTTTCGTGTACCTTTGCATGGCCAAGATTTCGATTGAGCGCGCGACTAACCTGAGATCAGGAGTTTATCACATTGAATCTGACTATCCAAATTTAGGTATGAGACTGGTTTGGATAGAAGTCCCTTGTGATGGAGCCCGTAGCCTGCGATACTACATACTATCATCCCGACCTCACACTCCAGCTTGGTCATTTCATTCACATCGCATATTGCATCCGTAGGCATATGGCATTTTGGGTTGTTATGTTTTTTGTACTTATATGGCTTAGACGGACTTAGTAGGATTGACATATTGCATTGTACCCTCGGCATCTGATATTTGGCTCTCTATGACTCCTCATTTACATAGTTGATCTGTATTGCGTACTCTGATATTGTATAACTCATGGACTTGTCAGTATTTTCACTTACTCTATTATCGTATGATTCATGATCTTGCCAATATTTTCGACATTGTATGATTATGGCATTGCATTGAATACTCGACACTTTTCTTGTGCACACACTTACACCACCCTCTAAGATTTCTATAAGCTTATGCACGATAGATGAGTGCAAGTGATGTTAGGTTGCAGCAGCATTGAGCTTGGAGCGTGTAGCGGTCTTATAGGGCTTTGATTTTCGACATATATATTTCTCTTTCAGCATTATATTCAAATGTTTATATTAGTGGATATGTGATGATGATGTTGCCTTTGTAATTTGGGTAAACTTGTGGTTATGCTTATTACGAGTTAAATGTACATTGGAAAATCCTCCTTATAGGATCACAGGATCAGAATCTAGCATATGGAGCTGGGAGCCGAGAATGGGGTACTACAGAGGCTGTCGGCACCGGATTCGGCGATCGAGAATTTCGTGAGCCCAGTTTCTGAGTTTGGGGCGTGACACATAGAATTTAACATGAGATGGTTTAAACGTGAGGTAGGAATCATTTTTTACCTCCGATCGTGCGTAGGGGTGGATTCAACAAAGGAAAATGGTAATAGCTTGGGTTGTGTCAAATGGATTCCGATGCAAGCAAACACCAAGGACCTCACTCTCTTTCTCTCTCCCTTTCTTCCTCCTTTTCTCTCTTTCTCCCCAATTTCTATGATAAATTCGTATGGGGAGAGGGGGTGTGGAATGAATGGGTATTTATAGTGCCAGATGTGGTGTAAGTGGCCCTAAGACCTAAGTTTTCATTATACTAGCCCTATGAGGATTTGTTTCTAACCTTTGGAGTCCATTATGGGGTGTAATGGTCGATATACACCATAGCATAGTTGACCCTAATGATGATCTATGTATGGATATGATCGTCCCACCATTTGAATGCACCAATTAATGGATATGATTAGAAGTCTGTTTAATGGTCACCGATGGTCGATCGGGGCCGCGGCCATATAGATATGAGCAGGAAAATATCATTAATTCATGCCTCGAGTTTGATTGTGATCTAACGGTCGGAAAGCCACAACTTCAAGAAAGAGCGGAAGGTCTGTTTCACTTAAGTTTCAGATTTCAACCTAGGGGATTCGAGCGCGCGTTGCAAACACTTAGCTTCTAACCCAAGTCGAGCCGTTCTAAGCACTTTCTTGGTTCATCACCCGCGATGGACGTAAAGCCCAGTGAGACGGACATTATTCTATAGTTTCGGAAATAGTGGCCCACTAACGAGCGGTCTAGAGCTCGTTTGGATAATCAAGGCATTTCCAAAATGAATTAAGAAGCAAGATTTCTCGTGGGCAATAATTAGGGTTTGGATTAACTATGTTCATAGTGTGGCCTATTCGCAATTAGTGAAAATGGCGATTCAGTCATAATCATTTTGAACCGTTGGTTTGTAGGCTAAATGGATAATTGGGTCACTTTGGTTTGTTAATTACGATCTAACCCCTAATTGTCTCGTCTTTAGGTAGATCTTTAATATAGTTGTGGTCGTCTTGATTAGTCAGTGATAGGTCGGCTAGATTTGGGCCCTATGTGAACAAATCACGAGGCTAAACTTGATACTTAAGTGATCGGGCAGGTCCATTGGCTTTCTACGGTTGATTTATTGAATTTGTGCAATTCTTTACCAGTGCCACTCATGTTTAGGCTCGCTTCGAGCGTCAAGGGCCAATAAGTGACAATGTGGGATAATTATATTGAAGATTTTCAAGGATTTTTGTAAATTCAAAATATCAAAAATCCAAGACGTTACAGATCATCCCTTAGCCTTAGGAGTCCAATTGGAACATGATAAATAATGTTATATGAGGTGTTAAGCTGCTATGAAATCATATTGCCAAAAATAACAGTTTTCGAGTAGATCTTGTTCACACCCCAAGTATAGGGTTGTGATGTAGTAATAATCTCGATAAGACCGAGGTCGAATCCACAGGGACTGAACCTTGTACGTAATCTGAAAGTAACCAGAACTAGAACTAGACGAAGATGTAATCTAAACCAGAAAAAATTTAGGGGAATAATTGTGAATTTAATTAACTAAAACTTGTGAAATTCAAAGGTGGGAAACTAGGGTGCCAAGGATCCACTAGTAGCAATCAGGGAGATTTATGCTTGATTCACAAACACAACTGGATTCAGAGTCCCATCGTCATCCAGTTGGAGGATATAACCATAAAAATCAACTATGAACTTCCTTTGATCTAGTTATCAATGGATAGGAGGTATGAGAATTAGAATTGATTCCATCACAAGGTCATGCCCATGAGATAAAGCAAACAACAGAATTTAACCAATCAACAACCAATCTGAAGAGTTATGAACTGTAGGAAGGAGTCCATCATCCAGCCATGTCCATGAGACGATGGTGAACAACAGGGGTTCCTAAGTTCATAATCTCAATAAGGTAAAGAACATGCTCAGAGCTATCGCTGATCCATTGAAATTTAAGTCACAATAAACCATTAAAAATTAAAAGCATTCCTTATAATCAAACTAAAATCAAAGTAATTCAACTTAAACATGAATCCAAATCATAGAAACTACCCCATCACACTACAAGCTTCACCTCTTAGCCCTAGCTAAGAGGTTTAGCCCATCAAAGACATGGTGAGCCTAAAAATCTTAAAAAGCATCAGAACAGAAATAATCTAAAAGGGAAGAAAAAAAAAATCTTGAGATGGCCGGCTCACGCTCCACGATCTCTCTCCTTTGCTCCCACGTCCCAAAGATACCTTCCTAAGTTCTTCTCCCTCTCTTTTATAGGCCCTAGGGGCAGTTTAGAGGGCTAGAAGTCGGTGGAATCTATTTTCGCAGCTGGTAGTCGCAAAAACGAGATAGACCTGCATTTGGATTGAGTTCTCCGCCAATAGACATCCAAGAAATCAATTTGGACTCCATGGTTGGGGTAAAGACTCCCCTCTGAAGGTTATGAACAGTTTGGATCACCTATTCGACCACAAATAGTGCCCACAACTCCCCGCAACGTCCGAAAAAATCGGACATGTGTATGGTGCAAACGGACCTGCGCCGACATGTTCGGTGGGCCCCACAATGATGTTTTCGATGAAATCCACCCTATTTATTGGATTCCTAGCGAAATTTCAGTCGGAAAGGAGTGGTTTTTGTCGAGTTTTGGTGCGGTCCATTGTATCAAATTAACTCGTCGTCCATCCTGCATTTTCTGGCGATCTACGTGTGTACGTGTGCAAGGGACCAAAAGGCCACATGGCTAGGGTCGTCCTTACCCCAAGGACGCAATGGACGGCTCGGATCATGCGTGGGTGGGGCCCACTATAAAAACCCAATCAGCTCAGGTGCGTCCGCGGGCTGTTTTGAGATTTTTTTTAAAAACTATCGGTCAACGCACGCTGAACGATTTTGGTGGTCGCGGTGCTCGGCGGGAGTGTGCACACTGTGCACATGCGCGCTCTCAAGTGGGGTCCAACGTGATGTTTATGAGAGATCCTCTCCGTACATCCATTTTAGCACCTCATTTAAGGGGTTGAGACTAAAATTGAAGCATATCCGAATATCAGGTGGGCCCCAGATCAGTATTTTAGGGGATGATCTGTCCGTTGGGCCACTTTCACAAGGATCCAATGGCTGAAATTCAACGTGTACGATTAATTTAGGGTCCTCAGGTCAGATATAAAGTTTCGAGCCGAACGGATGATAGGAACCCTGTGATCTTGCATTTTGGACGACTTTCAAGCCTGTTTAAACCCAACACTTGATTTTCTCGGATCTTTGAGGTGTAAATTATTCGATCTCAGTCCCCTAGGATCCGTCTTCTGCCTTGGTGATTTCTGAGCGTTAAATCCATGATTTTAATACCCTTTTCAGTCTAAGCTCTTTAAATTCACCTTACAACAAAAACACGATTAAAATAGGACTTTAAGCATTATCATGTACATAAAATCAGGTAATAATTGGGGTCTAATATGCAATATTGGTCCCTCAAAAGATCTCGATCTTATCAACAAGCTATCGATAAGACTTGACGGGATCGAAGTCTCACTCGATGGCATTAAGTGGGAAGTCCAAAATTGTCTAATAACATTTCAGTTTGAAATTCGTATTGCTCAATCTCATCGAAGACCATCTCGATCCTATCAAAGGACCTTCGCATCGAAGGGCCCTTCAATCCAATAGAAATAACCATTAACTAGTCATTTTATATTTGTTGGAATACAGTTTCTTATAAAATGGCATTCAGTTCTTGAGCATTTAGATGGATTTTTTGTGCAATTAGAGTTAAAGTGATTTTTCGCTCATGTCCCTCATCATATGACTCTAAACCTATGAGATTTGATTTATCTTCTTGAGCTTTGCCACTCTAATGAGGATTCCAACCTCCATGTCGAAGATGAACTCAATCTCCACCTTCTCTAGAGATTAAACACTGAGCCTCTTGGTATATCTTTGTATAAATACTCTAAAAGACTCATCTAGGTAAATCCCTTAGGAAATCAACTATCCATTAGTTGTAGGAGATTCCACCACCTCTCTTACCTTGGTCACCTCATTAGTACATCACATGTAAGGTGAACAATCGTAGGAGCTAAAGCATCGGTATCATCAATTGGGGGAGCATAATGAGAGCTAATTGAAGCACGGGAGAGCATTGATCAAGCAATTCAAGTAAGACACATCAACATGGCTCAATCTGACAAGTGAGTTTTTAAGTGTGAGTCCATATACTCCTTGTGTAGGATTGAGTGTAAGAGTTTGAGGCTCAAACTCAATAGGTTCTTGTGTAGGACCTAGGATTTTTTGTAGGACCAAATTCATCGACACAGGTGTGTACGTGGTCCAGTGGCACAGATGCATACGTGTTACTCTCCATGGGAGCATCCGGCGAGATTGAACATAGGTCCTTGGATTAGAACCGCTAGTGGTTGTTAGTTAACTGATAGAAAACCAACTAGAGTCTCCTACAGGAGCCACCAACATGAGTGAAAACGTGTGCTGCTGATACAACAGTGTATGTGTAAGTTAGTTGTTAGCCTAGGAGAAACCATGTAAAGGTTGTATTAGGTGAACATGATTTAAAACCTCCGATAGTGAATACCGATACACTCAAGGAGAGTGCATTCATCAGGAGTGGAGTAGGAAAATCGTACCAGTATATATACATGCTTGTGTTTGCGATTGTGAATGTTTGAAATTCCAATTCATGCTTATGTATTCGATTGGTTAAATTATATGAATGCTTGAATTTAGTTGTATGATAAACACTTAACTTGTAAGCACACGCAAGCTCACTATCCTTTATAGACTAGTTGCTTAATTGGTATATCTTTATATTTTATATGACTGGACCCACTTTAGATTGGAAGCCTTAATGTTAATTTGTCTTGAATATCCTAATTGATAAATTAGTTTATATTAGGCAAATAATTTTAATTTGGTCCTAGTCACTGCCCTTTGGGACTAGCTATAATTCTATAGCTCCGTCAAACTTTTGTGTGTCGTATTAGACAATTCATGCAATTTCACTTTACCGTGAACCATCCATAATGTGGGGCCCAACCTTCAATATGGGTCATTCATCATGTGGGCCTACCTTTGATGTCAACCTTCTATCATGTGGTCCCACCTTCAACGTCCACCATCCATCATGTGGGTCCCACCTTTGATGAGGGTCGTCCATCATTGGGGCCACACTTTAATGTGTGGCATCCATCATGTGGGGCCCACATTTGAGGTGATCGTGCACTATGTGAGCTCACCTTGATGTGGACCATTCATCATGTGGAGCCCCACCTTCAATATGGGTTACTCATCATGTGAGGCCACCTTAAAGAGATTGTAAAGAGAAGAGATGAGTAGGGGTGTACACGAACTGAGCTAGCTCGGTTAGCTCGCTCGACTCCACTCGAAAAAGCTCGATTCGAAGCTGAGTTCGAGCCGAGTCAAGCTGATTTTTTAAGCTTGAAAATGAGTTCGAGCCAAGTTCGGATCGAATCCAGCTCGAATCGAACGCGGATCGAACCAATTCGGTGACTCGGTTACTTTGATATTGATGTTGCTCACCAAGTGTTTGATGAAATGACTCAACGAAGTGTGGCCGGTGGCAAGGAAGGTATATACATGAAATAAATACCATTTTTTCTTGGTTTTTATGTTGCTTAGAAGGTGTTTGATCAAATACTTTGAAAACCATTGCTGTTATTTCCCATACAGTGGGATTTTGAAGGTGCAGTCCAGGTGTTTGTGGAAATGCTGCACAGGCAAACTCAACTCGATCTTAGCTCGAACTTGGCTCAAACTAGTCCGAGCTACTAACCAAACCGAGTTGAGCTGGCCAGTCAGGCTCGAGGATCGAGCCGAGCTGAGTTCAAGCTGAGGTCAGCTAGTGGCCGAGCCGAATCGAGTTGAGGCCAGCTCGACTCGGTTCGACTGGATGTACACCCCTAAAGATGAGGGAAAGATGGGAATTACTTAAAAAGTTGAAGGACAAACTTGTTCAAAAATTAATCAAAAATGTCTACCGGCTAAAGCCAAATAAGCTCCAAAAGAAAAAGTGACCTGCTGATCACTTATTTTTTAAGATATTTTTTGCTAGTTTCTAAAAGAATATGCTATATATAAAATTAGAGCTTTACTAAATATTCTATTTCAAAACTAAGAGTTTATATTTTTATTAGATTAAGCAAATAAGCTCTTATTAGAAGAAATGCCAAACGGCCCCTAGTGTGAAACTTTGAGTGTTTGGTCACTTCTTATAGACCTCGGTGGTCGCTTCTACTCTGATTTCTCTTTTATAATAATTAAGCTGCTATTTTCATTGCCTCCAATCATATATTTTATGAGCACAGTAAACATAGTAGACTCTCATTTTGTGCGAGAGAAGATTACTACAACACATATTGTGTCTTGGGAATGATCTATTAGCTAATGTTCTCACAAAAGCAAAGTCTTCATCTCATTTGTCGGGTGTTGTGTTCAAGCCAGCTTGGAGGAAAGTGTTAATAGATATAATGCCTTGTGCCCACTTTTTCTTTTAGGCCCTGGCCCAATCATTCATTTCTATGAATAAAGAGAGGCTGGAGATATTTATTTAAACCCTAATTTCTCCTCCATCACCATCCATTCTTCTTCAAAGGTAATATTGTCAGGTTTCATACTCCTGTGACCCCACTCATTCTCGAGAAATTTAGCATTGTCAATATCAAGTATCTTAGTGTCGTAAAATGGGCAACAAAAGTGATAGACAATGGATATCATAGTATCATATAATATGACAGTTGATGATCCTGGGTTCTAATTTTCCTTATGAGAGTTTTACAGTCTTTCTTTTATTGGACGACCTCACTCACGTATGTATCTGAAATTAAGTTTTCTTCTAGTCCACAGCTCAAAGGAGTCTTTGGAATATCCTTACATGGAACTTGATTAAGAATATGAATCACCCATGGGCATTCTAGCAAGATTGAGAGAAAGATCACGTACGCCCCTCACCACTCCCTTGAGAGTGTGGTCACCATTCTACATCACAATTGTGCTCAAGCGTTTGATCATGCAGTAGGTTTCTACTGGTCTCACCGTATCTACTATAATATTCTCTACCATGATTAGATTTAACTATGATTTTCTACTTTTTCTTTGTAGATCTTTAAAAAAATAAGAACTTTAGCCTCTCACAAATTAGGTATACCTGACTATATTTGAAAAAATCATACATAAAAGTAATAAAATATCATTGATCATTCATGTAGGAATAGAAATGGTCCGTATATAAATATGAATGATTTCTAAAAGCCATGTACTTTTAGTAGAACCCTTCTTTCTATTCTTGATGAGCCCTTAACATAACTAATACAAATTCCAATATGAAAAGTTCAACGGTCGAAAAGCTCCCTTAATTAAGAATATATGTATCCTCTCTTCAAGTATGACTTAGTCACCTTTTCCACAATTTTACAGAAGTTTCATATTCACCAAATTCCGTGTGGCACCAACCACTTGCATACCAGAATAATAATGACTTGACAAAGGATGGATTATGATTTGGTTTATATAGCTCACGAATGAGAGAACTAGTTACACAAATAACATAACCACAGTATAAAGAAAAGCATCCATTCTATAACCATGATAACATCCACCCAACTTAGAAAATTAAAATAATAAATAATGCCTTATGGGTAGGCACAACAAAGCACCAACCAAACCTAAATTATATCCAGATCTCAACTCTATATGTCCCTGTAGCCTTTACCTCACCTTCCACACCACTTCCTATATATATCCTCTTTTCGACATTATGGAATCATTTATAAGTTGTGGCATCAGTATCTATCCACCAGGAATTTATTAGACCATCAATCGAATTACTCTCAAGATACGCTAGCTAAAACCTTGGATAGTTTCGCTTGCCATGGACCATTATTCTTACAGCTGTAGCACCCGATCGTAGCTTCGACATCCGTTACGTACCCTTGTGAAGTTCCAGGTGGTCACCCTGATTGGACCTACCTTTTGCATGGATGTGTTCGAATGTTAGTAAATTCACGAGGCGTCCGAGGACCTATTTACAAGGTATTTCGGAACTACGATATTTGGTTTTGGGTCATGTTTTAACGTCTCAAACCATTCATCTGATTGCCATCAAGGTGAATTTGGGCTATATTTAAAGGAAAAAATAAAACTCTTAGATTGGATATTGCAATTCTTCAATCATTCAACTATATATTTTTGTTTTACTGTGAATTTTTTTCTTAATCTTATTTTATGAGCAATGGATGAAAAGTTTCTGGTCTTTCACTCTTAAAAATACTCGACGTAGCAACCATTAATAATCTCATCAGATGATTCGGATCAATGGTTTGGATAACTGCAAATGACTACTAGTGTGAGGAGAGGGCTTTACAGTGTGGTATCCATGAAATAGACATGTTTTTACCTTACATTCCATGCGAATCATTCTCAGTGACAGCAACTTGTTACTATTAAAAAAGAGCTTTGGTAAGTTCACATGACTGTGAAAGTCCAGTAATGCACGACGCCACCACTTATGTCAATGTGACAAACAAGAAATATCCAAGCCATCATCAGGTGGACCACACCAGATAGATGTTATTGCCGAAAGATAAAGTTGGTCATTAAGTGTGCCATGATACTAGAAATAAGTTGATAAAAGTGGTCCATTGAGTAGGTGAGCCATGATACTAGAAATAAGTTGATAGCTCTGAATTTTTTCACAATTGTACATTTGTGCTGTTGATTACGGCCAACCTGAGGAGTGGACCAATATGATCTTTTGGGAGGGAATCTACATAGTAATACCCTTCTAATGGATGGCTTGGATATTGTGTCTGTTTGCCAGGACCGGCTGGAGGATGTGGTGGCATGTGCAGCAGCTAATTTGTACACGCGTTAGAACTTGCAAATCTCTTTTTTTTTTTTTTAAGAAGGAGAAGAAGAGAATAAGGGGGAGAATAAAAAAGAAAAAAGAAAAAAGAAAAAAAGAACAAGAAAAAAGAGAAAGTAGATAAGAAAAGAAGAGAGGGCAGGAGAGGGAGCTGACGCAGGTCCATGTCCAAAATCACTTTAATTTAGATGGATTAGATTAGATTCATGATATTAAATACCATGAATTTTCCTACTTGGAGTATGCTTGGCAATTATTTCTAGAAATCACGACTTTTGATCTGATGGGCCACCACGTAGATGAATTATTAACTAAAAACTTGGACCGATCAGACGACTTCGACTATTCAATTTTATTTTTAATTTTTGTTGAATGTAAACCACTGTTGTAACTCTGCCCTTTCATCTCACTGATCGGATGACTAATACAATGAAATCCCACTTTGGTTTTTGATGTAGAGTGGATTCTGCACAATTTCATGGCCAAGATGGACCAGAGAAGGCCCCATCACAGGCGGAAGTGATCTGAATCGTCAGAACCTTAAATCAAACATATCTTGCAAACTGGAATGACTTATTCGATCTACCATATATAATTTTGGGTAGGAGAATCTACTTTAGCCAACCAACCGGTACTGTGCCAGGTTTCCCACGCGGAATTTATGAAATTCCATCAGATTGACAGTTGAAAGTCATTTTTATTTCTGTTTTTACTATTTATAGTAAATTTTAGTTCAATCATAACTTTTGATCCATTGAGTTTTAGGAGTTGTGTCCAACATAAATAGTGCTTAGAAAATTTAGGAGAATAACATGGTTAAGCCAAATAGGACACTTATTATTTTTGGCCAAAAACCATGAGGTCTAGTGGAAATTATGACCGTCTATAAAATAGTAAGTTTACTATTTATAGTAAGTCACGATTTTAGGGAGTTGGAGTTGTAGTTTGATTCTGAAATTTCTTCATAGGTTCATGTCACTATTTAAAGGATTATAAAATCTCTCTTTTTTGCTTTGTTTTTTTTTTATCATCAATCAATTTATTTCCATTTTATTTAGAATTTATTTTTATATTTTTATCTCTCCTCGTGGATTCAAGGAATCTCCATGATGAGTCCGGAGAAGCTCAGTGGATTCGGAGTAATTATCACCTTAGGAAGAAGGTGCTCGACCTCATCATGCCCATCCATGCATCAATTTTCAAGCTAGGAGGTGGATTCTTCAACCAATCCATGTAGAAGCTAATTCTATGACCACTAAGTGTGGGGCCAGTTATTCCTGTCCACGCATCCGACTTGTCCAGTAAAATCCGCACACAATGAAAATTACACATCCTCAAAATCAAGCTAATCCAACCATCATGTGGCCACCGTGCGAATTTTAATGTGTTTGGATGGTTGTCCATCAACCTAGAATTTGTTAAAATTAGCTTCGGGTTAAACGCAGATTTGGTGGATCCAGGTAGAGGTGGGCATCGAGTCGAGTTCGACCGACCCGGTATTGTGAAACCCTTGACTCGAACTCAATCTAACTCGGGACCGAATCCAGCAGGCCTAACTCGATCCGAATCGGATCTTGGTTGGGCTGATCCAAACCGAGTCCGACTCGATCAGATATCGAGTCAAATTGAGTTGGCTACGGTTCGGATCGAGTCAAAAGCTCAACTAGATGGGGTCAAGGCCGGCCGCACCATAGAGTGAACCCGGGCCGATCCTGAGTCAGCCCGGATGAACCACAGCCAGGCCGATCAATCACAGCAAGCCAGACCATTCAAATAAAATAAAATAAAAATAAATTACCCGTATGTTAATGTCGCGGTGCGGACGGGTGGCCGGACCAAGGCTGCTGCCTGTGGGGACGGGTGGCTGGACCTGGGCTGCTGCCTATGTGGATGGGTGGCCAGACTTGGGCTCCTGTCTGTGCGGACGGGTGGAGTAGAGAGAGAGAGAGAGAGAGAGAGAGAGAGAGAGAGAGAGAGAGAGAGAGAGAGAGGAGGAGGAGGAGGAGGAGGAGGAGCCGGACGAAAGGGTGTCGGAGGAGGAAGAGGAGGAGGATGAGGATAAGGAGGAGCTGGATGAAAGCGTGCGGAGGAGGATGACGAGGAGTCGAACGGAAGGGTGCTAGAGGAGGATGAGGATAAGGAGGAACCGGACGAAAGCATGCCGGAGGAGGATGAGGAGGAGCCGGACGGAAGGGTGTCGGAGGAGGAAGAGGAGGATGAGGAGGAACCGGACTCCGAGATTGGGTTGGGTGCGGCAGACGGCTTCTAGGGTTAGGGACAGGTAGGTTTAGGATATATTTTTTTTTTCTTTTGAATATATACTACCCGATTACCGCTCCGAGTCAGGTTTCGGATCAGATTTCGGTTCGAGTCCGGTCGGGTTATTGTGTAACCCGAATTCGATTCAGTCGGAATTTGGATCCGCGTGGGTCTACTCGATTCGATTCGAAACCGGCATTTAGTTCAGGTCGAGTTGGTCGAGTCGGATCCACCAAGTCGAGTCGGGTCCTGCCCGACTCTAGATCCAGGAACCAGTGAGCTCGATGGGTTGTGACTATGGGACCCATTGTTTTTTTTATATATATCCACATCATCCATCTATTTTCAGCTCAGTTGAGGGCATGATCTAAAAAATAAAGCAGATTCAGATGTTAGGTAGACCACACCATAGGAAACACTAGTGATTGAACACCCATCATAAAGAAGTTCCCCAGGGCCACGAAAGTTTTGGGTCAAGCTGATATTTGTGTTTTCTCTCCATCAAAGTATGTGTAACCTTATTACCAGGTTGGATTGCAAGCAGACTTACTGCGGACCCTAGAGTGTTTTCAACTGTGGGTATTCAATCACGACTGTTTCCCATGGTGTGGTCGACCTAAGATTTAGATATGCCTCATTTTTGGGCTCATGAAATAAAATGATTTGAAAAAAAAATAAAAATGGATAGCATATGAATAAAACAAATACATTCCAAGGGGCCCCATAGTCTAAGAACCACTGAAGCCGCAATGTAGATCATTTTATAGTAAATATATATTAATTGTCTTGTCAAAGGCACGAAGATTGTTAAGCCACAAGCAGGTAAATATTGAGAGCATTGATTACTTGCTGAACATGGAGTTGTACATGAGCTTAACTGAGTTGATACCCCCAACTCGAACTTGGCTTCACTTCCTCCTTGAGCTTATTTGGCCAGCTCAGCTCACTTAGTAGCTTAAGCCGGCTTAAGCTAAGTTTAAGCCAAAGCCAAGCTTAAACCCGGAAAAATTCTGAGCTGAGTCGAGTGGAGCTCGGTCTAGTTCAAACTCAGCTCGAAACTT
The DNA here is from genome assembly GCA_021015155.1 of Magnolia officinalis. Classification (NCBI taxonomy): domain Eukaryota; kingdom Viridiplantae; phylum Streptophyta; class Magnoliopsida; order Magnoliales; family Magnoliaceae; genus Magnolia; species Magnolia officinalis. Next base: position 46,878,332 of record JAJHSJ010000016.1, read on the forward strand.
TTCCAAGCTTAAAAAACATCCGTTCAACTCGCTTGGAGCTGAGTTGAGTCGAGCCAGTTAACCAATCCAACTCAGTTCATGTAGAACTCTAGCTACACGTGTTAATATAGCACATCTGCGTGACACCTCATCCAATTCATTAGGTAGCTAGGCTCAATCATTTAAATGCTTTGTTCAACTCGAAGCACTGGCCCCGGACGCGCACCTTACCTGTCAACAACCCAACCAACATGGGAGCGGATTAGCTGTTAGTAACACCTTAGTGGGCGTTAATCTAACCACGTGGGGCCCATCATGATGTATTTGTTGTATATCCATGCTGTCCATCTGTTTTTCCATTTCATTTTAGGACATGATCCGAAATTATAAGAAGATCCAACTCTCAAGTGAACCATACCAAAAGAAACAGTGATCAATAATAATTAAAAACTATTTATGAGCCACAAAAGTTATAGATCAATTTGATATTTCTATTTTCCCTTCATCTAGATCTTCTTGACCTTATCAACAGGTTGGATTGAAAATCTACTTTACGAAACCTTAAGATGGGCCCTAATGGTGAGGCACTCAATCACCACTATTTCTATTTTCGATCACCACTGTTTCCTGTGGTGTGGTCCACCTGAGATATGGATCTCCATAATTTTTGGACCCCATCATAAAATGTGCCGTAGAAATATATGGATAGTATGGATTTACAAACATAATCAAGGTGGACTCCATGGTAGGGGTAACACCTAGGCCGCTCCCAACGAGCATATGCCTACCGTTGCTATGTTACATTATTTTTTTTTTCTTTTGTTTTGTTTTTTCTCTGACTTGGACCATCCGTTATTTTTATGTTATCTATGTCGTGATACTGATGGATCGGCCTACGTTTGCCACGTCTACGGTGGCTGTATCCATGCGTTTTAGATAGTCACATTCTGCCTGCTTATCAATGACACTTCTCGTATCTAAGACCCGTACAAAAGGAGAGTAGAGCTGTCGACAAGACCCAAAGAACCAAAGGCAGTGTGGCTTTGGCCATTTGCTTCGTTGTATTTTAAGAACATAAGGTGGGGCCCAAAAAAGAATGCTGGCTCGTGATTCTCGCATTCGATGCCGGAAAGTAGGTAACGCGTTGGGAACTCGGTTTGGGTAGCGTAGCACACAGCACCGACGTGGGTAATGTGTGCTAGTGGAAAAACTCCGTGGGCACCACCACAATGTATGTATTTTATCCACTCCGTCCATCCAATTTTCCAGATCCGTTTAGGGCATGAACCCAAAATTTAGGTAGATCCAAATCTTAGGTGGACCACACCGTGGAAAACAGTGTTTATTGAACGTCCATCATTAAAAACTTATTGGGGCTAGGAAAGTTTTGAATCAAGCTGATATTTGTGTTTCCCTTCATCCAGGAGTATGTGATATAATCAACAGGTTGGATGGAAAAGAAACATTACGGTGGGCCCTAGGAAGTTTTTAATGATAGGCATTCAATCACCACTGTTTCTATTTTGTGGTCCACTTGAGATTCGAATCTACCTTATTTTTTTGCCTAATTTTCAAAACTGTTCAGTCAAAATGAATAGATAGCGTAGATAAAATACATACATCATCATGGGCCAAATGGCTTTGCCAGTAGCAGAAAATCCTAGGCCCGTGTCGGTGCCTACTTTAGGGCGTGTTTGGCCGGACCGATCCTATGGGATTAGATGGGATGAAATGATTTTTAAGGTAATGATGGTGGTGTCAGTGTTTGCCTGTTGATCCCATGGGTTTGGGATAGCCCATAAGATATCCAACAGGGTGTTTGGATGGTCACAAATGGATAGGTTTGCATCTCCACTGCTTCTCATGGTGTGCCCCACTCATTACTTTATAGTTGCCTCAAAACAACTTCATGATTGAATGTAGGCAGGTGAAAATGAAGGGAGTAGATATGTCATTGATATCTTGGTGGGCCCTATACAGCGGTAAAAATCTATATCACGGGATTGGCGGAATCCAGACGCTGTTTACACGAGGGTGCCGTGGAATGATTTTTATCCCGCCGTCCCAAACAGGAAAAGAGATGAGATGTAAATGTATAACCCTCGTAAAACGTCATAATCCCATATCTAGCCTCCAAGTGCAATCCGAGTCTCGCGTAGATATGATACCATGGCCGAGCGCGGAATATCAACTGTACGCACGCATCTGAACTCCATCTGTCTAAACTGTAAAGCATGCCCCCAACAATGAATTAGACAGAAGCCAAGATAATCATACAGATTCTCCAATCCTAACCACCCAATTTATGGGCTTTTTCTTGCTAGATTTGAACCGTTGAATAATTTGTTTTGGTGAATCTGTCTGTTTAGTCGCTGCTAAGTAGATGGTTAGGTTCCTCTGTTCATTTTGATTTTCTCATTGGATTTCCGTACAAGGTGGGACCCAAGACACATCAGATTCCGTTGTTCGTGTATAATCACAAATGCAGAGCTCACTAGTGGCCTTTTTTGGGGCGCAACTCCCACACATTCCATCAGGGAAGGAGTATGTGAAATCCACTCCGTTCATCAGGTGCGCTCCTTAGATGAAAGCCCATGGGTAAAAAATCAGAAAGAAACATACTCAGATGGGCCACACCACAGAGAACCATGGGGATGGAACGTCGACTATGTTTGTTTGTCTGGTCACAATAATATATAGCTTTCATCAAACCCGTTCATCAAGCTGACCAACCGGGATGAAGACTTAATTTTACATTATTATCATTGTGTGGCCCATATGAGTGTTTTTATAGAATGATCTTTTGTATGTACGGTGAAAATAAGGGCTATCTGCTAATGTACGGAGTGGATTTCACGTATAGAACATGGTACGCCAAAGAGATTGAGTTGCGTGAAACACGTGTTGTACAAGATTCCGTTCCGTTCATAACGTGGAGGACATCCCTCTGCGTGCCCCGCATACCCTAATTTCCCGCTTACACGCAATGCCTCCGGAAGCAAGGCATTCTCGTGCCTCCTTATCATGAACCTACACGTGGCACATGTGCAAGATTATCTGAACTAGGAATCCATTGTGCTCTAACCGTTAGTTGTCCACTACCAGATCGGACTATCCTAGCCATCTGATAATTGAAGCAGTTGTTGGCATTTTTTTACAGTGTATATTTGGATCCACGGATTTAATGATCATGATTATCCAATGAGTATGAATTTTCTTTTATGAAGCATTAACTATTTTAAAAATCAAATGAACGGCCTAGATCTAGTGTACGTGTACGTTTCTAGGGAAATGATACGGATCCGGAGCACCTCCTAATCCTCTCCTTGAGAGGCACCGAATCAAATTTCTTAATTCTAGTGTAGATTCCCGCGACGAGGATTGGTGCTACCCAGCTGTACGTAACTAGGAACGGACAGGGACTACGACGGACCACCATGATGTATGGTTTTATCCATGCCGTCCATCCATTTTTCAATATAATTTTATTTTATAATCGCAAAAATGAGACAGCTCCATATCTTAAGTAGATCATAAAGTGGAGATTAAATACTTACGGTTGAAAATTTTTGTGGGCCACAGAAGTATTGGATCAATCTGATATTTCTATTTTCCCTTCATTCAGGTCTATTTGATCTTATGAACAGTTTGGATGTAAATTAAAAATTACGGTGGACTTTAGGAAGGTTTCAACGGTGAATGTCACTATCACCACTAATTCCTGTGGTGTAGTCCGTATGGGCCTTAAATCTGCCTCATTTTTTTGTCGTACGAAAATGATGTTTCAAAATGGATGGACGGTGTGGATGAAACTAATACATCACGTAGCCCCTCAGAGCTCATGTCCGCTCCTAACTAGGGACGGGCGGGGTACTACAAATCCACGTTCATCTGACAGACAACCGACGCGATTGACGCACCTAATTAAGGACAGCTAATTGCAAACGCACGACTGTACTTTTAAAGTGTACTTACCTTACAACTCCACACGACCACACGTACGAAAAATCAGAACCGTTCTTCGCACATCCCCAACATTTTAAAACGTATATCTAGAAACTAAATCCTAAAATTCTATAACGTTGGCTATAACTTTACAAAATAAATGAACCTTAGGAGCATTGACCACTATTTAAATGTGAAAATGTGTGGCCACAAATTGATTTTAAGCTCTGTGATTTTAGAGTCAGGTAACATATAGAGTAGCGATTACCTGACGAGCAGGTCCGATGTTACACACGTGTGGCTCGTATTCACGTGTTAGAGAGTGCACACGAACGATTCAATTGAAATTTCCTGCTGATATATTTGTTTTTGTGGAGGTAATGATTAGAGCGGTTTACAGAAAGAGGGGGCGTTGATTGGAGGTATCGCTGGCGGACGGTTTCCAGCTGTCAGAATCTTATTATTAGAATCCAAATCTAATGTTTTTTTTTTAATTTTTAAATGGCAATTGATGTGCAAATCCTATCTTTTAAGACTTCCATACATATCTTTTTGAATTGGGAATCGAAGTAGTAAAAATGTGTTCATTAATTAAGAAATGAGGAAACGTGGACCTAACTTTCAAAATCTGATGAAGACTATTTTTAAGCTAATGGAAACCCACCCAATGAAGGCATTCATGTCCAAGTCCAACGATTGCTTGCGGATTGTGGACCCCACGACAGCAACCATCCGAGTCGAAATAGCTAAGGATATTCGCGCATGACAGTTGAAGATGCATCACACTACCAAATGTTTTTACGTGTGAAAGATCTGGACTATTCATCTGGTCGGGCTCGTCATGTGATGTTTCCTGATTAAAAACGTATCTGATCCACTAATGGGGTGGGCCACGTGAGTATTGTCGATTAGTGCCTTCTATCCATATCATGGCCGTGTATTCCGCATGAGAAGTGGACTGGATGGATTTCTGGGAAAGGGCATGTTCACACTCGTCCCTACCAGATGAATGGCAGGATCTTTCACACACGTACCGCATCCGCGATTCTCCTATTAGCTGTCTTATCGCGCGAATCGTATCAGCGCGTCTAGTTTGCGTGACGTTTTCAGCAAAAGAGGCTCTAGCCTGCAACGGACACCCCCCCTACATTTTATAAAATCTTTGGGGAATAGGGATTGAATACTGATCTTCACACGATCACACGTGGTAAGGATGCACCCGTATCAAACATCAGAACCGCTTATAAGACGATCCCAACAATTTAAATGACATATCTAAAAATCCGACCCGGTATGATTATCAGGTGGGCCGCACGTATTGTTTCAAACATTGTGAAATTGTTTGGCTCACTTGACGATCACATTCAGCTGAGAGTAGATAGCATGGAAATCGAAGGGTGAGGATTATCCACGCCGTGAATGCATGTGGTTTATCCTGCGCTGGGATGCTAGGTGGGACCCACCATGATGTTTCTGAAAAATCCACCGTCCATCCGTTTTTCCATATCATTTTAAGGACATGATACCAAAAATAAAACTCAAGTGGGCCGCACGAGAGGAAACGGTGTAGATTCAGTGACCATCCTTTAAATATTCATATGCCCACAAAAGTTTCGTATCAGGCTAAGAGTTATGTGTTTTCACTTCATCCCAATGGGGATGAACTTATAAACGGTTTGGATTGGCATATAAACATCAAGGTAGAGCCCGGGAAGATTTCAACAGTAGACAACTCTTTATTCAGTTTTCCATCTGCCATGGCTGCACCCAGGAAAGTTTTGCAAAAGGCTTCCGCAGGAAATCCGCCGGACGCAGATTGCGTCCTCCCCCGCCCGTTTCTAGCTACTAACGGTCAATTCCGTGGGGGCCTGTGTATTTGTTTATCCATGCAATTCATTTCTTTTCCCAGATTATTTTATGAAATTATTACAAAAATAAGCAGATCCAACGTTCAAGTGGACCACATAATAAATGACTCTTGCATTTAATGATTTACGCATTTAATGCAATCCAACGTTATTATTTGGTGTGGTCCACTTGATTGCAGGATCTGCCTCGTTTTTGTGCGCATACTTTAAAATAATCTTAAAGAATAGATGGATGGCGTGGATAAACAGATACATTACAGTGGGCCCGCTCACAGAACTGCCCGTTCGGGGCTAAGAGACGGGCGGAGTAAGACACGATCCGCGTCCGGCCGGGATGCGGATTTCTGCTGACTGAGCCACTGCGATGTTTTTTGAAAAATCCACTCCGTCCAGTTTATATTTTTTTTATTTTTTGGTTAGCTTGTTAGTACACACAAATGTCAGTACACAAACTCATGTTAGCCACTCCGTCCATCTATGTTTTCAGATCATTTTAGGGTCAATTTGGGCGGAAGGATTAGAAGGGATTAGGTGGGATAGGATTCCTGTGCCAATTCCACTCCATGTTTCGGAAGAATGGAAAAGCGTGGAATTACATTAAATGAAATTGCATTAGGTATTGTGTCAATTTCATTCAATGTTTGAGAAGTTGTGTAGGTCCCACCATAATGTGTGGGCTATATCCACACCGTCCACCCATTTATCAAGATTATTTTAGAGCATGGGCCAAAAAATTAAGTAAATCTAAAGATCAAGTGGACCCCACCATAGAAAGCAACAGGGATTGAATACTTACCATTGAAAACTTCTTTGGAGCTCCATAAGTTTTGGTTCTACCTCATTTTTAGGCCCATGCATAAAATGAGGTTACAAAACAAATGAACGGTTTAAATATAACACATGTGCGTTATTTTCAGTAATTTTAAATGATGGTGGGTATATCCATTCAACTACCGCCGTATTATCAACAAAGTATGGCATTAATTTTATCCCATGGCATTAGGGGACAATCGCAGCATGGGTAATAATTGTGTTTTTTAAATCCCATCCCACCTAATCCCTTCTAATTCGACTGCCCAAACTGACCCTTAAGAGATGAAACTGCACAAAACAGCAATATAGCTAATGTATTTACATCAGCAAGTTTTGTGGTCACATCATGAGGTATGTGTTATATCCAAACAGTCCATCCATGTTGTAAGCCCGTCCTAAGGCTTCAACCGAAAAATAAGGCAGATCTAAATATCAACTGGACCACACTGCAAAAAACAGTGGGAAATTAAATGTCTACCATTAAAATCCTTTTGGGGGTCACAGAAGTTTTGGATCAATATTAAATTTGTTTTTCCTCTTCATCCATGTATTATTGACCTTATGAATAGATTGGATGGAAAATAAATGTTACAGTGGGCCCTACGAATTATTTTAACAGTGAAAATCATTACCTCGCTGCTATTTTTGGTGCGGTCCTTTTGAGCTTCCCTTATGATTCATTTTTTTTATTATACTCTAAAATTATCTCGAAAAATGGATAAACGGTTTGGATATAATAAATACATCATTCTCGGCCACGTAATTTTGATCTCCTTACCCTTGGTACAACCCGGAGCGTCGGCGCTCGTCTTGGCACGACACGTATCTACACCAGCTATATAGCTGGTGTGTAGTACACCAGCCAATCTGCTTCTACTGTAGATGCGTCGTACCCAAAAAGCATATCATCATAATAACCGTCCAATTGGTGGCCAAAAAATGGACGGTTAAATGAACAGGGTCCATATTTGATGAACTGCTAAGAGGATTTAATCGTCCCCAACCAATCTAATTCTAGGGATATACCCCATCTGCAGTGGGGCCTACAATTTAGGAGGTTCGGATCAGTGTACCTGCATGCCACGTGTATGGTGGACGCAAGCATGCGCGCGTGAGTGGCTATGCTCAACGAGCGTATCAAATAATTGTTCTTCTAGAAACAACGGATGACTTTTTTGAGGTACTTTGGAAGCTACCATTGGCTAAAATAGTGGGACTGGAGGTGGATCGACCAACCTGGTACAACAGGTGTTGGAGTGGGTGTCCTGTCAAATCGAGGCAGGAGAATTGTGAATGGCATTTGGATTGGCCTAAACAGAGATTAGTTTGGAATCATGGAATCCTTAAAATCTTCAAACCTGAAATTACCCATTATATGGGTTACCTTTAGCAGCTGAATATGGAATGTCGTGGAGTTTTAAAATTATGTCTAGCAGACTAGATTTTAGTTTAAAGAAGCCTTAAGTAAAGACAGAGAGCAATTGTTAAATAAAAAATAAAAAATAAAAATAGTGTTTTGCATCTTGCACTGTTGGGATTGTGAGCATTAGATATGAAATGTTATTTTCAATAAAGCAAGGGAATGGAAACACCTTTTTCTCCATTTAGTTTTTTGCAATATTATTTTTTTGAGAAATTTTATATTATTTCTAAATAAGATGTATGGCATAATAAAAAAAATTCCTGTAAATTTTTTCTTACTAGTAATTTAAAGTATGAAAATCTTAGTGGTACAATGTAGGCCATACTTTAAGAAAAAATATAGTGTCTTAGCTATTGAAAAACTTTACTACTCATCATCTTGGGCCCACTTTCAATATATAAGTTGTAAATTTGAAGAAAATATATATATACAATACTTAGTAGATCCTGTTGAAAAAATATTGATTTTAAATATATTTTAATAATAAAAATAATATATATAATATATTATTTTGTTTGAAAAAACACCGTTTTGTAGATTTTTTGGGAATAGTCCCACATGGTAAAGGGAAGAGAAAAATTTGTAGTTAAAATGATAATAGTGGAGTATTATAATATTTACCTACCTAGTCCGTGGACTATGAACCTTGCGTGTTCGTGCGCGCTCGGGCTCGGGCTCGGGCTCGGGACTCGGACTCGGACTCGGTGTGAGGGCGTGGGCATGTGAGACAGTGTGGCTGTAGAGGCACTAGTGACACACTTCGCACGTCCGCATCGTGTCGCAGAGGGTCGCTTCTTCGCACGTCCGGAGCGAGACGTGTGCGAGTCGCGGTGCGACTAAGTGGCTAAGGCAGATGGCTGGGTGAAGGAGAGACTAGAGGACTGAATGAGAATCCTTCAGAATATATAGAGGGCTGTAAAAAGAGCTGTTGCAGAAAATCTGTAACAGTTGTGCCATAAGTGGAGGGTCCAGCTGAAACTGCTACATGGCTAGCCCAACAACTAGAAAACGGCTAGCTGTTGTCTCACAACAGTCAGCATGCAGCAGATTAATGGTCATGCACAACAGTCAAAAAACGGCCATAAAACGGCTAGTTTTCTCCAACAGCCAGAAAACGGTCATGAGATTTATTTCCCTAGACCATAACTCCCAGCCACCATAGCCTATAAAAGGAGGGCTTGGATGGGTTTCCAAACCATCTCACAATCCAATCCAGCATTACTATACGAATTGAGACAGCATACTACTCCTCTCTTTATACTCCAGTGATTCCAGCAAAATAACAACGGTTAAACCTTTGAAAGATAAACAGACCAACGGTGTGGTCTAGAACGGTTCAACTGAACCAGTAGCTGAAGACTTGACCAGTGCAGTGGTCTAAACCACAATTTTCTTCTTTTTCTTTCTTTTGTGATTTTTCTCTTCTATTGTACTACTACTAGAAATTGTGTAATTAAGTTCCAATAGGTGGCCCTTCGTGTTTGCTGAACGCAGACCCACACCAGGCTCGTCGTATCCTAGGAGCAATTTGCCTGTAACCTATCAGCATACTCAAATCGTTTGAGTAGGGGCAAATAACGCTTTAAGGATAGCGTTTCAGACATGCTTCAACCTATCCATATTTCGGATTGTTCTGCATTTTCTCGGATTCCATATTTTACAGAAAAAATCATTATTCTATAAATTTTACAACAATCTTAAAGCGTTATTTGTTAATGGAAGCCGACAGTGTTTCATCCATCAAGCTGATGAATTAGGACTTGATACGTCTTGATCGGTTCGATGAAACCAATTTTACGAGATGGCAAGACAAGCTGAAATTTCTTCTAACGGCGTTGAAGATCTACTACATATTGGATCCAAATCTGCAAGCGTTACCCGAAGCATCCGATAAAGACGCACCTGAACAGGTGGCTGCCCGCACCAAACGAGTCGAAGACGAACTCTTGTGTCGAGGACACATTCTGAACGCACTCTCCGACCGACTGTACGATCTATACCAACAGACGTCATCAACAAAGGAGATATGGACCGCTCTGGAGTTCAAATACAAGGCTGAAGAAGAAGGTACCAACAAGTTTCTCATCGCCAGGTATTTCAACTTCAACATGGTAGATAATAAACAACTGCTGCCCCGAATCCAAGAATTACAGCTACTAGTAAACAAAATCAAAGCCATCAAAATAGATCTTCCTGAATCATTCCAAGTCGGGGCTATAATTACCAAATTGTCACCGATGTGAAAGACTATAGAAAGAAGTTGCTGCATAAAACTGAGCATTACACACTGGAACAAATCCAGAAACACCTCAGAATTGAGGAAGAATCCCGTAACCGCGACAGAAAGAATGATAACGGGAATGCCTCGTCCAAGGTACACGCAATAGAGAACTCTAATAACAAACATCCCGAGAAGGACAATTCCCTGAAACCTAATAAAGGAAAATTCAAGAAAAACGTCCAAAAGAAGAACGGAAAGTTCAAAGGCCCATGCCATGTCTGTGAGAAAACCGAGCACTATGCTCGAGTATGCCGATATCGCAAATCTAAACAAGAGGCAAGTGCAGTAGAAGAAGTCGATATTGTGGCCATGATCACTGAGGTGAATACCGTCCAAGGCAAAGTTCCAGGTTGGTGGTATGATACTGCTGCTACAGTACATGTGTGCTACGATAAATCAGCCTTCAAAACCTATGAGGAATTGACCGATGGTTAAGAAGTCCAAATGGGTAATGAATTCCGATCGAAGGTCATCGACAAAGGAACTATCGAACTGATATTCACCTCTGGGAAGAAAGTGATTCTGACTAATGTACTGCACATCCCAGACATTAGGCGAAACTTAGTTTCTGGGGATCTTCTGGGAAAACCAGGTATAAGGGTGGTGTACGAGTCAGGTAAACTGATTCTGTCTAAGAATGGGAATTTTGTCGGAAAGGGATATGCTTGTAACGGGATGGTCAAGTTTTCTCTGAATGAAAGGAGCACTTCTGCGTATATGGTTGAATCCGCTGGACTGTGGCATGATAGACTAGCCCATATAGGGTATAATATCTTGAAGTTCATGGCTAAGAATGGTTTAATCTCATACACAGATAATGAAACCGATAAATGTGAAGTCTGCATACGATCCAAAATGACGAAGAAACATTTTCCAAGTGTTGAAAGATCGTCTCAAGTATTTGATCTTGTGCACAGTGATATTTGTGAGTTAAACAGCATTCTTACTCATGGAGGTAAATGGTACTTCATAACATTTATAGATGATTATTCTAGATATGTGTATGTGTACCTATTAAAGAGCAAAGATGAAGCATTGAACATGTGTAAGATATATAAAGCAGAAGTAGAGAATCAACTAAATAAGAAGATAAAAATTCTCCGTAGTGATAGAGGAGGAGAATACTTCTCCAATGAATTCGATAACTTCTGTGAAGAACATGGACTAATACATCAATGTACAACGCCATACACACCTCAACAAAACGGAATAGCTAAAAGGAATAATAGAACATTAGTACAAATGGTCAACTCAATGCTGATAAGAGCAAAGTTGTCACTAAGTCTATGGGGTGAGGCACTGCTTGCAGTATGCCATATTCTAAATAGAATACCGTCTAAAAAGTATAAAATATCTCCATATGAAACATGGAGAGGCAGAAAACCTAACCTAGGATATCTTAAAGTGTGGGGGTGTCTTGCATACTGTAGAACCCCTGATCCAAAAAGAACTAAATTAAGACCAAGAACTATTAAGTGCGTTTTCGTAGGGTATGCACAAAATAGTAAAGCTTATAGACTTCTAGACATAGAGTCTAATACAATAATAGAATCAAGAGACGTTAAGTTCTTTGAGAACTCACTATCCTTGGAGTCGAAGGATAATGAAAACCAAACTTCTAATAGAGAACCAGATAGCACAACTCCACAGATAGTGGAAGCTCCTATTGAACATCGTATGAGTCAAAGAACAAGAATAAAGAAGAGTCTAGGAAATGACTACATTGACTCACAATGCATCATTTTCCATCTTGTAGAAGTAGATAGAGAAAATGTTATAAGACAAATACCTATAGTGATGACTATATAAGATGATCCTAAATCATATAAAGAAGTTATATCCTCTAGAGACGCAGCTTTCTAGAAAGAAGCTATAAACGATGGAACTAGTTAACTTACTTCTAGGTTCTAGACCCATAGTTTGCAAGTGGGTATTTAGGAAGAAATATCACACCGATGGGACTATCCAAACCTTTAAAGCTCGATTAGTAGCTAAGGGTTTTAGACAAAAAGAAGGGATAGATTACTTTGACACATACTCTCATATAGCGAGGATAACATCCATTACGATATTGTTTGCGCTAGCTTCTATACATCATCTTCACATCCACCAAATGGATGTAAAGACCGTATTCCTGAATGGTGACCTCAATGAGGAGGTATACATGGAACAACCTGAAGGATTCGTTCTATCAGAAAATGAAAACAAAGTATGTAGATTAGTCAAATTATTGTATGGATTAAAATAAGCACAAAAACAATGGCATGAGAAGTTTGATTCAAAAATACTTTCTCATGGTTTCATGCATAATGTAGCTGACAAATGCATATATTCTAAAGTAGATGGAAGTTGTATCGTTATTATTTGTCTGTATGTTGATGATATGTTAATAATAAGTAATAAAATGGAAGGTGTGACTGAAACAAAGAGGTTTTTATCTTCCGTATTTAAAATGAAGGATCTTGGACAAATTGATACCATCTTAGGTATCAAAGTTAAAAAACATTGTGGGGGCTATGCTTTGTGTCAATCTCATTATATTGAGAAGATACTAAATAAGTTTAACCATCTAAATATAAAAGAAGCAAAGACCCCATTTGATCCAAGTATCAAGCTAAAAGAACATACTGAAAGAACCGTTGCACAATTAGAATATGCGAGTTTTACAGGGAGTCTTATGTATGTTATACAATGCACTAGACCAGATATCGCATATGCTGTGAGTAAACTTAGTAGGTTTACTAGTAACCCCAGTACTGAACACTGGAATGCAATCAGTAGAGTCTTTGGTTACTTAAAAGCAACCAAAGACTTAGGATTATTTTATTCAGAATTTTCTACCGTATTGGAAGGATATACTGATGCGAGCTGGATATCGAGTGCAGGGGACAACAAGTCTACTAAAGAGTAGGTATTCACCCTATGAGGTGCAGTGTATCTTGGGGATCCAATAAACAGACTTGCATAACGCACTCGACTATGGAGTCTGAATTCATAGCCCTGACTGCAACAGGCAAAGAGGTTGAGTGGTTAAGGGATCTTCTATTAGAAATCTCCTTCTGTGTAAAGCCTATATCGGCTGTGTCACTACATTGTAATAGTGAAACCACATTAGTTAGACCCTATAGCGGCACTTATAATGGTAAGTGTAGACATATCAGTCTTCGACATGATTATGTCAGACAATTGATTCGAGATGGAATCATTACTATTTCCTATGTGAAATCAAGCAATAACCTGGCAGATCCTTTCACTAAACCTCTACCGAGAGAGGTAGTAAAGGCTACATCTAGAGGGATGGGGTCGAAACTCTTCAACCAAAGTTCCACCAGTGATGGTAACCAACCTGAAGTTAGAAAATCTCTAATTTTGGGTTTAATGGGTAAAAACAAGTCACTGATATGTGGAAAGTTTTTTAGCACTAAATTATAAAACCTCATCCATAATAGATAAGTGTTGAGCATTACGAAAGAGGGTTGAGTCTGAGAACTCTTAATGAAATTCAGTCTATAGGACAAGTGTCTTATAATAACGGAGACACTGGAAGGATTTCACCAATATGAACGTAGAGATGGTGTCGTAGAGTTAGGAGTTTTCTCTCGGGATCGTTCACGAATTAGAATAAGCACATGGTCATTAAATGTGCTGAGCAAGATTGTAGGAACTCTAACAAACACATATCGAATATGTGTGTGGTTTCTCCGACTTTGTTATCTAGGAATAACTGGTTCAACGCTACGGCTACCAGTCATTTCGACAAAGTTTTGAGATACTTACACTAAGAAAAGATTAAAATCGAAAGATATCTTTCTTTATGCATATAAGCTGATTATTCTGACAGAATTGTTTAACCGAGAAAAATATAGTTTTAAAAAATCAAGTGGGGGATTGTTGAAAAAATATTAATTTTAAATATATTTTAATAAAAAATAATAATATATAATATATTATTTTGTTTGAAAAAATACCATTTTGTGGGTTTTTTAGGAATAGTCTCACATGGAAAAGGGAAAAGAAAAATCTGTGGTTTAAATGATAATAGTGGAGTATTATAATATTTACCTACCTAGTCCGTAGACTATGGACCTTGCGTGTTCCAGTGCAACACCCGCGCGAGCGCGAGCGCTCGGCCTCGAGCACGGGCACTCGGACTCGGACTCGGACTCGGACACGGGCTCGGTGCGAGGGCGTGGGCATGTGAGGCAGTGTGGCTGTAGAGGCGTTAGTGGCGCACTTTGTACTTCGCACGTCCGCATCGTGTCGCAGAAGGTCACTCCTTCGCGACCTTGAACGAACCGGAGCGAGACGTGTGCGACTAAGTGGCTAAGGCAAATGGTTGGGTGAAGGAGAGACTAGAGGACTGAATAAGAATCCTTCAGAATATATAGAGGGCTGGAAAAAGAGTTGTTGAAGAAAATCTGTAACAGTTGTGCCATAAGTGCAGGGTCCAGCTGAAACTGCTGCATGGCTAGCCCAACAGCTAGAAAACGGCTAGCTATTGTCTCACAACAGTCAGTATGCAGCAGATTAATGACCATGCACAATAGTCAGAAAATGGCCATAAAACGGCTAGTTTTCTCCAACAGCCAGAAAACGGTTATGGGATTTATTTCCCTGGACCATAACTCCCAGCCACCATAGCCTATAAAAGGAGGGCTTAGATGGGTTTCCAAACCATCTCACAATCCAATCTAGCACCACCATACGAATTGAGACAGCATACTACTCCTCTCTCTATACTCCAGTGATTCCAATAAAATAGCAATGTTTAAACCTTTGCAAGAAGAACAGACCAACGGTGTGGTCTAAAACGGTTCAATTGAACCAGTAGCTGAAGACTTGACCAGTGCAGTGGTCTAAACCACAATTTTCTTCTTTTTCTTTCTTTTGGGATTTTTCTCTTCTATTGTACTACTGCCAGAAATTGTGTAATTAAGTTCCAATAGGTGGGCCTTCGTGTTTGCTGAACACAGACCCACACCAGGCTCGTCGTATCCTAAGAGCAATTTGTCTGTAACCTATCAGCATACTCAAATCGTTTGAGTAGGGGCAAATAACGCTTTAAAGACAGCGTTTTAGACGTGCTTCAGCCTGTCCATATTTCAGATTGTTTTGCATTTTTTGAATTCCATATTTTACAGAAAAAATCATTATTCTGTAAATTTTACAACAGATCCCATGATAGGATAAGGCCTTTTATTGAAACAATTGAAAAACCTATAAATAAATTACATTAAATGATATATATAATATTAGTGGGCTCAACCATAGATAAGCTTGCATGTGAATCCATCAAGTAGGACTTACTATCATCTCAAAATCTATAAAATTAAATAAACAATGTATTCAACCGCAAGGATCTTTCACGCCACCCTATATATATATATATATATATATATATATATATATATATATATATATATATATATATATATATATATATATATATATATATATATATATATATCTTTTCTTTTGTTAACTTGTTAGTACACCCCACGGTCAGTTCACACTTCACTGTTAGCCACCCCCACTAAGGAATATGTGTGTGTGTGTGTGTGTGTGTGTGTGTGTGTGTGTGTGTGTGTGTGTGTGTGTTAAGCACACACGAGGCCCACAAATATAATCGTAATAATGTATAAGCATTCATTCATTAGAGTAAATATTATCAACCATCCACAATTATAAAAATGTATCATATGTTTCATATATCACCAAATCTAGAAGTTCACATCTCAAAAAGTATCATTAACTAAAATGTTCATCAACATTAAAAATAAAAAATAAAAAATATGTAACCACCACCTATGACGTCCTTGAAATGATCATCAATAAGAAATTGCATTGAGATAATTCATTTCGTGGAAATAAACACTATCTATACTTGTCATTTTTTGATAATATTAGACTTGCTTTTAAATATTCCTCATCATTAAAGTCAAAATTAGGGGTGTACATCTAGTCGAACCGAGTCGAGCTGGCCTCAGCTCGACTCGGCTCGACCAGTAGCTGACCTCAGATCGAACTCAGCTCGGCTCGATCCTCAAGCCTGACTGGCCAGCTCAGTTCCATTCGGTCAGCAGCTCGGGCCAGTTCGAGTCGAGTTCTCTTGTGCAACATTTTCACAAACACATGGACTGCACCTTCAAAATCTCACTGTATTTAAGATAGCAGCAATCGTTTTATAGGTATTTTATCAAACACCTTCTAAGCAACATAAAAATCAAGAAAAAAAAAAGGTATTGGTTTCATATACATACCTTCCTTACTACCAGCCACACTTCGTCAGGTCATTTCATCAAACACTTAGTGAGTGTTGAGGGTCAAATATCGCATATCAGACCCCAGTTATTACCTGAATTTACAAGCATGATACTGTTTAATGGCCCGTTTAATTGTATTTGTGATGCGGAGCGTATCTACGAGCCTAGATCGAAAAAAGATGCTAAAAGATGAGATTTAACGCTCAGAATTCACCAGAGCAAGGGAGGGACTTCAGGGAACCAAGACTGACGGATTTACACGCCAGGGATCCGAGGAAATCAAGCCATTCACATTAAAGAGGCCCAAAAATAGTCCAGAATATAAGATCACGGGGTTCTCGCCATCGGATTGGCACGAAACTTCATATATGGCCTGGGGACCATAAATAAACCGTACATATAAAATTTCAAGCATTGGATATCTCTGGAAGTGGGTTAAAGGATGGATCAGCCCAGTAATTCATTGAGTGGGGTCCACCTGACAACAGGATATGCTTCAACTTTGGTCTCAACCCCTTAATCGGGGAGACAAAACATATGGACGGTTCAGATTTCTCATAAACATCACGTTGGGACCCATGTACGTACGGTGTGCGTGCACTGTGTACGTGCACCGGAAGTGCACTGTACCACCGCGACCCGTCAAAGTCGGTTTGACCGACCGACTTCAGCAAAAAAAAACGGAACTTTCTGTTTTCTTCACAGCGCGAATGCTGTCCGGGATCGGATGCAGATGTGGACCCCACATATTGTCCAAAGGTGTAATCCAGACCGTCCATTCGTTCCTTGGGACATCATTTACCAACGCCTAGGTGGCTTTATTTCGAATGATAGTAGATATGAATTTTTAACCGTTCAAACAACGGTTGGACGGTAGTTTTAAAAATCAGTGGGTCACACCAAAATCTATCCAAAACGAACCCTTCCCGACCGAAATTTCGAGAGGCATATGGTGGATGGCATGGATTTCTCAAAATACAGCTAACGTGGGCCCCACCGAGAGCTCAGTACAGCTCGTGCGCAAGAAGCTTCGTCCGGGAAATCCGGAGATTGCAGGCAGCTGTGGGCCACCGTCCGTGATCGGACGATTGATCTGAACCGTCCATATGGAGGCCAAGGTGGGGTCGACCATTACCAAGGTGGCAGATACCCAGGACAGGCTTTACAACAGTCTCAAAAGCACTCCGAACTCAGGTCGTTGCGTTTTATTGCTAAACGGGGCGTGCGAAAACTGAATCCGTTTTTGCTGTTGCTGCGAAAGAGGAGGGCGTGACTCCTTGTTCTCTCCAAACCGACCTCTCCACGGACTGTATCAGCCTATAAAAGAAAGAGGAAAGAGAGAAGAAAGGATCTCCAGACGTGAAGCACAAGAGGGAGCCGTGGAGCTTTTGTTTATGAACGTGAAGAGAGAGAGTGGAAGCAGGGTTTTTTTTTTCCTTTTATTTTATTTTATTTTGATCTTTTCTGAGAGATCTAGACCGATCATGTCGGGCTAACCTCTTAGCTAGGGCTAAGAGGTGAAGCTTGTAGCGTGATGGGGAGGTTTTATGGCTTGGATTCATGTCCCTGAACTAACATTGATTTTAGTTTGATTTAAACGGGAATATTTCTAGTTTTTTTTAATGGTCTGTTGTGACTGACATTACAATGGGTCTGCGATGGCTTTGAGTATTTTCCTTCTCCTTTTTATGATTATGGTGTTAGGAAGCCCTGTTGTTCACCATTGCCCCTTGGACATGGTTGGATGATGGAATCCTTCCTAACTTTCATACATCTTTTGATTGATTGTGGATTGATTTGAGTTCTGTTGTTTACCTTGTCTCATGGGCATGGATTTGTGATGGAATCGACCCTAATTCTCATATCTCTCATCTCTTTGAAAACTAGATCAATGGAAGTTCAGATCGAGCTTTAGTGACATATCTTCCAACTGGATGAAGATGAGACTCGAAGTCCAGTTGAGTTCGTGAATCAAGCGTAGATCTCCCTGATCTCTACAAGTGGATCCTTGGCACCCTAGTTCCTTACCTTTGAATTTTACATATTTTAGTTTACTATTTCACCATTATTCACTCATATTCACCTGATTTAGATTTCATCTTATTCCAGTTCTAGATCTGGTTATTTTCAGATTACGTACAGGTTTCAGTCTCTGTGGATTCGACCTCGGTCTTACCGAGTTTATTACTACATCACAACCCTATACTTGGGGAGTGAACAGTGAGCAACATCAATATCAAAGTAACCGAGTCACCGAAGTAGTTCGATCCGAGTCGAGTCGAGCTGGGGCCAGTTCGAACTCATTTTCGAGCTCAAAAAATCAGCTCGACTCGGCTCGAACTCGGCTCGAACTCAGCTTCGAACCGAGTCGAATCGAGCTTTTTCGAGTCGAGTCGAGCGAGCTAACCGAGCTAGCCCGGTTCGTGTACACCTCTAGTCAAAGATCTTTTAAACTTCTTTTACCATTTCTGTAAATGAACTTTGTACGTGCACTTGCGCTAATGCTTCAACTTGATAAGTGGTTTAGTGAACCCATAAATCCTTCCCCAATATTTTCCTTTTTCTTTTCAAGAGCTTGGTATCGTAATTCTAATTCAAATGAAGCTCTAGTAAGTACATCTGAATATGAAGCATTCGAGTAACTTTTCAGAGTATCAAACAAAGAATGCATACTAGAGCTTTATCTGGATTACTAATTTACTAGATGCAACTGCAAATAACTAGACATTAGAATTACATAAACATGCATAAGAAAAATGAGATAAATTTAGATATTAATAATTCACCTTTACTTACTCTTCCCAAACCTCATCAATGGCTATTACTCTTTTCATTCTTTCATCACCTAAATTCGTTGGCATTAATTAAATCTTTTAGACACTTAAAATTACCATTTAATGTCTTCATTTTATTTATAATGTTATCAACAAATAGCTCTATGCGTTTCATGTCCTTAAATTCAGTTGCTACAGTTACCATTGCTTTCTTCTTTATATCATTTTTCATTTTACGACCCAATCAAACTTGGACCAATAATTGCTCAATGAATACCGCATCCATATAAGTGATATAAATGATGTATTTGGATCTTTTTCCAAGCGTAGCTTTCTTTCTGTTACCATCTTCCATTTCTAATAAAAGAGAAATATATATATATATATATATATATATATATATATATATATATATATATATATATATATATATATATAACAAATTTAGATACATGTAGTTACACAAAGCATAGCTAAGTGAATGAAAAACCATATTAGAAAATGGCTTGAAAGCATATCCATCTCAAAGAATACATGGGTATATAAAATACACAATAAAATATAAAAGATTCACAAATATCATTTAATCGCGAACTATCTTTGACACAAAATTTATATATTAAGTTGTATTTACAAAATAAAATAAAAATAAAGTTAAGCGGGTGGATGTTCATCATTGTACATTCTCTCTACAATTTCATCTCTCATTCTAGCCCAACCATCCATTTCCCTTTGAGTGGTTATTTAAAATAGTCGATATCATGATTCATCATCATTCTCATCTTCATTGACCAATTGAATAATGTCATCATTGACGAGTTCAAAATCAAGTTCATCACCTCTCATTTTTCATATGAAGTTGTGTAGTATGAAACAAGCTAATACAATCATGACTTGAATCCTTATCTTATACAATGGTGATGACTTCTATATAGGGAAATGTACCTTTAAACCTTTAAAAGAGTATTCATTAATGGCATTACATAAAGATGAATGTCGATAATTGAATAGCTCCATCTTTGTTTTGAGTTAGCCCTGTTTTATATTTATTTAAATGGTAGTGTACTTCGCGATAAGATGATGGAAAACTAGGAGTGTTTGAATTACCAACATCAACAATATAATATTTTCCTACATCACAAAACAACCATAACTTATAAATGATTATCAAACTTCGTAATAAGATAAAAAGTAATTGATTTTTTTAACTAATTCTTACCAATGAGAACAATAAGTTTATTTTCTCTAGCAAGTATTGATTGCAATATGCGCTCATCAAATGCCGAACACTCCCATCTGGCAAGCACATAATGAAATTTTAAGTCAAAAGAACAGATATGTTGCGCAGCACTCCAACAATGCAGTGAACCGAGATCCAATCTCAAGTCTCACCCACAAATGATAAACAATAAGAAATATAAACTAGAAACAGATCAAAGCAATCCAAACAAACCACGAGACAAGATATACGTGGAAAAACTCCAAACTAGGGTAAAAAACCATGGATGTAAACTTTCACTATGAAGAATAACAAATATTACAAGGTAATATACTAACTTCTCCCTTGGAAATACAGACAAAACCCTTTGCCCACACCTTAAAATAACTCCCCAATATTCACCTTAACCCTAGAATAGCCCTAGGGACACCTATTTATAGTTTAGGCAACTTGCCTTTCACACCCTTGCGAAAGGCGACTCAAATCCGCAGTCCGCATTAAATTTGGAAACGAATCTGCGTAACCACGACCGGTCGAGCCGACTGCACGACCGGTCAAGAGGACCCCACGACCAGTCGTGCCAAGGCCACGACCGATCGAGCACCTCAGAATCCAAAATTGATGCTCGCTGGACTTTGAGTCCAGCCAGTCCACGACTGGTCACGACCGGTCGAGTGGGCTCCACGACCAGTCGTGCGCGGCCCCAGATGTGGCTTCACTTCTCAACAAGATATCCATCACATTTTGTGAGATAAATCATTTTCGAATACAGAATTTCTCTTACAAGCTAGCTGAAACTAATGCAGGGATGTGGATCATATGTATTGCGCTAATATAATCCTAAAATTGTTTAAGAAATTATTTATAAATAACAACTTATTTGTTTCTTAGTATATAATAAATTCGTATATTATTTACCTTAAAATAGGGACTCCATCTATAATTAGATGTAATCTCTAGAGGTGTCCACGAGCTGGGAGGCTTTAAAATTTTAGGCAAAGAGCTACTACTACTTTTAATACTCATGAAAAATATCGACTGACGATTTCACCTGACCAGCTAAATCGATAACCAATAACTTGATTTCCTACTTTGTCCCTGGGTATGTAGGAACATCTTACTCTTCCAAATTAATTCTCCTCATCTCATGTAGTAGATTTTTCTCCTGTAATAAAGTGCATAAACAAAAGAAATTATCTCTATGCATGCTCAACCAATTCAAGTAATTTGTATCATCACTATGAATTATCTCTTCTATGAACTGGAGCATGTGTACGTCATTATATCATGAATGTTCTTTTGATACGTAAGTATCTTAGTAATATGCCACCATCATTGCAGTAGTTGTCGCAATTATAGTTACAATTGTGGCTAACTTCTCTTTCAGTTTATGGTATTGTTGGTTATCCATGTAGAGTATCAAAGTATATGACATTTATCAGTGGTTTCTTACTCAAGGTGAATTTATTAAACTTGAACTCAATTACATTGAATTACTGGAAAATAAAAGGTTAAATAAAAATGACAACATCCATAAAACTCTACCAACCAAAAAAAAAAAAATTAAAATGATTGCTGAAAAAAAGGTTAGAGTGGCAAGATAAAATCTTCTAAAAAATAAAATACAAAAAAAAATGGCATCAATTTTGTAATAAATGCATGATCGTTTAAATGTAAACCTATATAATAAATAAATTAATTCTACAATATTCATTCCTATTCCCAATTTGGAAAATCCTCTAACCATTTTCACATAAAGATTGTAGTATCATTTACAATGAGTACCAATATATGAGTAACTAATATATTTAGTAAACTTGCTTACAAAGAGTATATATATATATATTTTAAGAAACTGATGAAGTACCTTTCAAAAAAAAAAAAAAAACTGAGTAGGAGAATACAATGAGGCAAGTCTAGTATAAGTAATTGGTAGTGAGCACTCATCTCTAATAATCAGTGTCCATGTTATGGTATTTTTTTTTATAGTAGAAAACATATTTGCATCCTTAGTGATGTGAGCAGTGACTCTGATGTTTAGATAACACTGGGTTATCTGGATACCATTATAGATCTAGTGGGTCATTTATGGAAAGGGTAGTAGGAACTTCCTGGGATTGATGAACCTAATATGATTCCTAGGCTCTTAAATTCTCTTCCTGCTACGACAAGTCAAAATGATGCCAACACTTAAGAGCGGTATGCACAAATTTGTCATAAACTTAGAAAGTTGGGTGAGCAGAGGAGCCATCAAATGGTGTAGAGTTATGGAGACTTGATGAGCCAAAGATGTTTTTAAATCCTTGGTTTGATGGCCAACGGTCAGTAATTTCTCATTCATGTTGAGGATGGGCATAGTTTCTCCCACTACCTCATCTATCACAAAACAAACCTTTTAATATTACTTTTCTAAGAAAATAAAGTAGTGTAGATTGTTTCTGAGCTTGCTTTCGATGCGCATGTTGTTTTGTAGTCTATTGATTGAAAAGCAAAGGCAACAATGCACAAAAGGGTAAGATACAGAAGTCTAGATATGATAGAAGTGATAACTAATTCAATGTGCTTCCTAATCCATTAATTAGGACACTAAAACCCTTATTTTCATCACTAACTAGTGATCCTATTGTTGCCAACAATCACAAATCATTTTAAAATTTTCTATGTATTCTAGTATAGATAGTGTATCTTCCTTACAAAGTTGTAATTACTATTGTAGTTAAAACTTCACACTCTTTAAATTGATAAACAAAGATAAACTCCAAAGTCACCCAAACTTCTCTAAAGGAAGATAGCCCTACAATTTAGGTAAATATGTCTTCAAACAAGGTTAAATTAACCCAACTCAATAAGAGGTGACTTGTGCATTTCAACTTGTGATATGTCGAGTTTAAGAGTGGTGTCTTGTCGCAGAAGCTTCATGTTCTTCTTTGCTTGGTAAGGGAATGTGGGGTTCAGAGCAAGGGATAAAACCATCCATATAACCAATTAGATCATAGGCTTCAACTAAGGGGATAATTTGACTTTTTCATAAAACAAAATTGGTGGAATTTAATTTGACTTTTCTAAAACTTTGGTGAACTATGGCAAAAGAAAATAGTTTTCTCCCTTGATTTGCATCTCTCTTTGTTATAGCTCACCAGAGTTTTGGATCGAGGTGAAAATTGGTCCATGGGAGTTTCAATATTGGGTGCCGCATCACATGGACCATTTGGATTTTGAGCCCATGACGCGTGTGCAAAGGTGCGCACGTGTGCAGATGTACATGCCCCCCCCCCCCCCCCTTCTCTCTCTCTCTCTCTCTCTCTCTCTCTCTCTCTCTCTCTCTCTCTCTCTCTCTCTCTCTCTCTCTCTTTGGTGTGGTGTATTTATATGAGAGAGAGAGAGTGTGTGTGTGTGTGTGTCTATATATATATATATATATATATATATATATATATATTATATAAGAGAGCAAGAGAGAGAGAGAGAGAGAGTAATACCCACACACAACTTAGTTGGACGTACAACTAGTTGCGGTTAATTAATGCTTCGGGAAAGTATTTGAAAAAGCCTTTTAAAATGGTAGGCAGACACAGGGACCGAAAATAAGCCCCATCCATAGCTTAGAGGAACTACAAGAATGGAAACAATATATAGAAAAAGCTCACCATCCAAATTGTTTTCCTTGGTATGGCCCACTTCAAACTTTTATGTGCCTTATTTTTGGGTCCAACGTCTTTCTTTTGGTGTGGCATCTAATGGTTGGAGTGGATTTTATATATTTATCAAAGCAACGTCCTGTACAAATCAAGGGTGGATGACTCTCTCTAAAATGGCTAATTTTGGGCTATATGTTTATTAGCAACCTTGCACCTCTAAAGCCTAACTAGCCATGATCAAGTAAAGGCTCCTAAGGCTATGAGATGATCAAACAAAGCTTTACCTATTGGAGAATGGATCATGTAGAGGCTAAAGTTATTTTGGACCTAAGGTTAGGGTCACCAAGGCATCTCAATTTACCTGTTTCTTTACCTCTTGATGGTTCAAGTCTTTATATGTCTTCGATCTTCAGCTTCTAAAGGCTCAACCGACTCACTGACACACTGACACATGTGATTGACAAACAAGTGCACTTACACAGCTAGTTAAACTTGAAACCTTCTCATTAAAAAGAAATTACCTTACCACCTGACCTTAACTTTTTATGGGACCCACCGAGATGTGTATGTGAGATTCACTCTAACTATTAGAAGTGTAATCTCATTTTATGCCCATAGCCAAAAAATTAGGATTAGTTGATTGTTCGGCTGTCGACACACATGCGGCAGCTTCCATCTTTTTTGGCATTAATAATACCGGTACGGCACATGGGCTGCAACTTGTCCACCATCACTCTTGAGACGATGTTCTCGCTACTACCACTATCTATGATCACATCACAGACCTTTCCGTTGACAGTGCACCGCGTACGGAATATATTGTGTCACTGTAGATGTAATTCCTTCCGTAGGGTATACAGTAATCGCCTCATAACTAGAGATTCACCACGATCCTCGCCATCAATTCATCGTTATCTACTATTTCCTCAGTGGCTTGTTTATGTTCATCAAAGCTATTGCGGCCTCACATTCAGTGTCCCCTTCGTTTATGATCAGGTGTATTGCAGGACGTTGAGGACATGTGTTTGATAGGTGGCCTGAATGGCCACAGCGGTAACAATTGTTCGACCTTGGTCGAACATAAGGATTTGGAATTCTACTCGAGCCCGCTGTGGTAGATGTTATACGTCGAGGCCTATATGAGACGCTCCCCGTATCATGGTTTGCGGTTGCAGGAGGTTGAAGACGTTCTCCTACTGGTTCTTTTCCTCGTGCCAACACTGGATCCTGTACGGGACCCGTTGTGGGAGGTTGAGTTGAAGGATAAGGCTGATTCGAAACTCCTGCAAGCTGCGTTTCTATCCTACCTGCTAACTGAACCGTTTCATCCACTGTCCTGACTGGGTGTATCTGAACTCAATCCTGAATTGTCGATCGTAACCCTCCTATAAATCGTGCCACCTTCTGTGACTCAAATTCTGACAGATCGTTTTGTGTTGCAAATTGTTGAAATTCTTCAGTGTAATATGTGACGGTTCGATTTCCTTGTTGGAAATTTTGGTATTGCTGGAAGAATATCTACTCATAATCACCAGGGAGAAATCATGATTGAAGAAGACATCTCATCTGTGACCATGATGAGATGAGCACCTTGTTCTAGCAGGCTCGTGAGAGTTGTAATTGCTCCCACCATGTAGAAGCACCAGATTTTAATTTAAACGCTACCAATTTTACCTTTTTATGATCTGGCATGTCCATATAATCAAAATATCTCTCTACTTCGACTAGCTAATCGAGAAAATCTTTTATGCATAATAAACCATTAAAACTAGAAAGTTCAGTCTTACCTCGATAGTCTCTTTCAGCATGATCTATATGATCGCCTCCATGGATTGGTCGTCGGGCAAAACTTTCATTAAGGTCCTCGCCGCTAGAACTTAAATCATCTGGTGTAGCCCTACGGTTTGTCACTGGTAGTGTTTTACGAAAATCGGGGTTATGCCGTACAGCAACCACGGGCGATGGAGCAACCATAGGCGACGGATTACCACCTATGGCTTGGGGCGGAAGTAGCGTATCCGCAAAACGGCCGAGAGTTGCCTGCAACCCTTGCATGGTCGACTGACTCTCCTGGTGGAAAGCTCTCATTCTTTCTATCATGAATCCCTGGATCACCATCTACAAGATTTTGGCTCATAACTTCGTTGTTTGCCATCGGCCCGAGGGGAATCCTCGCTTTAATACCAATTGACGCAAGGATGAACGTGATGAATCCTTATTCTTGCTCTAGTGGTAAACTCTCAGGAATTTCAACACTTGATCAAGGGTTCAAGCATCCATTGGTGGTGAAATCCCACTAGTGAGTGTGTGGGGGTGTGTGCGCGTGTGTAATATAATATATATATAAAGGGATGAACGTGATGAGGTCGATCACCATATTCCTCAAGGATAACTACTCCGAATCCACGGAGCTTCTCTGGACTCCTCACAGAGACTTCTCGAATCTACGAGGAAAGAAAGCAAGAAAATAAAAAATCTAATAAATTCGAAACTTAATTGATGAATGAAATAAATGAGTTCATAACCCTTTAAATAGGGATACCAAGCAATGGGAGAGAAATCAGAAGCAAACTATAACTAAAACTTCTAGAATTCACAACTTATTATAAATAGTAAATTTACTTTTTATAGTAAGTTTCCTATGTGGCTTAACCACATTATTCTCCTAATTATTCTAAGCACTTTTCATGTTGGAACAACTCCTAAAGCCCAACGGATGAAGAGTTATAATCAAACTAAAACTTACTATTTATAGTAAAAACAGAATTAAATATGCAACGACCGTCGATATGATGGAATTTCGCAAATCCTATGTGTGAGAAACCCAGCTTATGCTGTGTTGGTTGGCTAAAGTAGCTCGTTCTACTCGAAAATCATATATTTTATGCCTGATAACTTATTCTGGATTGTGAGATACACCCTATTTAAGGTCCGACGGTCCGGATCACTTCCGTTGTCGACCGGGCCTTTTTTGATCCATCTTGGCCATGAAACTGTCCGTGACCCACTCTACATCATTCACCCACGAGGTCTTAGCCGTAATTATAAGCTCTACCAAGCTTCCGCACGCGCGGTGGTAGACAATCAACGCAATTTCAAGTTTTTTTATGACGTGTTTCTAAAATCTACCCTGGCTATGTATCATCTCATGTTAGGACCAAGTTTCAAATATCAATCACATCCCTGATTCTAGTGGGCCACGCCAAGGAAAAAGTTGGTTAAGGGACGCCTACTCTTAAACTTTTATGGGTCCCGCCATGATGTGTATATACAATCGACAACGACCATCAGTTTAGTCATCCATTGTTAGGCCCATGGCCCAAATATCAAGCTCATTCGTAATTCAAGTGGGCCCCACCAAAAGAAATAGTTGGGAGAAAGACGTACACCATTTATTTTTATTTTTTACAAGGCCCACTATGTTGATTATGTAAAATCTATTCAAATTATTAGATGACACACGGAAAAAAGGCCTGGGGAGGAAAAAAGCCCATATGTAATTCAAGTGGGCTACACTAAGGAAAGCAGTATGGAGGGTGGATGTCACTTTGTACACTATTTCCAATCGTGTGGTTTATTTGAATTATAAATGGGACTAATTTTCAACCCCATGCTTAAAATCGGGTCATGGACTTGATGGTCGGAGTGGATTTTAGATACACATCATGATAGAGGCTCTGACCAGTCCCTTTCCTCATACCGAGCATTTACTCGCTCTCTCTACTTCCAACCTTTCATGTGTGCGTGACATCCAATCCATCCAATAGGTTAGGCCAATCATGAGGATCGCCTTATGCAAATTAATCCACAACCACTCATTGGATGGACCATACTTATATTTTTTTTCCTATCAATAGCTATGGCACACTTAATGAGTAGATGAGGCTAGTTTTTACAGTGTATCCATGTAGTTTGGCCAACTTAATGGAAGGTTTGCATATTGACTTAATAGGTTGAAGTTATCCGCTGGGTAGATCATATCTTGTGGTCCAATGATTAGACTTCAGACGAGAGATAGATGCTAAAATCCAACCAATTTATGGGAGGAAAAACAGAAGAAAATGAGAGAAGTGGATAAAATTTAAACCATTGGTTCATAAGCACACAAATTTTTAAAACTCCACACATACTCCTTATGTATTTCTTAAGTCTTATTTAATATCTCGTAAAATCTCAAAGGCCACCCACCGGTCTCCTAAAACTAGTTGAACGGGTAAAAATGTATACTAGAGATATGTTCACGGGCCAAATCAGGCTGGCAGGAAGGAAGCCCAAGATCAGCTGAAAATTGTTCAGGCCTTTATCTCTTAAACCCAGCCCGAACCATGGACCAAAAAGGCATGCCTAGAACCATTCCAAATAATTGTCCGGCCCAAAAGTTTATGGGCCAGCCTAGCCCATTGACAGCCTTAAGAATGGAATATTGGGTTAAAGGCATGCAAGCCCTCCAAGTACGTTAGGTGTTTGTACCATACTTGCAGCCTATTGATTTATTTTGGGTTTTGGGTTGGGTTTGTGGCCAACTCATTGTTAGCTACATCTAGGTAGGATTGGGTAAGGTTCAACCCGGTTCATTTACTATAATGGTCCAAATGTTCTAGCCAAGCCCAATTCATCATCCATTTATCTTGGGAAACTCGGATTAGGAGTGGGTCTGATGAGTTGACCCGTGGGCCGACTGGACCCATTGCCACCTCTATCCATAAGTTAGAGTGTGGAGAAATTATCAGACAGCGGCTGTAGTCCAGACCAATACAGCCATTTGACTCTCGCCTACAGTTTCTTTCCCGTCTATATGTCAGGTGTGGAATATCAGGTCCATGCAAAAGGTGGAATATACCGTGATGATCACCTCTACGAAAATCAGGCAAATTCACTAATAGGTTGGAACACCAGGTATACATCAATGGGCAGGCAGTAGAATAAGTCAATTTTACTTGATTTGGGCCAACCAATAACTGAATCTACCGATCTTCATACCATTTGATAACCATGGTGTGGCCCATCTTTTTGCACGACTTGGATATTCTCGCTGTGATGGGACTGTATCGACGTTGCCGCTGTATCTTATTATTTGTGGGGTAGCACGACCGTCCTAGGTGCGCCCCAGCCTCACCCAAGACTGTGCCCCCCTTACTGTGGGGCCCACCTTGATGTATGTATTCCACATCCACGTCATCCATCCATTTTTCGTATCATGTGAGGGCATGTGCCTAAAAATAAATAAGATCACATCCTTAGGTAGACCATAGCATAGGAAACAAAGGTGATTGACCATTAATGAGCCACAAAAATTATAACTAGAGCATGTATTTATTTTTTCCCTTCATCTAGGTTTTTGTGACTTGTCAATAGGTTAATTAGTTGGAAAAAAAAAAAAAAAAAGATTTTAAGAAACGTTATAGTGGACCTTAAGAAGGCTTTTATGGTAGGGTGTCCACTCACTACTGTTTTCTATAGCATAGAGAGTCATATCTTCTTTATTTTTAGGTTCATGCCCTAAAAAAATCGGCCAAAATGGATAGATGGCCTAAGTATAGAATACATACATTAAGGTGGCCGCTGGTAAGGCCTATACTGTCTTGGGTGAGGCCATGGCTGCACCTAATCGCCTCCCTGCCCAAAGCTAATGTACACATGGCTCATACATTAAGGTGGCCCCTGGTAATTAAGGCCTATACTGTCTTGGGTGAGGCCATGGCTGCACCTAATCGGCTCCCTGCCCAAAGCTAATGTACACATGGCTCATTTGTACTTAGTGTGGAGAGTCTATGTTGAA
The DNA here is from genome assembly GCA_021015155.1 of Magnolia officinalis. NCBI lineage: Eukaryota > Viridiplantae > Streptophyta > Magnoliopsida > Magnoliales > Magnoliaceae > Magnolia > Magnolia officinalis. Next base: position 46,908,314 of record JAJHSJ010000016.1, read on the forward strand.
GGGATAGGAAAATTTGGTGCCATCACTTTTCATTGGTCCATGTCATCATTGATGACATCAGCTCATAAATCACACTGATGTTCTCTCATTGCAAACTACACCATTCAACTTTTACCATGTGGAACTTATCTAGCTCCACCATAATTTATGTGTTAGATTCATACTGTCTATTAAATTTTTTCAGATTATTTTAGAGCATAAGCCCAAAAATGAGGCACATCTAAAGCTCGACTGCTCAATACCACTTAAAGTAGTGGGATTGAATAGGTGACTAATGTTGAAACCTCTATAGGGTCCACTATAAGGTTTATTTGGCATCTAACCCTTTCATAAGGTTACATGCACATACTTGAATGAAGGGAAAATAAAGAGAAAACACAAATATTGAGCCTATGACCAAAGGTTTCAACTATAGGTGTCCAATTCCCGTTATTTCTTGTGATATAGCGTGGGATCCTCCTCCTTTTTTGTCTCAAGAGCCATAAAAGGCATGGAAAAATGGATAAATAGTGTAGATCTAATACATACATCATAATGGAGCCCATGGCAGTTCCATATGTCGACACTCTTTGTTCTTTTCTCTCCACCAGTGACATAGGGAAGGACATGAGGTCGTTTCTCGCGGACAAATAATAAGATTTTTCTGTATAATCTTTTACTGATCAGCTATCCTGATAATAATTTTGATTTTGTTGGAATAATACATGATCTTAATTTCGGGGGAGGAATCACATGCACAATAACTGCTTCAATCGCTGCCACGTGCGAATTAGCGCTTTCATCTGTCTCGTACGCTTGAGTTGAAGTTGTTCCTACCAAGTTGTAGCTCCGCCCTTCAACTTGTGGGCCACAAGCTTAACCTTTTTTGCTTTAGGGATTTTCATATATTCAAAAAATCACTCAACTTTAGAAAACCAATCAAGGAAATCCTTAATGTAAAGTTGGTCATTGAAGTTAGAAGATTAACCATCATCTTAAATTCTCAATCCATCTGATCACTACCTTGTCTAAGATGTTGTGGAATCATGTCATTGGATCCCACCTTCTCAGGAGTGATTCCGTGGTTCACTGTTAGCACCATCCTGTGATTAGGGCGATTACGAGTGATAGCAATTGCTGGCGGCGAAGCGCCACTATGAACACAGAGTTGCCCTATGAACTCTGTCACGCGATCGATGGAAGTTTGCAGCCCTTGCATGGCTTACCAATTCTCTCACTGTGCTGCTTCGAAAACTATTAAAAGATGATTCCATGGAGCACCATCCATAAAAATTTTACCTTACCTGTCGTTAGAAGTCATCGATCTGAGGAAAAGCCCTACTCTAATACCAAACTGACACAGGGATGAACGTGATAAGGTCGATCACCGTCTTCCTTAAGGATAAGTATTTCAAATCCACGAAGCTTCTCTAGACTCCTCACAGAGACTTCTCGATTCCACAAGAAAAAGGCAAGAAATAGAAATAGTATTCATGAAAATTCATAAATTGATTGATAGATAATTTAAAATGAATTTACAACCCGTTTTAAATAGGGATACCAAGCTTTAGAAGAAATTTCAGAATTAAACTACAACTAAAACTCCCTAAAATTCACTACTATAAATAGTTACTATTTATAGTAAGGGTCCTATGTGGCATAACCACATTATTCTCCTAATTTTTCTACGAACTTTTCATGTTGGACACAACTCCTTATTGAGAAGTGGAGCCACATCTGGGGCCGCCCACGACCAGTCGAGGTTGCGCGGATTTCGTGTCGCAAGTCCTTTCGCAACTGGGATGCGAAAGGAGTTTCGCGGATTTCGTGTCGCAAGTCCTTTCGCAACTGGGATGCAAAAGGAGTTTCGTGGATTTCGTGTCGCAAGTCCTTTCGCAACTGGGATGCGGAAAGGGAAGTTGCCAAAACTATAAATTGGGGTCCCTAGGGCTATTCTAGGTTAAAGTGAATTTTAGGAAATTATTCTGAGGTGTGGGCAAAGGATTTTCTCTGTACTTCCAAGGGAGAGGTTAGTATATTGCCTTGTAATCTTCGTTTCTCTTCATAGTGGAATTTTGCATCCGTGGTTTTTTACCCTAGTTTGGAGTTTTTCCACGTATATCTTGTCTTGTGGTTTGTTTTGGATTGCTTTGATCTATTTCTAGTTTATATTTCTTCCTGTCTATCGTTTGTGGGTGAGGACTTAGATTGGATCTAGACTCACTGCGTTGTTGGCGTGCTACGCAACAACTGGTATCAAAGCTATTGGTTTAGTTCTATTGGGAGCGATGGCAGAAGATGGGAAAACTAAAATTGAGAAGTTTGATGGTTCAAACTTTGCCTTCTGGAAGATGCAGATGGAGGATTGTCTGTATCAGAAGGACCTCTATATTCCTCTAGGAGGAAAAGAGAAGAAACCAGAAAAGTTGACAGATGATGAATGGTTTTTACTGGATAGGAAGGCTTTAGGAACGATCCGACTCTCTTTGTCTAAGAGCGTCGCCTTCAATATATCCAAGGTAAAAACGACAAAAGAATTAATGGAAGCCCTAGCCACCATGTATGAAAAGCCCTCAACATCCAACAAGGTTCATCTTATGAAACAGCTATTCAACATGAAGATGTCAGATGGTGGGAGCGTGGCTGAACATCTAAACGAGTTCAATACAGTCACGAGCCAGTTGGAATCCGTTGGCATTGCTTTTGAGGATGAGGTCAGGGCGTTATTGATCTTATCCAGTTTGCCAGGCAGTTGGGATGGTTTGGTGATTGCTGTGAGAAATTCTTCAGGATCGACAAAGCTGAAATTTGATGATGTGGCCGGTCTAATTCTCAGCGAAGAATCTAGAAGGAAGGCATCAGGAGTTTCAGGGGATTCAGGGAATGCTCTAAACGTTGAAGGAAGAGGAAGATCGCTGAACAAAGGAGGCAATAAACACGGGCGTTCTAAGTCAAGGAATAAGTCCAAGGGACCGAAAGACAAAGACGGGTGTTGGCATTGCGGCAAGAAGGGGCACATGAAACGTGATTGCAGGGCGCTCAAGAAACAAGAAGGAAGCTCTCAAGGTGGGAAAGATTCAGTGAATCTGTCTGAGGAGAGTGACACAGAGGCGTTGATCGTATCTCTTGATGCGAGGAATGAGTCTTGGGTTATAGACTCGGGTGCTTCGTTTCATGCTACTTCGTGTAAGGAAGTTCTGCGTGATTATGTGTCAGGTGATTTGGGAGAGTCTACCTGGGTGATGATGAGCCGTGCAATATTGTTGGAAAGGGAGATGTTCATGTAAATCAGAAAGACGGAACGGTCTTGAAATTGAAGGATGTCAGACATGTACCGAGTTTGAAACGTAATCTGATCTCAGTGGGACAGTTGGCTGATACCGGTTATGTGACGACATTCACCAGTGACTCCTGAAGATCACAAAAGGTGCCTTGGTAATATCTCGAGGCAAAAAGGAAGTACTTTATACGTGACTTCAGGATCGTATAGTTCACTCGCAGTCGCATCAACTGGAGTGAATGGGCAGTTATGGCATCAGAGGCTGGGACATATGAGTGAGAAAGGGATGAAAGTGCTATTGTCAAAAGGGAAGCTACCAAGGCTGAAGTCATTGACTTGGAATTCTGCGAGGACTGCGTGTATGGCAAGCAGAAGAGGGTAAGCTTCAAGAAGACGGGACGCGCTCCAAAGACACATCTGTTGGAGCTTGTACACACTGATGTGTGGGGACCGGCACAGGTATTATCTCTTGGTGGCTCACGTTATTTTGTTACCTTTATTGATGATGCTAGTAGAAAACTGTGGGTCTACTTCTTAAAACATAAATCTGATGTATTTGATGTATTTAAGAAGTGGAAAGTTATGGTAGAAAATGAGACAGGTAAAACAGTAAAGTGTCTCAGATCTGACAATGGGGGAGAGAGTATTGTGATAAGAGGTTTGAGGAGTATTGTGCAGCAAATGGAATCAAACATCAGAAAACGATTCCAGGGACACCACAGCAGAATGGTGTGGCTGAGCGCATTAACAGGACCATCCTTGAGCGCGCCAGGAGCATGAGGTTACATGCAGGGTTGCCCAAGACCTTTTGGGCAGATGCTGTGAATACTGCCGCATATCTCATCAATAGAAGTCCCTCAGCACCATTGGATGGTGGGCTACCAGAAGAAGCGTGGACTGGGAAAGAAGTGAACCTTGCACATCTCAGAGTGTTCGGTTGCACTTCATATGTTCACATTGATGCAGAGTACAGAAACAAGCTGGATGCGAAGTCCAGGAGGTACACGTTTATAGGCTATGGGCAACATGATTTTGGCTACAGGTTCTGGGATGCAGAAAACAGAAAAATCATCAGAAGCGAGGACGTAGTCTTTAATGAAAAAGTGATGCATAAGGACAGTATGCAGGAAAATAAGGCCGAGAAAAAGGAATTCGTAGAGTTGGAAGAGTTACCGGACATAGGTGTTACAGTGCCACAGGATGAGGCAGATCCGCATACACCAGTTGTGAGGAGGTCTACTCGGGAGAGGAGACCCACGGTCCGATACTCACCCTCCTTACATTATCTACTACTGACAGATAATGGTGAGCCAAAGTGTTTTGAAGAGGCGTTACAGTCAGATATACGGGTTAAGTGGGAGCAGGCCATGGATGATGAGATGGACTCTCTTGAGTCTAATCATACATGGGAGCTAGTCACTCTACCCAAGGGTAAGAAAGCTCTTCATAACAAATGGGTTTACAGACTGAAGGAGGAGCACGATGGTTCGAAACGGTACAAGGCCAAATTGGTTGTGAAAGGGTTTCAACAAAAGGCAGGTATCGATTTCACTGAAATATTTTCACCGGTAGTGAAAATGTCTACGATTCGCATGGTCTTGAGTATAGTGGCTTCAGAGGACTTACATCTAGAACAGCTAGATGTTAAGACAGCCTTTCTTGATGGGGACTTTGAAGAAGAGATATATATGCATCAGCCGACAGGATACGTGGCACCAGGTAATGAGAACAAGGTGTGCAGACTGAAGAAGAGTCTATATGGCCTGAAGCAGGCCCCGAGGCAGTGGTACAAGAAGTTCGATAGTTTCATGTCGAAAAACGGTTTTAGGAGATGTCATGCAGACCACTGTTGTTACTTGAAGAAGTTTGATACGTCATACATCATCCTTCTTCTATACGTTGATGATATGCTTGTGGCTGGCTCAAGCATGGAGGACATATCAGATCTCAAAAGACAATTGTCTAGAGAATTTGCCATGAAGGATTTAGGAGCTGCAAAACAAATCCTAGGCATGAGGATAAAGCGTGACAGGGAAAACAAGAAATTAGTTTTGTCATAGGCAGAGTACATAGCAAAGGTACTTGATCGATTCAATATGGGATGTGCTAAGCCGGTTAGCACTCCATTAGCCAACCACTTCAAGCTATCTAAGGAGCAAGGTGCAAAGACGCAGGAGGAACAGGACTACATGGCTAAAGTCTCATACGCGTCAGCTATTGGGAGTCTCATGTATGCTATGGTGAGCACGAGGCCAGACATTGCTCAAGCAATGAGAGTTGTTAGCAGGTTCATAAACAACCCCGGGAAGGAACATTGGGAAGCTGTGAAGTGGATCCTTAGGTACTTCGTAGGTACTAAGGACGTAGGGTTGTGTTATGGTGGATCGAAAATCAAGTTACAAGGCTACATGGATTCAGATTTGGCAGGAGATATCGACAGCAGAAGAAGCACTACGGGTTATGTTTTTACTCTGGGTAGTGCTGCAGTCAGTTGGGTCTCTCAGTTACAAAAGATAGTATCTATCAGTACGACAGAAGCAGAATATGTTGCGGCTATAGAAGCATGCAAGGAGATGGTGTGGATGCAAGGTTTTATGGAAGAGTTGGGTAAGAAGCAAGCATATTGCAAGCTATACAGTGACAGTCAAAGTGCAATACACTTGGCTAAGAATTCATCCTTTCATTCAAGGACCAAACATATTGCCATCAGATATCACTTTATACGTTCGTTACTGGAAGATGGATCGATTTCTCTGGAGAAGATTCATACAAGTGAGAATCCTGCGGATATGCTGACCAAGGCGGTCACAAGGGAGAAGCTGAAGCTCTGTTCAGCTTTGATTGGTCTTCAGGCTTGAAGACAGGGAGGTGGTGCACTCCGGATGAAGAAGACAAAGGTTTATGGAGATGTGTCTAAGTGGGAGATTGTTGAGAAGTGTGTTGAGGGTCAAATATTGCATATCAGACCCCAATTATTACTCGAATTTATGAGCATGACACTGTTTAACGCCTGGTTTTGACTGATTTTGTAATGCAGGGTGTACTTATGAGCGCAGTCTGAAAAGGATACTAAATGCATGGAATTAACGATTCGATGATGCCAAGGAATTGGACGGACTCCAGGGGACCAAGAATGATGAATTTACATGCCCGGGATCAGAGAAAATCAAGCCGTCCACGTTAAAGAGGCCACACAGTCATCCAGATTGCAAGATCATGAGGTTTCCACCATCCGTTCAGCCTGAAACTTCATACATGGCCTGAGGAGCATAAATTAACCGTACACGTCCATTTTCACCCATTGGAGACCTCTAGAAGTGGTCCAATGGACAGATAAGCCCTTAATTCACTAAGTGGGGCCCACATGATATCTGGATACGCTTAAAATTGGTCTCGACGGGTTAAATAATATGAGGAACGGGATGGACGGATTGGATATCTGAAAAACATCACGGTGGACCCCGCACTGTGGAGTGTGTGAACACAGCGCGTGCAGGCTGGCGGCGTACAGGACTGGCTGAGGCGGGTCAGCAGGCGCTGACCCGCGCCTTCTCTTAAAAAAAATGGAAATTTCCGTCTGCGTCGACAGCGCTAACGCTGTCGAGGGATCGGACGAGTTGTGGCCCACCAACATCGTCTTTTTCGATGATCTAAACCGTTCATCTGCTCTGGGAGGTGGCCAAGATCGTTGCCTAGGTGGAGAAATTGCGAAAGACAGCGAATATCAGATCTTAACCATACAAACGTGGGTCGGACGGTCGTATGACTGATCACACGGGCCACACCAGAATCAATCTGAAAGTAGCCATCTTTGACTTATTTTTGACGTGATTGTAATGGACGGTATGGATTGCATCAAAACATTACTGTGGAGCCCACCGGACACGTCAGCGCCGGGTCTTAAAAACGGCAACTGCCGTTTTGCGCCTCTGCGAACGGACGCTGTCCGTTTTGCGGACGTCAATGGGCCCCATCCATCGTCTATCCGACCGATCCAATCCGTCCATCGTGTAGAGGGGTTCGAAAGCTTCAAAACCATGCTGATACTTTACACCCATGCATGCACATGTGTGTGGTACAGAGGCCACAAACGGACTGTTCTGCAATGTTCCAAACTGATCTTTTCGTGATTTCTTCTCTGGGCCGCATCAATGGACATTCCAAACCACCCATTCTTAACTAAAATTTCGTTCTGAATACAATAGACGGGGTGGATTTCCCAGAAAACACTTCTATGGGCCCCACCAATCACGACAGCGAAAGGATGCGAAAGGTTTCGCACATATTAGGAAATCCGGTTTTCCAGGCGATTGTGGGCCACCATCTTTGATCATATGGTAGATCTGAACCTTTCATCATGTAGAGGACCCAAGAAAGTCCTAAGGGACGGTGTTGTGTTTTGAATTGGAGCGAGGAGGAAAGTGTCGTGTTTCGAGGCCCCGAACTTGGTTGCGAAAAGACTTTCGTTGCGTATGCGACAGCCTTCCAAATCCGATTTTCTCCACTCCAGCAGCTATTAAAAGGATTTTTGGACTTGGGGAGCAGGTATCAAAGGCCTTGGAGAAGAATCTCATGTGAGAGAGAGAAAGACAGGGAGAGAAGAAAGAGTTTTGTTTTTTTTCTGTGGTTATGTTTTTCTTCTCAAATTTCTGATGAGATCTATCCCATCCATGTGTGGCTAAACCTCTTAGCTAGGGTAAGAGGTGAAGCTTGTGGCGTGATGGGACCGATTCTATGGTGTTGATTTATGGTTATGAACTGACGTTTGGTTTTAGTTTGATTAATTGAAATAATCATAGTTTTTAATGATTTGTTGTGACGTAAATTACAATAGATCTGCGATGGCTTTGAGTATTTCATTCTTCTTCATATTTTGATTGTGAAATTGGGAAACCCTGTTGTTCACCATTGCCCCTTGGACATGGTTGGATGATGGAATTCTTCCTAACATTCACACATCTTCTGATTGGTTATGGATTGGTTTAAGTTCTGTTGATTACCTTGTCTCATGGGCATGGATTTGTGATGGAATCATATCTAATTCTTATACCTTTCGTCTATTTGAAAACTAGATCAAAAGGAAGTTCACATTAATTTCAGGATATATCTTCCAACTGGATGAAGATGGGACTCAAAGTCCAGTTGAGTTCATGAATCGACCATAGATCTCCCTGATCTTTACAAGTGGATCCTCTGAATCCCTAGTTTCCCTTTCTCTGAATTCTTAAATTTAGATCAATATTTCACTATTATTCTTCAAAACACAATTGGTTTAGTTTTCATCTTAGCCTAGTTCCAGATCTGGTTATTTCAGATAACGTACAGGTTTCAATCCCTGTGGATTCGACCTCGGTCTTACCGAGTTATTACTACATCACAACCCTATACTTGGGGAGTGAACAAGTTTTTGGCGCCGTTGCCGGGGATTGACGGCTACGTTTTTTGAAATTAACTGGTTTTAGGATTTAGATTAAGATTAGGATTTTTTTTATTCTTAGGTTTTATTTTTAGAATTTCCTAATTCAGGTTTCCTTTAATTTTTAGAAATTTTATATTTAAGTAACTTTCTATTTTAGATGATTTTCCCTTTTTAGAAACTAACCCAACTTTCCTATTTTGTAGGATTCTGAGATAGGTTTCTAAATTGGTAATTTCTCTTCTCCTTGCTATTTCTAGACTAGGATTCCTTTTTAGCAAGTTTCTAATTCTAACTCTTTTAGAATTCAATTTTGTTTCCTATTTTATTTTTAGAAACTTTCTGTTTAAAGACTTTCTGTTTAGAAACTAACTTTCCTGTTTTGTAGGTTTTCAGAAATTTCTAATTCGGTAAGATCTTTCTAAATTCTACTTTCTATTTTTAGAATTTCCAGTTTAAGAACTTTCCTCTTTTGTTTTTAGAAATTTTATACCTTCTTAGGAATTTCTCTTTTTCTAAATTAGAAACTAGTTTACTGCTATTCCTCTTCTTAGGATTTTCTAATTTTAGGTTTCCATTTATTTTAGAAATTCTTTCCTTTTTAGAAACTCACATTACTTTCTATTTTAGGATTAAGATTTCTAATTTAGAACTTTCTAACTCTAGGTTAGAACCTTCCTCTTTTGTTTTTTAGAAACTAGGTTAGTTACTTTCCTTTTAGAGACTCTTTCTAATTTTAGAAACTAACTCATTCTTCCTTTATTTTTAGAAACTTTCTAACTTCTATTTTTAGGAACTAATCTCTTTTTGGTTTCTTTTTGCAGGTTCTTAATTTAGGGACTCCAAATTTGGTAACTTCCTTCCAACCCTCTCTTTCTTTTTAGATTTTTATTTCCCTTCTTAGGATTAGGTTTAGAATTTGATTGAGGGCTGTGAGTGTTTCATGCCCAAGTGGGCTCGTGACAACACTCGACGTCTCTTGACTGAAGGAGGATTAGTTGAGGGGTTAACTGTCCATCGCAGGACTAGACACCGCTCGAATTCCCCTGAGTTAATTGAGGATATGGCTGGAAATCAACCTCGTCTACCCCAACCTAGGGTAGAAGATGTTCAGGATGAGAATGAGGTGCATCAAGCACCCCCGCCTCGTACCTTACGAGATTACTTACAACCGGCGGGGGTGAGTACGCCCTCATGCATGGTTTTTCAGGAGAATGCAGGACATATGGATATCAAGCCAGGGGTGATCCAACTCCTTCCTAAATTTCATGGGCTTGAGTCAGAGAATCCATATCTACATCTGAAAGAATTCGATGAGATCATGACTACCCTATACTTTCCTAACGTGTCTGATGACACAGTTAGGTTAAAACTCTTTCCCTTTTCTTTAAAAGAGAAAGCCAAGACGTGGTTACATTCATTACGTCCTCAATCTATTGGCAGATGGAATGACATGACAAGGGAGTTCATTAAAAAGTTTTTTCCATATCATAAGACGAACACCCTTAGGAAGTCGATCATGAACTTCGCCCAAAGGGAAGATGAAACATTCTTCCTATGTTGGGAGCGGTTCAAAGATCTTGTCAGTTCATGCCCACAACATGGTTTTGAAACGTGGCGCATCACAAATTTTTTCTATGATGGACTGACATCTCCCATGCGCCAATTAGTTGAGACAATGTGTAATGGGGAGTTTATGAATAAAGGTGTCGATGAGGTGTGGGACTACTTTGATAAACTTGCTGAGAACACACAAACATGGGACATCTCCCCTAGACCGAGTACCACGCCTAGGCCGACTCATTCCAAAGAAAAAGGTGGAATGTACCTCCTGAAAGAGGATGATGATATTAACGCCAAGGTAGCCAATCTCACTCGAAAACTCGAGGCCATGGAATTAAAGAAGGATAAGGCCAAGGAAATTGTTTGTAGTATTTGTGGTTGCAACATTCACACTACTGAGAATTGCCCAACTATATCTGCCTTTCAAGAGGTATTGAATGAGCAATCCAATGCTGTAAGCAATTACCAAAGACCTTTCAGTGGGCCCACCTCTAACACATACAATCCTGGCTGGAGGAACCATCCAAACTTCAGTTGGAGGAATGGACAAACCGCTACACCTCAAGGTTTCCTAAATCAAAATCCAACTCAAGAGAAACCTCAAGAGGATCCGGTTCTGAAACATTTTCAAAAGCAAGAGCTTTTCAATCAGGGTATGCTACAGGCCTTTCAAGACCTTACAAAAGCAATACAAGGACTTAAGGCTGAAAATGCGATTGGGAACAAGGGGAGCTTCCCAGCTCAACCTCTTCCCAATCCTAAATCGCAATATGAAATTAGCGACCCAAGCTCTTCAAATCAGATGGAGCAAGCTAAATCCATCACCACTCTTAGGAGTGGAAAAATCATTGACAAAACCATTCCGGTTAGGGCTGAAAAGTCTAAGGACCCGGAAGTGGATAAAGAAGATGGATCTAGCCATGCCCCACTAGAGTTAGAACCGGAACCTCAAGGAAAGCCAGTTGCTCCATTTCCCCAACGGTTGGTTGCACCAAAACCTCTCTCTAACTCTCAGGATATTCTAGAGGTGTTGAAACAAGTGAAGGTCAACATACCTCTACTTGATGCCGTGAAACAAATACCTTCCTATGCCAAATTTTTGAAAGACTTATGTACGACCAAAAGACGGCAAAATATTCAAAAGAAAGTCTTCCTGACTGAGAAAGTGAGTGCCATCCTAAAACAAGATGTGCCGCAAAAATTCAAAGACCCCGGTAGCCCAACCATATCATGTGTAATTGGGGACTATCGAATTGATCACGCACTTCTTGACTTAGGAGCGAGCGTTAATCTTATTCCCTACTCGGTATACAAACAGTTGGGTTTAGGTGAATTAAAACCCACCTTAACTACATTACAACTTGCTGATCGCTCTGTTCGTGTACCAAGAGGAATAATTGAGGATGTGTTGGTCCAAGTTGATCGATTTTACTACCCAGTAGATTTCATCATCCTGGATACCGAACCCATCAACAATACAAGCACTCAGATTCCCGTCATTCTTGGTCGCCCATTCCTTGCCACTTCAAACGCAATTATCAATTGCAGGAATGGTGTCATGAGTATGTCTTTCGGGAATATGACATTAGAAATGAATATCTTTTTCAACACTGGCAGACGGGTAGAGGAGGATGACGATATCCACGATATTAACATGATCGATACTTTCGTGGAAGATAGGACACCCCTTACCTTATCCTCTGATCCTCTAGAGGCGTGCCTGGCCCACTCCCATGAGTTTGATGATGACATAATTAGGGAGACGTGTGCCATGCTTGATGATGCGGTACCGGTACTTGAAGTTAACCGGTGGAGGCCTCAATTTGAAAAGTTACCCCACACTGATGAAGTGCCTCTACCGTCTAACCTCAAGCCACCGAAGCTTGACCTAAAACCTTTGCCCTCTGATTTAAAATATGCATACTTAGGTCAAGATGAGACATACCCGGTGGTGATTTCTGCCCACCTTGAGAAAGAACAAGAGAGTAAGCTTATATCTACTCTCCTGGAGCATAAGGGAGCCCTTGGATGGACAATCGCGGACCTCAAGGGAATCGACCCCTCGATTTGTACTCACCGCATATATCTTGAGGATAATGCGAAGACAGCTCGGCAACCACAACGTAGACTAAATCCAAACATGAAGGAAGTGGTTAAGGCCGAGGTTCTTAAACTATTGGATGTGGGTATCATATACCCTATATCCGATAGTCAATGGGTGAGTCCAACTCAGGTGGTTCCTAAGAAGTCCGGGATCACCATCGTAGCCAATGCCAATAATGAACTCGTGCCGACTAGAGTCACTACTGGTTGGAGGATGTGCATTGACTACAGGAAATTAAATACCGTCACGAGGAAAGACCACTTTCCTTTGCCCTTCATTGATCAGATCTTGGAAAGGTTAGCTGGTCATTCCTATTACTGTTTCCTTGACGGGTATTCGGGCTATAATCAGATAGAGATCGCCCCTGAAGACCAAGAAAAGACTACGTTTACATGTCCTTACGGCACCTTTGCTTACCGAAGGATGCCGTTTGGACTATGTAATGCTCCTGCCACCTTCCAGCGATGTATGATGAGCATATTTTCTGACATGGTGGGGCAATATTTAGAGGTCTTCATGGACGATTTCTCTGTCTTCGGTCCATCTTTCAGCGAGTGCTTGCAAAGTCTTAAATGTGTGCTGAAAAGATGTGAAGAAAAGAACTTGGTACTTAATTGGGAGAAGTGCCATTTCATGGTTCAGAAGGGAATTGTCCTTGGACACATTATTTCATCCAAAGGAATCGAGGTTGATAAGGCAAAGATCGATCTTATCTCTAACCTACCTCCACCCAAGAACATAAGGGACGTGCGATCCTTCTTAGGACACGCCGGGTTTTACAGAAGATTCATAAAGGACTTTAGTCTCATCTCTCGTCCTCTATGTAATCTACTTCAAAAGGATGCACCATACGAGTGGACTGAACCATGTCAGGAAGCTTTCACTAAGCTTAAGGGCATATTGACTAGTGCACCCATCATACAGCCACCTGACTGGAGCATTCCTTTTGAACTTATGTGCGACGCGTCTGATTATGCTCTTGGAGCAGTTCTAGGCCAGAGAAAAGATAAGAAACCCTACGTTATTCATTACGCAAGTAAGACTCTAAATCCTGCCCAAGTGAACTACTCGACTACGGAAAAGGAACTCTTAGCCGTAGTGTTCGCCTTGGACAAATTTAGGTCCTACTTGATTGGATCCAAGATCATTATTTACACTGATCACGCAGCGCTTAAGTATCTTCTGTCTAAGAATGATGCTAAGCCCCGCCTGATAAGATGGATCCTCCTACTCCAGGAATTTGACCTAGAAATAAAAGATAAAAAGGGAGTAGAGAACGTAGTGGCTGACCATCTTTCTCGCCTTAAACCCTCTGATTCCTTTGAGACGACACAGATTAATGACATGTTCCCTGACGAACAATTGTTCAGAGTCTCCCATTCGCCTTGGTTCGCTGATATCGCTAATTATCTTGCCACAGGTTCCATACCGACACATTGGACTGCGCAAGATAAGAAGAAATTTTTCACCGAGGTGCGCAAATTCTTCTGGGATGATCCATACTTGTTTAAATATTGCCCAGACCAAATCTTGAGGAGATGTGTGCCAGACAATGAGCATCAGAGTGTCATCTCCTTCTGTCACTCACAGGCCTGTGGTGGTCACTTTTCTGCAAAAAAGACCACGGCCAAAATTCTGCAGTGTGGCTTCTATTGGCCCACTATGTTCAGGGACACTCATGAGTTTTGCAAAGCTTGTGAGCGTTGTCAGAAATTGGGAGCATTGTCCCGTCGAAATATGATGCCCTTGAATCCCATTCTTATCATAGAGGCATTTGATTGCTGGGGCATCGATTTCATGGGGCCATTCCCCCAATCTTTTGGGAATTTATATATTTTGCTTGCCGTAGACTATGTCACTAAATGGGTCGAAGCGATTCCGTGTCGAACCAATGACCACCGCACGGTCATTAAATTCCTAAAAGAAAACATCCTTTCTCGATTCGGAACGCCTCGAGCCATTATTAGTGATGGGGGCTCACACTTTTGTAATAGACCATTTGAGAGTTTAATGAAGAAATACGGTATCTCTCATAAGGTGAGCACCCCATACCACCCACAGACAAGTGGGCAAGTTGAGATTTCCAATAGGGAGATCAAACACATTTTGGAGAAAACGGTTAACCCTGACCGTAAGGATTGGTCAATTCGATTGACCGATGCCTTATGGGCATACCGTACTGCCTTTAAAACCCCTATTGGAATGTCTCCCTTTAGACTCGTCTATGGGAAGGCTTGCCACTTGCCTGTGGAGTTGGAACATAGAGCTTACTGGGCGATCAAAAATCTAAATTTCAATCTGAACAACGCTGGCTCGCTACGCAAACTTCAATTAAATGAACTTGAAGAAATCCGGAACGACGCGTACGAGAACTCGAGAATTTACAAGGACAGGATGAAGGCGTTTCATGACCAACACATTCTACGAAAATCATTCACGCCAGGTCAGAAAGTCCTTTTGTATAATTCTCGATTACATCTCTTTCCGGGTAAGCTTCGATCTCGTTGGACCGGTCCCTACATTGTCGTTACTGCATATCCTCATGGGGCCGTCGAGATAAGAGACCCCGACAATGGCAAGGAGTTTAAAGTAAATGGACATCGCTTAAAGCCATTTGTCGAGAAATTTGATTCAGAGGACATGTCCATGCCTCTGACTGATCCTGTTTACCAGGAATGATCTCCTAGTCTGATGGAGGTATAGGTAGGTTTATTGCTTTCATAGGATTAGGGTAGTTGCTTTGGTCTGGCTGAAGACATTAAACTTAGCGCTCCTGGGAGGCAACCCAGCTTTTCCATTCATTTCATTTTCCTAGTTAGATAGTTCAATGTTTGTGGGTAACATTACTGCAAACCCTCACGAGACTACAACTCGTCCACTAGGGGCAACCTAGGGGTTTAAAGGCTTGTTGCATTCGCTAAATGCAATCGAGAGCACCTGCGAAAGTGGTATAGGTAGGAGTTTATTTTTTAGTTATTTGTGTTTTACTTCGATTGGTTTCACTCTTGTGCTGACCCGCTCTCATGTTGAGTTCTCACGGAAAAATCTCTCTCGACTCGTTACCCAGGTACTATCTTCCCATACTTCTCATTTACTTTCGTTGTCCCATGTGCATTGCATGCTTACATCGTTTACATTGAGGACAATGTAGATTTTAGGTTGGGGGTGGGAGATTAGGTTTCCTAATCAGTGTTTTCTTGGTCTTGAGCAAAAGTTGTGAAAATTTTAATTTTTTCTAGAATTTCTGTGAATTCGAAGTGATTTTGACGACCATCTTGGATTTAGAATTACAAGATAAGTGATGTTGGTAATTTATGACTCTTGGATTCTGTTAGTTGTTAGATGTCACAGTTGAGTTCGAATTATCAATTCATGATTAGAAACTTTAAAACATTGATGGAGTCATGATTTCACAAGACTAATCTTGCTTGCACATTAAGGTTCAGTTCGATATTAAAAGATTAACTTGGTGACCACTAAGCTTGAAAGGAACCAACCTGAGAAATTGAAAGGATTGGGCGAATGGTCTTCACCATAGGTTTGCTCCCTATAGGTGTAGATTTAATTCCACACGGATAATATGTGAAAAAGGATGTACAGTCTTCACCATAGGTTTGCTCCCTATAGGTGAGAATGTGATTCCTTTTTTTTGCGTTACTTCTAATTAAAAAAAAAAAACAAAAACAAAAACAAAAAAAAAACAAAAAAAAAAAATCATCAAAAGCTAACAGAATGAAAAGATGATCTGTAAGGAAAGTTTTAAGTAAGGTTTTGGTTGTCCTGATTTCTCTTGTTGGTTATCAATGATATCAAGAAATAACGGATTGAATCTTAATGATCGATAAGCCGAGATTACACCATACAACCATGAAACTCAATGTTTTGAATTTTTTAATTGATGGATGAATACTTTGAACTTGATTATGAAATTTACCATGTGCTTGAGTCTAGGAGAGAATAATGCCTAACATTCATGAATCTTAGATTTCTTGTATCTGAATCGTCTTTCAAGATTTCACTTGGTTGCATAGAAATTGCCCTATAATTCTCAACTTATTTTCGCATATTTTGCTCGGGACTAGCAAAATGCTGGTTGGGGGTTGTGTTGAGGGTCAAATATTGCATATCAGACCCCAATTATTACTCGAATTTATGAGCATGACACTGTTTAACGCCTGGTTTTGACTGATTTTGTAATGCAGGGGTGTACTTATGAGCGCAGTCTGAAAAGGATACTAAAGCATGGAATTAACGATTCGATGATGCCAAGGAATTGGACGGACTCCAGGGGACCAAGAATGATGAATTTACATGCCCGGGATCAGAGAAAATCAAGCCGTCCACGTTAAAGAGGCCACACAGTCATCCAGATTGCAAGATCACGAGGTTTCCACTATCCGTTCAGCCTGAAACTTCATACATGGCCTGAGGAGCATAAATTAACCGTACACGTCCATTTTCACCCATTGGAGACCTCTAGAAGTGGTCCAATGGACAGATAAGCCCTTAATTCACTAAGTGGGGCCCACATGATATCTGGATACGCTTAAAAATTGGTCTCGACGGGTTAAATAATATGAGGAACGGGATGGACGGATTGGATATCTGAAAAACATCACGGTGGACCCCGCACTGTGGAGTGTGTGTACACAGCGCGTGCAGGCTGGCGGCGTACAGGACTGGCTGAGGTGGGTCAGCAGGCGCTGACCCGCGCCTTCTCTTAAAAAAAACGGAAATTTCCGTCTGCGTCGACAGCGCTAACGCTGTCGAGGGATCGGACGAGTTGTGGCCCACCAACATCGTCTTTTTCGATGATCTAAACCGTTCATCTACTCTGGGAGGTGGCCAAGATCGTTGCCTAGGTGGAGAAATTGCGAAAGACAGCGAATATCAGATCTTAACCATACAAACGTGGGTCGGACGGTCGTATGACTGATCACACGGGCCACACCAGAATCAATTTGAAAGTAGCCATCTTTGACTTATTTTTTGACGTGATTGTAATGGACGGTATGGATTGCATCAAAAACATTACTGTGGAGCCCACCGGACACGTCAGCGCCGGGTCTTAAAAACGGCAACTGCCGTTTTGCGCCTCTGCGAACGGACGCTGTCCGTTTTTGCGGACGTCAATGGGCCCCATCCATCGTCTATCCGACCGATCCAATCCGTCCATCGTGTAGAGGGGTTCGAAAGCTTCAAAACCATGCTGATACTTTACACCTATGCATGCACATGTGTGTGGTACAGAGGCCACAAACGGACTGTTCTGCAATGTTCCAAACTGATCTTTTCGTGATTTCTTCTCTGGGCCGCATCAATGGACATTCCAAACCACCCATTCTTGACTAAAATTTCGTTCTGAATACAATAGACGGGGTGGATTTCCCAGAAAACACTTCTATGGGCCCCACCAATCACGACAGCGAAAGGATGCGAAAGGTTTCGTACATATTAGGAAATCCGGTTTTCCAGGCGATTGTGGGCCACCATCTTTGATCATATGGTAGATCTGAACCTTTCATCATGTAGAGGACCCAAGAAAGTCCTAAGGGACGGTGTTGTTTTGAAATTGGAGCGAGGAAAGTGTCGTGTTTCGAGGCCCCGAACTTGGTTGCGAAAAGACTTTCGTTGCTTATGCGACAGCCTTCCAAATCCGATTTTCTCCACTCCAGCAGCTATTAAAAGGATTTTTGGACTTGGGGAGCAGGTATCAAAGGCCTTGGAGGAAGAATCTCATGTGAGAGAGAGAAAGACAGGGAGAGAAGAAAGAGTTTTGTTGTTTTTTCTGTGGTTATGTTTTTCTTCTCAAATTTCTGATGAGATCTATCCCATCCATGTGTGGCTAAACCTCTTAGCTAGGGGTAAGAGGTGAAGCTTGTGGCGTGATGGGACCGATTCTATGGTGTTGATTTATGGTTATGAACTGACGTTTGGTTTTAGTTTGATTAATTGAAATAATCATAGTTTTTAATGATTTGTTGTGACGTAAATTACAATAGATCTGCGATGGCTTTGAGTATTTCATTCTTCTTCATATTTTGATTGTGAAATTAGGAAACCCTGTTGTTCACCATTGCCCTTGGACATGGTTGGATGATGGAATTCTTCCTAACATTCACACATCTTCTGATTGGTTATGGATTGGTTTAAGTTTGTTGATTACCTTGTCTCATGGGCATGGATTTGTGATGGAATCATATCTAATTCTTATACCTTTCGTCTATTTGAAAACTAGATCAAAAGGAAGTTCACATTAATTTTCAGGATATATCTTCCAACTGGATGAAGATGGGACTCAAAGTCCAGTTGAGTTCATGAATCGACCATAGATCTCCCTGATCTTTACAAGTGGATCCTCTGAATCCCTAGTTTCCCTTTCTCTGAATTCTTAAATTTAGATCAATATTTCACTATTATTCTTCAAAACACAATTGGTTTAGTTTTCATCTTAGCTAGTTCCAGATCTGGTTATTTTCAGATAACGTACAGGTTTCAATCCCTGTGGATTCGACTCGGTCTTACCGAGTTATTACTACATCACAACCTATACTTGGGGAGTGAACAAAGTGGAGCCACATCTGGGGCCGCCCACGACCAGTCGAGGTTGTGCGGATTTCTTGTCGTAAGTCCTTTCGCAACTGGGATGCGAAAGGTGTTTCGCTGATTTCGTGTCGCAAGTCCTTTCGCAACTGGGATGCAAAAGGAGTTTCGCGGATTTCGTGTCGCAAGTCCTTTCGCAACTGGGATGCGGAAAGGGAAGTTGCCAAAACTAAATTGGGGGTCCCTAGGGCTATTCTAGGTTAAGGTGAATTTTAGGAAATTATTCTGAGGTGTGGGCAAAGAATTTTCTCTGTACTTCCAAGGGAGAGGTTAGTATATTGCCTTGTAATCTTCGTTTCTCTTCATAGTGGAATTTTGCATCCGTGGTTTTTTACCCTAGTTGGAGTTTTTCCACGTATATCTTGTCTTGTGGTTGTTTTGGATTGCTTTGATCTATTTCTAGTTTATATTTCTTCCTGTCTATCGTTTGTGGATGAGGCCTTAGATTGGATCTAGGCTCACTGCGTTGTTGGCGTGCTGCGCAACACTCCTAAAGTCCAATGGATGAAGAGTTATAATCAGATCAAAACTTACTAAAAATAGTAAAAACAAAAATAAACATAAAATTTGACCGCCGATCTGATGAAATCTCATACATTTGGTGTGCGCAACCTACCGATCTAAAGTACCTCGTCCTACCCCAAAATAATATACGGTACGCCAAGTAATTCATTCCGGTTTGCGAGATATGCATGTTTTAAGGTTCTGATGGTCTTGATGGCTTCTATCTCTAACTGGGCCTTCTCTATCCATCTTAGACATGAAAGTGTCCGCAATGTGCTCTACATAAACCAGGTAACATAATTTCTTTACCTTTGAAATGTATATGAGTCCCATTGTGATATATTTCTTAGATCCACACTATTCATTCATTTTTTTAATATCATTTTGAGATATGATATTAAAAACAAGGTAGATCCAAACCTCAAGTGGCCGACACCACACAGTAAACAATAGGAATTGATGTAACTGTAGAAAACTTCTTAATTAGAGCAAGGAAAGGCTCCATCAAGCTGATATTTGTGTTTTACCTGTATTTAGGCATGGGTGCCTTTACGAGTACAGGTTAGACAGCAGATAAGCCTCACGGTTTGCCCTAGCCTTACAATTTGCCCTAAAAAGATTTTAACCATAATTTATTCAATCCCTGCTCCTTTCGGTGGGGTGTGGTTCACTTGAGCTTTGTATTTTTTTTATTTTTTATTTTTTTCTGCGTACGCTAAAAAAATTATCTTAAGAAAGGAAAATATGAGCCGATATATTCAGGAGAGAAATTCGGCGTATTTTTCATAGGAAATGAAGTCGAACAATGAGAAGACCGTCACTGGAATTTCCTGTGTTATCAACACAGACTATCCGCATTATATTCATCCCTGATGCACGGGACCGACGTTGTACACCTTGACCGTCCATCTAATGTCCAAGAAGCATACATTTTACATTATCCTTCTCTGCATATATACTGGCTCTACGTGTATAGAGATTGTGGCCAGGTAATCAATAGTCACGTATTATCCACTCTTTCCCCTTCCAAGACACTCCAGAGAATGACACGTTCATTGATACGTGGCGAACTGCATGAAACGTGTCGGCATGGAACACAGCCAACATCATACAAACAGTGGTCTGCATGCAAAATCAGTTCAAAACGCCATCGAAAATGAAGGAATTGAAACAGTGATTCCAACAACCGTGAAGATGATGAACGTTTTGGCTCTCGGCCTTCTCATATCATCGATAGCAGCAGCAGGCATTTGGTCTCCGAACCCGCAGCAGCAGCAGCAGCAGCACCCGCAGGAGAACGACAACGTCATCCTCAGAGAAGGGCACAGAGTGATAGTGGTGGAGTATGAGATAGAAGGTATTCAAAAACCCATCTCAGTTTCCTCATCGGAATCGTCACCTCTGCCCCAAAATCTCGAAAACCCTCTTGGGTTAGTAGAAGAAGCCAAGGAGAAGCTCAAAGATGCAGCTTCCGTGCTTACAAATCTTGGCCAAGGAGTTTCGCCGCCCGTCCACAGCTCTAAAGAGAAGATTTGCGATGCCTATGGCGCATGCAAAGAGAGAGTTTCAGGAATCTTTAGCAAGGCTAAAGAGAAGCTCTCTGACGGAATATCGAAAGCTGAAAGTGTTGGGAAAGATGTAGTCCACAGTGGCGACATTGTCACAGAGAGAGTGAAAGATGCGGCTGGTGATGTAGCCCATGGTAGTGAGGCCATCGTGGAGAAGGTGAAGGATGGAATTGGAAGTGTAGTCGATAGCAGTGAGACCTTTGTGGAGAAAGCAAAACATGCTGGAGAAAACATGGCCGAGAAGTCGAAGAGCTTTGGAGAAGAACTGAACTCCGACGATGTTATGAAGACGACTCGTGAAGAAGTAAAGGGTAAAGTAAAAGAAGCCCAAGAAATGGCAGAAAATGTGGTTGATGAGGTGAAAAGCAAAGTAAAGGGTAAAGCAAAGGAAGCCCAAGAAATGGCAGAAAATGTGGTTGATGAGGTGAAGAGCGTTGGTGAGAAATCAAAGAGCATGGTCAGTGACACCCTTCATAAGCAGCGCCGGAATCTAACGGATATAGTTAGACGAGGCCGAAATGCTGCCTATAACGCGGCCGCATATGCGCTCTCAGCCGACTCGATGACGTTGTTGATGAGTGTGGTCCACCTCATTGTGTTTGCGGTTGCGTATGGAGTGTGTGTGTGGGTGACTTTTGTGTCTAGCTATGTGTTGGCAAGGGTGCTGCCTAGGCAGCAATTTGGAGTGGTCCAGAGCAAGATCTACCCTGTTTATTTCAGGATGATGGCATACGGTATTGGATTATCTCTTCTTTCTTACTTCTTAAGTCGAGGACGTCGTGTTGGGGATGGCCTGGCCAAGATGTTGGAGTGTTACAATCTGCTTGTGTCACTTGGGCTTGTTCTTGCAAACATGTTTTATTTGGAGCCCCGAGCAACAAAGGTTCGTTCTTTTCTTTTCTTCCTTTCAGTGATATTGATTTCATCTTATACTGGACCCATTCTTCTTTTTAGTGTTATTGATTTCATCTAATACTGGACCCACTTGCACCACTAGAACTGGTTTCCGCAATGATTTTGGTTTGGGCAAGAGAATTATAAGAATCTAAAGAAACCCAATTGCTTGGACATGCAATGGGGCATACGCCGATTCTCTAAGAAACCCAAATTACATCAAACACTTCCTGCCGTATGTGGGCACTAGTAGAATACCTGTTGCATACAGGTTGGCAGTAGAATTCGATCTAATCCGTTCTTTTGCAATAGAAATCATCCATTTATCAGACCTAGACCTACAAAACTAAACTCCCAGTAATAACACCCAGATCCATAGCTCCAGTGGTAGATTGAGTGAAAGATACCTCGTTTCAACACTGAGGTCTCGGTATCGATTCCCTAGAGGGGGTGGCTAACACTGAAGTGTGAACTGACAGTGGGTGTACTAACAAGCTAAAAAAAAAAAAAAAAAAAAAAAAAAAAAAAAAAAAAAAAAAAAAAAAAAAAAAAAAAAAAAAAAAAAAAAAACTCCCAGTAATATAAACAAACCCAATAGAATTAAGAGACCAAACTAATCACAAGACTATGGAATCCAAGGTGTGTAAATGGAATAATTCATTGTTACCCAACGATTCTCATACTGTGCTAACAAAGATTCCATTTTTATGGGTTTGTTTGGGAATCATGTTGAAATGTGAAAATTATGGAATCATATCTCACAACCCTATATCTACTGCATCGTGTATATGTGATGTAGAACGTGTCACAGATACGTTCCTAGCATGGTTGGGCCAAAAGAAGATGGACCGTAAATTGACTATAATTTGATCCGGGTATCGTTACGGGGCGCACAAGCTATCAATCTTTACTGAAACGGGCCATCTGAGGTGAACCGACCCACAAGGTGGGTCGCATCTGTCCGTTTCGTCAAAAAATACGCGCTTTCAGCTCAAAAACGAATTTTTAGGAAATTTTACTATTTTAGTAATTCCGATTTTTGTAATATTTTTAGAGTTTTAGATTTTCTTTCCTTTTAGAAATAACTTTTAGTTATACTAGGACTCTTCTAGAGAAAGTTTATTTGCAATTTTATTTTTAGAAACTAGGCCTTAGAAGAGTTTTATTAGAATTAGGATTTTTATTAGAGTTAGAATTTTGCTATTTTTGGTAATTACGAATTTTAGTTTATTTTTTTCTTTATTAATGGTGTAAGGAGGCACATTAGAGAATTATCAATTATTCATTAATCTATTTGAATTTATTTAGAATTTATTTCTATTTTCTGCTCTCTTTTCTCGTGGATTCGAGAAGTCTCTGTGAGGAGTGAAGAGAGGTTCCGTGGATTCGGAATATTTATCCTCTTGAGGAAGACGGTGCTCGACCTCACGTCCTCCCCTGCGTCAATATGCCAAATTTGTTAAATCTTTCAAGGAAATCCTCATGATTCAACACCATCCAAACATTCCAAGATGTCAAAGCAAGTTATTTGGTTTCCAATCACATTGAATTGCAAAGGAATCTAGCTTTCCAAACATGTCTGATCTCAAAAATGGCCCAGGAAGAGAAGGATTTGCTACTTATACTAGCAGCCATAGCAGTCTTCCATTACAATGGTTAATGGGGAACAGTATTCAGTTCAAAGTTGCTCCAAGGTAGCCTATGCAGAGTCCAGACCAACAATAACACTAATCAGATGATGCGATCACCATCAGATTGATGGCCGTCACATGGACAGTCTGTTGACACATGTAAATGGATGTATGTGTTGTGTGCATTAGCATGGTCACATGGCCGTGTTTTTGCCGCACTTGAGTGAGTCTCCCGCAATAACTAGGAAAGATCCAGTCATGTGAGAATGGTCAAATTGATGCCGGGCTGGCAATGGTTATGAACCTCAATGGCTAGAATCCTATATCTATATAATCAAGTGCATATAGCTAACGTACTTTGGTGTGCAACAAGAGGAGTGACATAAATGAATAAGGAAGTGTTTAAGTTAGAATGTTGTTAACCATTGATTTACATTTAAGCACCCTTAAATGTATAGACTATTTACTGTATGCTCCTGTTTGCCATGTGCAAACGTGCTGTGCCAAGTAGACGCATTGGAGCTAACTTATGGTCGGTTATCCAGACTGCTGATCTTATGGGCCCCATCATGGGTAGGGGCCACTCAAAAGGGCTCTGGCCAGAATGACCCTTTGATGGGTGGCCTGTAGATTGACTGGAAACACAGCAACAGTCTGAATTCAACAAAGAATATTGAACAGTTAGGTTCTTCTAGTCTGATCTCTTGAGACATCCCAATCCACAGCTTGGTTTGCTAAGATTGACTTCCTTAGAACTTTGGACCACCAAACCATGGCCCCACATGCATACCACACCCAGGTAAGGCGGAAAGTCGGGCAAGTTCAACCCGACCGACCCATGACCGACCTGACATTCAGTTGGGCTCGGGCATGATGTATTGGGTTAGGTCTCGAGCTTGGGCTATATAAACACCAACCCGATAAAACTTGGGTCGGGGACCCAACCAGAACCTGATCGATGTATAAGTTATAAATTATAATTGAGTGTGAATTGTCTCTGTTGAAGGCACAGAAAATTCTAGTGCCGTTGGGTCTCATTGGTCCATGCCAGTTTCGATGACTCAAGCAGCTGACAATATATGCCGGATTTCTCTCTACCAAATAGATTGCGTGCTACACAACACGGCTTTTAAAGGAGTAGTTGTCCTATATTTTAGCTTGTTTGTTCAGTTTTTTGTTTAGAAAAAATTGAAGTTCTTTACAATAAATAACTACAAATATAATTAATAAAATCATAGCTAGGTACAAAAAATAAGATGTGTATTGAAATATAATAGACAAATGTAATAATGAAAATATTAGCATGTATCCACCCAACCAACCTTACCAAGCCGGCTTGGGTTGGTCTTGGGTTGAGAATTCCCAACCTGAGGGTGGTTTGGGTTGGGTTAGGGTTGAGGTATAGGAACCTTGGGTTGGGCTAGGGTGGAGCACCAACCTGAGCAACCTGCCCGATTTTGAGCCCTAGGCCCAGGACTGACTAAACCATCCTGATCAGAAAATTACATCTGATGGTCAATGGCTGGACCACACAAGTGTGCCATACGGCGAAATTAGAAGCTATTTTTGCTTTAGCCTGTCTAACCTTCTTTTTTCTTCGCTCCGCAGGTTATGTATGAAAGATTGAAACTGGAGAAGGAAGAAGGAAAAGGTAGAGACATATCTGACATGGTGGTTGAGCCAGTTGTAACGGCTGCTACTACTACCACTACTACAACTGGGTCAGCCGGTAATGTAGGTGTGAATGCCACCATGTTCACGGCTACAGCCACAGCCACAACTCCTGGCCGGGCTGCGCAGCAGGAGGTAGTAAAGCTTCGTGCTGTAAAACTAACTAGGCGATTGAAAAACCTCAACGCCTACTCTTCCTTCCTCAATATCATGACTCTCATGAGTCTCACATGGCACGTCGTCCACCTGGCTAAGTGCTTGCATATGAGCTGCTGATGTGGACCCTGTAAATCGGGTATGATAGTTGTGTGCATTTTGTATTATGGATAGTAGGCCTGGTCACAACAAGTTACAATGTCTGGTGTTGATCTCTCCTTTTAGATGCTTTATAGTGAAGAGGACAGTAGCCTTCAGTGGATGTATATGCCGGACTTGTAAGTGACTTACTGACGTTATGTGAATTTGAAGCTATCACAAAACAGTGGGTGCATGGTATCCTCTAATGGTCCCTTTTTCTTTTTCTTTTTTGAAAGTTTCTATGGATGGCATCTTATCTCACATTGTTTGAGTTATCAAATTGCTTAAGCTACAAATCTCTTGATGTCCAGAGAGGCATTGGATACTCTCACTTTTTGAGAAATAAACATAATTTTCTAAAATTAGGAAAGGGGCACGTTTCAAGAGGAGAATGAAGGATACGTGGCAACCTTTCAGCTGCCGTAATTAACTGTCCAATTAAAGAAGAAAAACAAAAAACGAAGAGAAACACCCGAAGAAAATAGTTGTGACAGAGATCTATAAATAGCAAGAAGTTCAACAAAACAAGTCATCTCATAGCAATCCAATAAACCAATCAATATTTTATCTTAACAAATTTATTTTTCTTAATTATAGTTTAGCTCTATCCTAGGGGTAGCGGTGATCTTTAGTTGTAATCAAAGTCTACACTCTTATGTGGTACTGTATTCATTTGTATTCATTTCCAATACGAATAGTTCTTTCAAAGAGGCTTCCTGCATAGGTTTGTTGTATTGGTTTTCATTTCCAATTCGAATGGTTCTTTCAAAAAGGCTTCTTGCAATGGTTTGTTGTGACCAACTGTAAGTGTTTTTTAATCTGTTTAATTGCACCAGTATATTAAAGTTCTTTTGTACATAAGGCAAGTTGCAACCCATCTTCGAAGGTCAAACTCCACCCTTCAATAATCACCTAATTATCTTACAACTATTTTGCGAGTGGTTGAATAGGCAATTAATTTTCTAACGTCTCGGTGTAAAATTGTTTGATTCAAATCGAGCCACACAATCGGTTCTAACATGCCTGCATGCACCACACATAACCAAAACCAAATCAAAAGCCAACACTATTATTCCTCACTTAACACTAAACACTCACATACAGTCTATTCATAACACGCGGCATATATACTCATATCATGTATCAAATCTTGCATATAATAAGTCTTTAAGTATCAAATCTTGCATATAATAAGTCTTTTAAGCTACTCGGAAGTTAGGTCGTATCATTGACATATTCATTGACATCTAAGGGTTAAGTGGTCCACCTCATCGGTCCCATAGCAAGTTTCGTGCACAAGTGTCGTGCCACCACATGGTTCTAGGTGCACTTTCTATGACTTAGGCGGTATGTACAGTGGTTCTTTGAGGTACGTATGGTTCCACTTAATCTTCAAGGCTATATAGTCATGTATATAAGTTAGTATTTCCACGCATATATTATCATTGCATCTAACCACACGACACTTGAATGGGCCGTTATCACATACATAGTTCTATCGACAATCCATCGCATTCAACCATCATTTCAAGCGGGCTATGGCCCGGTCTATTACCTCACTTGAATGGGCCGATTAGTGCATGGGTTGTCACATCCTATCCGAGTGGTCGGGTCGCCTACTTAAGCACCACAATCAATCCATTCAAGGGCTCAATCACAATCAATCCACAAGGCCTAAATATGGCCGGACACACACGTCACATGAGGGCTTACACTTTCACTAACACTTTCACTAAGGATCCCAAACATTGGCCCAATACATCTACCACCAATGCGCTCACAAGGCATTCATACACAGTAGGCTTTAAGGCTCATGCACCCACCAATCTAATACCCTTGTGACATAGGGAAGGACATGTAGAGGTCGAGCACCGTCTTCCCTAGGGATAACTACTCTGAATCCACGGAACTTCTTTGGACTCCTCACAAAGATGCCTCGAATCCACAAGGAAAAATAGAAATTAATTCTAGAAAATTTGAAATAACTTTATTGATAATGAAAAACGAGTTTACAACTCTTTAAATAAGGCTACAAACCTTAGAAAGAAGTTTCGGAATCATACTATAACTAAAACTCCTAGAAATCGTGACTTACTATAAATGGTAAACTTATTATTTATAGACGGTCATAATTCCTACCAGTGTGCACGCTTTTCGGCCAAAAATAGTTAGTATCCTATTTGGTCAAACCATGATGTTTCCCTAATTTTTCTAAGCACTTTTGGTGTTGGACTCATCTCTTAAAGCCCAACCTAGGAAGAGTTACAATCAAACTAAAACTTACTATAAATAGTTAAAATGAAAATAAAACGGAAATTCGACCATCGATCTAATGGTATTTCACAAATTCAGTGTGCGCAACCCATCATAGCAAGGTTAGGTGGCTAAAGTATCTCATCCTACCACAAAATCATATATGGTACGTCCGATAGTTCATTCCGATTTGCGAGATACATCCGTTTTAAGTTCTAACGGTGCAGATCACCTCCATCTAAGATCGGGTCTTTTCTAGTCTATCTTGGCCATGAAATTATCCTCGACCCACTCTACATCACTTTGTGAATACATCAGTGGGGTCCACAAAACAGCCCCATACTATCAACAAGGTGGGCCTAACAATCAACCCAAGACATGCCACAAGTCGGGCCCAAACCGTGCCCACTACAAGGGCTGGTGGAATGGGTGGCGTGGATATACAATTCATACATCAAGGTGGGCCTGGAGCTAGCCCACAAGCGGGTTGGCAACAGCATATACATCAAAGGTGGCCCGCTGCTAAGGATAGCGTGCATGTTGGATATACAATATATGCATCAAAGGTTGGCCGCTGTCAAGGATAGCACGGGTACACAACACATTCATCAAGGTGGGCCTCTAGGAGGGTTCACGGTGAGCCCCACCGCGGACGGTCCACCTACTAAGGTTCTATCACATTTTTGGTATCATGATCTTAGATGAGCTGGAAATTTGGGTGGATGGATGGATCAAACACATCATCAAGGTGGGTCCATAGTAGGGCCCATTTCTGTAATGGGCCAGGAAGTTTTCAACGGTGGACCTTCAGTCAACACTGTTTTCTGTGGTGTGGTCCACTTCAGGTTTAGATCTGCTGCATTGTTTGGCTCATACCTTACATGAGCTATCAAAATAGATGGACAGTTGGATATACAATACATACATCAAGGTGAGGTCCACAGTGGCCCCACACACCGGACAATTTAGGCAGTCCAGCGGCCCCAAGGTGACGTTCAGTCAACACTATTTCCTGCAGCGTGATCCACTGGAGCCTTGTATTTGCCACTGATGGTGGGGCCATGCCCTGAAACGAGCTAGCAACAGTGTCAATCTGACACACACATCAGGTGGGGCCCCCAAGGAAGATTTAATTTTGGATCTGCGTCATTTTTTACACCCTAGGGCGGGCCCCACCCGCTCCTAGCAAGTGGATGGACGGCGTAATATACAAACATACAATAAGGTGGGCCTATGAAGGTTTCAATGGTGGATGGGCCACACCTCCACGTGGTGCAACAGCAGGCTGCTATGTTCAGGCGTGCATTGTTGCCTGCTGTTCACAGCTGGCCTTCGGTGGGTCCCGCATGGTTTAGATCGGCATGATTTTTATGGGCCCCTTCATCTAGGTATTTGTGATGTTATCAATGAGTTGAATGGCTGTAAACATCACAGTGAGGCCGACGGTCAGTGGGTCCACCAATGCTTTGGATCAAGCTTATATTTGTGTTTTCCTATCATCCGAACCATTGAACAGTCCGGATGGCTTGTAATCTCCATTGTGGGGTCCATCATTAGTGGGTCCCACGTCTACATCATCAAAGAGAGAATCAAAGAAAAATTAAGGGAAAAAGAGAATGAGGAGTGCGCTCACTTGATCTATGGCTTGGATTGAAGATGGCCCACCAATCAATCTCTCTCTCCTCATAGTGTGGAAAGGGGGAAAATGGCTAAAGGGGTTGTTTTGTAGAGAACTAACCTTGGTTAGTTGTAGGAGAGTAATAATGATTAGGTGGTTAGGGTTAGGTTAGGATTAGGAAGGTTAATCATGGTCAAAGAGTTAATCAATGATTAGAAGGGACCATGGGGGTATGAGTGGGGGATGTCATGGGTATGGAGAGGTATGCAAAGGGAAGAGGAGAGGGAAAGGTATATATGGTCATCATCACAGGGTAGGTGGGGTAGAGATTCTCCATGTGTGTGAGAAATGATTGAGAGGTGACGGATTCTTCATAGTGTAGCGTGCCACCAGGGTATGGGTACTGCATGGACGGGTGAGTGGTACCTCCGCCATCGCAGTGACAGCCTGTCAATGTAACGAGGTTTTGGAGCTCAGGTCACTTGTGTGTATACCGTGCACAGACAATTCATGGCTAGTTGGAAGCATCGGACATCACACACGCACAAAAAGCAACAGGGAAAAGCAGGGCTTTGGATTGAACTAGAGATGCCAAACGAGATTTCCTTATGGTAAACAATTCGAGCGGCAACGCTTCTGCCGTCAGGAAGGAATCTGCAATTCTTGGCCCACCTACGTATGGTGATGTGGTAATATGGTAATGCTAAGCACGAATAAAAATTGAAGATGCTATCTACTTGCGGCGGCATACGTACGTGCTTAAGCAACACTTGTAAGTGGGTCCCACCCAGAACATGCTCTAGTCAAAACTGTCAGGCTGGCCCACTTATCAGGTACGTGACTCACACGTGTATGAGAATGCGGCGACATAAAACTCTACTTAGGGCTGTACATTTAGCGGAGTCGAGTTGAGGTGGGTCAAGCTTGGCTTGGATCATCCATGCTCTCCTCGAGTTCGAGCCCCCTAAATCAAATATTCTATATATATATATTAGATAGAGTCAAAGAGGGTACCTTGTTGTTTGTGTTGAGAGAGAGAGAGAGAGAGAGAGAGAGAGAGGAGCTCAAGTCCGACGAGTTAAGGAAGGGACAGACGGGTATGGTATGATTTAAGTTTTAATTTTTTTAATTTTTAAATATAATAATATATATAATATAATATAAAATATATTTGAGTCGAGCCGAACCAGGTTCAAGTCGAGTCGAATCAAGCTCTACTATGTTCGAACTTGGCTTGTTTTCAAAATGAGCTGGGTGTAACGCCCCGAATTTTGAGGGTCGAGCAAAGGCTCAACTCCGAGATCTGTTCCATCACTTATGCAACATAGATAATGATGATTAAATGTTGTCCGTATTAGTGCATTTAAACATTAATGGGATTACACCAAATCAACATATCATACTCCAGAGACAATTAGATTACGCAAGCGAAAGACTGTGATAGATATATAAAGCATATAAGTGGTTATAAATCCCCAGAGTATGAACATGTCACCAAGTTAAATAATTACAAGTATAGTTCCAAAATTTACAAAATGATACAATGTAATGGCATATAATCTGTATCCCTGTAACTCCGGCAACGCAACTCTAGGTCTACATAGACCCGCCAAAGAGTTGCATGTAGTAAAACTCCCCCTCGTCGTTATAAAAGCCAGGCTTCATCTCGTAAGCCTCGTCATCACCTACAGGTACAACAGAATCTAGTTGATGTTTTAAAACACCGTCCCAGAGTGGGAGTGAGTGATCAACTCAGTGGAGCTATAAGGCAAAGATTAACATGTTATCAATTCAGTCAAGCAGTAATGATAAAGCAATACAACAAACATTCCCTAACTACTCTGGTTAATGCAAGAATGATATGTGATAATGATGCATGCCCTCGCCTGCACTCCCTCAACGACATCATCTCACGATCGCGCATGACAAATTTCCTAAACGTGCACTTTCTCGTCAAAGCACATGCAATGTGGTGCATGGTCGTGTTAACCAATATTTAATTAGGCATATTCATACAGCAGGTTCGGAAAGCTAAGGTACCTCCCTTTATATCATTTACCCAAACGATGATCTATTTAGGGTCATCAATCCTAGTTAATCACATACGATAGGCAAGTTATAGGGCAACATCACCCCTGATTGAAAAATAATAGATAGGCAAGTTCAGGTCACTACGGAGAGGCTCGTCACCTCAACGTAGGCCTAGTTTATACTCGAGATTACTATGGAAAGGCTCGTCACCTTAGTGTAGGCCGACAGCTCGAATAAAGTGTCTCATACCACCGTATTCGGCTCACGAGTTTGGGTTGCTCACCGGTCACTACGGGGAGGCTCGTCACCCCAGCATAGGCCGACAACTCTACCACAATATCCCATACCACCATACCCGGCTCATGAGTCTTAGCGGATCGTGGTACCAAGATTGAAACGGGCTTTACATTGGTAAGTGGTACCTTAGATTCAAGCAGTAGCGTCCATACATGGTAAACATACAATATGCCAATTGGGTTATTTGACAAGTTCGATTGGTACGAGCGTACGCTGAGTTAATCGACATGGAGCACATAAGCACTCCACGTGGCTTAACCACTATTGACAATTTTCGTACGACTCAGATTCATCGAACGTATCCGATGTAGCAAATCTAGTTCGGCCACTCAACCAGGATCCATTACCGATTGCCTGGACTACGTAGCAGTCTCAATCGTACTCAATTGCAATAGGTAATCACATGTGATAGTCATAACAACATTTAACAAATAAATCCAAATACAATAATCATTTGAGCATTTTATCAAACACATAAAGCATACCACTATACACAGGCATTTTTATACATAAATCATGTATGTGAAATTAAGGTTACATGAAAGAATTTATACACATAGATAGGGTAGTTGAGAATCCTATCCCAATACCCTTAATAATTACAATTTAACAAACAATTACTCATTCAGATATTTTATCAAACACTTAGCCTACACATTACTACATACATGCCCTACATTGGTTATAGCATATATTATAACAAATCCTTTCGCAAAGGAGTTATTATACATACAACAAACATGTATTCAAGATTAATAGTCATGGCAAGTACAAATCATGATAGTAATTTCATTCAAACATTTCAACAAACACATGAAATGCATTATATTTAACATAGTTCATATATATGTGTAATATGCGGAAAACATCGCATTTAAGTGCATGTAACAGCAATCAAGTCAGTCATAAATCATTAACTAGCATTGGAAGCCTTGAAAGCCATAACCTAAATGTTTATAGTGTGCACCTTTCATCGGTATGCCGATTACGAACTCGATTCGTACACTACGCCTTTGTCTACGGCACAACGACTACCTAAATCATGAAATAGGTTAGCTATTTCACCGTTTCCTCTATTCGGATCCCTAAAACAGATTAGGGTTAGGATTTCTTATCCAAATCGGATTCGGATTCAACAGTGTAGTGACACGGGAGAGATGATTCGACATGTGGAGTGGTGGGAATGAATTCCCGTAACTAACTCCTGACCTCTCTCTCTTCTCCTCACTCTTTCCTCCTCTTTTCTCTCTTATCTCTCCTAGGGTTTAGGAAATTCATATGGAATGAGATAGGGGTGAGTTTAGAGTCTTATATAGGCCCAAAAGTGATGTCAATGGCCCCAGGGTCATAATATACTTAAGTTACAGTCAAAAGATGGTTGTTTCGGGCCAACGGAGCTCATATGGAGGTTCATTCCCTGCATACGGTTCGGAGAAAGTTCCCTAACAATAGATCTGTGTCAGGTTAAGATTTCGGTCCGATTGGATTTGTAGATCAACCGTGGAGAACCAGTTTCAGTTCAACGGCTATCGTCACTTGATCGAGGTCACAAGTATAATGACATGTGTAGGAAAATTTTCCTGATCTAAGGATGTAGCTGGGTCAAAATCTGACGGTTAGAAACCTTAAATTTGACCTGCAAGCGAACGGCCCAATTCACTTAAATCTGAGTTCATTTTCTAAAGATATTCGCGTTTCTCATACACTTTACTCAGGGCTCTAGTTGTGCGTTTCTGGATACTATTTGGGCTCGATCCCCGCAATGGTTGTCAAGCCCAGTAAGGCGGTCATAACCGTATAGTTTCGCGGTCATCAGACTTTCGACGCGCGGTCTAGGTCTGATACGGAGTTTCAATGCGTTCCCGAGAGCAACTTAGTTTTGAAATTTCTCCTAGGTTTTTAGGTAATGTAGAGTTAGCGATTCTACTGGTCTTGGGTCTTGCGGTTCGTATAGAAAGCGGTTCAAGATAATCTGCTAATTAATTTAGTTTAGTACTTAATTAATTTTCGCCTAATTTCTACATAATTTAACCCTTAGTGATTTCTGCCTGAAGTGGTACTCGGGTCTTTGTACAGATTTTTCCGAGATGTTACACTGGGTCATATGAAGCTTGGCTCATCTTGAGTCATCGTTTGAGTCAGGGCAAGTCGAGCTAGATTAAGCCAAGCTGAGCGAGCTTTTCGAGTTAGCTTGTCTCGTGTACAGCCCTAACTCTACTACTGGATCGGCGATGGGCCCAGCCCGCATTGTTCAACAGAAGCAGGAGTCAGTCTGATCCTGCGATGAGCCAAAATAGTTCAGCTCAAGTCTCGCCCGAAATGCTTATGTTGGCCCAAGTCAGAGGGTTTGTCCGGTTAGTGCATGGAGAGATGGGGTAGGTTGGAGGAGCAACATGAGAAGTGAATGAGATTTTTTACATCCAAGGTATTTTAAAAAACTGCCCTTACAAACCTTAATGGGCGAGGCTGGGCGACCGAATGTTGTAGAGTGTCCAAACCCTCCTGATTGAGAAACATACCTGAATTTTAAGCCCAGATGAACTCTCGGGCCTGATACTCTAGCCAACCCGGCCCATTGACAACCCTATTTGGGAGAGACTGAAGCGAAAGTGATTGGCACACGTGTAGCAGATTTGGGCCATGTATCTGGCCATCTTAAATGCAGCATGGTCTTGTTAAAAATAATCCATAGCACTGCAATTGTACACTCATGACTTATCAAGAGGGCGGGATGTCTACAACGAATCCAGTCGAATGAACATTTTCCACATACAAGTGTGGCCCACCTGATGAGTTTCGATCAAGGACTTTCCATGCTTCCCCACCAAATGATGGGCTAGGATCTAACACACGAGCTATTTTGGCACGTCCCACGATTTACTTTTCTTTTTCAATCTTTCCTGGTGCATGCATTCTTCTTGGTCCAAGCCCGTGTTAAGAGGCTCGCACTGATCTGTTTCTAAATGGGTCTATTTAATTTATTTGAGTTATATGGGAAGTTATCCACTCGAACCCAAACTGAACCCTGGAAAAGTATCTAAGTATATGTTTTTTTCTTTTTTGTCTTAGATTGTAGAAATAATTTGCCTGCCTTTTTAAAACATGGTTACTTATCCATTACTTGCAATAATCTGAATTGCAAAGATCTTGTGCTTTATTGTTGAGGGAGAATATACCAAATATCACACTGATTTATTACCATAATCATTTGATTATACCTATTGAATTTGGATTTTATTTTTAAGCATGAAATGATTGCTACCACTAATGGATATTTTGGAACTTAAATTGTGTGAAAACTTAGATTATAATTTTTATTTCCAACTTGGACACGACCCAAACCCAACTCATGTGATAAATTGGTTGGGTTGGACTGACCCACAATTAATGGGTTGATATTTTCATGAACGCTGCAAAAGAGTTGAGTCCAAAATTATAATGGAATGGTGTGGGAACAAAATTCTTAGGGCTTAATAACAAAGTAGACCCAAGATCTGTCTTAATTAAGTAATTGAGTAGTATTGGAAAAAAAAAAAAAAAAAAAGAGACCTATGACAATCTTTGGAAAAAGTTATGGATAAAAATGCCCATACTTTTTCTTGTCATTCTTCTTCCTTTTCTTCTTTCTCTTGTTTTTCCTGAAAAAAAAAAATACATAAATCAGAATTTAAAAATATATATATAGACACACACACTAGTAATTGTCTTCAATATCCTCTTATTCTTCTTTTAAAAAATGAAAAAAATAAATATAAAATAAATAAATAATAATAAATAAAAACAACTTACCTTCTTTCATTCTTCTTCTTTTTCTTCTTCCTTTCTTTTTTGAAAATAATAAATAAATCAAAAAATATATATCATCAATATCTTCTTCTTCATTTTTAGAAAATAAAAAAATGAAAATGAAAATAAAAATATCAAATAAATAAAGCAACTTAACTTCTTCTTTTTATTCTACTCTTTTTCTTCTATCTTTTTTTTTTCTTTCTTTTTTTAAAGACAAATAAATTAGAAATTTTACTAATAAATAAAAAAAACATTATTAATATTCTTAACTAAAAAAAATGAATAAAAATAAAAATATCAAATAAATAAAGCAAAATATACCTTCATCTTCTCATTCTTCTTCTTCTTCTTCTTCTCTCTCTCTCTCTCTCTCTCTCTCTCTCTCTCTCTCTCTCTCTCTCTCTCTCTCTCTCTCTCTCTCTCTCTTTTACTAAGACCTTAAAAGTCAATAAACAACTGAAACCCTAATACTCAACGAAGAGCTGAGCTGTTGTCCTTAAAGGGCAACTACAAACTATGACCCCAACAATCAACAGAGAATTGAAACCATGTCCTTGGGACAACAACTACTTTCAAAGTGAGAACCGAGACCCTTGCAAGGGCAATTGCGAATTACAACTCTAGCAGGTAACAGAGAACTGAGACCTTGTGCTTCGGACAACAACTACCTTCAAAGTGAGAACTGAGACCTTATCTAGTAGGGTCTTAGTTCCCTATTATCCCATTGGGTATGGTCTCGATTCTCAATTTAAATGTATTTGTTGTCCCAATGATATGGTCTCAGTTCTCTGTTGTCCTAATGGGGTAGGGTCGTATTTCACACTTACACC
The DNA here is from genome assembly GCA_021015155.1 of Magnolia officinalis. Lineage (NCBI taxonomy): Eukaryota > Viridiplantae > Streptophyta > Magnoliopsida > Magnoliales > Magnoliaceae > Magnolia > Magnolia officinalis. The sequence continues at coordinate 46,944,642 of JAJHSJ010000016.1, forward strand.
TTATTAAGGTTGCAGTTCCCAAGAATAATGTCTCAATTCTCTATTGACTGTTAGGATCACAGTTCATGGTTGCCTTTGTAATGGTCTCAATTCTCACTTTGAATGTGGCTATTGTCCCAAGTCAGTTCTCTTTTGACTCTTAAGATCGTAGTTCATAGTTGTTATGCAGCACGCCAACAACGCAGTGAGCCTATATCCAATTTAAGGCCTCACCCACAAACGATAGACAGGAAGAAATATAAACTAGAAATAGATCAAAGCAATAAAAACAAACCACAAGACAAGATATACGTGGAAAAACCCCAAACTAGGGTAAAAAACCACGGATGCAAAATTCCACTATGAAGAGAAACGAAGATTACAAGGCAATATACTAACCTCTCCCTTGGAAGTACAGAGAAAATCCTTTGCCCACACCTCAGAATAATTTCCTAAAATTCACCTTAACCTAGAATAGCCCTAGGGACCCCATTTATAGTTTTGGCAACTTCCCTTTCCGCATCCCAGTTGCGAAAGGACTTGCAACACGAAATCCACGAAACTCCTTTCGCATCCCAGTTGCGAAAGGACTTACGACACGAAATCCGCGAAACTCCTTTCGCATCCCAGTTGCGAAAGGACTTGCGACACGAAATCTGCGCAACCTCGACTGGTCGTGGGCGGCCCCAGATGTGGCTCCACTTCTCAACAATCTCCCACTTGGAGACACATCTCCATAAACCTTTGTCTTCTTCATCCAGAGTGCACCACCTCCCCGTCTTCAAGCCTGAAGACCAATCAAAGCTGAACAGAGCTTCAGCTTCTCCCTTGTGACCGCCTTGGTCAGCATATCCGCAGGATTCTCACTTGTATGAATCTTCTCCAGAGCAATCGATCCATCTTCCAGTAACGAACGTATGAAGTGATATCTGATGGCAATATGCTTGGTCCTTGAATGAAAGGCTGAATTCTTAGCCAAGTGTATTGCACTCTGACTGTCACTGTACAGCTTGCAATCTGCTTGCTTCTTACCCAACTCTTCCATAAAACTTTGCATCCACACCATCTCCTTGCATGCTTCTGTAGCCGCAACATATTCTGCTTCTGTCGTACTGATAGATACTATCTTTTGTAACTGAGAGACCCAACTGACTGCAGCACTACCCAGAGTAAAAACATAACCCGTAGTGCTTCTTCTGCTGTCGATATCTCCTGCCAAATCTGAATCCACGTAGCCTTGTAACTTGATTTTCGATCCACCATAACACAGCCCTACGTCCTTAGTACCTACCAAGTACCTAAGGATCCACTTCACAGCTTCCCAATGTTCCTTCCCGGGGTTGTTCATGAACCTGCTAACAACTCCCACTGCTTGAGCAATGTCTGGCCTCGTGTTCACCATAGCATACATGAGACTCCCAATAGCTGACGCGTATGGGACTTTAGCCATGTAGTCCTGTTCCTCCTGCGTCTTTGCACCTTGCTCCTTAGATAGCTTGAAGTGGTTGGCTAATGGAGTGCTAACCGGCTTAGCACCTCCCATATTGAATCGATCAAGTACCTTGGCTATGTACTCTTCCTGTGATAAAACTAATTCTTGTTTTCCCTGTCACACTTTATCCTCATTCCTAGGATTTGTTTCGCAGCTCCTAAATCCTTCATAGCAAATTCTCTAGACAATTGTCTTTTGAGATCTGAGATATCCTCCATGCTTGAGCCAGCCACAAGCATATCATCAACGTACAGAAGAAGGATGATGTATGACGTATCAAACTTCTTCAAGTAACAACAGTGGTCTGCATGACATCTCCTAAAACCGTTTCCCGACATGAAACTATCGAACTTCTTGTACCACTGCCTCGGGGCCTGCTTCAGGCCATATAGACTCTTCTTCAGTCTGCACACCTTGTTCTCATTACCTGGTGCCACGTATCCTGTCGGCTGATGCATATATATCTCTTCTTCAAGGTCCCCATGAAGAAAGGCTGTCTTAATATCTAGTTGTTCTAGATGTAAGTCCTCTGAAGCCACTATACTCAAGACCATGCGAATCGTAGACATTTTCACTACCGGTGAAAATATTTCAGTGAAATCGATACCTGCCTTTTGTTGAAACCATTTCACAACCAATCTGGCCTTGTACCGTTTCGAACCATCATGCTCCTCCTTCAGTCTGTAAACCCACTTGTTATGAAGAGCTTTCTTACCCTTGGGTAGAGTGACTAGCTCCCATGTACGATTAGACTCAAGAGAGTCCATCTCATCATCCATGGCCTGCTCCCACTTAACCCGTATATCTGACTGTAACGCCTCTTCAAAACACTCTGGCTCACCATTATCTGTCAGTAGTAGATAATGTAAGGAGGGTGAGTATCAGACCGTGGGTCTCCTCTCCCGAGTAGACCTCCTCACAACTGGTGTATGCGGCTCTGCCTCATCCTGTGGCACTGTAACACCCATGTCCGGTAACTCTTCCAACTCTACGAATTCCTTTTTCTCGGCCTTATTTTCCTGCACACTGTCCTTATGTATCACTTTTTCATTAAAGACTACGTCCTTACTTCTGATGATTTTTCTATTTTCTGCATATCCCAGAACCTGTAGCCAAAATCATGTTGCCCATAGCCTATAAACGTGCACCTCTTGGACTTCGCATCCAGCTTGTTTCTGTGCTCTGCATCAATGTGAACATATGAAGTGCAACCGAACACTCTGAGATGTGCAAGGTTCACTTCTTTCCCAGTCCACGCTTCTTCTGGTAGCCCACCATCCAATGGTGCTGAGGGACTTCTATTGATGAGATATGCTGCAGTATTCACAACATCTGCCCAAAAGGTCTTGGGCAACCCTGCATGTAACTTCATGCTCCTGGCGCGCTCAAGGATGGTCCTGTTAATGCGCTCAGCCACACCATTCTGCTGCGGTGTCCCTGGAATCGTTTTCTGATGTTTGATTCCATTTGCTGCACAATACTCCTCAAACCTCTTATCACAATACTCTCCCCCATTGTCAGATCTGAGACACTTTACTGTTTTACCTGTCTCATTTTCTACCATAACTTTTCACTTCTTAAATACATCAAATATATCAGATTTATGTTTTAAGAAGTAGACCCACAGTTTTCTACTAGCATCATTAATAAAGGTAACAAAATAACGTGAGCCACCAAGAGATAATACCTGTGCCGGTCCCCACACATCAGTGTGTACAAGCTCCAACAGATGTGTCTTTGGAGCGCGTCCCGTCTTCTTGAAGCTTACCCTCTTCTGCTTGCCATACACGCAGTCCTCGCAGAATTCCAAGTCAATAGACTTCAGCCCTAGTAGCTTCCCTTTTGACAATAGCACTTTCATCCTTTTCTTACTCATATGTCCCAGCCTCTGATGCCATAACTGCCCATTCACTCCAGTTGATGCGACTGCGAGTGAACTATACGATCCTGAAGTCACGTACAAAGTACATTCCTTTTTGCCTCGAGATATTACCAAGTCACCTTTTATGATCTTCCAGGAGTCACTGGTGAATGTCGTCACATAACCGGTATCAGCCAACTGTCCCACTGAGATCAGATTACGTTTCAAACTCGGTACATGTCTGACATCCTTCAATTTCAAGACCGTTCCGTCTTTCTGATTTACATGAACATCTCCCTTTCCAACAATATTGCACGGCTCATCATCACCCAGGTAGACTCTCCCAAAGTCACCTGACACATAATCACGCAGAACTTCCTTACACGAAGTAGCATGAAACGAAGCACCCGAGTCTATAACCCAAGACTCATTCCTCGCATCAAGAGACAAGATCAACGCCTCTGTGTCGCTCTCCTCAGACAGATTCACTGAATCTTTCTCACCTTGAGAGCTTCCTTCTTGTTTCTTGAGCGCCCTACAATCACGTTTCATGTGCCCCTTCTTGCCGCAATGCCAACACCCGTCTTTGTCTTTCGGTCCCTTGGACTTATTCCTTGACTTAGAATGCCCGTGTTTATTACCTCCTTTGTTCAGCGATCTTCCTCTTCCTTCAACGTTTAGAGCATTCCCTGAATCTCCTGAAACTCCTGATGCCTTCCTTCTAGATTCTTCGCTGAGAATTAGACCGGCCACATCATCAAATTTCAGCTTTGTCGATCCTGAAGAATTGCTCACAACAATCACCAAACCATCCCAACTGTCTGGCAAACTGGATAAGATCAATAACGCCCTGACCTCATCCTCAAAAGCAATGCCAATGGATTCCAACTGGCTCGTGACTGTATTGAACTCGTTTAGATGTTCAGCCACACTCCCACCATCTGACATCTTCATGTTGAATAGCTGTTTCATAAGATGAACCTTGTTGGATGCTGAGGGTTTTTCATACATGGTGGCTAGGGCTTCCATTAATTCTTTTGTCGTTTTTACCTTGGATATATTGAAGGCGACGCTCTTAGACAAAGAGAGTCGAATCGTTCCTAAAGCCTTCCTATCCAGTAAAAACCATTCATCATCTGTCAACTTTTTTGGTTTATTCTCTTTTCCTCCTAGAGGAATATAGAGGTCCTTCTGATACAGATAATCCTCCATCTGCATCTTCCAGAAGGCAAAGTTTGAACCATCAAACTTCTCAATTCTAGTTTTCCCATCTTCTGCCATCGCTCTAATAGAACTAAACCAATAGCTTTGATACCAGTTGTTGCACAGCACGCCAATAACGCAGTGAGCCTAGATCCAATTTAAGGCCTCACCCACAAACGATAGACAGGAAGAAATATAAACTAGAAATAGATCAAAGCAATCCAAAACAAACCACAAGACAAGATATACGTGGAAAAACCCCAAACTAGGGTAAAAAACCACGGATGTAAAATTCCACTATGAAGAGAAACGAATATTACAAGGCAATATACTAACCTCTCCCTTGGAAGTACAGAGAAAATCCTTTGCCCACACCTAAGAATAATTTCCTAAAATTCACCTTAACCTAGAATAGCCCTAGGGACCCCAATTTATAGTTTTGGCAACTTCCCTTTCCGCATCCCAGTTGAGAAAGGACTTGCGACACGAAATCCGCGAAACTCCTTTCGCATCCCAGTTGCGAAAGGACTTGCGACACGAAATCCGCGGAACTCCTTTCGCATCCCAGTTGCGAAAGGACTTGTGACACGAAATCCGCGCAACCTCGACTGGTCGTGGGCGGCCCCAGATGTGGCTCCACTTCTCAACAATAGTTTTCCCTGCAAGGACAACGTCTCAGTTTTTTGTTGATCGTTAGGGTTGTAGTTTATAATTGCCTTGTAAGGACAATGTCTCAATTCTCTGTTGATAGTTAGGGTCTCAGTTTTCAAAAAAAAATAAAAATGAGGAAGAAGAATGAGAAGATAGAGGTGTAGGCAGTTCGGTTTGCTTTTTGTCATGTGTAATGTGCGTAGGCATGCCATAATCGATAAAACGGCTCGATCCTAACCTATCAACTTTGACCCCGAGTGCCAAAATAAGCAGATATGTCAAGTATAAATGTATATGACCATGTTCTAAGAAAATCAGTCACCTACTTGGACACTTGTAAAATTTTATAATGATTAGATGATAATCGAATGGTGGGGTTCTTCTTCCGAAGATGTGTTGCTTTGTGCCTTTCATAAGAAAAGACTTTCAGAATCTTGTGCAATTTTTTTTTAAAAAAAAAAAACTTACAATCGGTCACTAGGAGTGACTATAAGAACACGTCTATTGAAAAATTGCATGATATAGGATAGAGATCAAATTCAACATATGAGCGTAAACTTAGATTACAACTAAAGACTAGAGCTAAGAATTACCGTTACTCTTAAGATAAGCTGAGATAAAAGATAAATTTGTTTAGTTTGATTTTTAGATGATTGGAGATTGGTTGGTTATTGCTTTGTAGATTTCTTCTCTTATTTATAAATCTCTGTTGCATGGCTTATTCTTTCAAATCCTTATTCCATTATTGCAATGGTTACAATAGTCGAAAAGCTTTTCTTTATGTCATTCTTTTGTTATGTTTCCATTTTATGAATGTTCCTCTTATGTTGGCCAAACTTTGTTCTTCTTGGTCGCCTTCTATATCTTGAACTGCTTTGACCACATTTCTTTCTTTGGTTGTTAAACTTTTGGATAACTCGACCACATCATTCCGTCGACCATCCACTGACGTGTATAATTGGATTTACATAGGTTATAATTCTGCAAAAACTGTTTAAAAGCATCTTGGAGATCTTTTCATTCACCTCATATATTCTCACGCAATGTTACATATCACCCTCCTATTAGCTTTCCCTATAATGACTAAAAATCGAGTACAACAGAAGGTATGTTGTTTTATTTATTTGATATATTTTTTTTTCTTTTATTATTATTATTATTTAAAAAGATTTAAGAGTATTTTTTATTTATTAGTTAAAATTTTGATTTATTTACCCTTTTTTTTTTCGAAAAAAAAGAAGAGAACGATAAGTGAAAAGAAGAAGTTATTTTATTTATTTGATAATTTTATTTGCGTACTCTTTTTATTTTCTAAAAAAAGAAGAAGAATATATTGAAGGTATTTTTTTCTGATTTATTTGTCTTTTTTTTTTTTTCAGGAAAAAAAAGAAGAACGAAAGAATAAGATAAATTGTTTTATTTATTTGATATTTTATTTTTATTCTCTTTTATTTTTTTTAAATTTTTTTTAAGAAAAAGAAGATATTGAAGGTAATTACCGATATTTTTATAATTTATTTGTTATTTATTTATTTTTTCAAAAAAATGGAGAAAGAAGAAAAAGAAAAATGAGAAGTAGGGGCATTTTTGTCAATATTTTTTTTTTTTCAAAAGCTATCAAATGTCTATTAAAAAAGACTTTAAAAGGCTGCTAAGTTACTTAATCAAGGCAAACCTTAAGGCCTGTTTGGATTCATAAAAAGTATGAAAAATGAAATTATGTTTCTTCTTAAACTCACTTCCTTTTGTTTAGTAAACCTTTCTGTGTAAGAAATTATGGGAAATACAATTTCTCATTTTTCATCTTTATAAGAAGATAAATGAATTTATCCTTTTGACTCCATCTATAAGAAATACATTTTTCCTACAGTGTAAAGAAATGAGTTTCCTAAGAGTTAAAGCCTAAATACACTATTATCATGTTCAATCACTTCACATATGTCACATGCGTCAAATGAGACATTGTCCATATTCAATTATGCCCCAAACGTGCCATTATGCCACATGTATGGCCATCCATCTTATCTTATGCCCTACATGTGTACAGAGCCCCTAATGTGCCACTTATGTCACCATCCATTTTTTCTTTAGCCCCATTAGGGGTGTCAATGGGTTAGCTTGCCAAAATCAAAATTTTAAAATCGACCAACTCAAAACAGTTCAAAATCCAAGCCGAGGTCAACCCCAAGCTTCGCCTGTTGATAGCCCTATGCTCCACAAGTGGTATTGTGCCACATGTACCACCATTCATATTACTTGTGCCCCGCATGCACCAATGTGCCGCATGTGCAAAGCACACCACATGCACAATATCTGCCACACGTGCCATTATTCATATTCAATTATCGAAATATGCCATGTGCCAATAATGCCAATGTGCACAAGTGGCACCATCTAACCATCATGCGCACGTGTCAAATGTGCCAACGCCCACCGAGGTGGGTGGGATCCCTGGCTGTGAGGCTCACAGTGATGTACATGCTTTAAATCCATACCGTCCAACCTTTTTGAAAGCCAATGAACTACTTCATATACAAAGTATGGAAATGTGTCTATAACTTCTCCACCCCGACCTACCCCTAACCTAGAGTAGCTAGATGGGCAAGTCAAATCAATCCTTGTTCATGTATAGATAACTTCTCTGATACACGAAATGAGCCACTTCAAATGAGTTCATTGCCCCGCCCATAATACGATTAATCCTGCATGGGCTGCATGAGCCTCGAGTAGTTTACCAGATAGATTGACAAGTCGGACATTCCCAGCCCACCATGCAAAACTTGTGGTTTGCATCATCCAAAAAATGGAGCAGATCCAAATCTTACACGGACCATACCACATGAACATAGTAGTGATTGAATCCCCATCATTAAAAACTTCATGGTGCTACCGGAATGTTTATTTACCATCCAACCGGTTGATAAGGTCACAAAGATCTGGATGAAGAGACCACACGAATATCAGCTTGATCCAAAGCTTTTGTGGCCCACGAGAATTTTTTAATCGTTGATTACCACTGTTTCCTGTATTATGGTCCACCTGAGATTTGGATCTACTTCAGTTTTTGGATTATGCCCCAAAATGAGTTTTCAATACATATGGACAGCGTGGATGTAGTCATATACATCACAGTGGGCCCCACAGTCAGGGGTCCCACCCACCTCAGTGGATCCGGGGTAAATTCTTATCTTATTCTTAAATAAGTCGGGTCCAGTGTCCCCGTATCCGACCCGACCCGATTTAACACATTTTCGACCCAAAGGCGACTCGACTCCCACGTCAAATCTCTCCTCCCGGCATTCGCGTCAGCATTTCTTGCGGGAAGTGAATCTAAGATATTCTCAGAGTCCCCACGAGCTCTTCTCAATATAAATAATGCCATCGAAGTAGTCTATTGGTTTTGTACTGCTTGCATGTGCAGAGTTTCGAAATCAAGGAAGAAGAAACGGGAGAAACGGGAGACAGGATTGTATACATATGACAAAACCCGCAGGAATTCCGATGCATTTCGACATGGGTCTGTCCACAATCCCATTAGAAAATGGTAGAAATCCTATATTCTATGATTTTGGAGCACACCCCACGAACCTTCCATGCACCAGTAATGGTCAGCTCAGCTGGTTTCCCATTTCATTGGATTTTATGGTTTGGGTGTTGGTTCTCCGAATCTGTGGACAGTTTAGAATCTTCGATTTCGAAAAATACGTTTTGGGTTTTGGTTTTTGTGGATTGATTTGACGAGAAGGGGATGGATTTGGGCGAACAGAGGTCTCTGGCTGAGACGCCGACATGGTCGGTTGCGACAGTGACGACGGTTATGGTGGCGGTCTGTTTCGTAGTGGAGAGATCGATTTATTGGTTTGGGAAGGTAAGTGTTTGGAAGGAGAATTGGGGGCGTCGATGAGATCCTGTCCGTTCGTTCTGGTTCTTATATTTGGTTAGTTCGCTGTTTTGTAGTGGTTGAGGAAGACAAGGAAGAAGGCTGTTCTTGCTTCTTTGGAGAAGATCAAAGAAGGTGAGCTCATGATTCTCACCCTCTACGTGCTCGATCAATTGTTTTGATGTTGAAGTATGATCCAATTGCTTGGACTGAGCTACCTGCATTTTCACTGGGACGAGTGTTTGGTACAGGCGAGGCCTGTCTTTTGATGATCTGGATTGTTCTTCTAGTGGGCCCCACCATGGATGGGTGCAAGACTAAAAAGCTCCTCCATCGAGCCATCTGAACAAACACATTTACTTATACTGGCTATATTTCCTCAACAAACACCCATTTCCAGGTTGAAATATGGCTAGGTTCATTCAGTGTGGCAAAATTTTCATCATTGCCCATCTGAGGTGGGTCCCACCTGATTTGCGATCTGGATCATGTGAAGGCAGGCTGCACCTGTACGGAATGCTGGCCCTAATGCAAATGCTGCTAATTCTGTTGGAGTCTTGTGTTGTGCTGATATGGGATATTTCTGTTTCCTGAAGAGCTTATGTTGCTGGGCCTTATATCTTTGATGTTGGGCCAATGTGCGAGGTGGATCTCTGAGATTTGTGTCGAATCGTCTCTTTTCAGCAGCCAATTCTATCCCTGTTCGGAGGATGATTTTGCCAGCACTAACAATATCTTAGGTACTGGCTCTGACACTTCGAATGGGACGACTATCCCACAAAGACAACCTGGACCATCTCCCCATCATTGTAGTAAGGTGTTTCTTATTCTCTGAATTCCCACTGTTTAGCATTTTAGAGGCTGAATTTGTATTGTGGTTGCATTTGGCCTGGAGGCTGAAGTAGTTTGCACTGCAGGGTCATGAGCCATTCGTTTCGTACGAAAGTCTAAAACAGCTTCACCGCTTCCTGTTTCTTCTTGGAATTACTCATGTCTTGTATAGTTGCATCACGGTTGTTCTCTCAATGATAAAGGTGAAGTCTGCAACCACTTGCAAGCATTTGTAGAGCAACTAGCATACAGTTCTCAGCTTGAACCACAGGAAATCCTGTTCGGGCCCGCATTCCCTCCAGGTGGCGCCCACCCTTGAGCAGTCTATATTGTTTATCCCAGCCATCGGATCAGTGGATGCTTTCCTATTGCAAATGGACTGTTGATTATAATCTATTCTTAACCATCCATTTTCAGGCCAAAACAGATTGAAATGCTAGAATTATCTTACATGCATTTTATACAGCATCACCCCGACGGGGTGTGGGTGCCAGATGAGCTGGTGTGGATTGCCGAAAAGGTGAATCCGACTTGTACGGAATGCTGGCACAGGCTAAAATGCCACTGGTTTGTGCTTAACATTATATATTATATTTCCTCTAGTAGGGCTTGTTTCCTCTGCTGACAGCTCCCAGATCGCCAGATCTTCTAGAAGCTGTAATGTTGCTTATGCTTCTTGTGCATGCAGATCTACAGTTGGAGAAAATGGGAAAACCAGGCAAATCCGTTATCTGATGAATATTTACAAGGTGAATTGTTGCTCTTGTGTGCTGAAGTTATAAACTCAAAATCTACCCAACAAATGTTACTATGCCTTATTGTGCTATGTTGAGATGGATAAGTGGCAAGTGGGGAAGGATAAAAATAGAAATGAATGTGTTTAAGGGAGTCGGTACTTAGTAGTAGCACCAATAGGTAATAAGATGAGAGAAGTACACTTTGATGGTTTTGCCATGGTCATGGAGAACAATAACTTTGGTTGGGAGTGAGCGGGTTCAAGTCGAAGGCCAAACCATCTAAGTCTAAAAGGGCAAGTGCAAGGCCCAAAAGGGCATGGGTAGAGGTAGTAAGAAGAATTTGATGGCCTATGGTATATAACCGAGGACATGGTCCTTGATAGAGGGGAATGATGGTACAGGATTCATTTAGCTGACCCCAATTAGTTGGGGTAAGGCTCAGACGATGATGATGAAAGTGGTATAATCCCCTATTGGATAAACTTGTATCAATCTACGTATATATAGGGGCTGAAGTTATGAATGATAGGAATATTTGTCACTCCCTCTTCATTAAAATGAATGTTTGCGATTCAATTGACTTGTGCATCTAAAAGCAACATTAAAATCTAATTGGATCTTGGTTATGTTTCATTGTCTATTTTCTAATCTCTAGTCTTCTTAAGCTATCATTATCTTTCCTACATATCCTTATTGCCACTTCCTACCATTTTTTTTAGTGTGAGTACTTGTAATTGCCACTCACAAATTAGTGTTATGTCACAGCTTGAGGTGCTGGTGTGGAGCTGATCTAGTGCCTCTAGCCTTTGGAGGATGGGAGAGTCATGCTTCCACATCATTTGCTTTACACGAGGCAAACATGGATGAGGTTTGGACTGTTTTTCTGGCAGATCCAATAGTGAATGGGCCACTGATCGCATGATTTATAACCCTGTGGGTTACAAAGACAGACTTGATGACTTGCAATGGATGGTGAAGAACTTCATTGAATAGATGGTTAGAGTTGTCTGATTGTCTGATGAAGGCATTGACTAATGGCCAATCAATAGTGGAGCCCATGGGTTGAATGGTCTGAAGCTAATGCATGTGTGTCACATGTGCCACAAACTATGGGGGCACAAAAACTCCAATGCATCTGAGCCTATTGGATTTGCTTCTTGGGTTAGATCTACATGGTTATTTGCTTGTAAGGGCAGTTGTGTGGTTCTCTTTTCTAGGATTGAACCTCTTTAGTTGGTGTTAATGAACATCAATGTGGCCATACGCCTACTCTTGGTATTTGGTATTGTTTATGTGTTTAGTCTTATTTCTTAATGTTAGGGGTACTTTGGGTATGTTTGTTTTTTTATTACTTAAATAGAAGAAGGGACATTTTTACCCTATTCTCTTCTCTTCTCATTCTCTTCTGTACAACGCTTTTTCTTCCTCTTTTCTTCTTTTCTCTTCTATATCAATCTACATTGTATCAGAGCGTATTTACTTCTGATTTAATTCATCTTCTGCTCTTGTTTGTCACAAACTCTCCTCTTTCTTTTCTTCTTTGTCCCTCCTATCTCTCTTGTGCTGAAAGTTTTTTAAGAAACCTAGAGTTTCTTTTGTTTTTGGTGTGCTGGGCCTGTGTAATGGTCCATGTGTGAGAGGGTGAATGTGGTGTTCGTGATCATCACCTCTCTGGTGTTCCTTTGGAACTTGTGGACGTGTGGGTTGATTGTTTTTGTCACATGTGGTGTGCACATCGTGCGAAGCATGCAAGTGTGGTGTTCTCCTATCATGAAAACTCAACCCATATTTGTGTGAGCATTGTGGTATTCATCTTAACCCTTTTCTCTAATGAAGATGAAGAGCGATCCAAAATTTGGATTTATAAATTCATCAGATTTTATAGGGTCCAAATAACCTCTATGAAATTAAATGGAGCAAATTATCTCTAGTGGTCTGAATCTATTCAAGTGTTTTTAACGGCCAAAAGACAAATCGAAATATTTGACCATGAAGAAGCTAGATGAGAGTGATAGCATCAATGATTGGTGGATTTAGGAGAATACTCAGAGTATGACATGGTTGTGGAATAGTATGGAAATATTTGTAAGTGCTAATGTAATGTTTTTGGATACTACAAGAGGATTGGGATGCATTGTGAGAGATGTATTCGTCTAACAAAACCATCTCTCATAAGTCATATGTACCGGTTGTTTGAAGAGATTTTCTCATTCCAACAAGGTGATAAGTTTCATAGTGAATATTATTCAAAACTTATAGGAATGTGGGAGGAACTAAATGTGTATTGACCTCTCACTAGTGATATGGAAAAGCAATGTCATCAACCTGAGGAGTTTTATGTTGCTAATTCCTATTAAGTTTAAAACCTGAATATAAGCCAATACGTGCAGCATGAATATGAACCAAGCATATTGAAGTCTACTATTATTTTATATGTGGGAAGGTCCCAAGTGGAGAAATTTCTATGCCATTCGTTTGGTCTCAAGATCAACTTGCTAACGTGTTCATCAAGGTTCTCAGTCAGAGTCAATCTACTCACATCTATGCCAAGCTTGGCATCTACGACATCTATGCTTGAGTTTGTAGGGGAGTGTTAGTGAACATGAGTGTGGGTCGTATAAGTATACGGTCCACCTACTAATAAGAGCTTATTTGCTTATTTCTTAAAAAAAAGAGTCTTTTTCTTGAAAATAGATTGTTTGGTAATGGTCTATTTTGCATTTATTAATTTTACACATAAAAGGTTTTAGCTCTTAGTTATTTAGGGGTGGAGAGTTTACTTTTTTTTAAGAGCTTATTTTGCTAAAGCGGGTAGACATTTTTCAACTAATTTTGGGACAAGTTTGTCCCTAAACTTTTCAAGTAATTCCATCTTGCCCCCTTCTCTTTACAATCTGTCACTCTCATAGTTAGGTCGACATGATGAATGACCCATATTGAAGGTGGGGCCCCACATGATGAATGATCCACATCAAGGTGGGCCTGCATAATGGACAGTTCACATCAAAGGTGGGCCCCACACGTGGATGCCCCACATCAAAGTGTGGTCCCGTATGATGGATGATCCACATCAAGTGGGCCCCACCTGATGGATGGTTGACATTGAAGGTGGGCCCCCATGATGGAATGTTGACATCAAAGGTGGGCCCACATGATGAACGACCCATATTGAAGGTGGGGCCCCACATAATGCATGGTTCACAGCAAAGGTGGGCTCCAAATGATGGATGGCCCACATCAAAGTGTGGCCCCACATAATGGCCAATCCACATGAAAGGTCGGCCCCTAATGATGAATGGCCCACATCCAAGGTGGGCCCCGCATGATGGACAACCCACTTCAAAGGTGGGGCCCACACGATGGACACATCAAATGTGGGCTCCATGTGATGGGTGGTGGACATTAAAGGCCCCCACATGAAGGACAATTAACATTGATGGTGGGTCCCACCTGTTGGATGACCTATATCAAGGTGCGACCACATAATGCATGGTCCATCTCAAAGGTCGGCCCCTAATGACGAATGGTCCACATCCAAGGTGGGGCCCATATGATGGACCACCATTTCAGAGGTTGGGCCTGCATGATGGACGATCCACACCAAAGGGGAGCTCCACATGATGGACAATCCACATTCAATGAAGGGGTGTGCTTATTTGAGATGGAGTTGTTGCAATTTAAAAAAATGACAGAATTACCCCTAAAAAAATGGTCTTATTTGAATGTTTTACCTAACATGCTTATTTCAAATAAGAGTTTTTTTCCCTGGTTCTATAAAAGTGATTTTACCAAACAAGCTTATTGTAAAACAAGAGCTAGAACAAAAAAATTCTATTCTCTAGCTCTTATTGGATTAGATAAGAGATGCTAATATTTAGGGGGGGGGGGGGGGGGGAGGTCTTTTTGACCTTATTCTCTACTCTTTTCGTTCTCTTTTTTATAACAAATTTTCTTCTTTTCTCTTCTATATTAGTTTGCGGTTGGGATTCAAGGTAACTTTCTTATTTCTTTGAGAGTGATTGACTGAAATCATAACAGTTAATCCCTGGTCATCAAGTTCAAAACATCAGGTACACTTCCATGTTGCTTAGGTTTCCTAATCAAAATCGAGCAAGATCCATAGGCTCAGTGTCCAATTCTGATTGCAATCCTTTTACAAAACCCTCCACTAATTTTTAGATAACCACGGCATGATTCATATTTCTACTTGTTGTCATGCAACCATTTGAATATTTCATCCGTAATTGAACCTACCTTTTCTATTGAGTCGGCTATTTAACTTATGTTATGAAGGAGAGAGCTCTGCACCTTAGAGTTAGGAGGGGATTTCTTGGAGGCTTTTACTTTCACATCCATTACAATCACCATCCACATCTTAATTTCGAATGCCGTTTTGCTGTATTTTCATTTTGTGATTTTGTAGCTGTGGCCTACACAATGAGTTGACCAGCATGATATGTGACTGTGAGCCAAGAAATTTACATGGTAGGGCTCACCTGATTCACCACCAAATTGTTGTATTTCTAAGGGTTGCTAACGCCCAAACATGTGTACAGCCCTAGAAATATAGAGAACGGTGCAATAATTTGGTGGTGCATCAGGAATCTGCATTCTATTTCTGCTGTATATAAGTTCACTCCAGGAAAAGGAATTGTATTGGGCTGTGTTGAAAATTGTTTTGCGGATACAATGCAGGATCACTCTAAGATTGATGCTTCCACTAGTTTCTTTTTAGGGCACAATCGGATTACACTGGAAATAGGGTGGAAAGGAAAAGGTTAATCATTATTTCCACGAGCAATATTTTCCCCTGGACTCCAACATCAGAGGTCTTGTTTGGATGTGAATTGAAGATCTCATATTTGTGAGACAATGGTCATGTAGTTTCTTGTGCTACTATGGAAAAGTACAATTATTGCTATGTGGAATCCTCCCTTTTCTTTATTATTCTAACATCCCAAACTGTCACATCAAAGGAAAACCTTCTCTGTTTCCTTTCGTTTCCCTTGTATTCCATGCATCCAAACATGTCCTTAGAAAAGGTTATGACATGGATAAGTGAAGGACAACTTTGTTGAGTGTGGACTGTGGAGGGTGATTACAAGTTTGTCTACTTGAAAGTTGTTTACATAGATGATATCTTTACTTATGGATATAATATTTGATATAATCATCTCCATGAGTGTGATTCATGCTTAAACAGAAAGCCATCTATGCTGCTCGCAGCTAATCTTGTCTTTCATCGAAAACCATGCACATCAAAGTAGTTGGCCACATCTAAAGAAAAAGAAAAAGAAAAACTTACTTTACAGTTTACGCCCTTTTTAAGAAGAGAAGAACAGCCCCCATCTCTGCTTTTATTGAAGGTAGAGGCGGATATATAGATTCGTTAAATATTTAACTTCAAAACATGAAATAGTAGAGATATATGCTCCAGCTTGACAGGGAGTCATAAAAACATAGAATATCTAGTAAACGTGAAGGAGATTTCCAGTCCATAGGTTTTCTTCGATTAGATCATCATTATCATCATCTTCTTAGCTCCTCCCAACAATTTAGGGTTGGATTCTTAATGGTGGATATGCAAAAGTTTGATGATCGGTTCACAGTTGCCCATCAGACACCTCTTTTGCCCGGGCTTTGGAACTGGCCACGATAGAGGCTCGCTTTTCTTTTATGATATATCTCATTTAGATGCAGGCTTACATCTGTCCCATAGAAATAATATATCTCATTCAGGTCAACAAGAACAGTTTTTCTTTTTGTGCATAACATTAACTCCATGAATTCTTTTATTATTTTCATTATTTTGAATTGATGCATCATTTGTTCTTTTTTTTAAAAAATAAAAATAAAATTAAATGCTATCTTATTTTGACTTTGAGTTATATCATTGAGTCGATACAGCCGTACTTCCCTAAAATTTCAATCTAATTTTGTAATGTAAATCTTTTTGTATATTGTTCTTGATTTTATTTGTTTCATGTAGTAAGGAGGAACATGTTTATGAAGCGGCAGTCTACCTTTGTTTTTCATCATACCTCTCACCCATGGAGCAAGAACAAGATTCTCATTTGGATGGTAATGTGTAGTGCATTATGACTGTAATTGCTTCAAATTGTTGCGGCTATTGCATTCCTGGTTTTTATGGTAGATCATAACATGTAACTTCGTAGTTGGAAACACTGACAGTGATATACTATGCAACACACAAAATAGGAGCCTTTGAAGAGATCATGAGAAGTAATTTATACATGCATCTGTTCTTTCCATATACCAAACACAGATACATACACAAACAGGCATACATATATACATAGATACCCGTATAAAAAAACACATGCACATAGAAAAACAGTGAAATTTGTGAAGTTAGACAATGTAGAAAAATTAAACTCTGTTATGAAAGAGCAGATTTTTCCTCTTGTGATGTAGGCAGGCATGCCACCAGCTACATTCACATAGTTGCATTGACCGGAAGGACCATTCAATACAATGCTACTAGAGCTTATTATTTCTTACTCTTCATAGATATACTAATACCGTATAAATGTATAGATAGAGAAGGATAATAAGAAGAGAAAACTGCATCTAAATACCCTTATGCTTTGGTTGTACTTTAATGACACTTTTTTGGCCAAATGCCAAATAAATGGGTTTCCAAACCTGCTGATCCAGCAACTGATCATGTTGAGTCAACTTGGGCAAGTCCTAGGTCAGTCAGTGGGCTTTTGAACCATGCCTAGAGTAATGTTCCCTAACACAAGTGACTATTTACAATAATTTCAAAAGCAACCCTGGTCATAAAATTTACATTTGGAATCTGAAAAACAATCATTTTCATTGAAATATGATTTCAAAAATTATTTATAACTCAGTGCCACTGCTGTGAATGTCGAAGTATTGTAGTTCACTAGACTCTAAATTGGTCACTTCAAATAAAAAAGGTCTACTAAAAACTCAAATCGATCATTTTCAAGTTCCTACTTGCCGAATCTAATGATGGGAGACCCAAAAATTTTTGTGTGCCTTCCTGAACCAAAACGGGCTGAAACAATGACTTCCAACTTTTTAGGCTGGTGGAACCTTTAAGTGGTCCAGCTATAACCAGTGTTCGAAGTATCAGTATCGCTACAAGTTTCGCTGGCTAGGGATACAGAAACAATATCGATATCGCCAATAATATCGTTGATAACCAGAAATGCGAGGAAACATGGGAAAACGGTGGAATTTTCAGCGAAACTTCAGGAGATGTTAAAGTGTACATATTTGCATATTTAGAAATAAAAAAATTCATCCAAACATTTATCGATATTGCAAAATATCAACAACACATGATATTTCACCAAGAAATCATCAACAATTGGAAAAGAAATGAAAGATTGTGGTTTCAATATCGCGCATGTTGCGATACCGATAATATCGAGATATTATTAATATTATCAATGACAAATTGAACACTACATACAACCATGTGCCCATGAAAAGAAAATTGGAATACAAATTCTTCTAATAAACAAAATTCTGATGATATCAATACGTTGGCGATATTATTGAAATATTGTCAATACACTTATGATATAAACATTACCAAGAATTTACATATTAAAAAATATTGGCGATACATTGGCAATACAAGCGACACCTAGAATTTACATAATTAAAAATATTGATGATTATATTAGCGATATCGATACGTTGGCGATACTTAGCAATACATTGTTAATATCTAGAATTTCTGATACTACCAGCGTTATCGGTATCTCTACCAGTGTTATCGGTATCGCTGAGCTAGAGATAAAGATAATATTGGAGATAATTCGAACACTAGCTATAACTAGGAAGTTTCCAAGTACCAACTCTCTTCTATGCAACTCAAGTAAAATGTTATGATCATTGTGATTTATCCATTGAATGAGAGTGAGAAACTGTTATCCCATTTAACCCCTTGACCTGAAGTCACATAGTTTTACCCAAGTACGTCTGGCTCCCATTAATGGGGACATCACGAGCACACGCACGCCTCCCCTATGCACGTACGCAAGGAGGAGGACCCCTCCGTCGATCTAGATCGATGACGACGTCCAAGGAGGTTCTCCTAGCTAGAGAACTGCGTTTTGGTCCCTTGGAGTGGACCCGATCGTCATATGAATCCCACCATGGGTTCTCATGATCATGACCCACTATTCTAAACAATCTAGTACTTTGAGTTTTGGTTATTTTTGTTATTAGGAACATCATGGACGGTTTAGATTGCTTTGATTAGTTGTTAATTGTGGTTACTTCATCTCTAAGTAATAGGCTGTGCACATGACGCGAGTTTTGGGGTATAGGGTTTTGTTATAAATAAGCACCCCTGGTAGGTTGTTTTTCTCATTGATGATTGAATAAAAAAATCCTGCGTTTTTCTTCTCTAAATTCTCCGAGTTGTGAAATCTTAATTAGGTGTGAAACCCTCCCTTCTTCGAAGGGCTAGCTACCGTGGTGCGAAGCCACACTCATCTCCAATCACCCCATCTCCTATCTTCCATAATCATCATCTCATACAGCCTTCACGCTTCAAACCCACCCTCTTTTGGCAGCCGATCCATCTTCTTCAGCAGACTCGCAGAACTAGGCTCGTAGGGGGGCTGAAACTTCGGCGGAGCACGACGCACAGACCAATTGTTGGATCGTCGCAAAACTTGGGGGTTTTGTGGTCCACCCCTGGCCGACCAGGTCCAAGCTGACCTTTTTCTGGCTCGTGGGCCCCACACACATGCGGGACACTACTAGCGCACGAGCGTCAGGCGGGTTCACTGTCCACACGTGCGGAATCGGTTCTAGGTTCTTCCTTTCCTCTCCTCCACTCCTCCCTCACCTAATCTCCCTAACCCTAACCCTAAATTGTCCTAAATCCCTATTTCCATGCTCTTTTTTTAAAACCCTAAACTTTCCCGAATTGAAATCCGTGAATCCCTTGGATTGAGAAATATTCCTATGCATGTGTGGATGAATCTATTACCCTTTGATCATTGTTTGGTCTATAATTTTTAATCGATCCAGTCCTAGCATGTGTAGGCTTGGATTCTTATAGATCCCCTATGTTGAATGATTGACTTTATGTGGGATGTGGAGTTTTTGTGAGTGTTTCTAATTTAGTATGATCTTAAGCCTGAATTTTTGCATATCATGTTTAATTTCCATGTCCTGCATCACCCATAGATTGAGACTTTCCACAAGTATACTAAAGTTCAAAATAGTGTTTTAAATAGCGAATAGCGTGTAGCGTAGCATTCACCCCTATGAAGCTTGAGGTATAAGCTACATAGTGTGTAGAGTACTTGTAGATTTTTAATCAAGGTTGCGCTTGGTTACATCAAATTAGACTGATCAATAATAAAATTTAACAACATTTTATGATATTTGGTGCAACCAAATGCAACCTAAAGTAATAGTAAGGGGTAATGATTAAGTATAAAAGTGAAGAAAGAGCAACAAAACTGATTTAAAACTGTTTCTTAGATTATTTACTAAAAGCATTGAAAAGATTAACTAATTTTCATTGAAATGTAACAAATCATTAAAAACATTAATTGATTTTAATGTTATAGTGAAATCTTTTTTTTTTGAAAGATATGTTATAGTGAAAAATAACTTGTAATGTGAGCTATGTAGCGTGTCGCGTAGTCTATGTAGTATGTAACGTATGTAAATTAATCATGCAGCATAGGCTACACACAACTTAAGCTATTTTCATGAGCTATGTAGCGTTAAGGCTATGCTATGCTATGTAGCGTAAGCTACACACTACATAACAACCGTTACCGTTACCGTTATTGCACACCTTACTGGCTAACACCTCACATAGTCATTTGATACTTGGGAAATAATTTAAAGCCTTTGTGGACCACAATTTCCTACAATATCGTGCGGTATGTGTTGATTTGCCTTGGCCACAAACCCTTTTGTCTATTACCTCTCAACCAAAGAATCATGCATTACCAAACCCACTTAAGATTAATGCGGCATAACACATTACTGGAGAAACTCGAACAGTTGCAGATCTGGAAATCTACAATCAATAAGATCTGTCCTTTCCACACCACCCAACCTTTAGCTTGTAAATTCTCATCATCATTTACTCTTTCTGACTAGAGTTCTTTATATATATATATATATATATATATATATATATATATATATATATATATGGGAAAAGGTACAATGCGCTCGAGCTAATTTTAACGTTCCATGAGGTCGAGCTATGTGGGCCCCACCGTGATGCATTTCGAACATCTACCCCATCAGTCAGATGCACCATTCCATCGTGGGCCTAGGTTTCAAAAATCAGCTCTATCCGTGACTTGTGTGGGCCACACCACATACAGAAGTGGAGAGGGGCCGTGCACCATTAAAACATTCATGGGATGTTTTTTGGGCCCACCGAGATGTGAATCCAGCCCATCCATTATGTGTTTCCCACTTGGATGAGGGTTCAGACCAAGTTTCAGCAGCATTCAAAACTCAGGTGGGCCCCACCAAGTGCTTTTATATGTTTTTGGCATGTCTTCACATGATTTTAGATGGTATGGCCCACCTGAGTTCCGTATACGGCTGATTTTTGGGATATCCCATAATTTAAAGGGGACCCATCAAATGCACGGTGTTGATGGTCGAAACGCATCACGGTGGGGCCCACACAGTTCGACCTCACGGGACGTTAAAATCAGCTCGAGTGCATTGTACCTTTTCCCTATATATATATATATATATATATATATATATATATATATATATTGCTGTTCTTCAATATTTCTTTTTACTAGTTTATGATAGGCTACTTTCAAGTAGATGTCACAAATCAGCGATGCTATCATCATGGTTATTGTTCTTGATTTAATACTCACATTTGTTGATTGTAATGCAGCTTTGTTTTGTTCGCCAACTCAAGAGCTCCATAGAAAAGTCAGATTACATGGCCCTTCGTTTGGGTTTCATCACTGTAAGTATCTACTTAATCATCAAATAGGTTTTCCATTTCACGTGGTTCTTCAATGTATTGGCATCAATGATATCTATCCATATCATGTGTTTTTATTTATTATTTATTTTAAAGGAAATATACGTATTTTTATATATTATATTGGGTCCTATTTAAGCCATACTTGCATGTGATCCTTAGAGAGCCAAACATACTTCTAATTTTTGTTGGAAATATTCAATTTTCATTCATGAAAGTGTGAAGGAGAGATTTTATAGGATAGCTATGTGACCAGCCATGCTTTATGGTATAAAATGGTGGGCTGCCAAGGAAAACATGTTCATAGATTGAGTTTAGCTGAAATGAGGATGTTGAGATTGATGAGTGGCAAGATGAGGAAGGATAGAATTAGAAAGGAATGCATTTGAGGGAAATTAGGAGTAAACTTCAATGGTTTGGCCATGTGCAACTGAGACCAAGAGTTGCAAAAGTTAGGAGTGAGTTGGTTCAAGTTGGAGGCTTTGAAAGCACAAGGGGAAGGCTCAGATCGTGTGTGGTGGTAGCAAGAAAAGATTTGATAACCTATGCTTTAACAGAGGACATGGTCCTTAATAGAGTGGAATGACAAAACATGACTCATATAGTTGACCACAATTGGTTGGGATAAAGTTGATGATGTTTCATGAAAGTGTGAAATTTAAAGAGAAATGATGAAGGTAGATGTGGAAATCTTGCAACTAATGGGATGTCATATTTTCCTTTCGTTTTTTCCTTCACTATTGCCATTGTTTAGCATTGTATTTTATCCTTACATGCCAACCTTACACATAGAATGCGTACAAGATGGAAGCTATTCTTCTTCTTCTTCTTCTTTTTTAAGTCCTATCTTTTTTATTCCTTGATCGAAGCTATTCATTGCGTGCTTGAAAAAACCAAACCTTTTTTAAGTTGAGAATATGGACCCTCGGCCAGCTTTATTTTAACCATCCTTTTTTTTTTTTTTTTCTGAATTTCATAGTTAGGATTGTCCGAATAGCTTGATTTTGAACCTATTGACATAGTGGTGTTTCCTACCTGATAAGGGGCTTGGATATTGTAGGTGTATGTGTGTGTGGGCCTGTGACTAGGCCCACAGATACATACACCTGAGCCTTGTATATTATGGGCCTTAGTCTTAGCCTTTTTCCTTCTATATCTTTATTTGTATGCTTTTGTTATTTGTCCCTTGTCATTCTTTATTTATTTTTCCCTCCTATTAAGGGCGTATATGTAATTACACTCTCTTATTGTTATAAATAAGGTAAGGTTGGATGTCCCGGCCCTACGTGCTTCTTTTCTCTCTCAAATTCTCTCCTCCTTTAACATAGTATCAGAGCCTATGTTCTCCCAGGTCTCTTTCTTCTTCTTTCCTTCTTCCTTCTTCTTCCTCTTTTTCTCTTTCCTCTTAACTATATGAGTTTTATTCTTTTAATCGTTCTCAACAAGTTGTGTTTCCCTTCATTCCCTACCTAATCTTCGATGGTTCCCTTCCCTTCCTAATCTTCTTTTATTTCTTTCCTCTTTTCTTCATTTTTTTTTATAATCTTTCTTAACTAGTGATGTTTCTTTTTATTCACTTCCTAATCTTTGGTGGTTCCCTTCCCTTCCTAATCTTTTCTTCTTATCCCTTCACCTTTCCCTTTTCTTCTTCATTCTTTGTTTTGAGAGTCGTGAGGCCTTTTCCTTATTAACTCGTTTTGATTTGTGAGGAGAGGGTGGCTTGCGGTTGGATTTTTTTTTTCCTCCTTTTTTTTAGGGTTTTGAATAATGTGTTGCTAGATTTGATACCTCTTTGATTTGAAGTTGAAGCCCTTGCTCTTTTTTTTTTTTTGCTATCCAGTTGAAGATGTTGCTAGAAATTCTTATTATATTCCTTTTCTAAAGAATTTTTCTAGGGGATTTGTTGTTTTTTGCTGAATGGTTGGAGGTATTGTTAGACGTTCACAGTTAGCAACTTTTTTGAATTTGTTTTTATGCATATTTTCAACATTCAGTTTGTTGTAGTAAGAGTTTGTTGGCTATTGTTGTTTGGGCTTCTTTTCTTATTTATTCGTCTAGTCATAAGATCCCTCCTCATATCCTTGGTTCTCTCACTATTTTTTGAGATCTTATATGGCCTCTTTGTCAACTTCTGAGGCAATTGATCCTGTTAACTCCAAGATGTACCTGTGGATTGTTCATTATGAAAATCTTGGTTTACAGATTACCATAGATAAACTTAAGTTCAACAACTACCTTTAATGGTCGAAAGCCAGTGAGATGTTTTTTGGATGAAAACAAAAAGGTTGGCGTATATAGATGGTAGTATAACAAAACCTCAACTATCTGCTCCTTCATATGGAGACTAGAAATTAGATAACTTTCTTGTCATGTCGTAGCTTTTGAATTCTATGGAGCCAAAAATTAGCGAAGGTCTTTTTTTGTTATCTACTGCGCGTGAGATCTGCAGATTGCCCATGAACTATATGTAAATCAAAATAATACTTGTATTTATAATATTTATATGGAGATTGAAAATCTAAGACAAGGTGCGCGATTAGTGTCTGACTATTATGCTAAGATGTCTAGCCTGTGGTAGGAATTATCCTTTTTGGACGATATTCAATTCGACAAATGTAGAGGCGTATTGTGACTATCGGGATCAAACCCATGAGCGTTTTTTAGGCTTCTCTTGTGCTTTTGGCGGTCTTTATAAAAGGGGTCGTGGTTTGACTCTGGAATATGATATGTTTGACTTGGAGTCGTCATTTGCTAGTTATCTCAGAATTCCACAGCCGGCTAGACCCTGCCGAATCTTTAGGAATTAGAGAATCCAAGGACTTCCTGCTTTATAATGAAATCCTGATCCGCAACCTGAGATTTTGAGAAAGGGACCTCAGTGATGGAGAAGGAAGGTGTTAGGCACTTTCTTTGCCCGCATGTGAGTGCGGTCTCTACTTTGTGGGATTAATGGGGTTTTAAGGGATTAAGTAATCTAGTGTTATTTTGCGTACGAATGCTAAAAGGGAAAGGGATTATTACTAGATATTCACGAACAATCACTCTGTAACTGCCAGAGCCCAACTTGGAGATAGAAGTGGGGGAACACAATGGCAATCCTGCAACGGTTGGTATCCAAGGACTAAAAAAATGAGAATAATGAACCTAGTCTCTACTAGTCAGCCATGGACAAGTACTCTGTAACTGCTAGAGCTCAACTTAGAGATAGAAGTGGGGAACATAATGGCGATCTCGCAGCAACCGATATCTAAGAAGAACTAAAAGAAAGAGAAAATGGACTAGTTAATCTCGGGTTTTAGGTGTGGTAGGATCTAGGAACCCGACAAGCCTCATAGCATATGCTTGAGAATGTCTAGAGAAGCATGGGGGTTGGGAAGGATGCAATACAATGAGAATGATGACCGCTAGCTCGGCTTGTGGCTTGATGGCGATGAGAGTCAAAAGGATGAAGAATTCCGGCGCTCTTAATACAAAAAGGTGATTGGATTTCTTGACCCCTACTCTACTCCTTAGCTTGAAATGGGTGTGGCTATGGGTTGAGACGGCTTGGGCATGTGGGGTGGATGCCCTGGGTTGGAATATGCTCTCCCCTCTCTCTCTCTCCTTAGTAAAGGGGTGGAATGGAGGAATGGCTCTTTCTCTCCCTTAGGGCCTGTTCGATTTTTCACGTAAAAGGTAATTACCTGGTAAATGGGTAATAATTACTTACCCAGGTAATTACCGCATCGTTTCTTATGCCGACGTTGACGGCTTAACTTTTCGGCGCTAGAACCGAGGATGGCTGCCAAATGAATGTAGGGCCCACTATGATGTACGTGATGTATCAACACCGTTCATCCTATATGTCAGCCTTATTTAGGGCATGAACCCAAAAATGAGGCGGATCCAAAGCTCCAGTGGACCACACCATAGGAAACAATGGAAATTGGATGCTTACCGTATAAAAATTTATGTGGCCCTCAGAAGTTTTGGATGAAGCTGATATTTGTGTTTACCCCTTATCAATGTTCTTATGACTTCATGAACAAGTTAGATGACAAATAAACATGAATGTGGGCCCAATAAACAAAATAACTTTCAATGGCGGACGTTTAAGGCCATTGTTTCCTGTGGTATGGGCCACTTGAGCGTTGCATCTATCTCAATTTTGGACTCAGGTCTTAAAATCTTATGATAAAATAGATGGACGGTGTGGATATGTCATGCACATCACAGTGGGGTCCACAAATTTAAGTCAGCTTTTTTGACCAATTTTCGAGATGAAAATACATTTGAAATTTCAAACGGAGTAAAAAGGTAATAATGACCTTTTTCAAGGGTATTCCCTTGATACACAAAAATCAAACAGGCCCTCAAGGGGTATGGATGGCTTATGGGAAATGAAGGAGAGACCCCCTGTCATACCCTGACCTTGGAAACCCGAGTTTGCTCTACTCAGTTGCCGAGTAGAGGGTGTGACTCGATTAGAGGGAATAATCATAACACACAACCATTATAATCATCACAGATATTAAAATGCAATGTAATCATCATGCATCCAAATGTGAGTATTAAGCATTCACTGGTTGATATCTAGCCCAAATTCATATATCATTATTTAAAGCACTAAACATAAAACAAAAAATTCTTTATTCTTGTGACCACTCTCCAAGAGCACGCGTTTTGAAGTTGTCACTCCACTCATGGAGACGCTAGCTCCTTTACCTGTCCTAGATAGTTTTCCATTCAACGGAATGAGCTAATAACTCAACAAGTAGTTATACGCATGATTCACAACATAGGCATGATACAAGTGCATATACATGGACCTTAGTATGCCATACTACCATATAAATATTTTCTTTAGTATATCACCAGGGCCATAGATGTGCACATCGTCTAGCCTGCCAACACGCATCCGACCTAGATTGTTAATTTTCTTGATATTTCACGATTTTGTATCTAACGATCCAGATCGATCTCTGAGCATACAATTTGGTCAGGTGGATATTGTTTTCCTCAAGTTTAATTCTTTAATTGGGTGATTAGACCTTTTATCAATGGCTAGATTTGACCAGATCATTATTTAACGGTCCAGGTCATTATTTTGATCTTTCTTTAATTTCTATGGTCCAGATCCAAGATCGGCTTAGAGATCGTGATTAACATACAATAATCAAGATTTATGGGTTCTTAGATCAATATTCAACCTTAGGGGACAAGATCCACCATTTAATAAAGTGTATGCGGTGGGGCCCACTTAAGGATGCCTTTCAAGTTGGCGTGGCCCGACTCTATACTACTTTATTAGCATTGGATCTTTCATCTTAAATGATATTAAAACTCATCTTTGGATTAAATCTTCTATTAGGCTTCTAAAATCAAGATCTTAAGGCGGGGTCCACCTAGATCAATTTTTTCCACACATGGGCCCTACCCAATTATGTATGATTAGTCTAATTTGTGTATCATTGCCTTCTTAATTGTGGATTCTAAAATTTATTCTCAAACTAACTAATTGGATTAAGATCATATGGTGGGGTCTGCCTTGATTGATCATGACCACTCACTGCAAGGCCCACCAAATGAGATGATCGACATGCTTCTCGTTCAAATACAATATCAAATCTAGAGTTTGGATCTCTTCATCACTATATCACTACATCACGATATCTCTTGATCTTGTGGTGGGCCACCATCTTATAGTATTAGTAAAGGCATGAGAATTGCCTATAATCATGGTCATGTTCATTAGGATGGATCTTAATTTACATTTTCCCTTTTCTTCAATGTGGGGCCCACTACACTCTCAAAGATTGATCTACACCATTGATCTATATTCACACGAAGTGATCTGCCATGATCTAGAGATGATCTAAAAGATAACATGTGTGTTAGAGTGAAAGCCACCCTAGATCATGGTGGATCTAAAATAAATCATCAACATATTCTTATTTCAATATACATGATCCAATCTAGTTTCTAATCCAAGATAGTGCGATGGGGCCCACTTTCATGATCAGGGATCTAGTTGGGTCTCACTACACATCTAAGAGATGGATTTACAATATTCTAAATCATTTCAAAAAGAAATTTTACACCAACCAAATGCCTTCTTTCTAATACCGCTAGAAATCTTACACCAACCAATTATATACATTTAAGAGAGTGTACATCTATTTTCTCCCTACGGCCACACGTGCAAGCCCATAGGCTGAAAGTAATAAAAGAAAATTAAAAACTTGATTTCCCCTTGCTTCCCCCATCTTTGTTCCCCATCCCTAACTCTACCCTAAACCCTAGATCCCAAATTTCTAAAAACCCTAATTCATCGAGCGATCGGTCGATCGTTCGATCGATCCTCGATCAATCTCGATCGATTAGGCTCGGGCAATTGATCAGGGTCAAAACTGTCTAGCAAGCTTTTTAGGTAAATCTGAATTTTGGCCGATCAGTCGATGGCCCTCGTCGATCGATCGAGGACAGAGCAAAATCGTCCAACAAGCTTTTTTGATATATGTTGGACCTAGTCGATCAATTGACAGCTTGGTCGATCGATCGACAGTGCTGATTTTTGCTCGTTTTTTTACCGTTGGAACTTGTTTCCTTTATAAAGGGCATTCATGCATTGGGTTCTTTGATGGGTTTTTGGCACAATAAAAGCTTAGGAGATTCCCTACTCATATCCCACATTCCTAGCCTCTAAATCCATGAAATCTAAGTCATCTTCCTTGTGATTCATGACTTGAAAGAGGATTCCAACCTCATTGAAGGAGATGAACTTGATCTCCACCTGGTTCTAGAGATTAGACTTGAACCCATAATAAAATTCTTGTCTAAATTCTATATAACACCCATCTAGGTGAATCCCCTACGAATTTCAACATTTCCATATGTTGTAGGAGATTCACCCAACCTCCCATCACCTTGGTCACCTTAATGGAGCATCACATGCAAGGCGTTTGATCTTGGAGTTGAAGTATTGACAAGCATTGGCATCAACGACCGAGGGAGCAAAAGGGGGGCTTATTGAAGCACGGGAGAGCATTGATCAAGCAACCCAAAAGGCATGTCAAAGAGGCTCGATTCGACAACTGTCAAGTAGTGAGTCCATACTTTCTTTCCTTGTGTAGGATTGAGGTTAAGAGTTTGTAAGCCAAGCTTGATAGGTTCTTGTGCAGGGCTGAATTCACTGCACATGGGTGCATATGTGTCAGTCTCCGTGGGAGCCTCTGGCGGGAGTAAACGTAGGTCCTTGGACCAAGACTGAGGTTGTTGGTTAGCCTATAGAAAACCAACTAAAGTCTCTTGTGGGAGTCTCCAGCGAGAGTTTACGCTAGGTTCTTGTGTAGGACCGCAGTTCTTGTGTAGGGTTGTGAAGGTTAGAGGTAAACCTGATTTAAAACCTCTGATAGTGAATACCGGTACACTTAGGGAGAGTGTGTCCGCCGGAAGTGGAGTAGGGAAATCGAACCACTATACATGCTTGTGTTTGGGATTGTCATTTGAATACTTTACTAATTATGCTTATGTGATTGATTAGTGAATTATATGTATGCATGATTAGATGAATGTTAGAATTTGAATAGTTAGCGCATCCCACACACATGTACACTGTCGTTTATAGATTAGTTGCTTGATTGGCATATCTATTGTAGTCTATGTGATTGGACCCTCCATTGGCTTGGAAGCCTTAGTGTTAATTGCCTTACTCAGTTTAAATTGGCATATTAGTTTAAGTAATTGTGTTAAAAGGCATAAATTTATTTTGTCCTATTCACCTCCCCTCTAGGACCTAGCCAATCATTCCTTAGCTCCGCCAAGCTTCCGCGTGCCATGGTAGACTATTCCACATAATTTTACACATAACCTCGAGGTGTCATGAGCCATAGTGCGATATTCTGCCTTCGCAAAAGAACAAGCGACAACTCTCTGGTTCTTGCTTTTCCAAAAGAGAAGATTACCTCCCATAAACATGCAATGGCTAGTCATTGACTTCCGATCATCAAAAGACCTTACCCATTATGGATCACAATACCTCTAAACTAGAAGATGGCCATGATTGGCATACAAAAGACCCTTGCCCAGGTAGCCTTCATGTAGAAAAGGAGTATGTAGACTTCTTCTAGGTGGTGAGGACACAGGGATTGCATAAACTAACTCATAATACTCACGGCATATGCAATGTCCAGCCTAGTTATTCTCAAGTAAATCAACTTTCCCATTAACTATTGATACATATGGGGATCACTATGAGCCTCTAACACCTTGATATAAAGATGATGATTCACCTTTATAGTAGTCTCTACAGGATGAGTGCCCAATATCCCAGTTTCTTAAAGAAGATCTAGTGCATATTTCCTGTGAGAACACGGGAATCAGGGTACAATATCCAAGTGTGCAATGGTTGAACTCTAAATCATCATTTGAAACAATCTCACATGGAGTTCAATGATAGAAATCCATTACTTCCAGGTTAAATACAAGAACTTTTATACACTTGATGATGGTATCTTTGTAATGATAAGGAATTAAATTGAACAAGAAGGTGATCAAGCATGTTGACTCCACATTTCACAGGTTTCTTTATGATCATTACGTAAGTCTTGTGTTGAAACTTTGAACAGTTTACCATTCTTATTTGTTCGCAAGTTTAATTGTTCTTTGCATGTTCTCTTGTTTTGGTTAGCTTAGAAGACGAAAAAAAAAAAAAACAAAAAAAACATCATATATAGAATTTGATGTTTCCATGAAACTTTAAAACCTATGATGCATCTTCACATGAACCAGATACATTACCACTCCCATTTCATATTGGACTGACCATGGTTCAAAATGTCAGTCAATAAAAGCATGGTTAGTTGTAGAAAAATTTCTTGGACAGGCTATTTGGGTCTTTTTTTGTTGTTGTTGAAAGTTAGGTTATCCAGTCATCATGAGCTGGAGCAGGCTATCTGGGCCATTCCATCCTGGACTAGCTATTTTGTAACTGTTTGTCAAGTACCCTAAAATAAGGAAGGAATATCTAACACATGTGGCGCATGTGCACGTTGACATCTTGGCATAGTGGTTCATGTGTGACACTATAAAATGTAAAGTGGATATATGGCACATACCAAACTCTTAAAGATGTATGGTGGCACTTGTGGCATAATTGTGGCTCTTGGATTGACGATGTATGGTGGCACTTGTGGCATAATTGTGGCTCTTGGATTGACGATGTATGGTGGCACATGAAGGGCACTTGAAGGTTGAATGTGGTATATTTGTAGTGCTTGATGATGGATGGTGGTACTTGTGGCACATTGAAAACTCTAGGCATGTGTACCATAACCAGACAACTGGATAGTTTGGCACGTACCATAACTAGGATTTGCAAGCCTGAGGTATTTATAGGGACAACAAGTCCTTTCCAATGGTTAAAAATTGGGATTTAAGTTGTTTTCGCTTTTCTTGGGCTGTGTAGAATAGCACCAAAGACACCATAAACAAGTTGTCTGTCCAGGAGTAATCTTTTGTTTCTACCATAAAAAGCCCAAACAATCATTTTTGTTTAGCCTTCTTTATGTTTTTTTTTTCCCCTTAAAGTTCCATGCACATTCACTTATCATTCTAATATTGTATGCAGAATCACAAATTGCCACTTTCTTACAATTTCCATAAATATATGGTGCGCAGCATGGAGGATGAGTTCCATAAAATAGTGGGCATCAGGTTTGCTCCTAACCTTGAGATTCAACCTTTCATATTAACTTTTATTGTATTTTCAACTGCATCATAATAGTTAAGTTCAAAATTAATATCAAGAAAGATGTGGGCTATTTTAGATTTAGACTGGAATGCAACAACCTTTCTTCCTCTCCTCCAAACATTCTCTTTTCTTCTCTCTCCTCTTCTTCTTCTTTTCTTTCTACCTTACTCTAATATTTATTTCTTCTTTCTACTGTCTTCGCTTGCTATAAGTCATGATAGACATAGGAAATCTTGTTATGGGAACATCATACCTATAACCCATGACAATAGGAATGGTGCTAGCTGTTAAGATCTCAAGGAATTCTTTAATTTGTGATTGATCTTTTGTTGGCCTTTTGTAGTAGGTTTTGTATACTAAAAACTATCATCTTTCAGTTCCATTCACGTTACTTCAACTTGATTCTTTGTTTATCATTTGTACTGTGAAAACGAGAAACGCTCACTCACTAAACATGATTCTATCTTCAGTATTTTGATGTTACTCGTTGCAATTCGTCTTTTATTGCAACAGCCTATGTACAGTGTCTTCTGAGAACACGAGTCATCTCTGGCCTTTCCTTCTTTTGCGATTTTTGAGAATGCATCCTTTAGTAGGACAGCTACACTGCAAGGTTTTGAGCTAAAACTTGGTCTTCATTTATTATTTGCAGCTGGCCACTTTGGATCTATGCCATATTGTGTATTTTTTTAAACGTTCATGGTAAGTTTTTCTTATCACTGGCAAAACTTTTAGAGCATGCAATTCTCTATATCAATTTGGGTGTTTGATTTCTTGGAGAACCCCTCTCCTTCCAATTTCAGGACTAAATGTCTACTTTTGGCTTTCTTTCATCCCTGCCATTGTAAGTATCTCACCACTAGTCCTTTTAACAGAACCAGTGAGATCTTTCTTCCTTCATTCACTTGTATTTATATCTAGTATTTGCTACGTTTTCTGAATTTATATCAAAGCTGGTCATGTTGGTGGGTACAAAGCTTCAACATGTCGTTGCCCAGTTAGCTCTTGAAATTGTGGAAGCAACGGGTCCATTTGCAGGGAGTCAATTAAAGCCTCGTGATGATCTCTTTTGGTTTAGAAAACCAGAACTTCTGTTGTGGTTGATACAATTTATCTCCTTTCAGGTGATGATATTATAATCCTTACATCTCATTTCAGAACTGTTCACTCATGCTCGTGTTATTCAATTCAACTCATTTTCCTTGTGCGTACAGAATGCGTTTGAAATGGCGACATTTATCTGGGCATTGGTAAGACAATAATCTTCCATTAGATTCATAGTTTCACACACCCACCCACACATACAATACACACACGCACACACATATACACCCGCGCTGCTTCAATATTTCCACCATCTCTAGGAAATTGTTAACTTACATAGTTATGAGAAACTAATTTTTGGCTTCAATAAGTATCATATTGAATTTTGTCATTTTCGTAATATATTTGAACGCTCATATGCTATAACTTCTATGATTTTTTTCCCATATAATGTGCAGTTTTGTATGAATATACACGCATCGAATCGATCATGTGCTATTTCATTTTGAATAAAGAATATAACATGACATCACAAATATGCATGCACACACATTTTTATATTTTTCTTACAAATGGATATGTGCATCTACACAAATATGTGCTCATTAAGGTTTTGAAAATCAGGTTCTGTAGGTTGTATTAGTCGGGCCCAAAATGATATGATACGGGGAGTACTAGACTGTATTGGACCCATGCCCACCTCTTTTTTTTTTAATTTATTTTTTCCTTCTAGAAAAGTGCCAAAATATCGGTACCTTTGCGACCGCAGCAACGAGGCGGTCGATGTGGCAGGAGTCTCAGGGTGTTGAGGTTCCAGTCACTCGGGTGCGCACAGCCAGTCCGGGCCCCCCAGGGGCATCAGATATCGTGCTTACACGTGTGGAAAGGGTACAGAAGGGATGGGGTATTACATGTAAACTGCAATGCATCCCTAGAAAGTTCTTGTCAAAGACACAAAAGCATAGTTAAATGTTCCATTCAATTAACTTGGATGTAGAAACAACTTGAGTACACTCAGGGCATGTTTGGGTGGCTGCAATGCACTGTGATGTGGTGCATTGTGCAATAATTACAAATTACAAGACCTATCTCCTGGTATTGTGATAATTTGGCTGAGAATTCCTATGTTTGGATAGGCATGGTAGTAGTGCAATGATTACAAATCACAATACCTACCTCCTAATTAAGATGGTAATTCAACAGGAAACATACACTCCCATGTTTGGATAGGAGATTTCTATTGCAATGTATTGTATATTTGTAATGATTACAAATTCCAATTCCTTTCTCCTATTACATATGCATTTGACCATTGAATTACATGTCGGAATACTAGTTTTAAACAAACACTATAAAAATGTAATGATGGTTATTTACAATGCACCACATCCAATTACCACTATCCAACCACCAATTACACTATAAAAATGTAATTGGTGGTTATTTACAACCACCAATTACCACTATCCAAACACGCCCTTAGGTGCAAGAGCATGGAATTGGAGGTTGGTAAAATGTTGGAGGCATGTAGGCTCAGCAAGTTGGACCAATAGAGAGATTTTGAAGCAGAAGAAACACAGTTGGCAAACGGTTCCTATATAAAAGAAAACATCATATATATCTAGATAGTAGTTGTATTATATTATGCGGCTATTTAACTAATAATTGATAAAGAATTAGAACAAGAATTTAGGACAAGAGAGGGTGATAACTGATAAGGGACATGATTTGTTCTTGAAGATGGAAGACTTTCTCCATTAATAACTTTTAGATATTGTCAACATAGACAATTGAAACTAGTTACGAGGTTTCATGATCAAGTTGATAGGTTTGGTTACTCCAAAATTGACGATCCATTTGGAGAAAGGCTTATGAGGAAAAGGCAAACTAGGAACGACTTGGAAGAAAACCATCTTTGTCGAAAATCAACCAAACCAAAATACGTTGAAGCACATTATATTGAATGGATATAGATTGGAGTGCATGTTGGATCAAACTTCAAAGGTTGTAGTGAAAAACTTTATGGATGAACTTGGGTTTACAAAGGCAGTGTTGGCTTGTGAGTGCCATGAATCTTCCATCACCATTTAATCTTGTGACCACCTTTGTCATGATGTGCAAAAGCATTAACCTTCTTATGATCGCCGAATTGTTCCATTTTCTTTACCAGAACTTTTAAGATCACAAGATGCCAGTTTAGAATAATTCTCAGCAGGCATTGGTCAGGTCATTGTTGGATTATTTTCTTCGATGTATATAAGAAGTGCACTCGTTGCACTAGAAGTATTTTCATTAGAATTTTGACTTTTAGAAACCCAAACTTCAGGGGATGCTACAATACACATATTTGTATATTAAGGAATAAGAAATTTTGTAGAAGAGATGCATTCATAATAAATTTCCATTTAATGGGGGCCTAGAAGTGTGTACTATCGTAAGAAATCAGTGCAATAGTAACCAAAATGAGTTCATTTCACACCAGTCATTAGAACACAATAATCACTTAAATTTATTTCTAAATCAAAGAAAAATCATCCATCCATCCATCCATCCATGCATGCATGCATACATCCATACATGTTTATCCATCCATCCATCCATACATACATTAATACATCCATCTATCCATCCATGCATACATACACTAATACATCAATCCATGCACCATATACACATACATACACACATACATGATCCATCCATCCATCCAACCATCCATGCATTCATGCAAACATGCCCGACCTAACACTAGGGGTGGCAATGGGTCGGGTTGCTGAACCAAGCTAGCCCTATGCCTGACCTAACACTTAAGACCCAAGTCCTAAGCCTAAGCCCGAAAACCTTGGTTGCACCCTACCCGGCTTGTCTTGACTCGGCCTGACATACAATCCTTATTTCCCACTTGAATGTTATTAATCCATTTGTTGATTACGAGGGCCACAAATGCACAAAGAATAGGCATTTTTGAGGAATGAAACCAATGGTCTACATTCAAGATGCATGGGTTGCCCAACCTATGATTGAAATGACATATTTGTAGGATATAACACATGTACATATGAAGTTGGCTCAGGCAGGGTGGGCCATGCCAAGTTGGGCTAAAATGACTTGAGACCAAACTCGACCAGAAAATTGATCGGGCCATTCACGCAAGGCCTAAATCCGGCCCAAAGCAAGGTCAAGCTCGTTGGGTCGTGTGGGCTACCCAGACCATTGACACCCTTAGAAATAATTTCCACAAGAAAAGGCATGTCCATTGATGATAGGATGGTTGTTCTATTTGAAAGGGTGTATGTAATGCAGGGGCATTTTCACACCGGGCTCGAGTGGGGTAGCCCGTGGGATGCGGGGACATACTCGAGGTGGGTGACCCATGTGATTTGGGGACCACGGGGGAGGTCTCGTGTTCAACTCCTCAGCAGGGGTGATTAATGCAGGGGCATTTCACATCGGGCTCGAGTGGGGTAGCCCGTAGGATGCAGGGACACACTCGGGGTGGGTGACCCATGTGATTTGGCCCACGAGC
Organism: Magnolia officinalis; assembly: GCA_021015155.1. Taxonomy (NCBI): domain Eukaryota; kingdom Viridiplantae; phylum Streptophyta; class Magnoliopsida; order Magnoliales; family Magnoliaceae; genus Magnolia; species Magnolia officinalis. The sequence goes on from JAJHSJ010000016.1 coordinate 46,980,578, forward strand.
CCACGAGGGGGGTTTAGCCGAGGTCCTAACCCATGAGATGTGGGGCCTGGGCTATGAGATAAACGGATTAATTCGCCATACTCTAACAGTTTGAGCTTTTAGAGCAAGTGGTTAATTGTCCTGCATCAAATTTGGTATCAAAGCTTAAGTTTTTTTATTTTTTTATTTTTTATTTTTAGGGGAATGCATTGCATGTTTAGGGTTCAGTTTAATTACGTCCATTATGCATCAAGTCTCCTCATATAGGGTTGTCTAGGACTCATAATTCACAATATGGGCTGCTGAATTTTCTATTGTCAGAAAATCCCCAAATTTCATAGCTGAATTTTCTGTTAACAAATTATTTGGGCAGTTATATTGTTGGAATTTTAGTAGCATTGTGTAGTTTCTCTCATATAGTCCTATAGGATCATTTAGTCTCATTTAGACGCGTATAGTTGTATTAGAGGGTCTTTGAGTTGAGTGAGTGGTCGTATGCTCACACGTATTGGTCGTGGTTTTGGTTTGCACCCTAAGCTAAACATGGAGCAATTGCAAGAGTCAGTGAACAACATAACCCGGCAGTTTGAGTCTTTGGGTAGGCGCTTGGAACAACGTATTGACCAACTCTTGGATCAGCTTAATGTGCGCGTTACCCAATTAGAGACCTCTACCCGGGCAAACCCCGCCATTGGGGAAGATGCCCAAACTCAGGCAGGTGGTCAGGAGGATAGACAAGGGAATGGGGGTGGGCCAAAGGAATGGTCATGGGCGCGCACCCGTGCACCCACCCCGCGAGGGGCATCATGATCATTATGACCCAGATGTTCAACTCCTCAAGGGAGTTAAGAGTAGAGGCGCCTATGTTTAATGACCACTTAGACCCTAAAACTTTTCTAGATTGGTTGGCGGATATGAACCACTATTTTGAGTGGTACGACATGTCGGATGCTCGTCGATTCCAATTTGCCAAGATGAAGCTTGTGGGCCAAGCAAAGAGGTTTTGGGTTACTGTGGAGCGTAAGAAAGAAAGGTTTGAGGGAGCCCCCAATAGTCCATTGGGGAGAAATGAAAGAAACTCTAAAGGAGAAGTACCTCCCTTTCTCTTATCACTTGAGGTTGGTTGAAGATTGGTAGTCTCTTCGACAAGGTTACATGAGTGTGGCTGAATACATTGAGAAGTTCGAATAATACTTGACCTGGTGTGAAGTTGAAGAGGATCCCTAACTCACTCTTGCTCGATTTAAGATGGGCCTCCGTTCTGACATTATGAGAGAGTTGCTCGCCAATGACATAGACACTTTTGAACAAATGTATCAAGTAGTGTTGGAGGTCGAGTAATACCTCAAAGCATCTGTGGGAAGACGGTTTGAGTTTCGTGATTCTGGCACTAAGGCCAACCTTTCTGGGGCTAACCTTGGCACTGGATATCAATACAAGCCTTTCAATAGTTCTTAGTCTAGGCCCAAGGATGATAAGGGTAAAGGAGTTGTCGGGTCTAGCTCGCGCAAAAGTGATGTGACTAGGTATTTTAGATATCAGGGGTTCGGTCACTTTGCCCACTAGTGTGGCACGAAAGAGGGCACCAAGGTGTTCCTTATTGATGGGCAAGTAGTAGTAGTGCCCCCAGAAAGTGACGGTGAGGAGGAAGTATATGAGCTAGCAGAAACCCCTAGTAATGAGGAAGAGGGAACGCAAGAGTCTGCGACTCTTGCAGTTGTGCGTTGCGCCTTTGCACAAGCAAAGAATACCGACAATTGGCGTCGCAACACGATCTTCTATACTTATGCAAAATGTGATGATAAGAGCTGCAAGATGATCGTGGATAGTGATAGTTGTGCCAACGTGGCATCAACTGGCACTGTGAGCCGTTTGGGCTTGAAGCTTGAAGCCCATCCTCAACCCTATAGAGTGTCTTGGGTTGATGAAACTTCAATTTCAATCTCGCACTGTTATCTTGTTCCTATTCAGTTTGGATCATATAAAGAAACTTTGGTGTGATGTTGTTTCTATGGATGTTAGCCATATCATTTTGGGTAGGCCCTGACTCTATTACAGGGATGTCACCATATTTGGTCGTTCGAATGTGTGTACATTCTGGTTTGAGGGCAAGAAAGTCAAGCTAAATCCACTTCCACCCGAGAACACGACTGGAAAGGAGTTCACAAAGAGTGGTGTGAGCGGCTCAAAAGAATTGAAAGAATCGAAGTCCAAGTCTAAGCCTCTCCATATTCTTATTGCCAAAGACTTTGAGCGAGAGACTGAGTCAGATTTAATGGTGTACACCCTTGTGGCTAGGGAGAGTGCACCAGAGGCTAGTGTAGAGTTACCCACTTAGGCCATTCCGGTAGTGGATGAGTTTCGTGATGTCTTTCCTGATGATCTACCAGATGAACTTTCCCCCTATGAGAGATATACAACATGCCATTGATTTAGTCCCTGGGCTGACTCTACCAAACCTCCCTCATTACAGAATGAACCCAAAGGAGCATGCAGAGTCGAAGAGACAGATTGATGAGCTCCTAGAAAAGGGTTTTATTCGAGAAAGCATGAGCCCATGTGCGTGCCCGCCCTTCTTACACCCAAGAAGGATGACACATGGAGGATGTGTGTTGATAGTAGGGCCATCAACAAAATCATAGTCAAGTATCAGTTTCCCATACCGCGTCTTGATGACATGTTGGATATGATGACCAACACTACTATCTTCTTAAAAATTGATCTCAAAAGTGGTTATCACCAAATCCGTGTACGCCCTGGTGATGAGTGGAAGACGGTCTTCAAGACGAAGGATGGGCTATACGAGTGGCTAGTCATGCCTTTTGGGCTGACTAATGCCCTAAGTACCTTCATGTGTGTGATGACCCAAGTGTTGAGGCCCTTCATGGGGAAGTTCCTGGTCGTCTACTTTGATGATATCCTGATTTATAACATGACCAAGGAACAACACCTCAACCATTTGAGGCAGGTTTGTGGGATCCTTAGAGCTGAAAAATTGTACGCCAACCTAAGGAAGCGTGCGTTTATGTTTAGCAGTGTTATCTTCTTAGGTTTTGAGGTAGCTTTCACTGCTTGACCACCTTCTATAGACGGTTCATTCAAGGCTTCAGTTCCATTATGGCTCCCATCACGGATTGCATAAAAAAACGAGAGTTTCAATGGACGACGGCAGCCTCGAAGGCCTTCAAGGAGATAAAGGTCAAGATGACGAAGTTCCAGTCACGCGACTTCCGGATTTTTCGGAAGTTTTTGAAGTCGCCTGCGACACATCAGGAGTTGGCATAGGAGTACTTAGTCAGGAAGGGCACCATGTCACATTCTTTAGTGAGAAACTGAATGAGGCGAAATAGAAATACTCCACCTATAACAAAGAATTCTATGCGGTAGTGCAATCGTTGCGCCATTGACGTCATTATCTATTGCCGCAAGAATTCGTCTTCTTCTCAGATCACAAGGCCTTGAGATATCTGAACTCTTAGAAGAAATTAAAGCCTAGGCACGCCAAGTAGGTCCAGTTCCTTCAAGAGTATACTTTTGTGCTTAAGCACAAGGCCGGTGTAGAGAATAACCCTTGCGACGCGTTAAGTCGTCGAGTCGCGTTACTCGATTCCATGAGTGTCAAAGTCACAGGGCTAGAGCGTGTCAGAGAGGATTATTCTAAGTGCCCGGATTTTGGAGTTGTGTATGCATCGTTGTTAGAGAGTCCGTTAGGAGCTAGCAGTGATTATTTGATATTAGACGGATATTTGTTTAGGAGTGACCGTTTGTGCATACCTCGCACTTCCTTTCGTGATTTTCTTGTCTGGAAGTTACATTTAGGAGGGGTCGCAGCTCATTTTGGTCGAGACAAGACCGTTGCCCTAGATTCTATTGGCCAAGCCTCAAGCGAGACGTGACCAAAATTATAGGGCAGTGTCGTACTTGTCAACTGGCAAAGTAGAAAAAGCAAAATATGGGGCTATACACACCTTTGCCAGTTCCATTCGCCCATTGGCAGGACATCAGTATGGACTTCGTGCTTGGGCTCCCCAAGACTATTCGGAAGCACGATTCCATATTTGTTGTCGTGGACCGTTTTTCTAAAATGGTCCACTTCATTCCTTGTTCGAAGACCTCTAACGCATCTCATGTTGCCAAGTTGTTCTTTAGTGAGGTTGTCAAGCTTCATGGGTTACCTAAAACCATAATGTCTGACCGTGACGTGCGATTCATGAGTTATTTTTGGAAGACACTATGGCATATGATGAGTACTAGACTCCAATTTTCTTCTGCCTACCACCCTCAGACCAATGGTCAGACTGAAGTGGCAATAGGAGCCTAGGAAATTTGCTCAGGTGTTTAGCGGGGAAGCACACCAGGACGTGGGACACTGCACTACCTATCGCCGAGTTTGCATTTAATAGTTCTGTCAATAGATCCACAAGTTTAAGTCCTTCTGAAGTCGTTACTGGTTATAAACCTAGGAAGCCTATTGATCTTGTCCCTATGTCCCTGTCCCATAGGCCATCAGAGTCTGCAGAGTCCTTTGCACATCACATTCATTCATTGCATCAAGAAATCAGGCAAAAGATCAATACTAATAATGAATATTACAAAATTTCTGCAGACCAACATAAACGATTTAAGGAATTTAATGTAGGGGATTGTGATGGTCCGCATTAGGCCAGAGCAGTACCCTCAGAGAGCTGTTCGTAAATTACACGCGTGTAGTGCTAGACCATTCAAAATTATAAAACGAAACGGTCTCAATGCGTATGTGGTAGATCTTCCACTTTTCATGGGAATTAGTTTCACATTCAATGTGGAGGACCTAGTTGCATTTCAGGGGACCACTGATACATTGTCCAGCCTTTCACCTAACCATCCTGATTCCCCAGACCTTTCCCTTGATCCATGGCTCCTTCCCGACCCATCTTCCCAGCCTCTACCTCTCATACGTACCCTTCCCACACCCAGAGAGAAGATAGAGAATATTCTGGACCATTAGATAGTATCGACGTCGGACGACGGCTTTCAAAAGTTCCTGGTCAAGTGGAAGTCACGCCCAGCTTCAGAGAGTACGTGGCTTATCGAGGAGGAGCTTTAGAGACTTGATCCTGACATCTTGGAGCGGTTAAGGAGTTTTGTTTCGCTAGTGGCGAAACCTTCGCATCCGGGGAGAGTGAATGGGGACATCATGCGCACGCGCACGTACTGAAGGAGGAGGGCCCCACTATCGATCTGGATTGACGACGTCTATGGAAGACATCTTAGTTAGGGGGTTGTGCTATGGAGCATTGGAGTGGACCCGATCATCATATGGATTCTACCATTGGATCTCATGATCATGGCCCGCTACCCTAGATGATCTAGGATTTTGAGTTTTGGCTATTATTGTTATTAGAAACATCATGAACGGTTTTGATTGCGTAGATTAGTTATTATTTTAGTTACTTCATCTCTAAGTATTAGAGTGCGTGTATGGCGCAAGGATAAAATTGGCTTTTGGGGTTTGTAGTTTTCTTATAAATAGGCAACCCCATGTAGGTATTTTTCAATGAAGTTTCATAAATAAAAATTATGCGTTTTTTCTTCTTCTCTATCTCTCTGAGTTGAAGAATCTAATTAGGTGCGAAACCCCTTCCTCGAAGGGCTAATTACCATGGTGTGAAGCCATAACCATCCCAAATCATCCTCACTTCCTACACCCCACATCCATCATCTTCCACAGCCCTCCCATCTTCAGATTCACCCTTTCTTGTACCCAAGTTCTCCCCCATAGCAGATTTTCAGATTTTGGCCCTTCAGAGGGGCTGAAACTTCGGCGGAGCACCACGCACAAACTAGGCAGTGGATCGTGACAAAATTTGGTATGGAAGTGGGCCTCCCCTGGCCGATCCTACCCTAGGAATCGTTTTCCGATTTTGTGGGCCCCACACACGTGCGGACAAGCAATCACGCACGTGCGCCTAGGCCTGGTTGCTGTCCAAGCGTGTGGATCACCTCAGGTTCCATCTTTCCTCAATTTTTCTCCTCTCTCGCCTTAAATCCAAGGCCTTAACCCTAGATAATCCCAAATCTCAAGTATTCCCAAATTTTCAAATCCTAGATTTCCCCTGAATTGAAACATGGTGAATCTCTTGAATTCGGGAACAATCCTTTGCAAGAATGAATGAATCTTACACTCCTTTGGGCATTGTTTGGTTTATAATTTTATTTGATCAAGCCCTAAACTTGTGTAGGCTTGGATCCCCATAGATTCCCCTTGTTGAATGTTTGATCGTATGTGGGACTTGGAATTTTGTGATTGTTTAAAATCGATATGATCTAAAGCTTGAAATCTTACATGTCATATTTAATTTCATGTCCTGCATCAAATTTGATTAATGCAGGAGCATTTCACACCGTGCTCGAGTGGGGTAGCTTGTGGAATGCGGGGACACACTCGGGGTGGGTGGCCCATGTGATTTGGGGCCCACGAGCCCATGAGGGGGGTTCGGTTGAGGTCCTAACCCATGAGATGTGGGGCCTAGGCTATGAGATAAATGGATTAAGTCGCCATACTCTAATAGTTCGAGCTTTTAGAGCAAGTGGTTAATTATCCTGCATCAAATTGGTATCAGAGCGGGAGGTCTCGTGTTCGAGACTCCTCACCGGGGGTGATTAATGCAGGGGCATTTTCACACTGGGCTCGAGTGGGGTCGCCCGTGGGATGCGGGGACACACTCGGGGTGGGTGTAGTGTTTGAATTATCTCCGATATTATCGAAATATCTCTGATATTATGTTTATCTCCAGCTCAGCGATACCAATAACGCTGGTAGTATTTCAGATATTAACAATGTATTGCTAAGTATCGCCGACGTATCGATATCGCTAATGTAATCGTCAATATTTTCAATTATGTAAATTCTAGGTGTCGCTTGTATTGCCAATGCATCAATATTGCCAATGTATCGCCAATATTTTTGACTATGTAAATTCTAGGTAATGCTTATATCATAAGTGTATCGATGATATTTCAATAATATCGCCAACGTATTGATATCATCAGAATTTTGTTTATTAGAAGAATTTGTATTCCAATTTTTTTTTCATGGGCACATGGTTGTATGTAGTGTTCAATTTGTCATTGATAATATTAATAATATCTCGGCATTATCGATATTGCAACTTGCGCGATATTGAAACCACAATCTTTCATTTCCTTTCCAATTGTTGATGATTTCTTGGTGAAATATCATGTGTTGTTGATATTTTGCAATGTCGATGGATGTTTGGATGAAAGGTTGGATAGTTAAATAGGCTGGATGGGATGGTTGGACTGATTTCTTACAACAACATATGCTTTTAAGGCCCCATTAAATGGAAACTTGTTATGTATGCTTTCTTTTTACAATTTTTTTATTTCTAAATATGCAAATATGTACATTTTAACATCTCCTGAAGTTTCGCTAAAAATTCCAACGTTTTCCCATGTTTCCTCGCACTTCTAGTTATCAACGATATTATCGGCGATATCGATATTGTTTTTGTATCCCTGGCCAGCGAAACTTGTAGCGATACTGATACTTCGAACACTGGGTGGGTGACCCAAGTGATTCGGGGGGAGGTCTCGTGTTCGAGACTCCTCACCGAGGGTGATTAATGCAGGGGCATTTTACACCGGGCTCGAGTAGGGTAGCCCGTGGGATGCGGGGACACACTCGGGGTGGGTGGCCCATGTGATTTGGGGCCCACGAGCCCAAGAGGGGGGTTCAGCCGAGGTCCTAACCCATGAGATGTGGGGCCTGGGTTATGAGATAAAGGGATTAATTCGTTATACTCTAACAATTCCAGCTTTTAGAGCAAGTGGTTAATTGTCCTGCATCAGTATGTATGTCTTGAACAAGCAAATGAGTCGCTACGGAAAAGACACCATGTCAACACAGGATCTATATTTCATGGATATTTTAGCCCAGGAAAAGAGATCTCTTCACCACTTGGAGGTGCAAATCTTCGATTTGAATTTTGGATGTAACTTCATTACATCTTGATGGCAGTCCCCCCCGCCCCTCTATTGACTGTTCCAGCCAAGATTTGAACCCACAAATATGTCATTTTCATCTAAAAATTCCTTATTTCCTCCATTGTGTACTACATTTTCAACAATCCTCCAAATATGTTGATATTGAAAGGAAGAAACCGGAATAGCAAAGAGCGAACATTCTAACTATTTGATCTTCAATCGGAAAGAGAAACTCCAATAACCACTTGTATACATGTCTTTTCCCTCAGAGGGTAGTAATGATATTCAACATTCTACTACTGCTAGTTCTACAACTATGCTCTGTATTTACTTGTCCTCAACATACAGTTATTTCTTTCTTTCCTTTAAATTAACGTATTTCTTTTATATATGATTTGGAACAAAATAATATAGTCTAAATCATCTTACATTCAAGAGAAATGGTGTAGAAACCATGTCTTCCTTGGTTGCTCACATGTTATATATTTTTATGAAGACATATGGCAAGTTTTTATATTTCTTCCAGTTTGATTCCAACTTGAACTATAATCATTTGTTTCTTTGTCCAGTGGCGTATAGAGGTGCAATCATGTTTCATGAAGAACCATTTAATGGTTTCCATTCGTTTGGTTTCTGGGTATGTCTCATTTGCAAGAGATTTCCATTTTATGTTCATGCACGATGCATTCATATATATGTGACCATGCAAATGTAGCGAAAAGAACAAGAAGTGATATCACAGTCTATTCATTCCAATCCACTTCAGTAACAGAATAATACAAAAAGATTGCTTGAAGTTATTTGAAAGTTGCATGTGTTAGTGTGCATCAGCCTATTGGGGACCTTCAAGTAATTTTCCCCATTTTGTTTTTGGTTCACTCAATTTCTAATATCAAAAGTATTTTAGATTTTTAGTTGGTCTTACAAGTGTATGTTTATCTATTTCATCATAACAGAAGGTTATTTACAAATACATCTAAGTCAACATGGTATTGTATACAAACATAATGGGAGCGCCTTGGAATGATCCATCAACTCTTCTAATGTAGTCCATATTTCCTTTTGTGGGTTGTTCCACATATGAAGTCAGAACTTGGGTGAAGAATCCTTACCCATGTTAACAAGATCATTATTGATGGAATCAAGAAGAGGCAATAAGAAGCCAGCCTGTAGATTTTATCTTCATTCCTATCTGGAGAAATAGTTACCGCTTCAAGCATTCCGGTATGTCATTGAAGCTATTAACACATTCGTTTGAAGGAAAAGGGGCCAAAGCAGATCCCTGCTTGGTGGTTGTATATCCAGTGATTACATTCCACTACCAACGCTTTCTTCATAAAGAGGAAAATTTTCATTGATGAATACAGATAATAGTCATAGTAAGCGTGAAGCGAAGTAACAACATATTTGGGTATGGAGCAGGGAGGAACCTGTTTCAAGATATTAGCTAACTATAAAGTGTGATTCTAAGCAAGATTAACACTTAGCTGAAAGAATCGTGCACCTAATTTGCCGGTAAAATATATGAAAATCAGTATGTGAATACACATGATATAAGCACATGTACGAGGGAGTGGCAACTAAAGTGACAACCACTAGTGGAGAGTTAAGTGAGTTTTCAATGTAGTAGATCTACACCAAGGGTCGGTGTTGAGTCTATATCTTTTTGCATTGGTTATGGATGAACTAACTAGGCATTTGTAGGAAAAATATTCCATGGCATGCACATGACACAATTTTGATTTGCGAGACAATGGTGGAGGTAAATGCAGAGCTAAAACTATGAGAGATACTTTAGAATCTAAATGTATTAAAATTATACTGACAAAGACTGCATGGAATGCAATTTTCATAGTGAGAGGATTGGAAATGAGGAATTAGTTAAGATTGATGGCCAAGTACCCCAAAATGACCATTTCCAATATCTTAGGTTGGTAACTCATGAGAATGGAGATGTTGAGACGGATGTTGCTCATGGAATTGGAGTTCTGTTGATGGAGGGCAAACGTGCCTCTAGTTTTATGTGATGACCTCATACCAATCAAACTAAAGGTGAGATTTTATAAGACAACTATTAGAGAAGCCATGCTTTATGGTACAGAATGTTGGGTACTCAAGAAACAACACATTCATAGAATAAGTCCAGCTGAAATGAGGATGTTGAGATTGATTACTGGCAAGACGAGGAAAGATAGAATTAGAAATAAATGCATTCGATGGAACTTCGTAGTAGCCCTAGTAGATAAGCGGATGAGGAAAAATAGTCTTAGATGGTTTGGCCATGTGTATTGGAGACCAAGAGTTACAACATTAGGAGTGAGTTGGTTCAAGTTGAAGGCTATAAAAGGGTGGTGGGAAGGCCCAAAAGGATGTGAGTGGAGGTGGTAAGAAATGATTTGATGATCTTAGAACCCAATAAATAGAAGTTTAAGGATATGATCCTTAATAGACTAGAATGGCAAAACATGATTTGTGTAGCCAACTCCAATTAGTTGGGATAAAGCTTGGATGAAGATGATATATCACCATCATCACTCATGCCTCTAATCCAAGCCTTACCCCCAATTAATTCGTTTCGGCTATTCATGATGGAACAATGAGAGCACAAAACTCCCATCGGCGCAATCTAATAGACTATTACATATGTCGATTACAATCAAGCACTATCTAATAGTCTAATACATGGGTTTATCACAACGAACGAGTTGAAGATGACACACACACACACACACACACACACACACACACACACACGTGTGTGTGTGTACATACTACATCTCCATCTTCGATCCCTAGTGAGGGCATCGTGACAAAAATACTTACCTAAAAGAGCAACCAAGAGCCCTCAAGTTTCTTGACATGAGACCATGAGGGAGATTCAGATTGAAACAAAGAGCAACCAAGAGAGAATATGAGAGCAATTGAGATCCCGAGGTCAAGAGATCATAGAGGAGACTCGCAGAGGAGAAGAGGCAATCAAAGAGACGTTGGAGGAGTCAATCCAAAGGGGAAAGAGAAGTTTTGAGACTCAAGACCTCTTGGGCATTCTGGTGAGGGTCACCATCTCGAAATTCTTGGAGGTCAACTCCTCAGCAGGCTCTGATAGAGAAAGTTCTTGGAGGTTGACTCCTCAACAAGACCACATCACTCTCGCATCCCGACTTCTTCCCCTCCCAGAAGACCTCTCGATTGTGGGGGGGGGGGGGGGTGTTGGGTTCTCGAAGGAGGTCTAGGAGTAGTTCCATTGATGAAAGAGCCAGGAAAGTGATTCCCCAAGCAAGTAAGGGTTATGGTTCCAGAGCTCCCGCTCAGCCTTGGAATGGTCATCATGGTATCCTTGGTACTATCAATTCCCCGGGAGGACGATGGTTGGACACTTTTTTCTTTGCGCTTTCCCTCGATCCTGCCAAGCCTCCCATCTAAGCAACCCCCCTTCCCCACATTGTTCCTTGCCAACTTCCCACCTGAGTAGGATGAATACAAGTTTTTTCGGTGTTTAGTAAAGATGGGGCCATCCTAACGTGTAAAGGTGATGCAGGGACATGTGATGACTTAACCATATATGCATGCATAATCAGGTTGGAGAGATTCAACTACGAAAATGAGGCAACTAATTGTTATCAATCAAGTTGACTAAGCAAATCTTAACACAGAGATGAAATCGTTCCGTCAGGATCATGCCCCGTAGCATAGAATCACGCAAACAGTAAAAATGGAGGACCTAGGGATATCCCAAATCTAGCATAAACCAGTCCACAATCAAGTTGGGATTCGATTCTCCTGACTAGCCATCCCTCTTTTCCGTTTAAACTAAAAGGGAAATCCAGAAAGGAACGAAAGAAATGAAGAAGAGATATGTGTTTGAGATGACAGGGAGTACAAATTTTAGGGCATTAAAGAAAAGAAGACGTTGGTTCTTACCTTTTCCTGCACCTCGAAGATCTGGAAAGAAGGAAATCTAAAAACCGGGTGGAATCCTCAACATCCAAGGGTCAATCCTGAAACCCTAATCTCTTTGATAAAAGAGGAAGGAAACATACGAATTCCTATTCATTCAATAATAATAAAATAAGGTTTCTCACAGTGTATATATAAGCTATGAAAAAAGTAAAAGTGCACTGAAGTCCCTGAAAACAAGGAAAATAACAAAAAGATGAAAAAAGTAAAAAAGTGCACTAAAGCCCCTAAAAATAAGGAAAAGAACAAAAAAATACCCAAAACTAAAAACACTCGCATGACAAGGTGTGAAATTCGTCACATAGGCCTGTGGTCAGGGTGCAGTCATGCCGTTCTTGCTGTCACGACCCTAAATCTAGTGTTGGTAATCCATGATTACTAAACACCACATTTTTGGTTGACAGCCTCCGTAGAACTCCGCGTTTTGGGACTTTCATGTAGCACATACTAAGTCCCATAAGCGGGGCTCCACAAGGAGGATTTCGGAAAGTAAAACCAACAAACACGTTGCATTTCTCAAAATTTCATCATATTCAACATATCTTATTGTGTACAACTGAGCATATCAGGGCAAAATTTCATCATATTCAACATATCTTACTGTGTACAACTAAGCACATCAGGGCAAAACCAAAACATAAACCACGTCATATTTACTATACCTGATGTACATATGCAGGGTATTACAAAAAAATATACACACTGATATATACAAAGCAAAAAGGACAACTGGAGTCTGTAGCCTCTACTCCTGCAAAAAATAGAAAGGAAAGCTTGAGCTACTAAGCCCAGTGAGTGCGTGTGTGCCGTGAAAATACATGTTTCATGTCATGCTCATTTAATGCACATGAATGCACAGGCTTCCAAATCATTTTTATATACAGAGGTGGGACTTCTACCCACTTGTAACATACACACGCTTTCAACATTTCCACAACTTTCCATATTTCCCAATTGGATCACCTAAGTCTAAAACAGAGGTGGGACTTCTACCCACTTGTATAGACTTTTCCACCGTGGTCAACTACAGAGGTGGGACTACATAGTTCACGGGCCGAACTAGTCTAACCCACTTGTGTTGAACCTCACTATCTGCCTAACAGCAAGAAGTCATAAGTCGCCTGGCAAAATGATAGCGGGCAATTTACGAGCTCGTCACACACAACCTATCTTTGCTTGCCCATAAGCAGGTCAGGTCAAACCTCTCAACCAATCGACACGCGTCGGTGGGAGTCGCTGCCTACTTGGGTATTTCGGCATTTCAGCGCTCTGTTCTTCCACCCGGTCTAAGCATTGGTCGCTCCCAATGGTACCAATCGGGTTTTAGGGACTTTCACCCACGGACCCTCTAATCATGTCCTGTTGAATTATACATTTCCAGTGTGGTGTCCAACTCAAGTTGTAACAAAGTATGTTTCATCGCATTTACAATCACCGTATGTATGTATGCATGAGCCCACACACAAGCATAACAGATCATTTCATTTTTGTTTTAAAGGCAAACAGAGGACGACCTTCCTCATGAGGTCCCCTCATATCTTTAAGTTCCCCATAGGGGTCTCCTGTAATGCATCCTGTATCTAGACGGTTCACAGACGGTTTACAGACTACACATCGTCTGTCGCAACACAACCCACTAAGATCACCATACTATGGTATGAATCATTCATGCTCAATCATATAATGATACATCAACTATGAACCATGCATTTGATATGCACATAACTTAGCCAATCTAACTCCAATCTAAAAATTCATTCTACTATAAGACGTCATGCCACAAGCATGCTTTTTCGCAGGAAGTAACTACATTACAAGGATGAAGGATCTTTCTTTGAAATATTTTGTCAAATAGGTAGTGGGCGGACTTTGTAGGACTTTGTAAGGGACAGCTAAACAAAACTAACTCATCTCTATCATCCAACCTTCCATTAATAATCTCACTAATTAAATCAGGAAAATCCAGCAATAACCTTTAGAAAAATCCAACGAGAACATAACCCAAACGAACATCCAGCAATATGCGAACCTAAATCCAATGAGAACATAACCCAAACGAAAATCCAGCAATATTCGAACCTAAATTCAGCAATTCCTGCAATCAATCCAGTAAGAATCTGACCCTAAATGAAATTCAGCTATAACCTAACCCTAATACAACAATTCCAGCCATACCTAACACTAATACAGCAATTCCAGCAATACCTAACCCTAATACAGCAATACCTACTTCCAGCAATACAATCCCTAATTTCAGCAATACCTAATTCTAACAATCCCTAATTCCAGCAATATTTTAACCTTCATACAACAATTCCAGCAATACCTAACCCTAATACAGCAATACCTACTTCCAGCAATACAATCCCTAATTCTCACATAGTAAAATCAGCAAGTTTCTAACCCTACATGAAACTCCAGCAAAAAGGGTTTTGAAGGCAACCCCAACGTACACATGCGTGCTCCTAATCTATGCACTCACCTGAAAGTATCAGAGGTTTGGCTCTCAACCTTAGCTTCTCTTTCTTTTTCTTCTTCTTCTTCTTCTTTTCCTCTTCTTCTTCTTCTTTTCCCCAACTAGAGCTAGAGTGCTGGAAATGAAATGTGTGAAAGTGGGTTTTGTCTATTTATGGGCTTAAAAAGGGTCTAAAGTGGCTTTTAGCTAAAAAAAAGTTTATGGGATGGTTTAGGAAAATTTTGAGAAGTTTAAACGTATGATAGCAATAAACAAAATGTTATGTACGTGATTTGACAAAAAGCATTCCAAGGATTAAAAAAAAAAACGAGGTCATTTGAGTTATTTTATTAAACTATACATGTACATATCGATGCGTAACTTACAATCCGGGTGTTCTATTGACATGCTGTTTTTGCCAGTAACTCCGCAACTTGACTATGACAACAACGGTTAGGCTCTCCGACCTAACGGATTTGAAAACTCGATGTTGGCGGAGCCCCACCTAAAATAAGGACATAATGGTCATTTCTCAGATTGTTTAATTTTAAGTCCGTATCTTAACATTTGGACATCGGGTTGAAATACGGCTTGCGGTTCGATAATTGAACAACATTATGATCAAGTCAAATATTCTCGGGGCCAATGGACCTACAACTAATGGCTATCCAGTGTACAAACCAGATTTCTGGGGTATCGGGTCTTACACTTGCACTCATAGCGCGTCAGAAAATGAGTTCGATGGACCTGACGTCCATCCACATCAACTCCTCCACTCCGGTACTCTGTCGGTGACGCCTTTTCCTCTGGTATACTCTAAAGGGTGCACCATTGATGTCCGCATCAAAAGGCTCCTCCATTTGCCGTAGTTTCGCCTTTGTTTGAATGGACTTTGAGAATTCGGTAGCCCGAGCCAGAGCCATATCCCTCCACTAGTCAAGCTTTAACGGTTCGAGGATTTCTGTTCAAAAGGCTTGTTCAATCCAAACTCAATCACCCAAGGCCCAATGAGGAAAGATGAGGAGCTCACTGCTAAAGGTATCCCACAATGTCCTATTGTTGGAAACAAGGCCTCTAGTGGTAGTCTTTGGACCCATGGTCGCTCCTTCAAAGACTTCGTGGAAGGGGCCACCACTAACAATCCCCCCCCCCCCCCCCCCCCCCCCCAAAAGTTGGAGTTGAAGCCTCATCTCCTGTGAGTGGGCCCCAGATTTGTTGGATTACTAGCATCTCGGGTCTTAAGGTTTCTATGGACCGATGTCTCGTTGATGAGTCGGTGGAGGTGTTTCAATGGAGTCTGGCTGTCACTTGTCGAAAAGGGGTTTCCTTGGTTGATATCTCAGCCTAGCTAGTGGATAGTTGCAATCTCCAAGTTGGTTGCTTCGCCCTCAAGCCCTTAGTCGTAAATGGGTGGACTTCTCCATTCTCAGCAACGTTAACCTTTGCTACCTCTTCCAAGGCATATCAGTCAAGCCCTAGAACAAAGACTTCATGTTGACCTTACGATCCTACATCGACGAGGTCCTCCTATTTGATCAGGCAACAAAATCTAGGTGGGAGCTCCGTTTTGCTTGCATCCTTATTAGAAAAAAAATCTTCTCCCCACTCCCTCCAAGATTCTTGTTTCAGTAGGATCTGACCGTTTCGATATCTTGTTATGGTTAGAGATACCGAGAGGGTGATTCTGGTGGTATCTGCAGTTCAGAAGGCCAGAGACTTGTTACAATGTCATTCCCTGTTGTCGCAGAGCTCCTATAAGGCACCGATTCTAGCTCGAGTGGTTAGTAGCAAACATGTGCCCCCCTGTGTCCCATCTTAGCCCTCTGTCTCCCACATGTCTCTCTTGTGTCCCACCTTAGTCAACCATCCCACTCTCGTGCCCTACTAGCGCCCTACCCCATCCAACCATCCTCTTGTGGCCCACCTCTTCCATCAACATGGCCTGTCTATGGACCTACCCATCCAACCATCCTCTTGTGGCCCACCTCTTCCATCCACATGGCCCATCTATGGACCTAGTTTTGTTTAGTGCAAATCTTAAAATCATCCACCCCCCCTGTTGATCAGGCACCACATCCTCACTGCCTTTCCCCTATTGAGACTGATGAAGCCAACACTAACTTGTCTTGTTAGAGAGATTTTAGCACATGTGCCACTCGGATTAGTGAGAGATCTCTCCATGACAGGTGGTGAACCAAGATATGCAGCTAGTCCTTTTGGATCTCTCTCCTAGCAAAACTGTACCCCGATGTTGTCACCTCCTTCGTCTGACGACGAGGGCAATATTTATGACCGATGCTTTAAGCAGCCCTCCATTCTCTAAGCATACACGTGGTCGATTGGTCAGGCTCGATTTATTTGATCGAGGCCCTCTCCCTTTATGACTTTAGTGACGAATCATGTGATGGCATCGACAAGGGCTCTGAACCTTCGACACATAGCACCTCTTCTGAAACGCCCCACCCAAGGACACAATATTGTTCGCTTTGCCCAGAGGGCTCACGGCTTTGTTCTCGGGGTTGCCCTCAAAACGCGTTATATCCTTAAGGTGCGAACCCCACATATAACCACCACAACTTCCTACGACTCTTCCGATGTGGGACAAGTTCAACCCTCACTGCGTACACAGTAGCCTGCCAGCACAGTAGCCTGCTAACCACTGGTAGCTCGCCCAGGCCCTTAGGCCCCGCCCACATCAGCGTCCGCCCACGTGTGCTCGCCCACATGTGCAACAGTGACGTGGCGTCACACTATCCCCCACCGAGGGCAGAGCCGTCCTCGGCTCTGATACCATATAAAACGCCCCACCCAAGGACACAATATTGTCCGCTTTGCCCAGAGGGCTCACGGCTTTGTTCTCGGGGTTGCCCCCAAAACGTGTTGTATCCTTAAGGTGCGAACTCCACATATAACCACCACAACTTCCTACGACTCTTCCGATGTGAGACAAGTTCAACCCCCACTGCGTACATAGTAGCCTGTCAGCACAAGAGCCTGCCAACCACTGGTAGCTCACCCAGGCCCTTAGGCCCCGCCCACATCAGCGTCCGCCCACGTGTGCCTGCCCACATGTGCAACAGTGACGGGGCATCACATCTTCATTGCCTGTTGAGACGTGTGGCTCTGACCATTAATGCTCAACCTCCTGTCCCTACGTTAGTGACTTGCCAGCGTGGCCTACTAAGAGAGAGACCTCTACACACAACTGCCTTGAGCCGCCTGCCTCTAACAATGATGTCAATCCCAACTCCTTTCCTTCGGGAAGTTGCCTCTCTCTTGGACGCGTGGCGAAGCATTTAATTCTCCTTTATCGGTTTCGGGTATTCACATTGAGCCCCATGGTTTGTTTAAAGGATTTGGAATCCATCAACCACTTGTTCATCCACTGTTCATTTGCTTATCGGATTTGGTTGGCCATTCTGGATCGTTTGCACACTCCTTGGGTGATATAGTGCTCTATTCTCAACCTTCTCTTCGTTTGGCATAGCACTAGTGGAGGATGGTCCTAAAAGCTCATTGGCAACTCTGAATCCTAGCTGTCTTTTGGGCTATCTAGAAGGGGAGGAACTTTCGGACCTTCCAAGATACATCCTCCTCTGCTAAGGTGTTGATTTTGATCTTGAGAGAAGTAGAGGATTGGTCTTCTTGCCTCCCGGCCTCGGATCACCATGTCTTTTCCCCCTTAGTGTTTGTTTTTGGGGTCTTGCTCCCTAGTTCAAGTTGTGTTGGTTTCTTTTTTTTACTTGTTTATATAGTGGCTTTTCTTTGTTTTCCTTAGTTGTTCCTCTTTCTTTTCTTTTGTTCTTGTTGTTTCCTTTATTTTATTAATAAAATTTTCTTATATCTTTCAAATATGTGTGCGTGTATACCACAGGTTACAATCCACCCAATGATAACTTCCAACTTTTCATGTGTGTGCGACATCTAACTTGCCCAATTGGTTTTCCCCATCATGAGCATCACCTTGTGCAAAAATAGGCCACAAACAGTCATCAAGTGCACCACACTTGTATTTTACTATGTATCAATGGCTAACAATTGTTTTCACGGTGCGCCCCCCCCTGACGGGTAAATAGGGCCTATTTTTTCACTAGGTAATCATCATAATGGGACCAACCTATTGGAAGGGTTGGATTTCACATGCACATAACAGGTTGCAAGTCAACCACTGGGTGAATGTAACATGTGGAGTAACGTGTGGTCCAACCGGTTGGACTTGAGACCCTCTCTCTTTCTCTCTTTGAGTGTGTGTAGACACACACACATAACCTATGTAATGTAAATTGATTATACATAATAAAACATGACACAAAAAATTGTTAATTGTACAACTCAGGTACTTTATTTATTGTGCATGTATGACAATCTCCAGCATGTCCTAGTATTGCTTTGAAAAACTTAATGGATGTTATCTTATCTTGACCAAAGAACAAGAAACTTTTCCAAGATGTCTATAAAGGTTAAAGATCTATTGCCAAATGGAGTGTGATAAGGTTTATTTGGTCTTTACAATGAACTAATCACCAATTTTAAATACATGATTCTACTACAATGATATGAAAATTTGAAATGGATTTTATTCTGTTCCAGTGGACAAATATTAAGAAATTGGTGATTTGTCGTGTTTCTACAGTTTCATAATAATAAGATATCTTCTATCTTGTATTGAATGGATGATTTTCTTTCAAGTAAGATTGATGTTGAGGGAAGCAATACAAAGAAATGGCTTATTCAACTTATTAAAATCAGTTATAAGGACTTCATGATAAATATCAACAAGGATGGGTGGTGAATTTCTTGAAGTGATAATAAGGCTAAGGGTGCCAATGGGTTGGGCAAGCCCGTTAGGTATTCAAGCCTTACAAACTGCCTCTTGGGCTCAGGCTAGACTCCTAGAGGTGTCAAGTCTAGATGAGTCTAAAAGTTCAGGTCCAATTAGTTATTGGGTTGGGTTCAGTCAAACTCAGTGGTCTGCCAATTTCAGTCAACTAAAGGCATTGCGTAATGGTATCACCCAGTATCAGCTTTATAATGGCCATTAGGAGGGTGAATCTCAAAAGTTATTGTTAAAATTCTAAAAACTAAGAGGATCCCAAATGTGTGTGCTTTTTCTGGTTTTGGACATGTATTTGATAGTTTAATGGGCCATTCTTTGGTGAGAATGTTTGTAGGGCAATGTCGACTTGACTTGTTGAAAGTTGGCCAAATAGGCCCTAATCGAAAATAAATCAAGCATGATTTGATGGTTTATGGCCCATTACATGTAAATGCAACAAAAGAAAGATGAAAATAAAATTAAAATAAAAAGTTATAGTTTACTACTTTCGATATTTCCCAAAATGGTCCACTTTGCTTCGATTCATTGACTTCTACTCAAATTTTGTGTTTCGATTCTCAAAATAGGCCTAGATCTAGTTTAAAAGTAGTTTTTAAGCTTCCTTTATAGTTGAAATGAAGAAAGAAGTGGAAAAACGAGAGAATATTGAAAATAAAAAAAAATTCAAAATGGGCCCTTTATGGCCGTATTGGCCTATAACAGCTATATTGGCTCTGTAAACATGCCATTATGGCCATATTGGCCCGTATCACAATAATAGGGTACATTTCCTTTACGTACCCAATGTTCGGAGTATGGTGTCGCTACAAGTTTCATTGGCCGGGGATATAGAAATAATATTGATATCATTGATTACTGGAAATGTGGGAAAACATTGGGGAAACATGGGGGAAAGAGTTGAATTTTTCAGTGAAACTTTGGGAGATGCTAAAATACACATATTTGTATATATAAGAATAAAAAATTTGCAAAAGGAATGCATACATAATCAGTTTCTATTTAATGAGGGCCTAAAAGAATGTGTTGTCGTAAGTAATCAGTTCAACCATCGCATCTATCCTTCCAACCTTCCATCCAAACATCCATCGATATTTCACCAAGAAATCGTTGACAACTAGAAAGGAAATGACAGATTGTGGTCTCGATATCGCCCGTGTTGCGATAACAATAATATCGCGATATTATGGATATTATTGTCGACAATTTGAATACTACATACAACCATGTTCCCATATATATATATATATATATATATATATATATATATATATATATATATAACTTCAAAATGGATTTTTTTAAATAAACAGATTTTTTGGCAATATCAATACATTGGTGATATTATCGAAATATCATTGATACATTGACAATACAAGCAACATCTAGAATTTACAAAATAAAACATACTAGCAATACATTGGCAATACAAGCGACACCTAGAATTTACATAGTAAAAAATATTGGTGATGTCTAGCCTATATAGTAATGGCGCGCTCACGTTTTTCAGAAGCTTTAAGAGATGGGGGTGAAATGTTTTCGTGTCTGTGCCTGTTAGTTTCCCTATATGGCAGTAATCGAGCTTATAAGGAATTAATTAGTTATTAACGACTTTAATAGCAATTCTTGGTCCCATGGTATTGCAACAATTAGTACAGATTCATCCTTCGAATTCTAAAAGTGCATTAAGGCTAGTGGAGCGAAGGGCACCTTACGAAAGGGGCCTTTGATTAGTAGGGGTGCAACAACTTTGATTGGCAAAAGCAACTTTACTAGGACTTTCCCATGACTTAGTATGATTTTGGTCGTGGAGGAAATTTCGAAAGTCTTTCAGGACCGGGACATTCGCCTCAGGCGAATCGTAAAAGAATTCATCTCTTGTGAGTTCATGGGCAGCTTCCTCTAGGTCTCATTTAAAGACTATATCCTACCCATGTTCAAAGGCTGGACTATCGTCATGTAGGACCATGCGCGTTACATAGATAAAGCAACCAACATTTCATTGAGGGCTGGCTGCTCTAAATCAATAGGTAATGGGAGAGGAAGGAGAAAGCAGCTTGGAGGGCAAGGAAGAAGGAAGGTCAGACTAAATTTGAGTCAGTCAGGCAAGGCAGGTTTTAGTATAGATAGTCATAAGCTTTTGAAGCAAGCTGAAAAATGTATGCGCACGCACTACGTGGGATTGGATCATATCAACATAGGGAGGTCCAAACATCCCTCTATCCATCGATAGGAGTGAAAAGGCAAGACTGACTTCCGTCCATCCTTAAAGAAAGCTTCCGAGTCGTCAGAGGAAGATAAATCCTTCAGTGGCCTAAACCTTTGACCCTTCTTTCTATAAAATGGGGGTGCCCGTGGCACCTCATCTTGTCATTGAGTCCTTGCTCATTCCCGTTAGGCCGAAGTGTTTGGCGTCTCCTTCTCCACACCTGCTCACACTTCGCTAACCTATCTCGTGGGCAATGATCTTCTTAAGATCGATCTGTCTTGAAGTGGTCAAGGGAGTATATATTATAGCAATCATGCTTGGGGTATAAATGAAAGGAGTGGAATGAAGTGTCGCTTCGGGATTCGTGATATCAATATGTTGGTAATAATTAGCGATACATGGCTGATACCTGGAATTTCCGATACTACCAGTGTTATTGGCATCACCAAGTTGGAGATACGTATAATATTGAGGATACTCCAAACAAAGTATGTACCAGCTGATACGTAACTGTTTTTTAATACCATGGTCAATTTGGACAAGGCTTGTGCCACAATGATGATAATGTTTGTTTTTTTGTGTGTGTGTGTGTGTGTGTGTGTGTGTGTGTGTGTGTGTGTGTTGTGCATGTATGCATGTGTGTGTTTCATTCAATTAATATAAATGTAGAAATTACTTACATAGGCATGACGAACTTTTAATTAGGTTGAAGCTAATTTTGGGTTTGGGTTAGGGTTGGACCATTTTCTTTAGATTGGCTTGGGGTGACCCAGCCTGTTGACGTGCCTATCATGAGCTTCTTACATCCTTGTTGATGAATGCAGGATACTGATTCAGTTTTGGTGCAGCTATAGCACAGTGCCTCTCAACGTCATCGTTACACAGGTCTGCTTAAATTTCAACTGTCAAGTTATCTTAACAAAATAAAATAAAATAAATCAAGTTCCAATATGTCTTTCCAAATTGCAATGTCCAGTAGACTTCACAAAAATGCTCCTATAAAAAGCGATCATGATTAAAAAGTATAATTCAAAATGAAAAATGAGATACTAATCACTTCTCTTGGTAGTGGCACCTTAAAAGTTTCTGATATTTTTCTATTAACTTACTTTTACATTGAAAAGAATCAATTGAAAGTAGATAGAATTGATTCATCTCGAAAAAATTATATCAAGTGAATTTAAACAACATGGAACTTGAATTATCATTCCTTCCCCAGAACTTCAATTCGGATGCGTACAAGAAACCAAAAGTGATACCTTCCTGGCTAATACCCGTGTGAAACATGCACTGAATATTTTCCTTGTTGGGGGTTCACAATCAGGATGGGATTATTTGGAATGACAATTCACACAGTTACCTAGTCGGAAACTGCAACAAGCAAACCAAACTATAGATTTGAATAAGATGTTTGGAACCAATGGTGTAATCATTGAACCTTTCCATCTTTTATGGTTAGGCCACCATATTCATCTTCCCTTTTGCTTCTCTGATGTCTCATTTGTAGTTTAACATGCCATCACATGAAATCATGGTGATTCAGTAATCCTAGCCATCCGCTTGGTATCATTTTTTTTTATTTTTTTCTGTTGAATGTGGAATATTGCTCATTTTCATGGTCCAACCATTTTTAGTTGTCTGTCTAGCTGTGGCTTCTAGACATGATGACCTACCAGATGAACAGATCCTATTTCAGTAGAATGTGCCGTGTGTTACTGATTCTCGCGAGCTTCACTATGAAAGCACTGGCTGTTTTACTCATCGACTCTTGACATTGATTTACCTTAACACAAATCATCATAAAGTTCAGGTCTTGTTGGTTTACAATAAAACAGATGCCACAACCTTGGTTTTAATGAATCCTATCAGCCGTTGGACCTGTTTTGCATTTTACTATGGAAACTCTTGGTAGGATGAATCAACCAAAACATGCATTTTCTTTAAACTAAAAAGCGAATACTTTTATGAGGAAGTGCAGTGTACATTCAAGCATTTTCTCGGGATAATAAACTGTACGTGTGGTGCCGGGCTTTTGTTGATCTAAATTATGTTGAGAGATCCATTGTAGATGGGAGATAGCCAACAGATCTGCCTAATTGGAGGATCCTAACCATCCAGTTGGACACCAATTAGACATGGACACACTGGTTCAAATTGTCCATTTCCATCAGATGGATCATCTGATACTGAGTCACTAGGGATGCCCCAGTCCATGATTTGGCTTATCAGATCAACAGATTAGGTTACCAAAGGTGGGCCCCACCTTACCATCTCTGGGTCAAACAAAAAACGCCATCTCTTTCAATTGATCTTCGCATAATACCTCAGTTCGTAATACTAATCCATCCTGATGACCACAGATGGGATCCAAGTTCAAGAAAGCTTTGATTGCTGAGAGTGTCAGAGACTCACTTCATAGTTGGTGCAAAAGAGTAAAAGACAAATCCAAGCGCGATGGAACCACGAGATCAGTCTGTTCACTCGAATCAACAATAGATGAGAGAGATGAAATAATTACGGTTGTATCAGGCACTTTGTCTCGGTGCTCTTCCATAGCCACACACAGATCATTCTCACTGAAGCAGCTTGATGAAGTTCATATAGAACCACAGGCAGTATATGAGATATCAGATCAGCCCGAACACAATGGGTCTTTGCAGCATCCATACATGACATCTAGTTCATCCCAATAAAGATTGTCGCACGAGTCAGACTTGCCCGCAGACAGTGAAAATGATGCAACCAATGAAGAAGATTGGTAAGTACAGTTGCATCTTCTCCATTGATTTGATAACACAAAATGTTAAGACTTGGAGGTTATCAAGTTCGAAAGAGAACATAGCTGCAAAAAGGATGCATTAAACGTGATGAAATGAATTCGTTTCACCCAAGTGACACTATCATTTGAGGCATAATTGTTGTAGATCAGTGAGCTATTCAGCATTAACCATTTTAGGGGGTTTTGAAATATCATGCAGTATCAAAACATTTGGTGGTTTGGTTGGGAGCGCAATAGTTTGCTTGTTGGGATTAGTCTCTTAGTTCCATGTTCTGATGTTGATGCAGGATTAACCTGTTATCAGTTTCATTTTGGTGGATTTATATAATACTCAACCTATATGTCCTAGATGGGAAGATCCTAATATCTTGATCATTGGCCTTTTTTCATAAATGCGAACTGTTATTTTCCTTCTTCTTCTTCCTTTTTATTATTATTATTTATTTATTTTATGAGTTGTCTTTGCATAACCACCACCACCACTACCATTATAATCTACAATTAATTGTGGTCAGCTAGATGAATCCTATTCCTCCATTCCACTCTATCAAGGGCCATGACTTCAAATACACCATGGGTCATGAGTCTTTTTGATGCAAGACTAATAGAGCATGGCGAATTAATCCATTTATCTCATAGCCCATGCCCCACATTGCATGGGTTAGGACTTCAGCCGACCCCCTCGTGGGCCCCACTTCATATGGGTTCTGCTTCACACGAGCCACCACCTCACATGGGCTGCACCCCCTGAGTGTGCCCCCGTATTTCACAAGTAATTTTACTAGAGCCCGGTGTGAAAATGCCCCTGCATTACTTTTCTTACTACCTTCACCCTTCCCCTCTCAGGCCTTCCCCTTAGAATCCAGACTATGACATTATGAGCTATCTTTGTATGTAGCCCACAATTCTGGGTATCGCCCGTGCATTCAGGACCTGTTCAATTGACAATCTGGATCACTAAACCATTGGCCTAGCTTGTGCAGAATTGCGAGCATCCAATTGATGTTCTGGATTCACCTTCTTTGGATAACAACACATGCATCAGCATCACAGCAGACCCCTTAAGATGCCACGGCAGGCCCAAGGAAGGTTAAATGGTGGGCGTCAAATCAACACTAGTTAAACATAGTGTGGTCCACTTGGCCCTCAGATCAAGCCCATTTTTTTGGATCATGCTCAAAATTGAGCTGTCTAAACAGATGGACGGCAAGGATATACAATGTTACATCAAGGTGGGCCTCCACAGTGGGGTCCAACCGCTAGACGGGGTGGATACAAAATATGAATCATTAGGTCCCAACAGCGTAGAGAACCACGCTGCCCCAAGGCAGCATGCTGAAGCACGCTGTTTTGGTCAGCGTGGGTCCCCAATTTTCTGAGAACTCATTGTACGTGAATTCATGCATCTTGCAGCCGAATGCTTAGCTGCGCACTAACTGGTGCAAACCTTTTTGAGAACTCATCATATGCGCGATGTGAGTGTGAGTCCAAAATCTGAACGGTTCAGGTGAAGCAACACCTCATGAAACCCTCCGGGCTCAATTTTTACTTTGATCCAAAACTTTGGTGGGCCATGAAAAATGAAAACAGTGTCCTCTCTTGATTTGCATTTCTCTTTGCTATGGTCCACTAGAATTTTAGATAGGGTGAAAATTTGTCCCTTGGGGTTTCATGGGATTCCACATCAGGTGAACCATTCGGATTAGATGCTCATGACACGTATGCAAATGTGCATGCATGCATAGGTGCACAGGAGCGTGTATATATCACTTGCCTACTGGTTCATATAGACAGTGTTGGTAGCAAGGTGGCTACTGACAATGCTAAGTGGGCCAATCATAATGTATGTATCCTATCCAAGCATTTTTTTCAGACTATTTTTTGACATGAGCCTCAAAATTGAGTTAGATCCAAATCTCATATGAACTATCAATGGGTATTGATGGGTTGAATGACAAAGAGAAATTTACGAATGTGGACCCCACCTTTTATCCAGCAGTTTTTCTGAAACAATACAAACTTAGAATACGCAACTGGACCTCCTCGTACGGACGCAGCATTTCAGGACGAAAATACCTCTCCTTTCACGGCTGTGGCTTTTCCTCTCCCATTTTCACTGCTTCTTTTTCCCCTCCCTTTCCACTGTTGCTTTCACAGCCGTTGTTTTCACAGCCGTTACTTTCACCCCCTTTCCTCACTGTTTTCCGGCAGAAAGACCTCTAAAAACCCTTTTTGTGGGCCCCCCTCAATCGCATTTTGTCTTCTTCTCAAAATGGTCGGTCCAGAGAAGACAACACGCAGCAAAGGTATATTTTAAACTCAGTTGCCCCCACATGGAATGTATGTACTTCCTTTTATATTTTTTAACTAGAGGAAAAGGTTATATACGATCGAGCTCATGGGATCTCCCCATGAGGTCGAGCTGTGTGGGCCCCACCATGATGTATGTCGAACATCAACACCGTGAACTTGATGGGTCCCCTCTAAATTACGGGATAGCCGAAAAATCAGTCGTATACGGAACTCAGGTGGGCCATACCATCTAAAATCATGTGAAGACATGGCTAAAACATATAAAATTACTTGGTGGGGCCCACCTGAAATTTGGATGTGTCTAAAACTTGTCTGACCCCTCATCCAAGTGGGACACACATTGTGGATGGGCTGGATTTGTGAAACACATTTCGGTGGGCCCAAACGGCAAATATGAATGTTTTAATGGAAGGTAACCCCTCTCAAGTTTTGTACGTGGTGTAGCCTACAAAAGTCACGAATTAACTTGATTTTTCTGCTCTAGGCCCACCATGGAATGGTGCATCTAACTGATGGGGTAGATGTTTGACATACCTCATGATAGGGCCCACACAGCTCGACCTCATTGGTAGTTCACATGAGCTCGACCATATAGAACCGTTTTCCCACACAGACGTATATATACACGCATGCCCGCTGATCTTGTAGTTTGCCCCGCTGATTTCCTTTGAATGTAATTGCGGGCATGTGCCAAGGTATGTTTATGTCTCCTTGTATATAACATGATGTGGGGTCCAACACTGTAAAAGCTACAGACTTGAACAGATACATGCCTTGACTCCCTGTCATACGGCCATGTCCCTATGCTGGCCGAATAAAGGCAAGTGTTCCTTATCTTTTGTGCTGACAAAGCTACGCAACCTTGTGACGCGCTACGTTGACTAAGCTACGCAACCTTATAATAATGAGGAAAGTCATATATGACTCATGAACACCTCATTGAGTTATCCTTGCGAGCATTGCTGAATGCTTGTTGCCTAAGCGGCGAGCTTATTTTAGGGTCAGCTTGGGCAGTGGGATTAGAAGGGATTAGGTGGGGATGGGATTCAAAAAACATAATTATTACCCATGGCAGGGTTGTCCCCTATTACCATGGGATTAAATTAATGCCCTACTTTGTTGATAATACGGTGGTACATTGAATGAATATACCCACCATCATTTGAAATTACTTAGAACAACATACATGTGTTATATTTAAACTGTTCATTTGTTTCGTAACCTCATTTTTATGGCATGGGCCTAAAAATCAGATAGATCCAAAACTTATGTAGCACCAAAGAAGTTTTCAACGGTAAGTATTCAATCCCTATTGATTTCTATGGTGGAGTCCACTTGAGCATTAGATTTACCCGATTTTTTGGCCCATGCTCTAAAATAATCTCGATAAATGGGTGGACGGTGTGGATATAGCCCACACATCATGTTGGGACCTACACAACTATCCAAACATTGAGTGAAATTAGCACACGACCCAATGCAATTCCATTTAATGTAATTCCAAGCATTTCCATTCCTCCCAAACAAGGAGTGGAATTGGCACAAGAGCAGATGAATCCCATCCCCACCTAATCCCTTCTAATCCCACTGCCCAAGCTGACCCTTAGCCGGTTGAAGCTAATTGATCCTTCAATATCTTTGGCTCATGTGTATCATGCATATTACAACTTTCTTGAGCTGTACCTTAGAATGAACGGTATTTTCTTTTGAATATAATTAAGGGCAAGTGGCAAGGTATGTCTATGTTGTGATGTAGAAATTGGTATACCTTGACGAGAATTAGCGGGGCAAACATGAAATCAGCGGGCCAATCAGTGGGCCCAATAGTGATGTATGTTTGTTTGTTATCAAACCTAGACATAAGATCATACTGACATGGATCAATAGAATAAACAATTATAAGCTTGATCCAAAACTTCTGTGGCCTAGATGAAATGATCAACATTAGAAGTTCAATTGTAAATTTAATTTGGTGTGTTCCATTTGAACATTGGATACGTTTATAGAAATTGGCTCAAGCCATGAAATTATTTGTTAAGTCTGCCCCACTGATTGCCTAGTTTGCCCCGCTCATTTTCATGTTTTTCCCCGCTGACTTTCTAGCTTGGTTCGCTGATTTTCTAGTTTGCCCTGCTAACTCTCTAGTATGCCCTGTTGATATTCTAGTTTGCTCCGCTGAATTTGTAGCATGCCCGTCCAATTTTATAGACAATGTTTTATCTTGTTAATTTTATGTTTGATATGTTTTTAAATCCATCTCTGCAGGCAATGAAAATTCTGCCGTCATCTCCAAGCCAACATGTAGGTGTACACTGACTTGGTGGTTTGACAAGGTGAAGGATGGAGTGGAGAAGCACGATAGTCGCCTAAATCTGTTCAGGCAATCCCCTTTCGCGTTTTTATTGCATGTTACATCCTTTAGCTTTGTAGGGGCTATATTTCAGCTACTTTTAGAAAGATACAAAGGTGATTCAGTATTTAAGATCAAGGGGAGACGATTGCAGTTTTTTGAGATGGACTTCGCCCTCATTACCGGTCTTAAGACTGGAGATCTTACTGTACCCAAGAATCGTTGCAGTACGAGTATACTAAGAGACAAATACTTCAAAGAACATCCAGTGTTAAAGAAGCACCTAATGGGCGTGTTTGAGAGATTAGTTGACACCAATAAGCATGAGGACGTCGTGAAGGTTGCCCTACTTCTAGTTGTGGAGTGCTTTCTTAGGGGAACCGATCCGAAAACTATGTGCAACATGGATTATATTCACCTGGTGGACTCGTTAGATGATTTCTATGTGTATCCTTGGGGTAGTTTGGGATACATGACAATGTTGCAAGGAATCGAAATTGCCGTTGCCGCATTAAGTTCCCCTCGGTACACTGTATGTGGTTGCATCCTTCCTTTACAAGTAAGAACATCTTTTATTTGAGCTTTTGTTTTCCCTCTATAGTCATCTTTGAATTTTTAACCTGGTACAATTTCATTCTAACAGGTATGGGCAGTAGAGATATTACCGGCCCTACAAGAGTGTGTTGTTTCGTATGTTCCCCATGAAATTCCACGCTTTATTCAATATCGAGGCTGGAAGTGTTGGAGGTACAAAAGAATACATGCTATTTTCCAGAGTAAAACTGTAAGTTTATATATGTCCAGCATTTATTGGCGTTTAACTTGACAACCTTATCAATTTTTTATTTAACATTACTCCTTGTTCTTTTGCAGACATCGATAGTAATGAAATTAGAACCAACGCCACGAGAATGGGAAACAGATGCTATTCGCTCGGTGCGTGACAGTTTCCAGGTGAGATGTTATGAAAAATGAACTATATTTTTTCTACATGTGTAAAGTTATCCTTACTCTTACATATCCATGTATACATTTTGTAGGTCACTGAAACCCAAGAAGATGATGAGGAGGGTAATGAGATTGATCATGATGAGGATGACGAGTCAGATGATAACGATGAGAAAGGCGTGGAGGGAGAGGGACCCAGGGAGGGTTTACCAATGGGGGGTGTTAGGAAGAATGTTATTTTTATGAAGGAATTTCGGATTGAGAGGGAGGAGTTGAAGAGGGAGAGAGAGGAATTGAAGAAGGAGAGGGACGAATTGAGAAAAGAGAGGGAAGTGATGAGACGTAAAGAAGCAATGATTGATGAGAAGGAAAATATGTTACTGAAAGAGAAAGAGCAATTCAGGATGGAGAAGGAATTATTTTATCATAACATAGAAAAGTTTGCTAATGAGAGGGAGGAGTTTAATAAGGAGAAGAAAGGTAGAAGTACACAGAGGGGATGTTTTGTAATGGAGGAGGAGGGTGAGGAGTTGAGGAAGACAGGGGAAGTAAATGATGACCCACATACAGAACTTCGACATGGAGTTTTGGATGGCCTGTCGTATAGTAATGTCAAAGGTAATGTATTGAATGCATCCACTTCTCATCCCGTTTATGAAAGGAGAAACAAAAGGATACCGAAGCCGTCATATTATAAGATGTCTTCGTACTTGTCCCTGTCTGCATTTGATACAACGCGTGGGCCGTTTCTCGAACCCGAGCAAGTAGCTTTGCAACTTCTCCGATACCATTTCCCCTACAAATGGATCCTTTTAGGATACTATCCGCACAAGAGGCGAAAGAGGCAGCGGACTGGTATGAAGCAAACAAGTCTACGGCAGTGGGGAAATGGTTTAGTACGATATGGCTAAAGGATGCATGGGTTGATAGCGAGGTAAGCATTACTAATTTATTCTCTATATGCATTGACTGACATATAATTATGTGTTATATGAATTTATGACTAACATTCTACTATCCTATTGATTAGGCTATCGACACATACATCGACTTCCTGGAGCGTAGGCATAACGACCGTTCAATAGCATATCCTCAGGATTGCAAGTTTTGTCCTACGTATTTTACGGTAACTGTTTATTGCGTTAATCT
This sequence comes from Magnolia officinalis, assembly GCA_021015155.1. Classification (NCBI taxonomy): domain Eukaryota; kingdom Viridiplantae; phylum Streptophyta; class Magnoliopsida; order Magnoliales; family Magnoliaceae; genus Magnolia; species Magnolia officinalis. Next base: position 47,011,537 of record JAJHSJ010000016.1, read on the forward strand.
GTAATCTGTTAGAAAATTTCATTTTGCGACATGTATTGAACTTTCATCATGTTTGTAACAGCAAAGCCTTGAGGGGTGTTTGCCTTTATTGATTGCATACCGGGACTCCAAATCGGCGTCTGAACGGGCTGAGCTAGTAGGACAGATGAGTACGGCTTATGCAATTGCAAAGTACCGAGATCAACCATACGCCAAGGCAATGTGGTGTTATGATGTGGTAATGCACTTGTCATAGAGCATCATCTCTTACTGTTATGTCTTTTATCATGTTTAACTAATATATTATTTTGTGAATCATGAACAGGTCTATGCACCCATTAATCACGAAAATTCACACTGGTTTCTGCTTGTCATCTATCCTAGATCAAGAGAAATTGTTATTGTGGATAGCTTGTGCACGAATTTATTGCCGAAGTACAAGCAAAAGATGACGAAGATGACAACTGCACTCCCTATTCTCTTCTATGCCACTGGAGACGGCACTGCGCTTGAAGGGAAGAAGTGGACCGTCAGAGTCGATGAATCTGCGCCAAAGCAGAACAATGGTTATGATTGTGGTATATTCGTAATGAAATACATCGACATTTTGTGTAGCGGTCTCACGTTGGCGGGAATAGACATGCAAAAATTGACCGTCAATTGGAGGAAGTCAATAGCTTATGATTGTCTGTCTCTAGTTTGTAGATGATATTTGTGTGGGGCATGGGCTGAATTTTGGAAAGATGTTGTATATATTGTATTATCTACATTGTTGAATACACATTGTAAGTTATGATGTATAGCATACTTTGTAAGCTGGAAATGTATAGCATACTTTGTAAGTTTGGTGGATAGCATAGTTAGAAAATTTTCCGTGTATTCGTCGGAATTGTAAGTTATGATGTATAGCATACTTTGTAATTTTTGGTGGATGATGAAATGAACTTTATACTTTGTCCCACTATATTTTCCGTTTGCCTCACTATGCTCGTCGATCAAGTTCAATGTACATGGAACTCAATGTGCGTCATTGGCCCACTGATTTTCATGTATCCCTCACTGATTTTATAGTTTGCCCCGCTGTTTTTCTAGTTTGCCTCGCTGTTTTTCTAGTTTGCCTCGCTGATATTTCAGTTTGCCTCGCTCTTTTTCCTAGTTTGCCTCGCTGTTTTTCTAGTTTGCCTCGCTGATATTTCAGTTTGCCTCGCTCCTTTTCCTAGTTTGCCTCGCTGTTTTTCTAGTTTGCCTCGCTGATATTTCAGTTTGCCTCGCTTCTTTTCCTAGTTTGCCTCGCTGTTTTTCTAGTTTGCCTCGTTGATATTTCAGTTTGCCTCGCTCCTTTTCCTAGTTTGCCTCGCTCCTTTTCCTAGTTTGTCTCGCTGATATTTCAGTTTGCCTCGCTCCTTTTCCTAGTTTGCCTCGCTGTTTTTCCTAGTTTGCCTCGCTGCTTTTCCTAGTTTGCCTCGCTCCTTTTCCTAGTGGGCCACACGAGAGGAGAGCGTGGGAATTCGCTAAGAACTGTTGAAGCATTTTTATGGTCATAAAAGTTTTAGGTTTGGGGCTATAAGTTTGGTGTTTTTACTTCATCCCATTGGTAATGACCTTGTAAACGGTTTAAATAGCATATAAACATCAAGGTGGAGCCTTAGAAGGTTTCAACAGTAGGAATTTCTTTCCCCAATTTTTACTCTCTTGTGACCCACCTGAGTTTTGTATCCACCTCATTTTTTGACGCACTTTTTAAAATGAGCTCGCAAAACAGATGGACAAAATGGATTTCTCACATACATTGCAGTGGGCCCCACCCAACATCCTTGCACGGGAACTTCTCATTAAAGGCTTTACAAGGAAATCCATGTCCCCATAAGCTTTCTTTTTCTCCTCCTATTAATTTAGCCATTAATTGGTTTTATCTTTACATTTTTTTCATGGATAAACAAGAAAGAGCAAGTCCTTAATTTACATGGGTAAGATCGAATGTACACCTCATTTAAATAAAATTATTGTATCCGAAGAGCAAAGTTGATATACGCAATATATAAATATAAAACACATGCATTCCCCCTCAACACACCACACGTGGGGGCTGGAGGTGACTCATATTGGCAACTCCACCAGATCAAACCGGCCTCAAATCCTTCAAATGGTTCGATAGACTCAAGATATTTCCTAGTTTGCCTCGCTGCTTTTCCTAGTTTGCCTCGCTGCTTTTCCTAGTTTGCCTCGCTGCTTTTCCTAGTTTGCCTCGCTCCTTTTCCTAGTTTGCCTCGCTGTTTTTCCTAGTCTATAACTTATGACCTAAATATATTCTCAAATGCCTAAACCTACACCTACACCTAATCCTAATCTCAACTCCCTAACGTAAACCTAAACCTAAACCTAAACTTGAAAACCCAAACCTAAACCCGATCCCGAACTCGAACCCGATTTCCTATACCTAAACCTTAACCTATTCTCAAAACTCTAAACCTAAACCTAATCCTAATCTAAACCGCCTAACCTAAACCTAAACCTAAACCTAAACCCGATCCCGAACTCGAACCCGATTTCCTATACCTAAACCTTAACCTATTCTCAAATCTCTAGACCTAAACCTAATCCTAATCTAAACCGCCTAACCTAAACCTAAACCTAAACCTAAACTTGAAAACCCAAACCTAAACCCGATCCCGAACTCGAACCCAATTTCCTATACCTAAACCTTAACCTATTCTCAAATCTTTAAACCTAAACCTAATCCTAATCTAAACCGCCTAACCTAAACCTAAACCTAAACCTAAACCCGATCCCGAACTCGAACCCGATTTCCTATACCTAAACCTTAACCTATTCTCAAATCTCTAAACCTAAACATAATCCTAATCTAAACCGCCTAACCTAAACCTAAACCTAAACCTAAACTTGAAAACCCAAACCTAAACCCGATCCCGAACTCGAACCCGATTTCCTATACCTAAACCTTAACCTATTCTCAAATCTCTAAACCTAAACCTAATCCTAATCTAAACCGCCTAACCTAAACCTAAACCTAAACTTTAACTTGAAAACCCAAACCTAAACCCCCAAGTCCTGAATTCTTAAACCTAAACCTTAACCTATTCTCAAATCCCTAATCGTAAACCCGATTTCCTAAACCTAAACCTAAACCTAAACTTGAAAACCCGAACCTGAACCCGTTCCCGAACCCGAACCCGAGCCCGATTTCCTAAACCTAAACCTTAACCTATTCTCAATTCCTTAAACCTATAGCTTATAACCTAACCACCAACTTTTATATGTATTATGCGTGTATGAATGTGAATGTGAATGTGTTGAATGGATATGAATGTGAATGTGAATGTGAATGTGAACGCAAACTGAATTAGTGCAGCGGATAAACTTCTATGTGGGTTTGCAATTCAATGCATTTCACGGTCAATCCCCTTCAATTCACTATCATGTACCCAAAAATGATGTCAATCTAAAGCTCAATGGACCACATGATAGAAAACAGTGGAAACTGAAGGAAAAAAAAATAGAAAACATTCAGGGTCGACCGGGTACTACCCGGTCGACCCCAACTCACTGGACAGTTAACCGGTCGACCGGGGTATTACCCGGTCGACCCCATTTAAGTAAATTTTACGTAAATGGGGTCGACCGGGTTATTACCAGGTCGACCGGGTTACTGTCCAGCGAGTTGGGGTCGACCAGGTAGTACCCGGTCGACCCCATTTAGGTAGATTTCACTTAAATGGGGTCGACCGGGTACTACCCGGTCGACCCCAACTCGCTGGACAGTAACTGGATCCCTGGATCGGTTTACCTATGGCTACAGTTATTAGCTACGGTCTTTATCTGTAGCAATTGAGAATATACCTCCGTAGCAATATCCCAACTGAAAATCCAATGTCATCAATTGGCTTCATGATCTCGCTGCATTTGTCTAACTCCTTGGGTTCGCAATGTCCTTAATCAAATTGCTTGTCACTAGGGAGAGAGATCAACAGATTTACATAGAAAATTTTATCTGCTTAAACTGTTTATAAATACAGCACAACATTGGAAGGTTGGATTTGCAGCTTGTTTTAAAGATTATTTATACAGTAGGGTTTCAAATTTTTGATCGATCAGAAACAGGTATGTTTGCTTTACTTATTGGTGTACAAGTCCTTCCAAAGCACCAACTATTTGGAACATTTGGTAAAAATGTTAGAGAGAAAATGTCTTCTCAAATGCTTCACTTAAGCTCAATTAATTCACATAGCAAATTGTATCTGCTTAGTCTTAATTACAAATACAGAACAATATTGAAGTTGGGATTTGCAATCGATTTTAAAATTTAATTATATAGCTGTGTTTCAAATTTTTGGATCAATCAGAAAAAGGAAACTTCCAAGGAATCAACTAATCTGGGACATTTGGTAAAAACCCTTTAATGAACTAATCATGATGATATGATTTGTTTGACATTGCAAAAGAGAGTTCATGATTCTTTTTTGCCTGCCTTAGGTTGAAGTATTGAAGTTGTAAGAGCCTAGATAATCTTGCATGCAGACTCACACACTTTGGCTGTTAACCAGTGTAAAACATGGCAACTATATATGGTTGCATGTACCTAATGTGGAGTCCAAAGTTCTTGAGAAGAGCACCAAATGTACATAGGCCAAATAACAATTTAAATGGTCATGATGGGCCTGAACAGTCCCATTCCCACTTGCAATGGATCAGTCTATGTATGCCTAATGTGTTGGAATGATACGGAGGGTTAGCTACCTAACCCTTTTTTTAATTTTAAAAGGAGAACTTCAACCAAGTGCTGCACTTGCTGAAATACATTCTCATTAAACAAAAATATATATAGAACAAGATAGGATGTGCTGAAATGGTCATCAAAGAACTAATCGCAAAAAATACAAGATGAAAGCCATTCCTAGGCCAGGCAATACAATTCAGTACAAAATCCTACATCTGTTTCACAACAGAAGTTACTTGTACAAGGTCAGAGTATAGGCAACCTAACCCAACCGTGGCAAAACGACTCCCTGACTTATCACTTAATAGATAGTGTGCAGCAACAGAGTACTCAATATGCTATTCCAGGACCTGAAGCTTATAGGGATAACATGATTCAGATGCAAGTGTGACTTGCCAACGAGATTCATGCAAGTTTGGGTTTGAATTCTGATCTTGTCAGCTTATTTGTTGACCTTGGTCAGAACAAAACGGGTTGATTTTGATCCATGTTTCTTAGGTCTCGAGTCAGTCAATTTCTTACCCTTGGGGAAGTCATCGGAGTCATCATCACTTCCGCCACCCAATTTTTTTCCGAAGAAAGAAACAAAAGCTTGTTTTGTTGCGGTTATTTGTCAAACATACATGTCACCTGGAATTACTTTGAGAGTTGTACTTATCTGAAAATTACCATGGGTAACTACTCTAAGAGTCACCAAATTAGATATATAGGCAAGCTAGCACTTCCCATTGTTATGTATCTGAAAACTACCTATTGCATATAATCAATGAATGATATCACCTATCATTTGATGCTTCTAGTTTTTTTCTGTCAGCCTGTTAGTACACTTCAGTGTCCGCCACCCCCAGTAGGGATCGATACAGGACAACCTACCGCTGACTTTGGGTTTGGCATACACACAAAGTCACAAGCACACAAACAAATGAAAGGAAAGATAAAACCCATTTTGTTCACCAAACCTGTTAAACAAAACAAAAATTAGCAGTCAGGCAAATCCTCAAAACCAAACAAACCAAAAAAAAAAACTACTGTTCCACAAATGCTAACACCGCTCCAAACACACAAAACAAAAACAAATGTTGATGGATCTGTATGCGCTTTAGCTCCCGCTTCTTCTTCAAGGATCTGAAGAAGTGGTCTACTGGATCACGGATATCAATCATCCAGTTTGTGAATCAGTTCGGTGCGGTGCTGCTTCATCCTTTTGAACACAGCATAACAGATCCTTCAGGATGCGAAAGATCTTCTCATTCCATTGCTCCTGTTCGGTCCTTTGGGTCTTCATTTCAGCCCTCATATCAGTTATTTCTGACCGAACCGAGGCCAGTTCCTCTTCCACCCGGCTGAAGCGCTCATGTATAGGTGGGGGGGCCACAAAATCTTCATCAATGTCTTCGTCATTATCTTCCTCCTCCTCCTCCTCTTCTTCCTCCTCCTCTTCATATATAACACTTACGGTTGCTCTCTCTTTCTCGCGGTGTAGCCCGCACCTGCCTCTCTCTACCTTCGTCTCTCTTCTGCAAATCTCTTCCCCTTTTCTCTCTCCATGCCTTCCTCGCTCCACAGTCCACCGCAAGTGCCATACTCTCCAGTCTGACTTGATGCATGCAACTTGTACAATTTGTGTGTGCCTGCGTATCAAGCATCATGCGCTGCCAGAGTATCAAATCTCCCCATAAACCCTGAAACCAAGAGAGAGAGAGAGAGAGAGAGAGAGGCCATCGCAAGAAGGAAATGGAAGACATCGAAGACGTGGTTGCAGGTGGCCCTCCACCCGGGCTTCGCCTGCCCTTGACTGGCGTCGGTATGAAGCCGAAGAAGCCCAAGGCCCGTAAAATCCAAGGCCCCCCTCTTCTCACTCCTTCCCCTGAAATCCCAGGGACACAGGTTCCTCTTCTTCCCCCTCTCTGTCTGTCTGTCTGTCCATTGAATGCCAAGGACTATCACGATCATCTCCTTCTGCCCCACCATGTGAGGATTCACACCATTCATCTAGAAAATCCCACCATAGGTGTTCCAAATGCCAAAAACCTCACTCATTGGAGATATGACCGTCCATACAAAAAACAGCGGTTCAGGAGAAAAGCAGTTGCTAACTCACCCCTTCCGGATGTTGGATCAGTGGGAATCTTCTTCTACATTAACAATCTGGATCGCCATTTTGTCGGGCAGAAGGGGCGAGCCTTCTGAGCATTCCTCATGTCTGTTTATCTGTGTGTCTATACCAGTTATGTTGCTAAAAAGCTATTTTCTGCTGTTGTAGACCATATACATGAAGACTTTTGGGTGCTCGCACAACCAGGCAAGCTTTCATCTCATTTATCTTCCTTGCATTGTTAATCTACATTTATTGATGAATCTCTATGTCGAGAATAGAGTTATTTGCTTTACAAAGTATTACTGATTTCTGTGAACAATAGTGGCGCTTTCATGGGGATCAACGTTTACTAGCATTTTTGGGGGGAGAACATTTATGGTGAATTGAAAATTTCAAGTGAGTTTGCCAGAAAAGTTGTAGTTCAAGCCCGCAGGTCAACTGTAAACAGGGTGCGTTTGAACATTGACGTCTTAGGGTTTGAGCCCAGCTTTTCTATAAAAAAGAGAGATTTTGATACTCTGGAAGAGTGTGATGGATGATACGCTAGCACTTAGAAATTAGTTAGAAATTGAATGCATTGCATAAAAGAAAGTCAAATTAAACTGTCCAAGTACGGCTCCCAATTTAGATGTATCATGAACCGGAATTTCTTTTATTTGATCGTCTGACTATCCAGTTGGTGGGCATTTTTTGGACGGTTAAATATGAAAAATATTCAATGGTCCTATTTCAACAAGTGTTCATGAATCAGAGGGTAGGATTGTTCAACCTATCTTATTTTGGGAATGTGACTCAGTGACTGTGGGTTTCAGAATTTAGTTGGTTTAACTTGAGTTAATATGTGCCACATGTACAATATCTCAGTGCTTGAGTATCAAGCATCATATGCTACCTGAGTATCATATAAATCCCCTAAGAAAAGGAGAATTGAGTGCACTCCCTAATGTGACACATAAATTCATGCTTCTCTAACAATGGTGTTTTTAGCAGCACAATTCAGTGTTCCCTAAATGTATCTAAACGACAATTTAGGGGGTTGAATCTGCATTGGCAACATTCTGAGGAAGTTGTAATTTCATTTTAGCTCATGAGTAATTATTTTAAAGAATTATATGGTACTTTGGTAGAGTATGCTGGATCATGTTTATGCACGTGCTCATTGTAACATATTAACTCATGGTATACATATAGACAATCTAGACAGTCCAAACTACAGGATCCACGATGGATGGCGTTAATTTGAGATAATGCAAGATATAAGATGAATGGCATAGCTCTTCATTATGTGATTGTATTGCATATGTACCAAATGGAAAGGGGATCCAGCCTGTATCTCAACTGCTAACAGAGTATGTTTCAACATTCAGGTCACTGTCCAAAGGTGGCTGCCACATGATGTCCAATTTATTTAGCTGATCAAAAGAGGCATCAAATTGGACTATGGGGCGCACAAATCCAATCTAATGTCCATATGGCTAACTGATTGGACTGTGGGGCTGACAAGCCCTGTCAATGGGCCTTGTAGCTATTTTATACAAACTGTAGGAGTATTTTGGGTGATACATACAAACCCTAGAGCTTCCATATGGTTGTATACACATGGCATTTTTATTAATACCTGGACTCTTTCATCTGCTTTCCATGTTTAGATTATTTCCTTGGGCCAATCTGAATTAAATATCACTACTAATGTATTTATAAAGAAAAAAAAAGACTTAACTGTGGCTACTCATATGTGGACCACTGGAATCTGGTATGGGAGATGGAATAAAATTTTGAGGTATTTTTCTTGAAGATTAGTGTTTCTTCTTGGTGATTTCCAGATTTAAAAAGAGGCTATTGGGTTCTCACACAGTCCATTCTTGGGCTTAAAACATAGTTTTGCAGCATCTCATGGTATGTAGGCATCTCTCCATCAGTTATGTTCAATTCTCCAATTTGCTACATCCAACTCTAGGCTGTTTAGGGCTTTAAAATTGGCTAGCCCAGTCATAAAATAAGACCAGTAAGGTGTTTTGGTCTTTTCTGGAGAGAGTAAGGTAGAGATAGATTGGGAGAGAGGTTGAGGGAGGGAAGGAGGGAGGGAGTTAAAGACTAATTGCAGGGGTAAAATTGTCCATGATTATTTGTGTTATATGACTCTCATTGCTTTTCTCTGCCATGCCTCCCTCTCTATGCTAATGTTTGGAAGTTGAGGGTTTGTTTAGGAAGAAACAAAGGTGTCTTTGGTGTGAGCTATGTGGGTCTGGGTGGGTCAAGCTTGAGTTGTCTAACATGGATTAAGTCTGGCGCGGGCTTACTATCACAAGGTTATCAAGGACCCATGTAACACTCAATGTAGTGCCTCTTAAGGCTGGGTCGGGCCCATCGCAGCCCGAACAATGCGCATTGTTACACCTACTTCTTGTGTCTGCAAGAGATGAGAGACCATCCCAAAAATACACTGGATCCAATTGATGAATGTTGGTTAGAAGGATCATCGAGCGAATTGGCATTTGCACAAGTCCTCAATAGTAGGGATGATGAAGAGGAAAAATCCTCAATAAAGAATACTGCAAACATATTTGATAATACAATCAACATCTCCAAATGAAATAATTGAGGTGTAGAGATGAAAGGGATAAGCATGTGAACTGTGTAATGTCAGGCTAAGACCATTAAATAAATCAGTTTCATGCAAGCTCTCATAATGCATTGGATCTGGAAGTTGCTTTCCATTCGTTGGACAAAGGTTAACAATTAACTCAAGGGGAGTATAAGGCATCTTTACATCAGAAAGATGGACACTTACTACTAAAATCACCGGCTTACATTGAGACTCTAAATAGCCCCATTGAAGAGTTGGCAATCTCTATGCCAGGAAATACTTGAGATGACATAACTAGATCTTGAAAAGATGGTTAGGGATGTGCTTAATCAATGTAATGACAAACAAATAATCCATTATGAGGATCATATCATCGATATAAAAGAATAAAATGTCTAGGCCTCCATAAGACAGAAACAAGCATAACAAAGACATGCTCACCGCATACAAATTTTGCCTGAACCACCAGCAAAATTAAATTTCCCCAACCATGCTTTGCACATGGATCTTGTTTAAGACCATACTAAGCCTCACAAAGTCAATGGACAAGATGTGAAGAATCTGAAAGTCAACGGAAAGATTAAAACAATGATGTTCTTCATAATAAGCTAAAGGTGGACCACAAGCAATGTCGCCTCATTCCTTTCGAGCCTTACATTTGTCTCTGCTGTATTCATTACATGCCTAATCAGAATTGCCAGTATTTGGGTGTCAAGTATTAAATACTGCATCTTTTGTTTTTGTTTGCAGCACTTATATTAGTTTTTTTTTTTTTTTTTTTAAAGGCAACGGGAATTCATTAAGAAAGCAAGAAAAAACTTATAGAGCAGGGCTGCTGAGGTAGCAAGCCGAGAAAAAAACAAGAAAACTACAAACCTAAAAACAGGAAATTAAAGTCATAAAGACCCAAAACATAGGAAACCCATTCGATCAACAGAAACTTGGCAAAAGAGCCCATTTTCTGAGCAGAGTGGTGGACATTGTTGAAACAACGATCATTTCTTTCCTTCCAGACAACCCACCAAATAGCAAGGATAGCCACCCTCCAGATACGGGTTTTAGATTTGCCCAGATTAAACCTGTGCCAGTAAGCCAGTGTAGAGGGAGCGGAGCTAGGAAGACACCCACTAACTTTAAAACGGTAAAAGAAGTCGCTCTAGATTTGGGAGATAAAAGGGCAATGGACTAAAAGATGGTCCACTGATTCCTCGTTTCTCATGCAGTAAAGACAGACGTTGGGCAGCTGCATACCTCTCTTTCGCAAGTTGTCAACCGCAAGGATACGGTTTTTAACCACCATCCAGGCAAAGCAGATAAACTTAGGAGGAGCAGAATACTTCCAAATAAAAGGGAAGGCCTGAGGTAGCAGGGTATGGGAGGGGTCCAGAGACGAGTACTGAGATCTGACCGAGAAGATCCCCGATTTTTCTTTTTTCCAGACGATGGAATCCGAAGCAGCACTTATATTAGTGAAGTTATCATTTGCAAAAGAAATATCAAATTGTAGCGTGCCTTTTACCATTTTATTTGCCTCAACGATTTCATACTTATGCTTGCTGATTCCATGCATGATAACCAAATAATGGCTTTATACTTCTGTTTGTCATAAACAAATCACCAGTTAGTTCTATTTGATTCAATCTTTTTTCTTTTTTGAAAGATGACAATGTCATTGGCAAAGACATAACACGTAATAAACCAACAGGACTGACCTTTCTCTAACGTTGGTGTCCCGACCTCTTCAGCCCTTGCAAGAGCTAAATGCCTTGTTTGCTCTCGGACTATGGCATCAGGCTTCTTTACCTCTCATAGTTCTGGGATCAGTTCCCATGGTTGGTGTTTTGTGCTTTACTTGAGTGCTGTAATGGCCTTTGGGTCCTTTTCTTTTCAATAAAGCTTCAATTACTGATAAAAGAAACAGGGGACCAAGGTGCAGTCCGCTCACATGCAGGCCAAGACAAAGATGCAACACAAGAATTTTTTTTTTTTAAAGGATGCAAAAGGCACAAAACAAGAGAATAGGGAACTCAGGTAAGAAAAAATATAAAGGGACACAAAAGGCCAACAAGATAATAGGGACTTAGAAGCATTTAAGGGCCGTTTGGCATCTCTACAAATAAGAGCTCATTTGCTTATTTCTATTTTTTTTTTTTTTTTTTTTTTTTTAAGTCTTTTTATGAAAATAGATTGTTTGGTAAGTGTCTAATTATGAATTTTATTTATTTATTTTTATTTTTTTGAAATTAGTAAATATGCTCATTTTTTCCCTAAGCCATGGATGGACAGATCACTTTATTTATTTATAAGAGCTTATTTGGCTTAAGCATGTTAAGGTTTAGGGCTTTAATCATTTTTAAAATTCCAAAAATACCCTCATATATCCTATTTGCGTTCTCTCCTCTCTCCCTCTCTCGTTGCCTCTCTCTCTCTCTCTCTCTCTCTCTCTCTCTCTCTCTCTCTCTCTCCTGCCCTCCCACCTGCGCTGTTGGTGCCAAGTACCAATTCTCTTCCCTCTCTCTTATAGATATGAAACTTTCTTGGGTGTTGGGCCGTGACGGGTTGACTCACAAGGCCTGAGGCATCTATGCTATAGGTGCTGGGCTGTGACAGGTTGACTCTTAAGGCCCAGGGTATCTATGGTATAGGTGCATCTGATGAATGTCTTGAGTATTAACCCCACGTGGCTATTCAAATGGACAGTTGCAATGGAATCATTCCACTGTCCAAATCCAATGGGGGCAAAATCAGATGGTTAGAATCATCAAACAATTGTGATTGCTTCACTCCATGACACTAATTTGATTGTTTGATCATGGCCCACACAAAATGGACCAATAAGAAATTGCCTTTTTTTCTAATGACTGGGTCAGACACACAATAGTTGTGGATTTGGAAGCTATATTCGTAATTCCTGTTAGCAAATGAAAATCTTCTTTAAGATCTCAAATCAATCAGATCACAAGGTTTTGAAGGATGCTACCAACCCCATTTAGTTATCAAAAAAGAGTGAAAAAGGTATATGTTTGCATCAACATATTGGATGTGTTTGTACACTGTGGACTTTCATGGACTTTGAATTCTTGGGATATAGCTGGGTTTTTGCAGGAGCTCTTTATTTTCTTCTTGATCAGTGACTGTGAACCGTGATTTCATTGAGTGGTTGGACTAGGGGGCTGGTCACCGCTGGGTCATGACTGAGGCCTGTCTATTCGTTGGGCCTAAAAGTCAGGGCAAGATGGGCTTTAATTGGGCTGGATTCAGGTTGGCTCGAGGTCAACCTGGATCAGACCCAATAATTAATTGGAAAGGCCTGGGCTTGAGCGTATCTACATTAGTAGGTACATCATGCATGTTTCTACATGGTGCCACAAGACCATCATGTATGTTGCAGGGGACTAACCAACTTCAGTTTGGCATCAAAGGGTGTTCCACGTGGCCTTCATTTTGAAGATGGGCCTATATGATGAATAACCCATATTGAAGGCGGGCCACACATGATAGATGGTCCACATCAAAGGTGGGACCCCCATGATGGATGGTTGACATTGAAGGTGGGCTCACATGATGAATGAGCCATATTGAAGGTGGGCCCTAGGTTCCTCCTTTACCCATTCCTCTTGATTGGATGATTAGCTAGGAAAAAAATGAAACTCCACCTCGATCATAATGGAGTTGTTGTAATTTTAAAAATGACATCAACTACCCCTAAAAAAGCTCTTATTTGCATGTTTTTACCAAACGTGCTTATTTCAAATAAGAGCTTTTTCTGGTTGTGAAAAAGTGATTTTACCAAACGAGCTTATTGTAAAACAAGAGCCAGAACAAAAAGTCTTATTAGGGTAGCTCTTATTGGATTTAGATAAGAGATGCCAAACGAGCCCTAGAAGTTCTAACTTGACTCCCAAAATCCCCATCCCACTCCCCAAAGATCTGCGACTGAGCATATTCAGAATTCCTACCTCGACAATGCATGTCTAATGATCATAAGCATGATACCTCTTTTTAAGGTACCACCCGATGTGCATTTTCCCCTAAATGTTCTACAGTTCTTCTCTTTCAACAATCCCCATATAACCCCAGAAAATACCATATTCTATAAAGCTCATTTTGGCCCTCGAACAGTCCACATCACCTTTCCAAGTGCAAGTCACTGGTGGACCCATTGAAAGACTGACAGACCCCAAAATGAGCAAGAAAGAACCCATTGAAAGAATGACAGACCCCAAAATGAGCAAGAAAGAAAGCTCATCTCTCTCTCTCTCTCTCTCTCTCTCTCTCTCTCTCTCTCTCTCTGCATAATGCTATGAATGGACAAGTGACCGACTTCTTATCATTTCCCCAAGCAAGAGCTTTGACTCTTGGTGGCACTGGAGCCTTCCAAACCATGGCATAGGGGGGAGAGATACAGTCAAGCACTATCTACTTCGAAAGTAAAGATTTGGCTGAGAAATTTCCACTTGATGACTATTTCCACACTTTTAGTCGGCCTCTGTAACATCAATAAACACATCTCTCGACATGCTTAAAAGATTCATCAACAGAGATGCTTCCTCATCCTGTGAGTTTTCAGCTTGATATTTCATACCAGACCACCCCCAAACATCTCAATATGATCTTGAATTTTTTTCATCCTTCTCAGCCGCAAGCATGAAAGCATGGTAACAGACTAACAGTTATCCACCGGAAAATTGTATAACCAAGCATACTTCCAAAAGTGAATTCTATTTCCCTTGCCCACAAAAAGGCAAATTCCCTTGTTAAATTCCATGCCCCCTCTTTTCACAATGTTCCTGTTTATGGGGATTCTACCCAACCTTGTTAATAGCCTTGCGCAGCTCTTGCCCACAAAAAGGCAAATTCCCTTGTTAAATTCCATGCCCCCTGTTTTCACAATGTTCCTGTTTATGGGGATTCTACCCAACCTTGTTAATAGCCTTGCGCAGCTGGGACCCATCTGATCTAACATAAATGCCTGGAAACCCTCCCATCCCCCAGGATACACCATATTTTCCCAAAGCCCGTTTGGCCCTTCCCCTATCCTCCACTTCCATTTGCTTAAAAGAGGCCAATCTCTCTTCTTAACTTCACCAGTCCAAAGGTCTTTGCACCTCCTTTCAATTCGTAATATGGAATTTGTCATCAATCACACCTTCCCATAAAATTTTGTGAAAATGATTTCATCTTCTTCCTCAACAACAACACTGTTGATTTCATAATTTTTGAAGTCATGGGAGCAATTTTCATAATTTTGAAATTTGAGAGCTTTTTACTCAAAATTTTGAAGGGCTAATGAATGAAACCCGAAGCAAACAATGAGACTCCATCAACTTCTAGAACTAGGATCAGTTTTAGCCATCGAAAAAACATAACAGAGAAGTGGTGTTATATATCATCACTCAATGAAGCGGGATATGGCTTTTGAAAGGAATGATTGGCAAAGCAGGATTCATGAACTGACCCCATATATCTGGCAAGGCTAAAGCTGTGATAAGTATCACCAAATAAATAGTAAAAGAAAGTGAATGGACTGTACTAGGGAAACTCTTTCAGTGAAGCAGCATCCTTGGTTGCAAGTTGCACTCTGTCCATAACCCTGCCAACTTTGGATGTGGTTTGGTCAACATCATACACTGATTCGTGTCATCAAAGTGAGCGTGTCAGTTAAAACTCGAATATCTACCCACCCGTTGAAACTTGAATATCTACCCATCATGGCATGGTCAAGTTCTACTTCTGTTAAATAGTCCAATGTCATTGCGTGTGCGTGCGTGCATGATGCTGCCTTCGGTTAACCAGTTATGTGCTTGACATTTATTGCATATCATGATAGAATGTGTAATTGTTCATTCCTTGTAACAGGTTTTACTTGAAATTTGTTATGTCATAATGGGTTGTCATTCCCCTGTTGCGCCTTTGCTTTACAGAGTGACAGTGAATATATGGCTGGTCAGCTTTCAGCATTTGGATACGCAATGAGTGATAATCCGGAGGAGGCAGACCTTTGGCTAATTAATACGTATTGATGCTCTTTACTTTTCTTTTTCCCCTTTATCTTTCATTTGTGCTGCTGAAAAAGCTTCTCTGCTTCGAATTGTTTCATAGTGTTTACAAGAAAGGTTGGGTATCTTTTGCAAATTGAAATAAGTTGTGGTTCATGGTTTGTATGTCTGATTCCCGATTGACAAAATGAGATGCAATGTCAATTTTTTTTCCTCCAGATTGTTACCACACGTGGCACGTGCTCAATTATCCGAATCAAGTATCCTGTGGGATCTGCTGTTGACTGGCCCCTAACCAACATTTCTGACTGGACTATCTTAACTGTGCCATAAATGGGCCTTTCTTCAATGGGAGCCACTGCTGATATGCTACCAATTAGAGGGCTAGGATCATCTAGACATTGTGATGTTTGGACCACGGCCCATTCACAATCTGAAATACAAAAGATGTTTTCGATCTCATCCATGCATGCCGCACATCCAGACATGACATGGAGGTAGAAAAATGCTTGCGTATGAGGAAAAAAAAAAAAAAACTTTGGGAGGCATAAACATGCCATGTGTGTGCATGACATGAAATGACATGGAGCCAGAAGAATGCCATGTGGGCAGCAGAAAACTACTTGTGGACTAAGAAATGGTCTGTGCATACGTCTGTGTGCGCGTGTATGCTTGTGTTTCTGTGCGTGTGTGCATGGATGAGCGCGGCTGTGTACCTGTGCATATTTGAGGCACAAAAATGCTCATTTATGTGTTCTTGTGTGAAGGTATAATCCTTCAATTGCTTTTGCTTTCCCCCTCCTCTTTATACATTGTTGGATCTGAAGGTATAAACTGCATTTGCATAACTACTACCGTGGTAAAAACCTACCCCCCTCCAACCCTTCGTACTACCATCACCCCCTCACCACCATCACCTTCCGCACCCCCTCAACTATTGCCCCCCACTTCATTCCCCCACCAACCTCTCACGTGTAGTCCTCAAAAGTGCTCCTACTTGTCTCCCACCTCCTCATCTAATCTGTATCCCATTGCTCCCGTAACAACTCACCAATAACGCCTATAATTGAAATCCTCACTCTTCCACCTCCTCTACCTCCTTAAAGTCCCACATTTATTGCGGTAGCTCCTCCCTAAACTCCCATTCACCTTCAGCATGGTCATCTCTGATCTTCGCCCCTTTTCTCAACACCTCCTTCATCTTCACTCTCATTTCCTTCGGAACCCTTGGGCAGTCAACAACATTCCGATGGCCCCTTGCTAAGTGTTCCTTCAAACGTGACACTTTGCTCTTCAATACGTTCCTACAATAGTTGCATTTGGATTTGTGTGGATTGTTGGGAAGTGGGGTATCGTGCTGCCAACCAATGTTGGGCTGCCTACCTTTTCCACACATTTCTATCCACAAAACAACATTAAGCAAATAAGATGTTAGCACATTCACATGTACTAAATACGTAAATATTAGGATTAAATAACCATTGATTAATATATTTTCAAAAAATAATCTTTTAATTGAAGAAATATTGCTTTTTAAAATTTTTAAAAACTTTCGTCAATCTGTTAATTAGCCTCCAACCACTCTAACACAATTTTTTTCACACTCTAATTGCAAGTTAAATGGGTGAAATGGGGGAAATTTCGGATTTCCCTCGATTTTTTTTTTCCAAATTCGAGAATAACCGTTGATTAATTTAGAATTTATGAAAACACTTGAATATTAAGGCTAAATAACCCAAGGAATTCCATAACGATAATGGTGGCCATAACAGTCACCACCGTTACCATTACGATTACGACCCTTGTATTGTTTTTTTTTTGGGAAGAAAACATGTATTGATCTTGTAATGGACCATTTTATCAGTCATTTTTTTTCCTGTAACGGATAACGATTGCACTGTTACCCTTACATAATGGCTGTTCGGCACACCATGAAATAATCACTAATCAATTTGGAATTAAAAAATAATTTTAATTTTTATATTTTTTAATTAAAAAAATATTTGTTGTTCAAAAAATTCAAAAACTTCCGTCAATCTATAGATCAGCCTTCAACCACTCTATTGTGACTTTTCACACTCCAATTGTAATTTAAATGGCAAAATTGGGAAATTTTGGATTCTCTCTTAATTTTATAAATCGGAGGTTGAAATCCACGATTGAGCATGCAAAACATGCAAAGTCATGGATTCTCATCTTTGTTCTACCGATTCCAACTGATTTATTGCACAAAAAAGAAAAGAAAAGAATAAATCGAAAAATCTCACCATTTGCAATTTGGGCCCACTCACTCATTGATCTTGGTTTCCGCACCAAAATCCCTGTATTTTCATCATTGTTCTACTGATTTATTACAAAAAAGAAGATTAAAATCGAAAAAAAAAAACTCATCGTTTGCAATTCGGGCCTACCGTTCTCTGATCTCAATTTCCGTTCCCAAATTCTCTTGTTTCTCAAAAAAAAAAGGAAGATGGTTGGTTGAAATCAGCTTAGGAAATGGAATGGATTACAAGCAAAAGATTTGAGGAAAAATGTGATCTTTGAGGGTTTTTTGAGATTCCTTTTCGAAAATACCAACAGGGACTGACGACTAGAATTATTGACAATACTTTCGATGATATTGTCCATACAGGGGAGATCATAATTGTGATATATTGATATATCGAATTGTATCACTGTATCATTGATGGGAAGCTATATATTGCGATATATTGTGCAATACTTCGAAGTCTAGTGACTTCCGGGCTATTCCGTTCTGGCCCACCTCGACAACAATAGTCTTGGACGATATATTAGCTGATATTATCAATACTGCGAACACTGGTGTCAACAACCAAATAGAATTTAGACTTTCCTTGGGAGACTACGGGCATGTTTGTTTGTTTTCCCCCAAAACAAAGGTCCTGACTTTTTCCCAAAAAATGTGTTTAAGCTGTATCCCTTTCATTGCTTTTTTATTTCCCAACGGGCAAAGGCCCATTTTCCTAGCTTTTCTTGGGGATTATTTCACCAAAAAGGTGGGGAAATAGTTCCTAGGATAAGCTGGGAAATTTTACAAAACCATAGCACCCAATCCTTTCATCTATGCCTCTCTCACACCACTCCAGTGTAGTTGTCTTGTCTCTACTATCCAAGTTTAAAGTGCACATGATATACGGTCTTAAAAAGTGTTAGATCTTTTCTAATATAATAAACATGGGTTATTCATTTTCCATCCATTTATTGGGTGGTTAGGATCACTAGATTAAATTGATTTTTGGGACGGATGAGCAATCAAAGATGGGCCCAATTTTGTATAATGATTAGGCCTTTTTTATTTTATTTTATTTTATAACATAATCTTCCATGTCCTAATAGTTAATCTGGTGGTTAGGATCATGATATTAGAGTGATTTTGGGAGATAGTGGCGATCAAAGGTGGGCCTTGCATCATGGACTATTAAGATCAAGGAGCAAACCTTAGTATAATCAGTATGGTCAATTTATTTTCATGGCCACTAGTTGGTTAAATCGTCAAATGAAAATCAATTTTGAGAGGCATGCACAATCAAATGTGGATTCCACACTAATATAATCAATATGAACCGTCCGTCTTCTTAACAATTGATCAAATGGTTTAGAATCATCCAATCAAATTGCTTTTAGAGAGAGATGGGAAATCGAAGGTGGGACGCATGAGGTTATATTAAAAGCTCAAAATATGCAGCTACACCCACTGTAAAAATTGGCAATCAACCAAAAATTTCTCCCAAAAGCTTTAACACCAAATTTAGGGGTCAAAGAATAGTTTGATAGACATCATTCTTTTAATATTATTATTTTTTAAAATCACTAACAAAGTGAACTTCTGTTAAAAACAACTCAAGAGCTGCAAAGTAAAATGAGAAGGAATTCATTAAGGCAATATACAAGTCCTCTATACAAAGAGGAACCCTATGCACCCCTTTGCTAGAGAGCAATTTCATTTGATTCCGGGTTTATCTAGATGAAAAGAATCTCCCCAAGGCGCTAAAGAGTGGGAATTGCTTGAGTATAAAGGCAAGATTCCATGGGTAGGTCAAGGCTCAAGCAATTGCATTGTGAGTAGAGCTGTACACGAGTCGAGCCGAGCCGAGTATCGCCCTACTCGTACTCGGCTCTTAATGCCCGAGTCCTACTCGTACTCGGCTCTGCTCGGCCATCGAGCATGGAATCCCTGCTCGTGCTCTACTCGCCCGAGTACGAGCAGAGTACGAGCAGAAATCGAGTCGAGTCGAGTCCGAGTATTCGAGGGGAGTTCGAGTCCGAGTCTGAATTTGAGCCCAATTAACATATATTAACAATTTTAACATATATTAGCTATATTAACATATATTAACAATTTAAACATATATTAGCTAATAGCTATATTAACATATTAACATATTTCTATATTAACAATTTCTGACATATATTAGCAATATTAATATATGATATTGATATCAATTTCTGACATATATTAACAATTTATACAAAATAATAATAATAATAAATCAACACCACAGAATATTAAAAAAAAATAATAATCAATTTCTGACATATATTAACAATTTATAAAAATAAAAAATAAAAAATCAACACCACACATTACCAGGCGAGCTGGGCTGGAACGACCGGCACCGTGCGTGCAGGGCAGGGATGACGGACGAGTGGCAGGGACGAGCTGCGGCACCGGGCAGGCCGCAGGGACGAGTGACAGGGTCTAGCACCGCCGGACAGGGGACAGGGGAGTGAGAGAGAGAGGAAAGAAGAGGGACGGGCGCTGGCCGCTGGATGAGAGAGAGAGAGAGAGAGAGCATACTGTGCTTGTGTACAACTCTAATTGTGAGAATCTCCTTGGACAATCAACAGCCCCTCAAACAAGTTCACAAACTCCACACCAGCTTCAATAGCTGGAAATTCAGCTTGATTTGATGCACTCAGTCCCACTGTACTGAGAAAGAGTCTCACAACAGCCAACACCTAACTCATCTTTTAGGACCTTTCCTACTTCGCATGTCCTGGGATTCCCATTCGAGCTCCTATAGATGTCAAGCTTCCACCAATTGTAAGGTGAAGGGGAACCACCAATCTCTTTTACCCACCAATTGAATATGGCTAGATTGGAGATTGTTGAAATTCTTCTATTCCTTACCCTCCAGATTCCCCACATGATTGCAAGCGGTTGCAATCTCCACAACAACTTTCACATAGGATTGAAGGACTTGTCGAGTCACCCTCCTATCAAATAGGATAACGCGCTCGAAAATTCTGACTGAATCTTTCATGCCACAATACAATGAGTAAAGAGGTGGTCCATTGACTCCTTGACCCATAATGCATCTATTCGCAGGGGCCACTTCTGGTTTTTAGGGATTTTCTAGGGCGAGAATCTTATCTGTTGTGGCTATCCAACAGCAGGCTTTAACACAAGGAAGAACACTCAAACCCTAAACTCTAGCCCATGGGGGCCTGTACGAGCGCCCATGGCACATAACTTCATGGAAGGACTTAACTGAGACAGTGCCTCTGACCGATCAAGCTTTTATTCTCTCATCTTTGACATACGGAAAGAGAGTTACAATCAAGAAGAGCTGTCAAATTAGTCAATATAACAATCATGCAGTGCTGCAAGTTTCTTGAATTGTAGGGATCACAAAGCATTATTAATAACCACTTCATAGAATAGACTTGCTTTATGAGTGAGTTTATGTTGGCTATGGAGCGAGGTCTTGGAAACCTACTGGCCATGATTTCATCATCAAGCCATAAGTCTTCCCATAAGTTGGACGCTTTCACTGCCCCTCCCATTGAATCTAACGCCTTTTTGGCAGATGTGCTAACTACGTTTTCTGGATTGCCGAACTTTGAAATTTCCTTCCAAACAAAAGATCCATTCCCCCTGGTCACCATTTTCGGTTGTTGACCTCTCTCTTTTTCACCATATTTAGGCACCACCAGTCTTCTCCACAAGACCTCTTGTTCATTGCCAAGTCACCACCACCATTTGGCCAACAAAGCTCATTTTCTTGTTATAATCCTTCTAATACCAAGACCATCTTTGAGTTTTTGTACATCATTTATTTTATTTTTTTCCGTTTTTGTTTTTGTTTTTGTTTTTGTTTTTGTTTTTGAAGTATGGTTTCTGTACATCTTCACACTTCATTAAATGAATGTTATGGTGCTCTCCATATATTTCCCACAGGAAGTCTCTTAGAAATATTTTGAGAATTTTGCTACATTAGCTGGAATATTGAAGGGGGGACAGATCTGTAGGAAGACTGGATAATGTGAATTTAATGAGAATTATATGTTCTCCCAGGAAATATAAGATTTCTTCCACAAAGCTAGTTTTCTCTTGAAATGTTGAGTCACTGGATCCGACATAGAACTCAACCTCGGACTATCTCCATTGGGGAGTCTAAGATATTTCATCTGGAAAGGGGTTGCAATACAACCCAGGAAAGATGCATATGTTGCTGCTTCTGTTAGATCCATTCTCACTCCTGCTACTGTGCCTTAGATTAATTTGAATACCCGATGAAGCTTCAAAAATCCTTAGGATGGTCTTTATACAATCAACTTGTTGCGAGGAAGCTTCTCAGAATAAGATTACGATGTGGGACTGCCTGGGGATCCAACCGTCAAGCAATTAAGGAGGCCTGGAATAAAATCCTTAATAATAATTTTTCTTTTAGATCTTTGGCAATAATAGAGAGCAAAAATGCTGATTATGGGTCTCCTTGCCTTAGCGTCTCGAACTCTTGAAAAAGCCTTTTGGTAATCCATTAATCAAAATGGAAATGTGAGCACAAGAGATGTATGTCTTGATCCATATCCTCCACTTGGTGCCAAAAGCCCAAAACCCATCCTTTCCATAAGGTATAGAGAAAATCACTGATCTACTCGTTTGTAAGCTTTTTCATTGACATCTTTGCATATAATGCCTGAATCTTTGCTTCTCATTCTAAAACCAATACCAGTGTTAGCAATGAAGATTCCATCCGGAATTTTCCTAACTGATGTGAAGGCCCCGTGGAAATGTGAGATAATGATTTCCACAACATGAGTCTTCTAGCTACCACCTCAGAAATAATCTTGTACAAGCTACTCGCTAAGCTTATTGGTTGTTTATCTGGTACCTCAGAAGCTACTTCTGTGGGAAAATTGGCAATAAGTGGCTTGTGGAGTTTGCACTTTGCACCTGTACAAAGCAGCCTTTCTCATAAAATTTGCACCTTTATGAAAGCAACCTCTCTGATAAACAGAGCATTCTTATCAGAGAATTGTCTGATAAACCACTTAGTAAATGTAAAAATAAATAAATAAATAAAAAGGAAAAAGAAAGAAAGAAAGAAGGAAAAACAAATAAAGAGTAGATTCTTGGGTTTTCCAGTTTGTGGTTTTGTTCTGATTTTTTATTTGCATTTTTCGTTCTAAAAAATCATGCCGATACAGTCCAATATGCCTTTGAACTTTTTTTTTTTTATTTTTTATAACTTTTTTCTTTAAGTAAAACCTTGAAAGACTATCTCCTCTGCTGAGTACCCAATTTATTTGTACCAGAGAAAACATCGAGTCTGAGTGGAGTTAGGATCTTTTATTTCTTGATTATAACCATCTTGTAGCGTCTGGGTATTGATACCTCTTATTTGACCCAGATGCACTGTGAAATCTCCTAGCCAATCTGCCATGGAGACTCTAATATCAAAATGTAAAAGTGCCAGAAAGCCACTGGTTGTGGCTGGGTGTGTTCCTCAAGGAAGTAGAGATTTGAAGGAGCTTGAAGGGGTTAGTATAATTGGTGTGCAACAAATAGACCGCGTGGTTGAAGTGGTGGAAGAGACTTTGAAAGGTCACGAGGTGCGGCTTTTGAATCGCAAGACATTGCCAGCGCTTGACCTTCCAAAGGTACAAATTAGAATTCTGTCCATCAAACATTTTAATTTAAGAGCTATTGTCAGTCACCAATATTGTACAGATTCATTCACGTTTTTAACCTGCAGTTGTGTAGATTTGTTGTTCTCTTCATTTCTGGTTGTGCAAATGTGATAGAATTTTGTTTAACTTAAATTCTTTAACAGGTGAGGAAGAACAAATTTATTGAGATTCTTCCAATTAATGTTGGTTGTTTAGGTGCTTGCACTTACTGCAAGACAAAGCATGCCCGGGGGCATCTGGGGAGCTACACAGTAAACAGTCTTGTAGGTATCTGTTATGCTGATGTATAGTAAGTTAGTAACTGGTTTTATTCCTATTTTGGGAAAATAAAAATAAAAATACAGAGCATAGAAATTTGTTTGTGTTATGTAACTGCAATTTCAATGTTAAAAATGTGGTGTGCAGGTTGAACGTGTAAGAACTGTTATATCTGAAGGAGTCAAGGAGATATGGTTAAGCAGTGAAGATACCGGAGCTTATGGTAAGATTATGATGATTTCTGTAGCTGCTGCTATGTTTCGGCCACTTGCACCAGCACTTATGTTGATTTTCAGGAATTGTAGTTTTTTCAAAGCCTCTTATGTAAATTTATGATGATTTCTGTAGCTGCTGCTATGTTTTGGGCACTTGCACCAGCACTTATGTTGATTTTCAGGAATTGTAGTTTTTCTAAAGCTTATGTAAATTTATGATAATTTCTGTAGCTGCTGCTATGTTTTAGCCACTTGCACCAGCAAAGGTATTCCGTAACGGTAAAAGTGGCCGTAACAGCCACCATCGTTACCCTTTTGATATGGGCTGTAACAGCAGTTACTGGGGTCGTTACAACCTTTATGGGTGGTGTAATGGGCCATTACGGGTCATTTTTCTGTAACGGCTGTTATGACTTTTACAACCCCATAACGAGTAACTGTTGCCACCATTACATTTACGTAACGGCCTCACCATGGCACCAACACTTGTGTTGATTTTGAGGAATTATAGTTTTTCTAATGGCTCTTTCGGAAAAAAAAAAACTTTAAAGAAAAGATAGGATAAAGAGGTTTGTTCGGCTTCATATGCCTCTTTTCATGCGTCTTTACACTCATATCACCTACCAACCTGGCAATTTATGTGGGACATCTGAGGCTTTGAGCCATGCATTAGGCAGGACTCGTGGTGCAAGTGACTTCGCATGAAACCACTCCAACACACCCACTGTACAAAAACAGTGGTCAGCTTGAAAAACTTGCCTACCACTCCACATTGAATGGACACATGCCGCCTCCCCCAGATGAGTGGACAATGCTGAATTTGTCTTCCAGGTCATCTGCATGGTGACTCCCACCTTATGCAACAGCTCAGGTGTCTTCCAGTTGGCAGGTGTGGCGGGTTCAAAGGTGCATGTTGGGCTAGCAAACCTCAGAATGATTAGCGACACATAGTAAACATCATATGTTTTCATTTTCTGGAAATGTTGATCCTTACCTAAACAGAACTTCAGATATTTCCCAGGTTGATGGGTCCCAGATGAGGCCTATGTGTGTCATGTAAATGGTAGGAATAGCCTTAAAAAAATGTTCTAACACTAGCTTCCATGGCATAGACAGTTCACTGTTTGACATGTAAGTAGGGAAGATATTACATCCATCGTTGATTTGGGATAAACACACCTGCCATTTTTTTTGAGTGATAAGACATTTCTCGTTTTAGGTTTTGAAAAGCTTGGGCTTGCCTATGCTAATCGTCTTAAGGAGGAGGAAATCAAGTAGAGGCAACGGTCCCGAGCCACTTGGCTCAAAGAGGGGATAGGAATACAAAGGTTTTCCATAGTTTTTATGAGTGCCTGTGCCAGGTGCAACAAAATCTCTACTGTAGTGGTGGGTGGGAAAATATTCGAGGAAAGGGATAAGGTCCGTAATGTGATTATCAGATTTTATGAAGAATTGCTATTGGATGAGTGTTGGGTAAGACCTTCGTTGGATAGCCTACATTTCAATGTGATGTATCAGGTGGTTGCAGACTCCCTTGAAAAGTCCTCTGGAGAGGAAGTTAAAAAAGTTACGGATGATTTGGAGGGAGATAAAAGCGCCCGGGCCGGATGGGTTCCCTTTAGCCATTTTCCAAACATTTTGGGAGACAATTAAAAGGGATGTGCTGGATTTTATGAATGAATTCAACTCCAGGGGAAGATTATCTGAGGAATTAGGGGCCCCATTTATTTCCTTAATCCAAAAGATTTCTGGTGCTGAAAACCTCAAAGACTATCGTCCCATAAGTCTGATTGGAAGCATCTATAAGATTCTTGCTAAGGTGCTAGCCACAAGGTTCGAAGGAGTGCCTCAAGGGATCATATTTAAGAACCAATGAGCATTTATAGAAGGAAGGCAGATCATTGACAGTGTGCTCATTGCACATGAGTGTATCGACACCGGATTCAAGCAGAAAGTGGGAGTAGTTTGCAAACTGGACTTAGAAAGGCGTATGATCACGTTCAGTGGGACTTTTTAGACTACATGTTGGGGAGAATTGGCTGCGGAATGAAATGGAGGGTGTGGATCCAGGAATGCACGAGGTCATCCAAGTTCTCAGTCCTAGTAAATGGCTCGCCCAAAGGTTTTTTCCCTGGTTCGTGTGGATTGAGACAAGATGATCCACTATCCCTTCTCCTCTTTGTGGTGGTGGTCGAGGCTTTGAGCAAAATGTTGGAGTGTTGTCTACAAATTGGCATTTTTAGAGGCTCTCTGTTAGTAAGTCCAGTCCCCCGGTGTCTCATCTTCAATTCACAGATGACGCGCTACTGCTTTGCGATGTTAATGCTCAAATGGTGGAGAACTTGAGAATGATCATTATGTGTTTTGAAGCAGTATTGGGGTTGAAGGTGAATATATCCAAGAGTGTTATGCCTAAGGTTCGTGTGGCTAACGAGGAGCTTGTGTCTCTAGCTGAGGTGGTTGGTTGCAAAGCGGGTGAATTCCCAACTACATACCTTGGTTTGCCTCTTTGTGTGGGCAAACCGGCTAAACATTTATGGGATGTGGTTATAAAAAGGGTGGAAAGAATGCTTGCCAAGTGGAGAGGTAAATACTTATCTTTGGGGGGCCGTATAACAATGATTAAAAAGTCGACTTTCGTACTAGGTCATTCCCAAAATGAAAACATAGGTGTTCACAAATCAAAGAGTGTGGGGTGTAAGTAGTGCGCCCATATGATTAGTTTGACAAATATTGGATCTTATGAATAATGTTTCATTATTCATAAAAATCCTGATTTATTTCCTTAAAAACGAAATGAAATTTTATTAAAATAAAGGGAGCCAACCTGAGTAGAGCTGAAATACAAACTCTTAAGCACTTTCCAAAGCAAGAAAAGGGTAGATGACAAGAGATCATTTATCCACAAACAACATTGAAGCCCTCCAGTTACCTGCAAAAGCTTTTATTTCCTTGTTTAAGGGCAACAAGAAGTAATAAAATTAGCATGTAAGCAATGTCCAGGTTTTACATATTTCACACTAATTTTTTTGGGTGATATCAATGCTCTGTTGTGAAAAATTGCTTGCCTTTGATAATATTGCAGGTCGTGATATTGGAGTTAATCTTCCAATTTTATTGAATGCTATCATTGCGGAACTTCCCCCTGATAGAAGTACAATGCTTCGTGTTGGCATGACTAATCCTCCTTTCATTCTTGAGCACTTGAAAGAGATCGCCAAAGTTTTATGCCACCCCTGTGTATATTCATTTCTTCATGTGCCAGTCCAGTCCGGGAGTGACTCTGTTTTGAGCGTAAGTGGGAAAAGATTGTTGATCAAATAATTTTTTTATTAAATTCTGGTGGTACCTTATCTTTTCTGATCATTCAAATTGTAGATGTAGGTTGATGGTTTTTTTTTTTCATAGCAGCTTCAGTCTATGGAGGTCAATGATTCCAGTTTTATATGGACTCCTGAGTGAATATTTGTTGTATCTATTTCAGGCAATGAATCGAGAATACACTGCAAGTGAGTTCAGAACTGTGGTAGATACTTTGAATCAACTTGTACCTGAAATGCAGATTGCAACTGATATAATTTGTGGATTCCCTGGTATGTTTCCACAGATTTAGTATAAATTTTATATTATCTCAAAATAAATGGTAATGACATTCACCCCTTTTAGCCGCCTCGTTGAAGTTCGACTATTGGCTACGTGCATGTATGGATTTTTTTCCCACTTTTGATAAAAATCTAGACACTATTATGCATGTAAAGAAATGCTTTAGAAGGAAATAAAGGCTTAACGTTTTCAAACCTTTGTTTTTTTCAGAATTCTCTGAAAGCACACTTTTTGCACGTATATCCTAGAGTTGTTTGAGAAAATGTTAGTCTTTATGCTTCTCAGGTGAAACAGATGACGATTTTGCTCAAACTATCAGTCTTATCAAGGAGTACAAGTTCCCTCATGTTCATATTTCACAGTTTTATCCTAGACCAGGTATGTTATTCGAATGAGTTCTATTTACCCATATAGTTTCTGTCAGTTTAATGAGTCACTTTTTAAAATAAAATTGAACTGGTTCTGATCCGTGGAATTTTCTACCAATCCATCCCAGTTCTTCTAAAATGGGAAATTTTAGTTTGCAAATTCAATTCTTCTTAATGTAGGCATCACAGCATGCAAATTCTTTTAATCTTTCTGCATGTTTTAGGCAATTGTATGCCATTTATATTGAAGATGTATTTTTTTGCAACTCACTTGATATCGACCAAATCTTGCAATTACACTCCTGGGAATATTCCATTGGAAAATGTACTCAAAATTCTCTCCTTGTCCATTGCTTTAAACTCCAAAGACAAGCAAGTAGATGGTGTTAAGAACTAATAAAATCTGGCATAGCCACTTGGGGACGGGGGTAAACTTAAGAAGTTATCAGTGAGGTAAAAATAATAAAAATAAATAAAAAGAAAAGAAAGAAAAAAGACAATGCTAGAAATAAGAAAACTGGATTAGTCACTTGGGGCAAACTTGAAAAGTTATCAGCTAAGTTCCACGAACAGGTACTTTTCACGATCTCTCCGATCACTTTCGTTCAATGAAATGATGCCTGTCAGCAACCCATCTAGTTCCATAAGGAGCTTGCAACAACAAATACTGCTATTGCTTTCTTCTTTCTTTCTTTTTTGGTGTAAGATGATAAATTTTCTTAGAAACAGCCAAAGAGAAACTCTAGGGTTAAATACAATCACAGGGGCTAAGCTGACAAGGACAGAGAAGACACAAGAAGGGCCTTAAAACATGAAACCAGCCCAGAACATCAAACTTAGCCCTCCAAAAGACTTCTAACACCGTTGCTTTCATTTTATTCATCAAAATGGGGAAAAAGAAAAAGAAAAAAAAAAAAATGAAGAAGAAAAACAATGGACAACACTTTCCACTTACATGTGGAAGCCACATCGATGATACAATGCCCATGGCACATTCATCTGGAACTTGGTCGAACATGTGTCCTACACTGTTTTTCTGTGGAATGTGTTTATCATTATTTGAAAGAACTCATAATTACATGGTCTATGTTACTGTGTTAATTAACTCATGCCCTATAAAATGGTAGAGTAGGTAAAAGTATGCTACTTGTGTCTTTTTACATGTGGTGGGGAATCATTTTCAGTCTGCTTGTACATCCAGGAACGCCCGCTGCGAGGATGAAAAAAGTTTCAAGCACAGAGGTGAAGAAGCGTAGTCGTGAATTGACTTCTATTTTTGAATCATTCACACCATATCAAGGAATGGAAGGTCAGATAGAGAGGATATGGATAACTGAAATTGCCACTGATGGCATTCACTTGGTAAGACCGGCACTTTATTCTTTTTCCTTGTGTATGTTTGTCAGGTGGGTTGGTGGGGCTGGGTAGTGGGAGGTAAGTGACTATGGTTAAAGGCAGACTGGCCCAGACTGTCCTTGTAGTATCAATCCCAGCACCATGGCCTTGCATCACAACAATTTTCTTATTCAATATGGCTTAGAACAAATGTCTATGATTGCACCCATCACGTTCATTTGTAACTTCATTTTTGTTGAGTTGCTGATGCTTGCCATTCTGCCTCACAATATGATGATCTAGGCTGTTCATCTAGAAGGTTCCACCATAGATGGTTTACAAGGCAAAAATCTCATTGATCAGAGATCCTCAGTTTATACAATGGTGACTTAGAAACAGTGGTCCAGATGCTAACAGATGTGTGGATGATGAGGATCTCTAATCAACCATTTTATTTTATTTCATTTTCAAATGGGCCATCTATACTGAAGACAATCTAGATGAACAGGCTGCAAAAGGGACAATCAGAGCAGCATGAGCAAGCATCTAATGTGTGAGCCTCAAATATCACTTTCCGCTACCCTTATACAGACAAAGGGTTTTCTAATAGGAGTTATTTGATGTATACTGGTAGAGTATGACGATCTGTACAGCCCACTTGAGAAAAACTTTGATACTCTGGTAGAATGCGATGGATCTTACGTGGCACTTAGAAATTACTTAGAATTGCATATGTGGGTGGGCTACAATTGATTCATATTAAACCATACCGTCCAAGTCATGTTCCCAGCTTAGATGTACCATGAACCAAAATTACATTTATGTTGTTATTTTATTCTCGTGTGGAAATTTATTGGATGGTTAAAAATGAAAATATCAAATGGCCCTATTTCCGCAAACATGTCCACGAATTGAAGGTTTGTTCAACCAATTTAATATTGGGAATGTTACCTAGCGACAGTGGGTTCCACAGTTTCATCTGTTTTAACTTGAGTGACCTAGCATGTTATATACGGGCATATCAATCGTCATATACAGGTATTTGTTTGTCTACGCATCATAAATGTACTTCAATCTCAACTTCGGCCTCCACTGTAGATGGGGCATGGCCTCAACTCAGATTGGACTATCTAAACCTCTGATGAAGACATAATTTAGACTATTGACCATGTTTCTTTTGAGCTCATCACCAATTAGACAGTTTGAATCATCTTTTACCCCTTTCTGATCATGGCCCACCTTCAGTGGGGGCCATAAATTGGATACATGTGTGCTATGTGATTTTCATACTCTGCTGCAGCATCAAGCGGGGGACTTATTTCAATTCTTTACCCCATCAAGTTTTCAGCTATTTCGTTGACTTGAACTGCATCTTGAAGTTTCTCTAATTGGGTACTTCCATGATGACCCAAGGTGGGCCACACCAAGGGATATGTGCAGGTGCTTGTTATTGCTCCAGAAAGCATGCTAGGCACTTCAACAGACGTCAAGATAACTTCTGTGGGGAGGTGGTCAGTGTTTGGTGAAGTGATTGAAACTCCCAACCAAATGAAAGAAGTTTCTCAACAAATGCGGACTCCCGAAGAATGCCATCCATGCTCTGATTCAGATGTGAATTGTGTATGCTCAAGAGAGCTGGAACCCTGCGCATGTGATGTACAGAGCTGTGGAGGAAAAAGCTGTGAAAATGGTTGTTGCAAAACTCCTGATGTTTTTGCAGTGGTGGGAAGTGCTAATATCATGGATAATATGCCTATAAAAGATCGTAATGGCAGAAAGCTCATTGGGTCATTAGGATCACTGATATTGAGGAAAGGAAAGATAAACAGAACGGAGGAGAAGTTGGAGGTGGCCAATTCCTTGGAATCCAAAGAGAAGCAAGGGAATGTAGGCAAGGGTAAGTTGAGTGTTGTCGATTGGGCTCTGTTAGGTGGAATGATTGCTAGTTTATTGACAATAATGGTTCTCCTGTTTCTTTCCAAATGAAAAAAAATAAAAAATGACTGTATACATAATTTCTGGCAACAATACATTTGTATTAATTTTTTAGGTTGGCCACCACAGTAGTTCTTTTAGTTATTTATCAACGATGTAAACCATAAGCTGGAAGTTGGACTTCAGAAGCATCGAGTCTATACTTTTGTTTTTGTTTTTGTTTTGTTTTTTGTTTTTTTTTTTTTTTTTTTAAAAAAAAATAAATAAAAAAATTCAACTGTAGCTCAATAATGCTGATGCCACTGCTTCCATGATATATAGGAGTGGCAATGAGCCGGGCATGTGGACCGGCTCTGTAGGGCTGGGTTTGAGCGGGGGCCAATTATGAATGGCCCATCTCCACCCGTTAGCCTGTCTAGTAATTAGCAGAAATTAGCAGATGGATGATTTGAAGACACTTCTGAGGGTTCCATTCAAGCATTACATACCATTTAAAGGCACGTTTTGGATATCAGGTCATGTTTCTATCATCAAAACCATTTATATGAGGGGATATTACAAGAAAAATTATTGACTTGGACTATTTCAAACCTTTTGAGCAGTCACAATTATCCTTATATGGCCGACCCTGGCCCATCCCAGCCATATAGGGCCAATGCCAAGCTGGAGTCCTTAAGCTCGATTAGCGCCAGGGCTTGCAGGACTAGGGCCCCTTAGGCAGTCCCACAGTGACTGAATGATATGACAGTTAAAATATGAATGGGCTGGCTGAGTCTTATCCAACCCTAAGCGAGCTTAGTAATCAGGCCTACCTGGCTACTAGCCTTGCCTGGTCAGCCAGCTAACCAAGTTTCCAGCTCGTTGATGTTAATTTAGTTGGGTCAGCTGGGGCAGGCTGTCTTGTTTGGCCATTAGCCATTTTCAAACCTGGGGCTATCTTGATTAGTTTTCAGGCCTGAAAAATTCATTCCCGCCCCCAGCCAATGCAACTGGCCATCCAGGCCTGTGCTCAAGCAGCCCAAATGCACCATCCCTAGAAATTGACTTCATGGTTTGGGAAGTACATCAGGTTCGGCCAGTTTGATGATCTGAATATTTAAGGTAGCTTGCCTGGAATTTGAATAAAATGGTTTTATTGTTTGGAACCAATCTGGTTGTCAAATGGTCATGTCCAAAACTGATTGGTACGGTTGGCCCAGGCCCAATCCATCGTGCACCACGTGTACTTGTGATTGAGACTAGTGAAATGGTGGGCCACCCTTGAACCAAATGAAATGAAAATGGTGTCTCTCTGACTCTGGAAGCCAAAAATCCAAAGATTGTCCTGATAAATCCCGTTATCGCAATTTCCTGGCCTGGGAATTTCACAGGAAAATTTCAAATTTTTATGTTTTTATTGCCTCACTGAGAAAAAGTAATTAAAAATGATTTATTATAAATTAATAAATGGTTTTAAATTTTAGAAAATATAGGTATAAAATTATTTATTTTAACTCTCAAATAAATGTTGCATTAAAAATCGTCATAATTCCGGGATAGAATCATGAAAAACTAAAATCTGGATTTCGAAATTTTGTGATAATAACCCGAGATTTACAATCTTGGGAATCATTCTTGCACTGTCTTAGGAACCACTTTCACTCTCACTTAAGGGGAGCATAAAAATCTTGGAATGAATAGCACAACGCCAATCAATGTTGAGTAGTTTAGCGAAGACATCTCTTTTGATGTGGTGGGCCTTATCTTCATCAAACACTTGGGGTAAGATTCGATTCCGTCAGGAGAGTGATACAGGCTAGTTGGGATTAGTGAGCTGGGTGTAAGCTAATCCCTCATTTTCCCAACAAAGAATTATTCGATTTTAAGGGGAGCCGTTTAAATACTCTGAAAATGTACACTCTTGACACTCAGAAATATATCTGCAATACTTAACTCAAACTAAATCAGCTAAACTATGGATACCACTGTCCTAAAATCAGATTGGTTGAACAATCCTAACCACTTATTTAGAGTTTTTTTTTTTTTTTTTTTAACACAGGCACTCACACCGGTGGTTTTTCACCACAAAGGGTACCCGAACCCATGACCTTGAGTCGAAACTCTTGTGAGTCTACCACTGAGGCATGAGTAACGACCCGACCTATTCCTGTTATAATAGGACCCTGTAATATATTCCATTTTGCACCATCCAATAAATGCCCAACAATATGATTGTCAGAGGACCAAATGAATCCTATTTTTAACTTTTAGGTTCATGATACATCTAATTAACTGGATATCATAATTTGGACAGCTTACTTCCAATTACTTGTATTCCATTTATGCAATTTCTAAATAATTCCTACATGCCCTAGTATAGAGTTGGGCATTGAGTCGAGTCGGACCGAGCTAGGACTGACCCGACTCGATCCGGTTTTGAAATAGACCTGACCCGAACTTGACTCGGCTTGGTATCGAGTCCAGCATGCCCGAACCAATCCAAGTCCGGGTCTGGCCTAGACTAATCCGGACCGAGTCCGACCCGGTCAAAAGTACCTAGTCAGTTCGAGTTGGCACCGATTCGAATAGAGAGAGAGAGAGAGAGAGAGAGAGAGAGAGAGAGAGAGAGAGAGAGAGAGAGAGAGAGAGAGAGAGAGAGAGAGAGAGAGAGGAGTGTGGTGATGGTGGTGGGTGGTTGTTGGGCTTGTAAGAGGAGGATGAGGGAGGGAGAGAGAGTTTGGGATCTGGTCGGGATCGAGGTCGGGTGCGGCGTATAGGGTTAGAGATACTTAGAAATTAAGGTTTTTTTTATATTATATATATACCTGAATTCAAGTCGAGTCTAAACGTATCGAGTTTCGGGTTGAGTTATTAGGTAACTCGAACTCAAGTCGGTTTGAGTTCGGATTGGGCGCAGCCTACTCGGTTCGGGTTGAGTCGGGTCTGAACGAGTCAGGCAAGTCGAGTCGTCCCATGCCTAACTCTACTTGTGTATCATCCAACACACTTTCCCAAAGTATCTTAGCTTACATAATGGGACTTAGGAGTAAAGTAAGTTTTCTAAATCCACATATTAGTGGAGCCATATACATCCACACATGGGTACATGTATCACAATGTGAAACCTGTGTAAGATCCGAGCCTTCCATTATGTGAGCTATACTCTTGAAACCCTAAGAACGAATTAGAAAGCTCTTAGATACCCCTTATTTTCGATTACACCCATATATATAGCCTCTAGGTGAATCATAACTGAAATAGGAAACAAATCTCACACTCACGCAACTCTTGCACAACTCTGCGCGATCATTCGATGTCGCTTCGATGACATTGAACCTCTTTGATGACATGGAAGTAAATACTAAAACGTTTCAATGACTAAACATGTATTTCTAGATTTTTCCGATGGGACTTCGATGTCATTGATGATTCTTCGATTGCATCGAACCCCTTTCGATGGCATCAAGCAGGACACATAAAGTGTCTAGCAATCAATCATGAGAATTTTGGATTTTTTCGATGGCA
This sequence comes from Magnolia officinalis, assembly GCA_021015155.1. NCBI lineage: Eukaryota > Viridiplantae > Streptophyta > Magnoliopsida > Magnoliales > Magnoliaceae > Magnolia > Magnolia officinalis. Next base: position 47,046,091 of record JAJHSJ010000016.1, read on the forward strand.
TCGAGTAGTTGTCGATGGCATCGAACAACTCTCGATGGCATCGAACGGTCTATCGATGACATCGACAGACCTTATTGCTGAAAGATTTAAGACATTAACAACAATCTCCACCATGTCTTCAATCTTCATTCTTTGTATCTTCTTATCTTTTTTCCTAATTTCGACTTACTTCATAACTCCAATATTGTTTCTCGTGCATCCTCCGTCTTCCATTTATGCCTTCGCCAAGCCTAGAGAAGCTGCACAGAACTTGAACTTCTCTGAGGGAACCACCTTAGTGAGCGTGTCCGCCGGATTCACGCTCATGTGAATCTTCTCCAGAGTCGCGCTTCTTTCCCCAAGTACTTGTCAGATCAAATGGTGTCAAACATCAATGTGTTTAGTACGTGAGTGATAAACAGAATTTTTAGCCAAATTGATTGCACTTTCGCTGTCACAATTAATCGGCATGGTCTCCTGCTGAAGCTCCAACAGATTTATGAACCCCCTTAACCAAACACATTCTTTGAATGCCTCTGTCACTGCCATATATTCAGCTTCAGTTGTGGAAAGAGTCACCACAGACTGAAGCTTCGACATCCAATTGATTGTTCGACCTACTAGCACAAACGAGTAACCAGAAGTCAACTTTCTTGTATCCACACTGCCTGCGTAATCAGAATACACATACCTTATTAACTTGGCCCCTGATTTCTCAAAAAATAAGACAGTCCTACGTACCTCGAATGTATCGATGTAGCCATTTCACTGCTTCTCAGTGTTGCTTTCCAGGGTAAGACATATATATGCTAACAACACCAACCGCATGTGAAATATCTGTCTTTTACAGACTATGACATACATCAAACTGTCAACCACATTCGAATAAGGCACATGAGACATCTCATGCTTTTATTCATCGGTTTTAACACATTATTCAAAAGAATGCTTAAAATGAGCCACGTGAGGAACGTTGACCTGCTTTGCTCTGTCCATCTCATACTTCACTAATACCTTCTCAAGGTATTCCTTCTGAGATAACCAAAGCCTACTCTTTTTCTTATCTCTGTGTATATCAATGCTGAGAACCTTCTTTGCAACCTCCATATCTTTAATCTCAAATGTCCCTGATAGTTGAGTCTTCAGTAAGTTGATCTCAGACATGTCGTGATTGGCGATAAGCATGTCATCAACGTACAATACCATAATGATGAATTTTTCATCACTCAATGTCTTGTAATAAATACAATGATCATATTCACTTATAGTAAACTTTTGACTCACCATGAAAGAATTAAACCTTTTGTACCACCGCCTAGATGACTGTTTTAGGCCGTACAACGACCTCTTCAATCTATAAACATTGTTCTTTGCCCATTTTATTTTGAAGTCTTCTGGTCGCTTCATGTAAATTTTCTCTTCCAATTCCCTATGCAAGAAAGAAGTCTTCACATTTATTTGTTCCAGCTCGAGATCATATTGGGAAAACAACACTAACACGAATCTGATAGATACTAGCTTTACAACCGGCGTGAATATCTCAGTGAAGTCGACACCTTCTCTCTGAGTGTAACCCTTCGCTACCAACATTTTCTTATACCTATCATGTTTCTTCTTGAAGATCCACTTGCACCCGATCAATTTATGACCAACGGGTAGCTCCACCAGCTCTCACGTCTCGTTCTTATACAAGGAGTTCATCTCATCGTCCATCGTTGCTTTTCACTTTTTAGCATCAGGCTCATCAATAGCCTCCTAAAGAGTAAACAGATCCCCCTCATCTGTAATATGAGGGCGTATACAACATTTGAGTCATCCCCGTATCTTGCCGGTAACCTACGATCCCTCGGTGGATGCCTTCTCACATGTGGTTGCTCCACCTTCTCCTATACCTCCATCTGTGTATCAATATCAGCCCGAGTGTCATCTGTGTCTACCTGAATATCCACAACCAACTTTTCTGGTTCATCGTACTCATCCTTACAGAACAAGGATCCTTCATTTAATTTGATATCATGGCTAATGATAAATTTCCATGTGACCCGATCATACAGCATATACCCCTTCACACCACCACCATAACTAACAAATATGTACTTTTTAACTCTTTGGTTTAGCTTATCTCTCTCAACTGAGGGTACATGAGAGTAAGCTTCACAACCAAACACACGCAATTCCGAGTAGTCTACTTGATGACCACTCCATACTTCCTCTGAAATTTTACAATCAATGGTCATAAAGGGGGATCGAATCACCAAGTAACAAGCCACATTAACAGCCTCGGTCCACAATTCTTACACAACCCAACATTACTAATCATGCATCGGGCCCTCTCTAAGAGAGTTTGATTCATCCGCTCAGCCACAACATTCTTCTTTGTTGTGTGGCACACTGTGTTGTGCTTCACGATCCCTTCATTCTTACAGTATTGATTAAATTTAATTGAAGTAAATTCTCCACCATCATCTGTCCTTAGAACCTTCACCTTTTGCCCTAATTATTTTTCAATCATCGCCTTCTACTGGTTGAAGTTGGTGAAAACATCAAATTTATTTTTCATAAAATAAACCTACACTTTCCTAGAGTAGTCGTCAATGAATGTGACGAACCATGACAACCCTCTGGCCCCGGCCCCCATACATCAGAATACACATAATCAAGAATGTTATTACATACATGTTTTTCAGTTTTAAAAGATAACATTGAATGTTTACCATATATACAATGCCTGTATATACTTAAATCAAAACTTTTAAAAATTGAAAATAAACAATGGTCAAAAAGTACCTTCATGCCCGGCTCGCTCATGTGGCTCAGATGTGCATGCCACATACATGCAGACTTGGAATCCACTATAGACGTAGCAGCTCCACCAGATGAAGTGCTCCTTATCAACCTATAAAGGTTCCCGTTCTTCTGTGCCTTCATGACAACTAGTGCCCCCTTTGAAACTTTAAGGACACGATCGAAACCGTTGAATCTGCACCTAAGCACCTCGAATGTTCAAAGAGATATCAAGCTCTTCCTCATATCAGGAATGTATCTAACCTCGGTCAAGGTACGCTCCATGCCATCAAGCATCTTGATGCACACCAATCCAACACCCATCACATTACACGCATGGATATTGCCCATAAATACATGGCCACCGTCGTACTCTCTATAGATGGTGAACCAACTCCGATGAGGAGTCATGTGATATGATGCCTCAGTATCCAAAATTAACTCGTCCTTACATTCATCGTAGAAGTATCTAACCATGGACACTGACAATACATCACTTCCACTCATACCTTCATCAAATTTGGCAATTTTAGCTTCCCTGGAAGAAGCCTCTGAGTCTCTTGCCTTAGGATTTATGTAATCATTCTTGATGTGCCCTGACATCCCACAGTTCCAGCACTTCAACTTTCCTTTCTCATTGCCCTTGGAATTTGGATCTCAATCGAGAAGATCCACTGTCCTGTTCAAAATTTTGTCCCCTCGTAATCAGTGCACCAATAAAGGCACCCACATCACCGCTTTTCTTTTTCATCTCCTTTCTATGAAGAGCTGAGATAATGGTATCGATGTTAAGGGTCGATCTACCAGTGCACAATGAGTCCTTGAATGACTCATACGAAGTCATGAGAGAATTCAATAGGATGCATGCATGATCCTCATCTTTCATCATTTCCTCCACATCCAACAAGTTACAAATCATCTTGTTAAAACTACTAATGTGGGGCCTCGACATTACCTCCCTCTACTATCTTCTAATTGAACAACTGAAGCTTCAAGTACAGGCGATTTTTTAGAGATTTCTTCGAGTAGATGTCTTCTAATTTCGCCCATGTACTTGCTGCAGTTTTCTCTCTCATGACATTGTAGAGGACCTCATCTGTTAAGCACAATTAGATAGGGGTTCTCATTTTCTTATCCATCTTGTTCAATTCCTCATCTGTCATAGATTCCGGTTGCTTCTCAAGGAGTGCATCATCCAACCCTTGCTGAACTGGGAGACCGGTCATCTTGACCTTACAAAGTTCAAATTTATTTTTTCCAAAATATTTCTCAACATCAAACTTAGGATTAAACCATTGATACTATGCTTTTAGATTCAATCTGCGCCCCAACGTTAAGCTCTGATACCAATTGTTGGGGGATCGCGGAAGCACACAAAGATGAATCAAACAAAGTATTCCAATAACACAATCAAGCGCAATCACAAATATTCTGAATTTAATGTGGAAAAACCCTTGCAGGAAAAAAATCACGGCACCAAGCAATAGTAATGCACTATGAAAGTAGAAAATTACAAGACAGATATTATCCGATTCGAACAAGCCTCAAATCAACCAAGCTATACCCTTGAAACCCTAGGAATGAATTAGAAAGCTCTTAGATAAACCTTTGATGGCAATCGATAGCATCGAACAACCTTCGATGGCATCAAACCTCTTCAATGACATCAAACTAAACACCAAAATGTTCCAGCGACTAAACATGTATTTTCCGAATTTTCTCGATGGCACTTCTATATCATCGACAGCTCTTTGATGGCATTGAGTAGGACGCCTAAAGTATCCAGCAACCAATCATAAGATTTTCGAATTTTTTTCGATGGCATCGACCAACCCTGTCGCTGAAAATTTTGAGAAAACAACAATTTTGACATACGACGGCATGTCAAGATAAATTCATCATCACCATCATCATCTAAACCTTGTTCCAACCAGTTAGGGTGAGGTACACGAATCTTGTTTGGCCATTCCACTGTGAGAGGGCATGTCTTTTTGCACTACATCCACAAGCCTTCTGCTTTTCTTTTTGGGACACGGTTTGGCTAGTGACCCCAACACCAGGGAGCCTTAAACAAAAAATGTTGATGCCCAGGGAGCCTTAAACATCAAAGGGACTGATTGTCATTTTTTTTTCTTTTTTTGAAGACACAGGGTGTCCTCACCTCTTTTTTGAAGTGAGACTAATCTTTGCGGATACAGGCAATCACCCACAACCACGTGTATCGGGTAAAGCCAAAGAGGAGAATCAAACCCTCACCTATAGGGAGCAAACCTATGGTGAAGACCATTCGCCCAAACCCCGTTGGGTCTATTGTCATTTTATTTTTTGTCACGTTATTTCTACAGTTGGCCCTTATCTCCCATACTTCTAAAACTCACTAGCTTCTAATGGATCTCAGAGCTAAGTGGAAACTCACTGATGAGGGTGACTTGATTGGCGGTGGACAAGACTTGCCACAGAAACTCAGTCGACTCAAATGAGTCCGCACGACACGACTGAGTCACTGACCCAATCAAGGATTTTTGTTAAACCAATTATGGTTTCTTTTTTTTTCCTTGAATCCACTATTTTCTTCTAACCATCGTAGTTGGTGGTGCAGAAGTGGCTCGATCAATGCAGGGTTGTAGCCGGTACATGCCCAGTACATGAGCTAAATACCTTTGCCTAGAGACAACACAGCTCACTAACAACGCAACAAGGACTAGGCCAACCCAACCACCTGACCTGACCTAGTACCATCGTAGGTGAGTCAGGCCCGGATGGGCTGTCCCGCCCTTATACATGTTAATAAGGGCCAGCAATGGATCACGTTGTTCTTATAAAAAGAAAAAAAGAAAGAAAGATGGGGCTGTGTTTATTAGTTGTCTGAGTTGGGCTTGGGCCAAAGAAAGTAAAGGGGTAGGGCTCATCAGGTTGTGCTTTCTCCGACCCACCCGCATATATACAGTAATCGTTTATATACAAATGTTGTAGAGTAACCATGTGTTTACTATAGAAGGTCAGACGTGTTGAACTTTGCAAAAGGCCTCAGGATCTTCCCGCCCTTGGGCTTAAGAATCTGGTAACCACTAGACCTGGTTATCTCATTCCGGTTCACAAATTGGACTCAGCGCCTGTATTGTTTGCCCGCCTAGTGCGCTTGGGTTCTTTCCATGTCTCAACAACCCAAACCCCATCTGACAGGGTTTCTTGCAAATGGGAACATATCAGGTGCAAGGTTTACAAAGCGTTGTAATTACCTAATAGCAGCCGCCTTGAATTTCCATTGTTACATTGCATAATGGTCAAGACGGTTGTTACCAAAAAAAGAAAAGAAAAAAATGTCAGGGCCAGAAAAGGTAACAGCCATGAAATGGAGTTTAAACCGTCAAGTAACACCATTATCTGATAAAAATAAGTACCATTACAGCTTTCTAGAATAAATCTCAAGCAGTCGAAATGATTAAGTTTACTATGTTTTATTTATTGCCATCCACCATGTAAAGTAAGTTCAATCACATAAACAGTCTGGATGATTGGAAGATGACCCAGATTGAAAGGTCAAAAGCCCAAAGGAATCCTATTGTAATGGGACGGGACGTACTCTAGCAGACGTTGTTATTCAACTACAACGTGGATGCCATATTATAAGGGACGTTATTAAGAGACATCGGGTGCTATATTATAATGTCATTTTTACAGCTTTTTAAACCTAGCCCATACTTTGATGTCAGTTCATACAAGCGGAACAAGTGTTTCATTGCTCAGTTGGCTGGTTGGTTGCACGTGATTTGTGGCCTACAAATAGACAGGAGAAAAAAAAAAAAAAAAAAAACTATCGGTACTCAAAACTTGAAAGGGCCCAAAAGACTTGGCTTATAGGATCTGGAGATTTTTGGGGCATGGTCCATCCATAGAAACCCCATCAGACCAACAGTCTGGATTACTGAACCACAGGCCCCACATGTACAACAGAAACCCTGGCCTATTTGCAAATAGGCGGATAAGAAAAAGAACAAAAAAAAAAGTCCACATTCAACTTAAAAGACAAGGCCAACAAATGGATCCATATGATCTTCCAATGTGGGTGTGTTTTTTCTGGACATTGTACATCAAATCCTCAACTTAAAAATTACACACACACACACACACACACACACACACACACCAAAAAAAAAAAAAAAAAAAAGTGGGGGAAGAAATCCCTTCACATTTCTTAGAAGGGATGACGGTATGCATGCATGGCCAATGCAGAATAAGGACAGGTACATTACAATATATTCTCAAGAATCTCATGATTTTAACAAAAACAAATAACCAATAAAAGTAAAACGAACACGTGGTACACATCTATCAAATAGCCAAGAGATGAAACGAAGATAAAAATTAATAAACAGAAAAAAGAAAGAGAGAAGATGAAAGACTGCCTGCCAAAGCAAAGGTGATGTAAACACATTAACAGTGGAGTCAAATATGCTTTTCTAGATATAACACTATCACTGCACTAGATAGGAAGGCTTTCACTTACAGCCAAAAAATGCAAAGCCTCCAAAATCCAAAAAGATACACAGCCACCTGAAAACCCTGTTTACTTCTGTATGTGTCAGGTACATCAGGTGACCAGCTCTTCTGACACACTTGTACGCATCAAATGAATCAGGCCTTCAAGTTCTCTCAGTGTTTTGCCTGAGTCCTAACTTCACTAGTCACATTTGATGTTTCTGTATATCCTCCTTACAAACAGAGTAGAGCCCAAATAACCAACAGCTCCTGAACATATTCCCAGAAAACAGAAATCAGTGCAAGATCAAAAGCAGTGGTAGCGCACATATTTGAAAAACCCACATCTTCAAAACATAGAATAGAGGAGCCTACCAGAACCAAAACGATAAAAGATAACCTTGGCATAATCAATATGAAGATATAACTATACAGAGAAGTGCTACTGCAAAAGATTGAAGATGGAATTTGTGGCAAACATGCCAGCATAGCACATGTGAGATGGATGCCATTCATCAGGTGCGACCCACCATGAGCATGTCATGCCTCAATAATCAGGTCAATCAACGCATTAGACTGACGAAAATGGACCATTAAAAAAACGATGACCAAAGGTACATATTCAACATATATGTGCTCCATCTGATGAGTAGAACTTCTGATTTTTAGGGCCAGGACATGTTCGCGGTGGCCCCATCTGATGGGTTGCCAAGACCCCTCGTACTGCTGCATTAGCAGGCAGGCATGCATGTGCCGCCAATCACATATTTAATCCTTGCACAAAGCAAAGCGCCTCAGCACATATCATTTCAAGAGGAAAATCGTCATATTTTGAGAGTTGACTTCCGACAAAAATGAACAGAAGAACAACTCACCACAGAGAATTCCTAAACCAAGACAAAACATCAATGTATAGCCAAAATAGAAGCTGGTCTGGAAGAAGCCCGACATCTTGGTCTTCACGTGGTAATAATAGATGGAGTAAAGGTATACATAGACAGCTGTGGATGCCGCTGAGAAGAATGAAGTCCATTGCCAATGATAGTTCTCAGCATTGAGCAAGAAATATGTACCCACGATAGTAACACAGATGGTGACAATTACGAGAATCAGGAAAACCAGTAACATAAAACCATAGACATAGTACACCTGCATAAGGAAGAGCGACAAAGATGAGTACCATCAGGTAACAATGTTTCATGCAGCACACGCTGCATACTGGCATGCCTATTATTAAAGCTAGAAATACTAAGGCATTTCATATGGGAGATTGCAGAGGCAATGAGCAGCACATGTGCCCAAATAGCACCTTTGTACCAGATATGGGCCACTCGTTAGGTGGGCCACACATGTATGCTGAATATTGACTATTTTAATTTTTTCTTTAACCATCCTTTTCTTCATCCATGTGTGGTGAATCTGACGAGTGGACAAACCTGACTTCCAGGCCAGGACCATTCCTGGTGAGTCCCACTTGATGAATGGTCAGGATCTCAAACACAAGAACCAAGTCTGAATCTCTTCAGTCTCTTTGTGCGAATTGCCTTGAGTCCTGTATTAAATATGATTGAAAAGATTTTGACTTGGGTCCTTTCAGAACCCGCTTTTGTACCATTCAAAGAAAAAAAAGCGCCAAGGAAAAAGGAGAGAGGATAATGACTACCTTGTAATTCCAGAAGGATGTGAACATAAAATACATTTCAATGAATATGCTGCCGAATGGAAGCAGCCCTCCCATAAGTGAGATGACAGAAGGTGTGAGATACCATTTCTTCTCAGGGATCGGACGAGGAATGGTCTTCACACGGCAGGGATTGTTTGGAGAACCACTCCAGTTTCTGCCAACGACCGTACCAAGAAGTGCCAGAGGAAAAGAAATGAATGCCCAAATGACAAATACAACAACCATTGTCCCAAAAGGAATAGCAGCTAGAGATCCGTAGAATATGGCAACTGTGTTTAGTATGAATCCAATTCCAAAGCACATAAATGGGAAAAGGGATGCTGTGAGGACCATTGACTTTATCCAGTTTTTACCTGAAAAGATGCAATATAAGGCTTAAGAAAATGCATGAGCAATGTTCTTACAAAACAGACTGACCACTCAACCAGTCGGGTCACCCATCTTGATGATCAGCATACACCAGGTTTGATTGAACCAAAACTAATCGGGTAGGGGAAAAAAGACTTGGAAATTAAGGAAGACTAATTGAAGAGAAGCAACAAAAAATGCTAAAATTTTCTAGAAAACAGGCAAGGATAAAAGCAAAAATCAGGCTTCTCATTTAGGTTTAAATTAAATTTTTGGTTAACCCATTTCAGCGTACTTTTGGAAGTAGGTTAAAATGATCTATGATAGACAACCTTCAAAAGAGCTTCATGATTATCCCCGATATCTACACCTTATGCATGAAAATGGCCGAGTCAATAGACCACATGTTTATTAATTGCCCCTTCACCTTCCAGTTGTGGGAATATTTTCTCGCTTTATTCAACATTCCATGGGTTATGCCGAGCAATATTGGTGATCTTTTGATGAATCTGGTCCTTCTCACTACATTCAACATTCAAAGAGAAAGGCTCGCTGATCCTTTGGACGAATCTGGTCTCGACATGAGGCGAGGCGAGGCAGAGGCAGATTTTCCGAAGGCCTATCGTCTTATCCCCAGCACATGTCCCAGCTACGGCTCGTACGGAGATCGACCTTATGCCCGCACACTTCATAAGTAATGGCACGTGCAACCCGATATCTATATCTGTTCAAAACTTCAGTCATTCCACGATTTTTCAAGCAGCGATCAGTCCATGTCTCCAGAGAAGCAAGATCTAAGGGATGAGTTCTGGTTGGAATTGGATAGTGTTAGACAGAAATGGAGTTACCAGTGGTGCATAGGTGGGGATTTTAATGTGATTCGATTTGCACATGAGAAGTCTACAAGTGGTTGGGTCAACAACAGCATGAGGAGGTTTTTGGATTGGGTGGGCCGACACGATCTGGTGGACCTTCCATTACTGGGTGCTAAATATACCTGGTCAAACAGTCAACACAATGCTATTTTGTTGAGGCTTGCCAAGGACCATATTTGACCATCACCCGATTGTTTTGGAAGTGCCTTCGGATAATTGGGGTCCCAAACCTTTCAAGTTTGAATTGGCATGGGTCAAAATCAAGGGTTTCAAGGACTATCGAGCAGATTGGTGGAGCTCGACAGCTGATGAAGGATATACGGGATTTTGTTTATGCAGAAAACTTTTGTTGAAAGAAAAGTTAAGGATATGGAAAAAAGATATTCTAGGGCTCGTGAGGCTGAATTTGATGAAATGGCTTTTGAAATCTAGGGAGTTCGATATTTGGGAGGAATCAAGCATTATTTCAGAGGAAGATCGGGAGAAAAGGGTGCTTTGCAAGCCAAGTACGCCGCCTGGTCTAAGGAAGAGGGAATCAAGGGGAGACAATGATCAAGAGCAGTGTTGGTTTTTTCATAGTATCACGAGCGGCCGAGCCGGAGCAACCCTATTGGCTCTCTAATTGTTGATGGGTAGAGGACTTTGGTCAAAGACAAGATTTGTGATGCTATAGTCTTCTTTTATAAAAATCTTCTATCTAGTGATAATTGGAATAGGCCGCGTCTCTATTATCTCCCTTTCTAGAGACTATCAGAAGTGGAGGCTGCCTCCCTCAAGGTCCAATGCACAGTTGAAGAGGTGAAACCTGCTATTGATTCGCTTGGCAACAATAAAACCCTAAACCCTTTCAAAAAAAAAAAAAAAATCTTCTAGCATTTGGTGGAAAAGGATGTGATGGACTTTATCGCAGAATTTTTTTAGTGCAGTAAGCTGTCGGTTGAAATTGGGCCTCCTTCATAGCCCTCATCCCCAACTCAAACGAGCAAAACAGTTGAAATATTTCAGCCCTATAAATCTATTAGGGGGTCCCTACAAGATCCAAGCAAAAACCCTCTAGAGTCATTTTTGCAAATCAAGGAGCTTTTGCTATGGGAGAAGACAGACTCTGGATACGGCTCTTATCACTCACGAATGCATCAACTCGTGACTCAGACAGAAGAAGAGTGGTTTGGTTTGCAAGCTCGATCACCGCAAAGCTTATGATCACGTTGAATGGGATTTCTTAGATTACATGCTGGATAAGATGGGGTGTGGCCAGAAGTGTAGGAACTGGGTGCGCTCGTGCATTCAATTGGCCTCTTTTTCTGTTTTGGTTAACGGTTTGCTAACAAGGTGATCCCCTCTCTCCATATCTTTTCGTTGTGGTTGGCGATGCGTTCAGTAGGATGCTAGCAAGGGGAGAGGAGCAAGGTATCGTCAGTGGCTTCCAAGTTGCTGATAGCGGACCTAAATTTAGTTATCTACAGTATGTGGATGATACAATTATGTTTTGTAATGCATATGAGATTGCGGTGGACAATCTGCGCAAAATTATTGTTTGCTTAGAAGCGGTTTTTGGGCTTAAGGTTAATGTGGCTAAAAGCGAAATGTTGGGAATACATGTCTTTGATCAAGACTTGCTGACATTCACGAACGTGCTTGGATGCAAGATAGGTTCTTTACCTACAATGTACCTTATGTTGCCCCTATGTTTAGGGAAGCCTGCTATACATCTATGGGACAAGGTGACAGAAAGAATTGAAAGAAAGATAGCTAGTTGGAAATGCAGATACATGTCTTTGGGAGGGAGGCCGACTCTCATCAATTCGGCATTTTTTAACATGCCATTATACTTCATGTCTCTTTTTAAATGCCCTTGTTCACTTCTAATGAAATAGGGATCTCTATTCTAGGTTAATTACTTGGTTTAATCATATAAGTAAAGAGGCAGTGTATTTGCTTATGGGCTGACACCAAACCCTTGCGTTCAGGGACACTAGGACCTTTGCTTTATGTAGCTTATTTTCCTTTTCAATAGAATTTCCGTTATCATAATGAATCATGCTTTTCAGATAATTCTAAGGAAGCTTCACAAATTTATTTGTGGGTCCCATGGTCTTCATTCTCAATCTCAATAGTCGTGTTGTTCACTTGATAGGTTGACTCGATCACACAATCATTAAGACACTTTTAACCAAATCAAATTATTAGTAACATGGGAATAACAAAACAATACAGCAGAAAAAAAATACTAAAATAAAATTGCTACAAATACTTGAGTTATCTGGAGAAACTTCATAGAAAACGTTTTAACACATTTTAAACAAATTATACACTTGTTATGTTTTTAGTATATACAACAACTCCTGAATGAACAAAATGTGCCTCTCTTTAAATATGGAACTTCATTGATTAGCTACTTAATGTGAAATCTTAATGAATGAGTTTTTGCAAGTTTCTCATTCTTTTGTGGGACTTCCAATGAAATAAAAGTCATGCTTTGTTAAGAATCACGTTCTCTCATTTCACATGTCTATATTTGTGTAGTTTTGAGATTTATTTTCCACAGTATGTTTGAAATGAAATACCATTTTAATAGTTATTGCTTTTTCCATAGTTCTGATAAATCCCATTGTTCCGAAACATTCTACTAAAGCTTGGGCTCGTTATACATATAGGACATTTAGTGTATCGGAACTGGCGTAGAGATAAGGCAGTGAGAGCTAGGAAGAGGATGAGGCAACTTGACATTAAAATCCTACTTGCTAAAGTAAAGACTGGTAAAGTCTATCAAAAACTTCCCTGATTCTGGTAAGTGAAAACATGGGAAACTAAAACACAAACCTATGCAAGGTAAAGATACATATTACGTATATATACAATAAATTCAGGTGAGGGAGCAAGCATCTATTGAAAATGTTAGCAAGTATAAATAGCTAGGAAGCAGAAGTCCAAGTATGAAGTGCAATTCAAAACAGAAGCAGCATGTGGGTGGAAGGTTTGTACAACTAAGGTTGCGAACCAGCAATAAACTGCTATTACTAATTCCAATAACTGGGTAGGACCAGCCAGCCACTCTGATCTTGTTTCACTAACATTGGCTGAGAGATAACATTGGACATGAAGGAAAAATTATAATCTTTATGACTGACACATAGCACAATTATTTCTAAGTGAAATCAAGTACATACCCACATTTCAAAAGTTCCAGAGTATTAACATGAACCAACAAGGAAATAAGACCAGTTTGAAATCCATACCGCCATTGCGGGAGTAAAGTCCACCACTAACATAACCCGAAATAAATGATGTAAGAGCATAACAGATAATGAAAGTTGTGACAATTGCTCCTCGTCTGAGAAAACATAATAGATAATAATTAGAAGAAACTAATACAACAAAATGAAGAAGAGAACTAAAAAAGCAGATGTGCATACAAGAGAAACACATTTGAAAGTGCCATGCATAATCACAAGCAACTTGAGACCAGGTAAAGCAAGGGCCTATGGAATAGTAGTAGATTGAAGAAGGGGCAAGTATTAGAGGAAAGATGACCTATACATGGCAATCTCCGAATTCATATCCATCCACAAGGAGAAAGGAAAATTCACAAATTGGTCAAGCAAAAGCGAGAAGAATTGCCATGTCTTCAAAAGCGAAGTTGCAAACATGAAACGAAAGCCATAACATCCATAGAAATAAAAGCAACACTTCATTTACTTAAGTCAATGTCTTCCCTTACTTGGGGTTCATTTACTTAGAATATAGGCAAAATTGATAATTAGTCCAAGATCTAGCTGATGATCAGCTAATCTGGTCCATGAGACGCAAGCCGTAGATGGCCCATTTTATAACAATATACACATTTTTCCACAATCCTAATCGCACATCAAAGGTATAATCCATTTTTGGGGATGATCTTTCTTTTAGAATTGTGAGATGTTAAGATCCAACTGATATGGCCATTAATTTTCTTAATATATCACAATTTTGGATCCAATGATCCAGATCAATCTTTGATCAGGCGGTTTGGTTCGGTGGATCTTACTTTTTTTTTTTTTTTTTTAAGTAACGGGATTATATTAAAGATAAAAAAGAAAGAACAGGGAAAAGGATCTGCTGAGATAGCAGAAGAAAGAAAAAGCCTAAAAGCCTAGAAACAAAAGGTTATACTCCTTAAGGCCGAGAACATTAACCACCCATTCTATAATCATCTTTTTGGCTCTAGACCCCACTGCGTGAACCGAGGCCTAGATGTCATTGAAGCATCTATTGTTTCTTTCCTCCCAAACTGCCTACCATATGGCCAGAATTGCCATTCTCCAAATCCTTAATTGGGTGATTAGACCTTTGATCAACGGTTGAATTGGACCAAATCATAAATTTAACGGTCCAAATCATCATTTTGATCTTTTTCCTAATTTCTACGGTTCATATCCAAGATTGGCCTAGGGATTACGATTATCAAGACCAGATCGCTGAAATTAACCATTTGATCTCATGATCCACCTAATGACCACCATTCACATTGTTCCCTATTACATTATCTTTAAGATGATATAATTTCCATAATTTAATTATGAGTACAACTCCATATCTAAGGCCAAGAAAGTGGATGGCTGTGATTAATTGATAACTTAGCACGGTGTGTTGGACCATCATGCAAATAGATGATTCCAATATTCTTGTTATGGTTAGATCTAATAATTAATGTGGTTAGATCTCCTTTTGTAGGAGGAAATGTGGTTCATCATGTGCACATCCTTGGCCCATCATCATGAAAGTCATATATCTCATCCATCATACATTTTTTACCACTGGGAGCATTTTTCCCTAGTACCTTGCATCATGAGCATCGAAATAATACCCTCTAATCATGTTAGATCAAGCAAATGTGGTGAACACATGCGTGGCATGCACACACTTGAAAAAAGGAGTACACTTTCTGAATGCAGCTTCATGCACATGGAATGGTCAAGATCTGTATCTTTCTAACCACTCATCGTTTGACCTTGTAACAAATTTTAGAATAAAGTTATCAACTTGAGTAGTTCGGTGGACGACTTGGATCTTGCGATCGGTGCATGTGGGACCCACATCACCGTAGCATGATAATGGAATATATATGCTACCTAGAGCACACCTCACCCTAAATCTCTCTCTTGTAATCAAATCTCAATCCCTAGGCCAATCTTGGATCCGAACAATAGAAATTAGGGAAAAGATCAAAAAGATGATATGGACGGTTAAATTTATGACCTGGTCTAATTCAATTGTTGATTAAAGGTCTAATCACCCAATTAAGGGATTTTATTTAAGGAAGATCCACCCGACTAGACCACCTGATCCGAGATCAATCTGGACCATTAGATCCAAAATTGTGATATATCAAGAAAATTAACGATCAGATCGGATGTATCTTAATATCTCACCATTCTAAAAGAAAGATCTTGACGCCAGAAAAGGATTATACATTTGATATACGGTTAAGATTGTAGAAAAATGTATATATTGTTATAAAATGTGTCATCTACAGCTTAGATCTAAGAATTATGGACCGGATTAGCCAATCATCAGATAAATCTTGGACTAATTACCAATTTTGCCTTTATTGTGAGTAAATGAACCCTAAGGGAAGACATTGACTTAATGTTTGAAATCTAGTCATGACAAAAAAAAAAAAAACAAAGAACGTAAACCAGAATCTAGCCGTCAGATCATCGAGGAGATGATCAAGAAGCCTAAGTGGACCAGTGAAGAATAGACACTTTGGGTAAGTAGTCACTTGCATGGATGGATCTTTCCCGTATGCATTACATATCATTTCATGCATACATTTGCTAATCTGTGATAACTTGATTAACATTTGCTAAGTATGCAACTGCCATATATTGTGATGATTATATGAATGATAATTAATCATTCTGAGAATTTCAGATAACTCGAGGATTGAGTCATCCCTTAAATTCTCAGGTAGAGTTCCCAATGGAACCCGATTTGGTACCAATAGGGCGCCCTCCTTAGACCACGGTCAAGGTTAGGGAAGGAGTTTGGCCAGCTCCAAAGTGGGGCTACTCATTGCCAGACTACTTAGTTACACATTGTACGTGAGAAACCCTAAGTCGGCTTGTTCGCAAGATGTGAGTACACTCCTACGAGTGATGGATTTGTGTAGGTCTTAGTCGGATGGGTGTTAGTAGGCCGGACGTTGTGCGCAGCCATGGCCCTGGTAGTTCATTGGATAAACTATTATATGATAGTTGGCATATTAAAATATTTGTTTATGCACTCTATATGATGATTATGTTGTGAATCATGCGTACGATTGTTTGTTGGGCTATTAGCTCATTCTGTTGATTGGAAAACCATCCAGGAAAAGGAAAATGGGTTAATTCTTTGTGAGTGGAGTGATGATTTCGAGAAATGCAATCCAGAAGATCTGCCGAAGAATCATTTTGT
Organism: Magnolia officinalis; assembly: GCA_021015155.1. Taxonomy (NCBI): domain Eukaryota; kingdom Viridiplantae; phylum Streptophyta; class Magnoliopsida; order Magnoliales; family Magnoliaceae; genus Magnolia; species Magnolia officinalis. The sequence goes on from JAJHSJ010000016.1 coordinate 47,062,678, forward strand.
TTAAAGTTATTATTTTTATTGTATTTGAACATGGGTTGGATATCAGCCATTTGGATGCTTGATAGTTTCTTGTAGATGATGATTGTTATAGTTTGGTATATTTTGGAATTATTATATTGAATGAGTGTATACGTTTGTCTTCCGATCGAGTTAACCCTCGACACAGCAACTGAGTCGAGCGAATTCAAGTTTCCAAAGCTGGGTTGTCACAAACCCAATTTGAATTTGGCCTACCCCAAATGGATTTCAACATAACTCTGTCAATGTTTTGGAGTTTCATTTCCTGAAGCGAAACAATCGTCTACCTTCGATTTCTTGCAGATCTTCTTTACTTGAGCCATCTTCAGCTTGCAGCCCAACCCCTAACGTTTCAAGAGAGGACTAACATTGGTCACTAGCTCTTCCCGATCTCACCCTCTTGTTGCCGCTACTCTTACTCAAGGAGTCGTAATTGATGGAGCACTCCAGGCTCAATAATGCTCTCTGCCCCCTCGGAGACTCTCTCCTTCAGTAATTTTTCTTCATGAATCCTTTGGGCCCTTTTTCTTCTAACAAATTGAAATAAGTCATATACATCTTCCTCTCTGGCCCTGATAGACATGCCGACCATTCCACTAACTTTGTCAAGGACATCCTAAGACCATCGGATCCGTGCTCGAGAAATATTTACGTTACCCTCCAAGACACTTTCCTGGATTGTAATTTTTGTGGCTTGGTTTATCAATTTAGTCTCCGGCAATGCTTTCGAGGCACATAACAGAGTAACCACCGATGACTCTTGAAGCAAATCTTCCTCTGTATACACAACTTCGAGAGGTAGAACCCCATCCGCTACATTCGTAGCTTCTGCATTTGAGACTTCTTCCTCGAGTGCTTCTAACATGTCATCGAGTATGGAGTCATCATCTAAAGCTAATTGGTCCTCCCAACGTTCTACCCTAGAGTCTTCAACAACCAGCTGGGAAGTGGAAATCCGAGCAAGGGGGATAGAATCATTAGAGGAGAGTACACAAATTCTGGCCCGAAAAGCTTCTCTCGCCTCTGTAGATAACCCACGGTCAAAAGGTTGTGGAATAAGCATGGGGTATTTCACACGTAGGAAGCAGCTCCTGCGGAGGATTTTGATCACGTGTCGGAGAAAACATGTTATTCCCATCAATCCCAAATTAATCTAAAATTTTAGATGCGCATTCTACATGAAAATGTCCATCTATAGTTCAAATTTCACGTTTATTAAATCCATATATTGTAAGATCTAAGAGTCAAACTTGCTGCTCTTGATTTTCAAGCTTTCAATAGAAAAGTGATTCTGATCAATCCAACATCAAATTTGGATAAAATTTTCATACATATTATAAAGAAATACTAATAATTGCATATAAAAATAGATGCGCATTTTGTGAGTATTGTAAATCATGTTTTATGGTCCATATTCTATAAACAGTTAGTAAAAGCATAATTCCAACTAATCCCACCATCATATTGGGCTGAAATTTTAACCACATATTCTATACACGTTATAAAAGCTACATTTAAGATGTGGAATCTACAAGATCTTGGCAATCAAAGTTGAGAATTGAGATATTTTTCTTGAACATAAATTAAAAATGGTTGTAACATGATCAAAACATTGAATGAAAACCTTTAAAACCATTCTCATCAATCATGAATCTTGATATATAGGATACCAATATGTAACATATTCAAACCATATACAAAAACACCAAAACACATTATACCAATATGTAACATATTCAAACCATATACAAAAACACCCGAAACACATGTTAGATATCAATAAAAATAAATAAATAAAAGAGGATTTTTTACATAAGTTTCAAGCAAAAACAAACCTTTGGGTATCCCATGATGCTAGCACCTTTTTTTGTCCCACAAAGAAAGACTACAAGAAAAAGTTGAACTTTATAATGGTCCATCTTCTTCTTAGCCTTGTGAATATGCTTACACTATGCTCTAACCTATATGCACGCACAAGCCTACCTCGATCGCAAAACCAATTAACCAGGCATGTCCACACAATACTCACACGTAGGGGGTGTAAATCCCAGCCCCAACGGGCTAAGATTGATCATTTCCTCGAGTCTAGAAAAGGCTTATTTTTGCCAAACCTAATGGAGAACAATTAGTGCTCGCTCTCTCTTCTCATGAAACAGCTGGCCTAGGGTTTCTACTCTTGTGTAACAAGAAAGCTTTCTTAGAGCATAAAACTCGGTGGAGCTACCTAAACTACTCTTCCATACTGATACACTTACAGCCTATTGCCACCTAGCTTTCTTTGGCATAGAGGGATCTCTCTAGGGCAATCTTAACAAGTTACTTCATCGACAAATAACACCCATAATATACTTGCCACCTAAATAAGATCCTTGACCAAGAAGAACCCGTCCAAAGTTTGGACGTTTCCTCATATACATTAGACATGGATGTACACAACCGCCCTATCTCATGCTACTATAAACGTATCCTTCTACGAACAACCTTAAGGCCCATTTTTCCTAGAGCCCACCATATTCCACAGCCATGATTGACATCCATGGTGGTGCCTGGGTGGATGTCAAACACACATCATGGTGGACCCCGTATAGCATTGTAACTTAGCATTCAATTTATTGTATCTAATCATTCCTCCTACATGCAGACACGCATACACACGAAACATCATGTTTACAGCTACAACAGAGTTATCATTATGTTGAAGCAAGATCAAGATGAATTCGGATATTTTGCATTGAAAGTTCCTAAGAGTATTAGCACTCCTTTGGGCAGCTATCTCCAATCCCTTTGAGTTTCACAAGTGTAGCATCTACTAATGAAACAGAACAAGGCTTAGCTCATCGAAGCTATCCTTAGCCCCTTAATGGCATTTTCAATTACCATGACCATGCACCATGAGTTAAGGATTATCTACATCCATGGAACCATATGCACAAGATAATCAAGGTTGTTAATTAATTTACCTAATTTCCATTATTAGTCTCCGAGTTTAACATACTAACATGACATGTATCTAGAACGCTTCTTAATGGTCTTTCGTTTCATTATCTCTTTGAAGGACCAACGAGTTAGATGTGCCCTCTCAAAAAAGAAATCAAGAACGTGTTCTTCTTGATAGATGGTGTCAAGGCTCCTGGGCAAGATTGTTTAGTTGAGGCTTTCATCAAGGATGTTGGGATGTGTTGAAAAATGATCTATTGAAGTTTTCAAAGAATTCTATGGAAGGGGCAAAATTTAATATGGGCTCGACAAAACTTCTATTACCCTCATTTTCCAAAAAAGATGAGTTATTGGATTTTGGACCAATAAGCCTAGAGGGGAGCAAGTATAAGATTATTACAGAAGTTCTTTCTAATAGACTGAAGTAGGTGGTGGGTCTGATTGTGTACCCTTTCCAAGGGGCCTTCATTCAGAAGTGTTAAATACTAGAAGGGATCCTTATCGCTAAGGAGTGTTTTGACTCTTGGGAAATAAGTGGAATTGTGGGATCCAATGCACCACATTAGATATGGAGAAAACCTACAACATGTCAAGTGGTGAATGAAAAAATGCTGAAATCTATTGGAGCAGAATAAATTGATTGACCCCTCTCCAATTTGCAGATGATGATCATTTTTTGCAATGTTGACATGAATCAAATCCAGCTCATCAAATTCATCCTTTGGAGTTTTGAAGATGCCTCCAGCCAACAGCTCAATTTAAGAAAGCGTTGGACGGCCGGGGTGGAAGCAACACTTTGGTTGATAGTCCAAAGTAGTTCTGGGATGCAAAGATGTCTCTCTTCATGTGTCTCATCACAGACTGCCCCTTTGTGCTAATCTTTAGTTCCTTCACATGGGACCCAGTCGTTGAAAGGTTTGAGAAAAAGGAAACAGCTTGGAAAAGATCAAATTCGAATTTGCCCTCACTAAGGCAACTCTAACAAAACTCCCAATCCACATTTCTCCCTCTTCAAGATAGTTAGCCTCCTGTCTTCAAAAGATTCAGCGCAATCTTCTTTGGGAAGGAGGAAGAGATGGACATTCAGCAGCTGAAAGCAGAAAACGCGGATGAGATTAGATTAGCAGCATTCAAGAAAATTGGGCCCTTTCATTCAAATGGTGATGGCATTTTAGCGATGAGCAGGAACAATTGCTTACTCCTGTACAGGAGCCAAGATTATTGCCTTCAGCCTACAAGTTGATTAAGCGCTCAAGTAACTAAAGACTCCGTCACAACACCCAAGACCAGTGTTTTAAATAGCTATGCTATGTAGCGTGTAGCTTACACTAGCCTTAACGCTACATAGCTCATGAAAAGAGCTTAAGCAAGGTATTCAAAATCGATTACATAATGGTAACGGCCATTACGTAACGGTAATGGTCATAACCGTTACGCGTTACAAGGTCAAAACAACCGTAACGGTCCCATAACGGTCCACTAACGGTCCGTAACGGCCCATATCATAATGGTAACGGTGGTGGCCGTTACGGCCACCGTTACCGTTTTGGAACAACTTGAGCTCAAGTCACGTATAGCCCACGCAACATGATAATTTGTGTATGCTACACGCTACATAGACCACACTACACGCTATGTAGCTCACATTACAAGTTATTTGACACTACATTAAAATCAATTAATGTTTTCAATGATTTGTTACATTTTTCTATTTTCAATATAAAAAAAATAATAATAATTAATCTTTTCAATGCTTGTAGTAAAATAATATAAGTAACAATATTAAATCGGTTTCGTTGCTCTTTCTTTACCTTTATACTTAATCATTGCTATTTCCTATTACTTTAGGTTGTTTTTTGTTGCACCAAATATCATGAAATTTTGTTAAATATCATTATTAATCAATCTAATTTGATGCTGAATATCATGAATTGTTACAACCAAGTGCAACCTTGATTAAAAATTTAGTAGTGCAGCGTAATATGCTATGTAGGTTACGCCTCACGCTTCAAGGGGGTAAACACTACACTACACGCCATTCACTATTTAAAACAGTGCCCAAAACATGCTTCAAGTTCAACTTGAGCTCAAGCATTATGTCCACATCAAATTTTGAAGACCTCATGATGGCATGCCCAACAAGTAATAAAAGAAGACAATTATAGTGCAATTACATTGTAAGAATTTATTCCAAAGACATTTTTGTAATAGATGGAAGTCAAGAGTAAAATGTTATGAATCTGCATCTTATGAAACTTAACGCAACAAAATGAACAAATTCATGCATTGTCATGTCATGATGGACATGATGCATGAATTTAACACAGCTAGACACAGGCTAATAATTAAAATGAATATAACCGAATTCATTGCACAAAAAGCATAATCATATTCATAGCAAAGAAAAGTTTGATGAATAACCACCAATCAACATTATCATCAAAGCCTCATCCCAACTAACTGGGGACAGCTACATGAATCCTGCTATGCCATTCAAATAACCAACAATCAACGAAATGGTATATATTTCTCAAACTGCGAATATAATAAAAACTCAGATGGTTCACATACCCAATGTACGACATCCCAATCATAGCCAATAAGATGACGAGGAGAACAATCAACGAAATGGTATATATTTCTCAAACTGGGAATATAATAAAAATTCAGATAGTTCACATACCCAATGTACAACATCCCAATGATAGCCAACAAGATGACGAGGAGAACAAGCATCGCAAGCTGAGCACCTGTACCAACCACTGCTGAAAGTACAACCAAGTTGCGAGGAGGCCGAAATACATCCCCGTGGACAAGCTTCCATCCAGACTCCTCACTCACATCTCTTTCCTGAATATGAAACAAACACATGAACATAAAGATATGAAAGGTTCAAAGAATCACATGACCTTAGGGCTACTCGCTTGTATGCAATGTTGTCAAAATCATTATCGTATCGCAAATCATAATAGGGATTGAATCGCATCAAATCACAAATCATGTCGTAAATCATAAGCATCGTTTGAAGCATCCCTGATATCATCGAAATATCCGCGATATTATTTGTATCTCTAGCTTGGCATTATCGATAACATTGGTAGCAATACTGATAACACTAGCAGTATCAAAAATTCCACGTATCAACGATTTATCATTAAGTATCACCAATGTATCGATCTCCCAAATGTATCGCCAATATTTTCGATTGTGTAAATTCCAGTGTCTCTTGTATCGCCAATATTTTCAACTTTGTAAATTCTAGGCGTCTCTTGTATCACTAATATTTTCGACTTCGTAAATTCCAGGTGTCTCTTGTATCGCTAATATTTTCGACTTCGTAAATTCCAGATGTCTCTTGTATCACCAATATTTTCGACTTTGTAAATTCCAGGTATCAGCAATATTTCGATAATATCGCCAATGTATCAATATCACCAAAAATCTGTTTATTAAAAAATGTTCATTCCAAAATTTTTTTATGGCCGCATTGTTTGTTTGTTTGTTTTTTTTTTTTTTTTAATGCACGCACACACATTCACGCCTTAGTGGAATTTCACCACCTATGGGTACTCGAACCCTTGACCCGGTGTTGAAACTCCTGAGAGTCTACCACCGAAGCAAGAGTTTATGGCCGCATTGTTGTATGATGAAATGCATGTTTGTATGTGTGTATATGTATGCACGCATGGATGGATGGATGGTTGAATGGTTCTGGATGGATGGATGTGTGTGTACACGCATGGATGGATGAATGGATCATGCATGTGTGTTTTGTATGTATATATGTGCATGGTTGGATGGATGGATGGATCCGCCATTTTCCCCATTTTTCCCTGTGTCAACAATACAAGCTTTTAGGCGGGAAACTTATTATTTGATTCCTAAATATGAAAATATGTCTTTTTCACTATTTTTTTATTCTTAAATATACAAATATGTATTTTAGCATCTCATGAAGTTTCACTGAAAATTTCCACCATTTTCCCAACATTTCCCCACATTTCTGGGAATCAGCATTAACAACATTGTTTTTGTATCCCCGGCCGGCAAAACTCGTAGCAAAATCGATACTTTGAACGCTAATCATAAGATTTTTTTATAATTTTCTTAAAATTTTGAAAAAAAAAAAAAAAAAAAAACCTCATCACTCATCCTTTTACCATCAAATGCACTAATTAATACCATGTCATGATAGTGATAAAGGATTCTTATCTTTCCGTTTCCTTTTTCTTGTCTTTCAAGAAATTTTCCTTTAAAAACATACAAAGATCTTTCAATAATTTATGTTCTTGTTACCTCTGTTGAATGTAGTATCACGTTCGAAATGCAACATTTGATTTTGTAGACCGGCCAAAAAAAAGATATTTGATTTATAACCATCATTCCACAATACATATAAATCAACATGATCATAACCATTTATAAAACCATTCCAAATAAGTCATACATCAATTTGGTGTTTCAACCAATTAAGAAGTAAGAAATCATTAAAAAGGCTTCATGATTTAATGTTAAGAAATCATTAAAAAGGCTTCATGATTTGATGTTAAAGAGAATATATATTATTTAATCTCTTATAAAGAACAAAATAAAATAATTTACCTTTTCTAAATGACTCTTAAAGCCCCCAACAATTTAAAAATAAAAATGAAAGCCAAGTGAAGCTTAAAGTAGAAGAGAACGAGTATAATTTGAATCGTAAATCATAGGATTCAAATCATAGAATTGTAGTATTCACATAGAAAGGGATTCAAGGTTGTATTAAAATCATTTTCCTTAAGATTCAACTCAAATCGTATATCGTAAATCGAAATCATAGGATTTTAACAACATTGCTTGTATGAAATAATTACAAGGAGATTCAAGATGGAATAAACTTAAATCCACAAACTTTGGGCTCATTTGGCATCTCTACTCTAATCTAATAAGAGCTACTCTAATAAGCTCTTTTTGTTCAAGTTCTTGTTTTCAACAAGCTCATTTGGTAAAATCACGTTTTTTTTAAAAAAAAAAGTTGTTATTGGAAATAAGCATGTTTGGTAAAATGTTCAACTAAGAGCTTTTTTAAGGAGTAGTTGATGTCATTTTTAAAGATTACAACAACTACATTGTAAAAGCAATTCAAACGATTGTTTGGGTGGATCTCACCATAGATTGATTGTGCCACCACATGGAAAAAGAATAGATGGCTACAATCTTCATGTTTAAGACATTTGGGTCGTCCATTATGTCGAACATTGGATGTGGATCGTCCATCAAATGGAGCCCACCTTTGATGTGGATCATCCATCATGTGAGCCAAACCTTTAAAGTGGGCCCGTCTATCATGCGAGGCCCGTCTTGGATGTGGATCATTCATTATTAGGGGTTGACCTTTGATGCGGATCGTCCATTACATGGGGCCCACCTTGACGTAGGCCATCCATCATGTGAGGCCCACCATCAATGCTAATTGTCCTTTTTTTCTTCTTTTTTTTTTTTTTTTTGGGGGGGGGGGGGGGGGGGGGGGGGGGGGGGGCCTTATGTGCACTACCCATCACGTGGAGTCCACATTTGATGTGTCAATCATGTGGGCCCCACCTTCGAAGTGAGTTGTCCATGTGGGGCCCACTTTTGATGTCCACCATCCATCATGTGGGGTGCACCTATGGATCATCCATCATGTTGGAACACTTTTGAATATGGGTCGTCTAACATGCGTGGACCATCCATTGGGTGGGGCCCACTTGATGTGGACCATCCATCACGAGAGGCCACACTTTGATGTGAGCCATCCATCATGTGAGGCCCACTCCGTCCATTATGTGGGCCACCTTGATGTGGACCATTCATCATGTGGGCCTACCTTTGATGTCAACCACCCATCCAATGGGCCCACCTTGAATGACAATCATCCATCATGGGGGACCGACCTTTGATGCCGACCGTCCATCAAGTGGGGCCCACTTAACATGGAAGGTCCATGTTGGGCCACACTTTAATGTGGGTCATCCATAATGTGGGGCCCACCTTTGATGTGAATCATGCATTATGTGGGCCCACCTTCATGTGGACCATTCATCATGTGGGGGACACCTTCAATATGGGTCGTTCATCATGCGGGCCCACATTTGATGTCCACCGTCCATCATATGGGTCCCACCTTTGTTGTGGACCATCCATCATGTGAGGCCCACTTGATGTGGACAGTCCATGCGAGGCCACATTTTAGTGTGGGCCATCCATCATGTGGATCCCACCTTTGTTGTGGACCATCCATCATGTGGGGCCCAACCTTCAATAAGGGTCGTTCATCATGTGGGCCCACCTTTGATGTCAACCTTCCATCATGTGGTCCCACCTTCAATATCCACCATCCATCATGTGGGTCCCACCTTTGATGTGAAGCGTCCATTGGGTGGGGCTGCTTGATGTGGATCGTCCATCATGTGGGTCCCACCTTTGATGTGGAGAATCCATTGGGTGGGGCCGCTTGATGTGGATCGTCCATCTTGTGGGGCCACACTTTGATGTGGGGCATCCATCATGTGGGGCCCACCTTTGATGTGACTATGCATTATGTGGGTCCACTTTAATGTGGACCATTCATCATGTGGAGCCCCACCTTCAATATGTGTCATTCATCATGTGGGCCCACCTTAGAGAGATTATAAAGAGAAGAGAAAAGAGCAAGATAGGAATTACTTAAAAACTTTAAGGACAAACTTGTCCGAAAATTAACCAAAAATGTCCACCTGCTTAAGCCAAATAAGCTCTTAAAGAAAAAGTGACCTCCCCAACACTTATTTTTAAAAAGTTTTTTTGCTAGCTTCTAAAAAAATAAGTGGTAAAATTAGAGCATTAGCAAACAGTCTATTTTCAAAATGAGAGCTTATTTTTTTAGAATAAGCAAATAAGCTCTTATTAGTAGAGATGCGAAACGACGTCTTCCAAGAGAGGAAAATAAAAAAGAAAGTTCAAGCACACAAAGTTGAGATAGTGTCACCAGAGTCTCTAGATCATCATCGTCGTGAGCATATTTTGCGTAGTCATTTCTAAGAGTCCGCATCAATATCATTGCTACCAAGCCAGTAAGGAAGATAACCATCATGAAAGAATTGAAAATGGAGAACCAGTGAATCTGCACAGATCCAAACAGTTTTTTACATTTTTAATAAGTTGCCTTTCTTGCCCCAAATTACAGGTACAAATTTCATAAAATAAAGGAAGAAAATTGAAGCACAGAAAACCATAACATCTAATGAAAAATAAGTATGTCTTTAAAACTGTGAACTTCAGTAGTGGCATCTTAACAAGCTCCTCAACAGTTTTCATATTGGTACAACAGCATATAGCTATACCATAATGAAATTGATAACATAACATAGCAAGCTGAATTTCCAATACCCACATGACACCTGTTATGCCAGTCATCAGGGAAGACAGATGCTTGCGAGAAAGGAAAAGGGAGAGAATTACCTGGTGCTCAAAAAAAGGGTGGTCCAAGTAAACATCAAAGCGTCGTGCAAAAGTTATATTTGTTGGAGCCCATTTGACAGAATATGTCAGGTCAACTGTTTTCCCAACTTCCAGAGGCTTAGGGCTGTCTTGAGTCAGATTGACGTGAATAATCTGTGAGGAGTGAAACCTTATGTCAAACCCAAAATGAGCTCATGATAAACTACTATTAACAACCCCTATGGACCATTGGTAAGAAGCCACGGACCTGATCTCCATTGTACCTAACAAAGATAGTCTTGTGAGTGAAAAGTAAATGCTTGTTTTCATTGCTTTTATCAGGATGTCGATCACCAACAAAACCTGATCTCCCACAGACATGTAGCAGATTAAACGCAAGCATAAAGAATCGGATAGAACACTGGAAGGACTCAAAAAAAAAAAAAAAATTTAATTTTTTTTTTTTTTTTTTTTAAAGAAGAAGAAGAAGAGACATTGACAAAACATTGATCCATACATACCCCATAAAGGCAAGTCATCTGCAACATGTAATCAGCATATCCGGAAATGGAGAGGAGAAGAAATGCACAGAATAGCAGAGTAAGAACTCTTAGAAAAAAAAAAAAAAAAGGAATTTAGGGAAACAGAAACCACATCATTCAGTAAAATATAAAACATGAAAACAAAAAGATTAGCACATGCTCAACTCCTATAGAATGTAGGAATCAGATGAAAAAAGTCTGACAGGAAAGCAAGAACATAATAAATAGCGTACCCATGAAGAACTCAAACCAATATGTATTGTCAATGGCATCCCTGAACTGCTGCACCTTTGAGGAGTCCAATTCGAGTCGACAAATAAGGATCCGATCAACATTTTCTGTCAAGATAAGTTGTCAAATGAAAATAGAAATCAGGGTCATCTTGGATGTTGCATTTGATCAACTTGAAGTCATAGTCGATCATACCCAATGGACAAAAACTGAAAAGGTGAAAAAGATAACAAGGATTACATACTCTGAAATTTAATTTCAATCTGGCTGTCGATAAGTTCATTTCCACCCAAAACTTCACCAAGTCCACCCCATTTGTGAGCCGGGTTGCTGGATGAATGGCAGAATGGAAGACTGTAATAGTTATATGTTTCCTGAGGATTGTTGTAAGGGCCGACCTTGTTCACCCAGAGGGTAACAGGGTCATCTAATTGATACTGCAAGAAGAAACCATGAAAACTGTTAGTTAAAGCCAAAGTAATCATAAAACAGCTTAATCATCCAAATATTGGAAAGAAGAAAATAGTACACCAAGATTTAAATAGAGAAGTATGGCAACAAGACATTTAGGCATGGTTGCAAATATCTGTGTCATATCGGCTGATGCAGCTGCATCATATTCTTACTCGACAAGGGTAGAATGGCCCACTCCGACATTCAGTAGGCGTATCAGCCCATTCCGACCCATGTCAACCAATAAGGGCCTTATCAGAACCAATTTGCCCCTGCATATCCCACCCACCACAACCTCTAAGAGCCTAAGAGGCTTTTTTTTTTTTGTTTTTTTTATTTTTTCCCACTTTTCGTCATATTTTTCATGTATTTTTTTAGTTCAATCCTACATTAGGGGTGGCAATGGGCCATGCAGCCTAGCAGGCCCAGTCCTCTAGGGCCAAGGCTTGGGCTCCTAAACTCAACCCAAGGGCTAGGCCTCAGCATGAAATCTGGGACCAATGCTCGGGCCTGGCCTGGGCCATTCACCCTGGTCCAATCATCAAGTGGGTCACCATTATTTTTCTTTTTCTTTTTTCACTTCTTGTCACATTTTTCATGCATTTGTTTTAGTTCAAGCAAACATTAGGGGTGACAATGGACTAGGTGGCCTGATCCTGTAGGGTCAAGGCTTGGGCTCCAAAGCTTGGCCCAAGGACCAGGCCCAAGTTTGAAATCTTGTCCCAATGCCTAGGCCTGTTTGCCAAGTCCAATTATCAAGCGGGCCACGTAATACCAAAAAAAAAATGGATGGTTTAAAGACACTTGTGACTTGTAAGTGATTTCCATTCGATGTACATATGTAGTTTAAAGAACTCTAAGATCCAGAGTCATATTTCAATTATCAAAACCATTTATATGATGGGATCATCATGGATGGAGGGGATACTCCCAATAATTTCTTCAATTGGACTATTTCAAACCTTTGATCATTTCAATCTTTAGGTTATAAGGCCATCCTTGGCATGGCCTCGCCCTGTGGGTCCTAGGCCTTTTTAGCCTAACCCAACCCAAGGCTAGGCTATGGCTAACCCTATGATGCAGGACAATTAACCACTTGCTCTAAAAGCTCGAACTGTTAGAGTATGGCGAATTAATCCCTTTATCTCATAGCCCAGGCCCCACATCGCATGGGTTAGGACCTCAGCCGAACCCCCTTCATGGGCCCCAAATCAAATGGGCCGCCCACCCCGAGTGTGTCCCCGCATCCCACGGGCTACCCCACTCGAGCCTGGTATGAAATGCGCATTAATCACCCCCTGTGAGGAGTCTCGAACACGAGACCTCCTCCGTGGGCCGCACCCACCCCGAGTGTGCCCCTGCATCCCACAAGCGACCCCACTCGAGCCCGGTGTAAAAATGCCCCTGCATTACCCTAGCACAACCTGTTTCCACCCATAGTATAGATGAAGGCTAGGATCTTATCTTTTATAAGATTTATGCCTATTTTGGAGATTAAATCAAAATATTTGAGAGTGATTTGATGAATTGAATGGAAGGAACTCATTTGATAATCATGAAAATATATCAATTAGAATAATGCGAATTAAGCAAATAAATTGCGATTTTTACACAGTAAAATTAGCACATATTCTATGCTTCTGGAAAGTTGCCCTTTGGACCCTCCCACCCTCCCGGTCATGATCTTCAATTGAGTTGGGATAATAAGGAAATAATTAATAATAACATAATATTGTTTACCATGTTGCACTAATGATATTTGTGATTGAATCATAGATATTTTACTTCAGGAGGCGATGCGGTGATTAACTCATTGAGTGTAATTAACCTATGTAATAGACTATTAGATAGCGCTTCAGCTAGGGATGGTTTTCGGTTGTGAAAGTGGAAGCTTTCTGACAACACATTTGGGGTTATCATTATGTATCGGAAAACCGATGAAGTTCTTGTGGGACAAGGTAATTGAACGAGTGGAAAGGAAGCTTTCGTCTTGGAGTCGCCAATATATATCCTTTGGAGGTCGCTTGTTACTCCTCAAAGCAGCCCCTTGTCTAACTTGCCGGTATACTTCATGTCTCTCTTTAAGTGTCCTAAAGCGGTCTTCGATAGGATTGATAAAATGAGAGGAGATTTTTTTATGGAAAGGAAATGAAGAGAAGCAGAAATTTCATTTACTTAATTGGAAAGAAGTTTGTAAACTGGTTAGTGAAGGTGGGTCTGGTTTAAAAGATTTAAGTACTATGAATGTGGCGCTCCTTGGTATGTAGAGTTGGAGATTTGGAGCTGAAGAAGGTAAATTATGGAGGGAAATTCTGGTTTCCAAGTATGGTATTCAAGTAGGGGGCTGGAGCATTAAATCTTCTTCTCTTTATCGGGCTTCGTATGTATGGAGAGCTATTGTTTCATCCGAATCTTTATTCAGACAAGATATTTCTTTTTCGTTAGGTAGGGGGAACCGAATTCGTTTTTGGTTGGTGCGGGGACCGCCCATTAAGTGAAGATCGATCTATTTTGGTGGAGCAGTGCATCTCTTTATCTACTGGAGCTGTTGTATGGACTCCTCAGTGCAGAAAAAATTATCGGAAGAAGAGGTTGAGGATTTCACTGCTTTGTTGGACCGCTTGAAGATTTATGTCCTGTCAAGCCAAGAATTAGACACAATGGTGTGGAAGGTGCATAGTTCGGGTGTATTCTCGGTTAGCTCTTTTTACAAAATGATATCCAAGCCGATTACCTCTTCTGCTTTTCCGTTTCTCCATTGGTATTATTGAGCTCCCCCGAGGGTTGCAGCCTTTCTTTGGTTGGTAGGTAGAAAAAAGGGTGCCGACTATTGACAGTTTGCAAAGGAGAGGAATGGTTATTCCAAACATGTGTTTGATGTGTTCTAGGGAAGCAGAGACTAGAGATCATCTGTTCATCCATTGTCCTCTTGCGAGAGAAGTTTGGGATCATTTTCTCTCCATTTTCTAGCTTTGTTGGGTCATGCCAGAGTCGGTTGACCAGCTGCTTTGGGCTTTGCAAGGAGGAGGTGCTGGGAAAGAGTAAAAAGTTGTTTGGAGGCTGATCGCGTTGGGTATTTTCTGGTTTTTGTGGAAGGATAGAAATAGTGCGCGGTTTCAAGATAAGAAGCCTTTACTTGAAAGAATTATTTTTCTGGTTTATTTCTTCAGTTTCAGAGTGGGCGCCATATGTGCAAGATGTTTGACGCAAGGATGGACATGATGAGGTCGATCACCGTCTTCCTCAAGGGGATAATTACTCCAATCCACGGAGGTTCACTGGACTCCTCACAGAGATTCCTCGAATCCACGAGAGAAAATAGAAAATAAAAATAAATTCTAATAAATTTGAAAATAGATTGATTGATGATAAAAACGAATTTACAATCCTTTAAATAGTGATACCAAAACTAGGAAGATGTTTCAGAATCAAACTCAAACTCAAACTCCCTGAAAAATGTGACTTACTATAAATAGTAGACAGTCATGATTTCTACTAGACTTCATGGTTTTCGGCCAAAAATAGTAAGTGTCTAATTTGGCCTAACCACGTTATTCTCCTTATTTTTCTAACCTCTTTTCATGTTGGGCACGACTCCCAAAGCTTAAAGGATTAAGAGTTATGATCGAACTAAAACTTACTATAAATAGTAAAAATGAAATTAAAATGGACTTTCGACCGTCGATGTGATGAAATCTTGCAAATTTGGAGTGGGCAACCCGGTGTAGCGGGGTTGGGTGGCTAAAGTAGCTTCTCCTATCCCAAAATCATATATGGTACGTCAAATAACTCATTCCTGTTTGCGAGATATGCTTGTTTTAGGGTTCTGACGGTCCTAATCACTTCCGCCTACGATCGGGCCTTATCTGGTCCATCTTGGATATGAAAGTGTCAGCGACCAGCTCTACATCAATGCTCGATCTGCAGATTTGTATTTTCTGTTCTAGTTTTTTGGTTGCTTTGTATTCTTTTCCGCTTTTGCGGTTTTCTTAATAAATGTTTTGTTGCCTCTCAAAAAAAAAAAAAAGTCACATATATGGAAGGATAATAAAATTTTGGGCAATTGCAGAATCCCACTTGTGATGCTAAAATAGAACCCACAAGCAAAAAGTTGTCAGAATTCAAGTCAGTTTCTAAGATGTCAGCATTGCATTATCGCAATCAAACACAGCAATCCAATCAACACTGCGTACGAATACCCCGGAATGACTTCAATAGCTCTCAAGCAAGCTTCATCCAGCATGTTGCCCACAAAAACTAAATAAACTTATTTTTAAGTAGACATGCAAAAGGGTTGTGCCACTCCCAGTAACCATACCACACAAACTCCTCTATATTTTTACAAGTCAATGGAACATCAATTAAAGAGGTCACCTATCCTGTGCACATTGCTACTTATCATGTTCTCCTCCAAAACATTGAAAAGTAACACACTGGTCCAATCAATGATCCAGACCATCAGAGGACCCCACTGTGGAGGCCACTGTACGAAACTTTGAATGAACTACACAATCTCAGTTTACTAATCGATGGACCTTTTCCGATCAAATGCAGACAATCGGAAATGTTCTTTGCCACCATCCAATTAGGTTGTTGATTAGGACAGTTAAGACCGTCCATTCGGTACCACAGTCAAGTCCACTGGATGAATGGTACAGACCAATTTTCATCAAAGCACATGATAACTACCCATGCCTATTGCACAGATTAGAATTCAATCGCATTGAACCAAAGCTAAAATTCAAAAGAAGAAGAAGAAGAAAATGCCAGCAAAAGCACTCCAACAATCCAAAAGATAAAACAACAACAAACAAGCACAGAGCATTCCCGATTTCTAAGAAATACCGAAAAATCTTCTACTGATAACTACTGAGAAAGTGAAACGAAATGAGAATGTACAAAAGAAGAAACGGATCTGACAGGAATTATATATGAAAAACTCAAATTCCTTCCTGCAGTAAAGGATCTAAAACGACGTTTACAAAAATCCCTAACCAGATATAACTAACCCTAGCCATGACTCTCCGGAAAAGACCTCTCTCTGAAGCCAAAGATCGAACAGAAGCTATGCAATCCCTAGAATTTCTACCAGACGATTCTCTAGATCTGATCGAAGCTGAAATCAATTGCGAGCAGAAGATTTAATGCCTATCTGATAGCGATTGAGCCAGCTAAGGTTAAAGACCGAAGCTGATCCCTTGAAATAGAGAGATTGGTAGAGTTTGAGAACGTACCTTGTGATCAGATTCGAGAGCGGAGGAAGGAGCGGCGGAGATGATGAGGAAAATGAGGAGGAAGACGAGAGAGAAGGATCGGACGGTGGAGAGCATCGCTGTGGATGACGTGGCGTCCGATCTGCCGCTGTAGAGGAGTCTTGCGAATGGAAAGAAGGACCTCAGGAGGAGGTGAGGGAGGGAGATCCTGGTTTTTCTCCCATCGGATGCTTTATGTCATCCTCGACCCAAGGATTTGGGGTCTACTTGGATTTCTAAGTTTAAGGAAGTGGGGCCCATGGTTCAATGATCCAGACTGTTGATCTGTTTGGTCCCACCATAGATGGCCCATATACCTAAAATCCACTTGATGGGAGAGTTTATAAGAATTTCAGATTGCGGCCTGTTAATAGCTAGTTGAGAATGCCATGACCGTCAACCTTCAATTGAAACAGGGCAAAAGAGTGGCTAAGATCTTCTAACCTGGGAGATTCTGGGGCAGGTGAGGACTAACAAAACAACGGTCTGGATCAGTGAATCATGGCCCAGTTTCTGCAAAGCTTAAAAACCTTAATGCAATGCCGACGTCGACGTCCTTGAAACGCTCCGCTCCTGTTGGCGCGTTGACGTTCGGGGTGGCGCCCTCTAGAATCAGCATTTCCTTGAAACGTTGGTCTTTCGGTCTTTCAGGCCGGACCTACATCGTACTGGGCTTAGGCCGAGTATCAGGCCCGAGGTACAGACTCATGCTTAAAATGGAGCCGGTTTATAGACAGAGGTGCGAAAGTGCAAAAGCCCATGAGGCTGGACAGCCCATTAGAGTTTTTCTCTGGCACCGAACTCTAATCTCCTCATGTGGAGGCATTTTCATACCAGGCTCAAGTGGAGTGGCCAGTGGGATGTAGGGGCATATTCAGGGTGGGTGACTCGCAAAACCCATGAATTTGGGACCCGTGTAAGGCCGATGGCTCATGTGAGGCAGAACCCATGAATTTAAGGCCCACGAGGGGGCGGAACCCATAAATTTGGAAGCTACAACGAGGGTTCAGCCTAGAACTTGACCTATGAATTTAAGACCTAGACTATGAGATAAATGAATTAATTCGACATACTTTATCAATTTAAGCTTTTAGAGCAGATGATTAATTGTCATGCATCAAGTCATGTGTTTGAAACTTCTTATCAAGAATGATTGTCCATGATGGTTCGACCGAGGACTTGATCCATGAATTTGAAACCTAGGCTATGAAATAAAGAAATCCTGTACTTCATACTTGTTATGAAAATACAATGAGACCGGCCTTGGCTTTTTGGGCTGGCACACCCTACAACTTGGACCCATGGAGCCTGATTGTGTATTTTACTTCAACCTGGTCTACAAGATTACAGGAAAACCAAATCCCATGTTTGGCACATTAACCCACGGGCCTAAATGTCAAAGCCCAGCGTGACTCATCTTGCCAACCCACTCTGACAACTAAAATAATCTGCAGTCCTCGGCCGCAGCTTTCCTTGCTCAAAGTGACGTTAGCTTCCGATCGTTGAATAGTTATGTGCAATTCCACATGGCAGGTATGCATGGTAATTAGGATAGCTGATAGGTGGGTCACATTGTGGATGAGCTACAAGCGAAACAATATCCTTGGTTAGTTGGCTTTAGCAATTTAGTAGCTGTGAGTATTGATTTTTAGTTTGGATTGTGGCTTTACTTGGTGTTAATGGTTTTCCTTCCTTGGGCATTATTGGACGGCTATGCAACTTGTTTGGCATGAATTGAAATCCAAATCATAACTACCGTGGAATTTATTTGAATTGGAATCTTGAGTTGTGTTTGGTAGTCTCTAATTAAAGTGCATTAGAATTTTATTATATATTCTTAAGAACGTGAATTTGATTAAAACAATCAGCTTTAATGCCAGGTCCCGCACTTCAGGTATAAAGTGTGCACCCTTGAACCTGAATTATGGTTTATAAATTGTACACTAATTGCACATGAATCCACTTATCATGTCGATATTAAGAGGCATAATTTATATGTATTATACATCATCGCCACATTAACATTCATGTATTTCACTTCTTTTATTAACACTCCTTTCATAACATTTACATTCATAAAATAAATTATCAAAACCGGTATAAGTTCATACATTTGGAAATTTATTGAACTAAAATAATCAATCATAACTCAGCAAGGTTATACTATGAACAATCCCCAATTTAATCCCTATAACAATGTATATCAAGAATAGAAACTAAACATCTTAATAAAGTAGCAACATTAATGCATCGACCATCTAATGCAGCGATCATGTCCTCTGCCAAATACGGCCATTGATCTTGAGCATCATTCACCAACCCAACCTCATTTGTCGGCACTTAACTTGGATTTCATGTCTCGTTTGTGTATGTACTGTTGTCAATCCACAACATTAACTGGTCAGGCTAGTGAGTGAACCCAACATAGTTCATACATAACACAATATAAAATAATATAATCATACCGAAATGGTGTGTATGCAGTATGAGCATGAATGCAGAAATGTCATGAGATGCATGTCAAGTGGGATGATTGTCCACTTGCTTAGTGTAAATATCCTTCAACCTAAAAATTATACCCGACAGACATCCATCGTAGGCAGGCACGGGCAATCTATATCCGTTAGACATTTACCTAGGTAAGTATGGGTAATCATACATCTACTAATGAGTAGGCTTTCACTAACATGAGCATCTGGTAATGAATCTACCAGGCATAACCATCCAAAGAGATTCCCAAGGAACTTAATGCACGATGTGTGCACATATTCATAAATATGCTCAATGTTTATGCGTCAACATGTATAGTCAATCATATACATCTTTATTAGATCCTTACTCTTGCTCCAGTGGTAGACTCTAAGGAGTTTCAACACCCGGTCAAGGGTTCGAGTATCCATAGGTGGTGAAATCCCACTAAGGCGTGAGTGTGTGTGTGTGTGTGTGTGTGTGTGTGTGTGTGTGTGTGTGTGTGTGTATATCTAGGAGGAACAACAATTCATATTCATCCAAATCTTTCAAAGCATATATCATAAAATAATGATTATAAATAGTGCTACACTTCAATAATTACATGGCAACCATATCAATCATAAAAATCAGAATCAATCACATCATCTATCTTAATCGTACAGGTATAAGACACGTTGGGATTCACTCACCTATTCATGGTAAAGTCAAATCCATTTGAATAGTTGGATGCTTTAGAATCTAGAATCTAAATCCCTAAAAGAATAGTTCATGATTTAATTAAACTACCTCACAAACTGGGGGTCCACCTTTGATCAAAGAAAGGTGACCCAATATAAATCCTTAAGTTTAAATTTGAAAAATACAGGGTTTGTCGATCAATGCAATAGATTAATCGAGCTAGCTCGAGGGCCTTCAATCGGTCGATTGATGGAAAAATTGAATTTTTTAGTTTAAGTCTCCAGACACTTTTACCTCCCTTCGATCGATTGAACCATGCTCGTTGATTGATCGAAACTGGCCTAATTAAATCAATTTACTCATTGGAAAGTTTTGGTCACTCTTAATTGGAACCCTCAGTTGATCGAGATCATTCGAGGAGACCCCTGATCAATCGAAACTCAACACAATTTCAGGCTTTAGTCTATTGACAAAATGTGACATGTTCGACCAATCGAACACTTCGGTCGATCGAACTGGATAGGTTTTGTTATACAATTTAATTTTCTAGAATTTTTAAGATTTTTCTTCTATTGGGTCCAACCCATCCAATGGTTTTTTTTCTTCATAGTCGAATTTGGAAAACTAGAGGATCGCTCAGATCCGAATATTTGGTATCTACAACTGGTAGTTAAAAAACTATTTTTCGACAAAACTATGGTTATCTATACAATTCTGCAAAATTAATGTGGGAAATCTATTCCTCAATTCAATTAAGATTTAAGGCTCTAACACAATTTGACCTTAAGATCTATAGATTGGGATTTTCTTAAACTGAGATAATTGGAATTCTCACAGTTGATCATCCTTATTATAGAAACTCATTCAAAAATTGATCTCTATCATTCAAAACAGGGTTAATCTATTTCGCATATTATTTAGATTTGGGCTTGTTAGATAAATTTTCAAGATTAAACAACAAGGAAGTAGATTAAGGCTTCTCGTTCACAAGACTTCTCTCCCTCTACTCTTTTAGATTTTTTGGAGGAATTTCTTATGGATCTTCCTTTTAAATAGAGGAAAAGCCTTGAATCTAGAAGATTCCATCAGGATTTTATAAATTTTGCCAAAAAATTATAATTCCTAAAGTGTGGGAAATCAATCCATTAATATATCCCTCTACCAAGAATGCTTTTACTAACTAGGCTAAGTGCTTGTTTTGTTAATAAATAAAAATTAAGTTATTAATTTATTTAATTAGGGTCTCATGTGGGTCACAAAAATCAGGGTCATTACATTTAATGCCCCAAGTTAATGTACATATGTGACATTTGACGTAACAATTACAATAAGCCCATTGAAATATATAATTTAATAAAATATGAGGAAATTATGAGACCTAAGTGGGCAACAAAATTGGGCCCAATAATTTTGAAATGTTGAAGTAATGCCTCTATCTTCAAAAGTGGGCTCCCACCATTACACTCCATAACTTTAAGATCAGGTTGATTTAATCACGAGGTGGGCCACAAATATTTATTGTATGTGGGCTTCTAGTAATCTTTTGTTTTTCTTTTTTATTGTTCTAACCATGGATTGGTATAGCCAACTCTAATTAGTTGGGATAAAGTTATAATTATGATGATTTTCTGACCATTCATTTTCAATAATTCACGTGTGGCCTACAAACATAGCATGGATTCATGTCAAATACATCTTATTGTATGTGATGGAGAACTAATTTTTACAGTTTCCACTCTCATGCTCTTGATCAAATGGTTAAGATCTTCTCAGCAAAGTTGATTTCTTGTTACAAACAATCCATTGCAGGGCCCATACTGCATCATATGAAATTGTTTTTAGTAGAGATTGGCCCATGGTGTGTCATATCATATTTGCTCTCATTTAGGCCCATGAGGTATACATTAGAGCAATATTTTTCCTTTTTTAAACAATAGCCCCAAGGTACAAGTCATGAAGTAGCCCCTTCACAATCCAAATGCAAGCCCGCAAGCTCAAAGAATATATAACACAAATAGAAATTATCTAAATAAAAAAAGCCAAAGAACTCATCATGTGGGACACAACATTTAGACCCTCTATGAAAAAATCAGCCCATTCGAAACCTTAGGTGGGTCACACATCATGCAAAACAAACGAATGACCACAAAAAATTATTTTTACAGTCAGTAACGCATCATGCAAAACAAACGTATGACAATAGAAAATTGAGTAAGAATAACGCACAAAACCATCCAAGTCGACTTGACACTGAATCGGTTACTCACAATGTCCAAAAGTTTGTAGAAGGGGGATATGGATTCTATAAAAAATCTTTGCCATTATAAGGAATAACACAACACAACTGAGAGTAAGATATTGAGAGAGAGAGAGAGTTGACTCGATTTGAGTCAAATTGAGTCACGGTTTGGGTTGTTCTTGAACCTTGCTGGATGGATCAAAAAGGAAAAAAGAGATAGAAGGAGAAAGAAAGGTAGAGGAGTAAGAGGAAGGAAGGAAGAGAGAGAGAAGAACCAAGTTGATCGCTGAGTCAACTTAGCGAGTTAACCCGCCAAGTTTCATTCGAGTCAAGTGGGGTTCAAATTAAGCAAGGTGTATTATTTTTGGAAACACCCCTAGTGTGCAACCAGAAGCCTGTTGGAGTTGTGGAATGTTGAGTTTTGTGTCGTGTTGCACCATTTTGTAACTAAATCATAGTGAATCATGTTGAAGTCGAGTTGACTCGATGTCGATTTCGAGTTCAGCCTTGTTGGAATCCTTAGCAAGGAAGCTACCTAGTTGAATCATCTGACATTCAGAACACATTAAATTGCTTCTAATGAATTAAGACTCGAAGACTTTGAAAATTGGTATATGAAATTCTGATTCTAGAATCCCGACAAATTTAACTGTACAAAATCGATTTGACACCTTTAGAAAGCCATTGATTTTGCCTGATTACCCTGATCTTATATTAAATCATGTGATTTATAAATCGTAGTCCACAATCTAAGTAAACCATCACTAATCAAACTAAGTAATTGAATCAGAATGGAGATTCACTGAAGAACCTACTTAACCAATGGATTAGATCTTGATTTTCCTAAGTCCAGGAGTCGAATTAACTAAATTATCCTTGTGACAAGAGAACCGTCCCGATTCAATTAAATGCCCCTAGATAGTAAAATAAATGTACCTTGTAAGTTACATCTCATGCCTGACAATGTACGTTATAAACCTACTACCTACATTTACAAAATTTTATTTCCGAAAACACCTTAAATATGACCGAAATGCCCAAATTAGTTTTAGACCGTTCGTTGGTGGTTTGATGATCGCAAAACTATAGGAACATGTTCGCCTTAGTGGGATTAATCTTCTACATATTTTCGATGTTCGAGATAGTACTCCAGATCGAGTAACTTAGATCAGGACCCATGAGTGTGAGTTGTGTGAGCCGCCTTAGTTTTTCAAGAAAACCTATATATAGGAAATTCATTTGGGTTTTAAGTTTAGAATTAAGAAATTTGAGATTTCTTAGGATTTTTCTTAAGCTTTTTGCTAGAATTCATCGATTTTATCGTCGTTTCTCCAATCCAATCATAGCTTATTAGTAATCAAAGGTGAGACTATGTCATGCACTCGATTTGGGAAACCAAAATCATGTTTTCTTTGTTCTAATTGACTTTTATTAAATTTTATGTAGGATTTTAGGGTTTTCTCGAGATTATAGATCTTAATCGTTATTAGTGCGTGGAATCAGATCCTAAGGTGAGAACTATTTTCTTAAGTTAGCTTTTATCAGCTTATGATGGTTTTAATTGATGAATTTTATGTTTTGATTGAAATTATATGTATTCAAATTCTAGAATTATTATGTGGTTATAATTTATATGCTATGTGTGTTAGGTTGATGACACGTTTCTTGAGTTGTATGTAATTAGTATTCATTTAGACATGATTTTGTGTATATGTGAAATTGGGTGTTTAGCACACCAAGTGTTTGGTTAAATGTCTAAGTAAGAATTTTATTTGAATATTGTTAATTTATGCTTATGAACATAATTGGAATATTAGGAATTCATGTTACTTTGGATTAGTATTTGAAAGTAGTTGAAATTGTGGACCGCCTTCATTAGGTTTGGATGTCATAAACTTATTTGATCGATTGAGATAGAAAATGATTGATGGACTTTAGCTTTTGGGTGACTTGTAGTCTACTTTACATCCAAAGTCGGTCTAGTCGATGTTCACTTAATCCACCAAAATAGTCCAATTCAGGGATAATCATCATTCTGTGAATGTTGCCGAACATCCTTTAGAATCCAGGGTACCATGATTACCATTAATATATAGTCACTATTCTTAGCCTTCTGTAACTATGATTCAACAAGCTACTTGTTACAACTCATAGGCTAGGCATGGTGGTATAGGACATTGTGTCTGTGTTGTCTTTAATTTGTATAGGTGGGCGAGCGTTGCGGTGAGTCTTGAGCACCGATGGGGGTGACAAGCCACCATCATTGATTGGGTGATGACCCAAAATTGTATTGATTTGAAAATAGTGTGCTCGCAGTAGTGACCCTCTTGGTTGACATGTAAATTCTTAGATTCAAATAAATCCATGAGTTATATCATCTTGAGGTGATCACGTAAATCATCAGCAATTCCATTTCATTTATGATGATATTCGACACCGAGTGACGAACCCTGAATGGATTAAGGACCCCTAGTGCCTGTAAGAAATATAAAGTGGAGGAAGTAAATCAGAGAGAAGATATTATGAACTGATTTGCTTACTTTTCACTTTGTATTCAATCGTAATATATAGAAGATTACATACAACAAACTGGAGAATTTTAAGGAATACAATCAGATTATAGTTTAACAGAATGAGAAGAATGTGCAGATGGTTCAGGTGGTTCAGGTGTTCCAACATAATCAGTATCAGCTGCATATTTGCTGAACTGTCTTGATTCTTGTAACTGATCACCTGATTCTCGCAACTGATCATTGACAAAGTTAGTGCATACTCTAACACCCCCCTGCAAACTGATGGGTAGTTGGATAACCATGAGTTTGGACCTTAGAAATTGAAACCGAGCTGCGGTCTGGCCTTTAGTAAACATATCTTCTATTTGATCAGTAGTAGAGATATATTTAACAACAATATCTTTATTTACTACATTTTCTCTAATAAAATGATAGTCAATTTCCACATGCTTGGTTCGGGCATGGAAGACAGGATTCGATGCTAAGGCTAGTGCTCCGATGTTGTCACACCAGATGGTAGGAGGCGATGAAAGATAAATCTGGAACTCCTTCAATAACATTCTAACCCAATAAGCCTCTGCTGTAGCTAAAGCCATGCTTCGGTATTCAGCCTCGGTGCTTGAACGCGAGACGACAGCTTGTTTCTTGGCACACCATGATATTAAATTCGTTCCTTGAAAAATGTTGAATCCACTGGTGCTTCTCCTGTCATCAGGATTTCCAGCCCAGTCCGAGTCTGAGAAAACATTTAAGTGGACAGCAGAAGGTGCATAAAATAGGTCGTAGTCAACTGTTCCCTTCAAATAGCGAAGGACCCTTTTTGTTGCGATCCAATGAGAGTCTCGTGGACTATGCATAAATTGACATAGTTGATTTACTGCATAGGAAATATCAGGACGTGTAATGGTGCAGTACTGCAATGCACCCACCACACGCCTGTATTCAGTAGGATCCAATAAAAGTGTGCCATTTTCAGAAGAGAGTTTCATTCCTGAAGTTGAAGGACAGGCCAGAGGTTTAGCACCAATCATTTTTGTGCTGTCAAGTAAATCCAAGATATATTTAGCCTGTCTGAGATGAAGGCCCTCACTGTTTCTTTGTGCTTCAATACCAAGGAAGTAACTTAGCTGTTGAACTGATTTGCTTACTTTTCACTTTGTATTCAATCGTAATATATAGAAGATTACATACAACAAACTGGAGAATTTTAAGGAATACAATCAGATTATAGTTTAACAGAATGAGAAGAATGTGCAGATGGTTCAGGTGGTTCAGGTGTTGCAACATAATCAGTGTCAGCTGCATATTTGCTGAACTGTCTTGATTCTTGTAACGGATCACCTGATTCTCACAACTGATCATTGACTAAGTCAGTGCATACTCTAACAGTGCCAAGCTATGTGGTTATTGTGTATTTGAATTTTGATACAATTGTGGTAATCTAGCTTCTCCAATACTGCTTCTTGAACACAAATTAATAAAAGCGTAGAAATCATGCATCCATGTACATGGGTGTATCGGATGCTTGGTTATTTGATGAGAACCCCGTCGGATAACTCAACCCCTACCATAGTGTGAAAGACTAGAGGGCCCCACGTCGTGGTAGGCGAGAGAGCCCCACGTTAAAAGTTTTTGAAACTTACATGCATTAATCAAGTAGTTTGGAAACTTATTTGCTATTTTGTGCTTCATTACCTGAACTTGACTATGTTGATATTACGTATAACTTTGAGAATAGTAACATCGAGTTAGCTATTCACTCCCACTTGGGATGGTGTTTTAAAATACCAACCAAATCTCATGTATGCAAGTGTTACCAAGACCGCTGTGATTGATAACTAAAAAGTAAGAATAACTTGGTAGGCCTCTACTTCAGAGTTACCGTTAGAACACTTTCAGACTTGCACACATGTTAGACACGCACTTTGAGTCCCCAACTAAGTGGATTTAGATAGTTCTTTATGAATGACCGAATAAATGTTATCGTGAATATTGGTAACACCACTATACTTTCATAGTTATATATACTGTTTAGTTTAATTTTTCATTGATGATTTGATGTCATTAGATTTAGCCATTAAACTGTATTTCTGCATGCATTAGTGACACTCAGAAATTTGGGGATCGTGGATGTACCCGACCCTTGAGTTTCGGGGCATTACAACACTATGCATAGAGAGGAAGTCACACCCTCGGGCTCTCTGCCCCAACTAGCAAATGTAGCATCTTCAGCATGGTCAGCCACAGGAGAGGCCTGCACCGCTCCATTTTCCATAGTAGGGGAAGATGATATATCTCCTTCTACAATAGGCGTCGAGGTCAGGGAAACCTGCTCAACAAGTGCTGGAGTGGTCTCGCCAATAGGCATGGCCAGCATCGATTCCCTGTACTTATCTGCTCTAAGGACCAACGAGACCTCATTCATAGAAGCCTGAGGCCTACCCTCAATTAAGGTAACAACTACCCAATGATCAGAGTAAGGAGTCAACTCGAATGTCTCGAAAATCGTTGACCCTCTATCAACTATCAACCATGGGGATGCCAATCGACCATGCGGTCTAGTGGCCATGTTCTTCCATTAAATTTCGCCTTGTACGTGGTCCACGTTTTGTCTCCTCAACAACAGGAGATATCTGCGGGACAGACGGAGTAGTACCTAGCCAAATTCATTGACATAAAGTCCTCATCACGAGCAAGCAATGGCCATTGCGTGCTAAAGCCTTGACTTTATAGTATAAATAATCATAAGCTTTTGAAGCAAGCTTCAAAACGTATGCATGCGCTAGGGTCTTCCTCTTCTTTATTCTCCACAACTGATATTTTAAGAGAAAAGATGGGGTAATATAAAGGAGCATAGTATTTTAGGAAAAGCGAAACAAGACAAAAGGCCAACATGATAATTAGCTTTGAAATGAGCAAGAGTAATTGGGCTTGTGAATGGCCAGATGATTGGAACATATGGTTGAGCAGCAGGGGCTTTGACTGTCATTCTCTCTCAGATCATAACCCCATTTAAAGGACGATTGACCACATTCAACCCCTTTCTAACAGAGGACTCGGCCATCAGCAACTTTTTCTTATCAATACTCCCACATGAAGTGCATTTTGCTTGACCGGTCTAATCCCTATCGGATGGCTGCTTGGAGTAGTTGGGTTGTGCGAAGCTTGGAAGCATCAGTAGGGCCACCAAGAGATGAACATGTTATTGTTACAGAAAAATTGAGCTACAAAAACTCCTTGAGAAGTGGATCTTACCCCAGCAGCAGGGACCACAGTGCCAACGATAGCCCCACGACTGGCCAAAATGATAGTTTTCAATGGGTTGAGGATTTTGGGGCTTAACAAGAAAAATGTGCATTAAGTTGGCCACTTAGAAAAGTAAATACTGAGTCGGGCACAACAAACAAGCGAAGCGATATGGAAGTTGGAAAGACCAGCTTGTTGGAAGTTCCCTCAAATTCCTCCTGAATCTAATGTAGTTCATCCTAATGGTGGAGAATCCCCCTTAAAAGTGATTGTACATTCATCGAGGCATAGGAAGGTAAAAGAGGAATAGCTTGGACTAAACCGAATTGGTACTCATGTAAAGCAGCCAGATATAACTCAACACTAGTCTTAACATTGAGGTTGTGGTTTGAAAACGCCCCATTATTTAGGAGATCTCGAAAAATCAGAAAGTTATTCCACAATTAGTGCAACATCTCTAAGGTGATAGAATTGAAAGGACCATGTTGAATGCACCTAAACCAATCTGCACTGTGAGTCATTTCGAAGAAGGGAAAGAAGTACTTGTCCAAGAGTTTCTTCATATTAATGAAAAAGAATTGTAGGTGATCTTGGAACAGTCATTCTTCGATCCAATAGTAGGTCAATCGGTGATATCCATAAGTGGGAGACCGAGGAGGCATTTCTTTAGAAATGGCGAAGGTGCCATAACTGAAGGAGCCACAAGGGGCCCCCACAATGATGAAGGTTCCTGGACACCAAGTTGTGGAGAGTGCAGTAAAGGCGGGAAATGACAAAAGGAGCAAAGGCCATATGACGGCCGATAGCCAATGACTTAGCTAGATTGTTGTATTCCTTGGTCATTTGGTCGGCTGGGACACAGAAAATGAAGCAACACAACCACATCAGTAAAAAAGCACAGTTCTCCTGATGTGACACGAGGCCTTGTCTCATTTCCTCTTATAGTAGGTAGTATATGTGATGTTGGCCCACTGGTTATGGAAGGAAGGAGAGGACCTCTAGCTTGATGGTTCAACATACTCACCTAAGGTAGGAAGGCTTGTGAGCACACTAACATTAAGAACGGTAGGGCTCATGAACCCTCGTGGAAAATGGAAGCAATTCGTAAAAAAGCTCTAAAACCAAACAACTGTTGCAAGCAAGGTAGGATGCATGGCCATCTCCATTCAAAAAAACTAGATACAGTTGCAAAATCCCAACGATTCTCTAATGGTCGCCGAATACAAACTTGACACGATTTAGCCAAATGATGCAGTCCGGAGTAGGACAAGGCCATAATTGATGATGAGAACTAACAGGATTCCATCGAGACTATTTTAACAAAAGGGCTCACAAAAGAAGTCTCTCTTGGAGGTACAAAGGTAAGAAAGAGAGAAGAGAAGAAAAATCCATAGTTTGAGTAGGGGAGAAGATTGGATTGAGAAGATATTGATCTACTTGGCCGACCTCACAGCAAGTAAGGGTGTCCGGAAGGACAAAGTCGGCTAGTTGCTCGATATGTTAATATGATTGATTAACTCAGGGGTTGGAACATCCATGACAGCTGACTCAGACTTAGGTTGGGAATTTCTAAAAAAAGAAGTCATGAAGTAAGATGAATGGATAAGAAAGAATGAAGTTGGTCGAAAGAGAGAAAAGTGAAGAAATGATTGAGATAGAAACGTAACCATATAAAAGCAAAATAAAACATTGGGCTTCACATCTACAATAAAAAGTTGGCAATCATGCTAAGAGAATTCTGACGCTCACATTAACTTGCACGACGATCAATCACAACCTCATGCTGCCACACATCACACGTCAGAACGACCATCGAAACCCAAACATCAAACGTCCCATCGCATCTCTTAATACAAGGGGGGGGGGGGGGGGGGGGGGCATTGTTTACACCCATACTTTCAGTGCCCTAACGTGGACTGATGGAAAGCTGTCACGTGTTGACACTACAAGTTTGGTACTCACAAAAATCATAGTCGCACTCGAAGATATGTTAAATGGATATTCCTTCAACGATACACATTCTGTTATTAATGGAATGGCACGGGCCCTTACTCATACATTTAAGGGAGCGAATTGTCGCACACCACGTGGCCACTATTAAACGAGCCAATTAATGAGGCAGCATGCCTAACATGTCTATAAAAGACTCACCAAGAGAACGTATCCTATCACATATATGGTGATGATACACTTGGGGAGGTCGTCTCTCACAGTCATTCCAAAATGAGAGATCTTCTTAGAGACATTTGGAAAGTCTGTGATATTCAAGAAAGTTTTGAATGTCTAAGATCTTTTCCACATCCAAGGAAATTCGTTTATGGTTTGGACCTGTAACACCCCTGGTTTTCAGGGGCCGTGTAGGAACTCGACTCCCGAATTTCCAGGTGCCACGGGTGCCCTAATGGGCTTCAGATTTTAATTACATTTGGATGATCTCATAAACAATGGAGAGTTTAGCAAGGCATAAAGCATAAGTAAGTCATAAAGCAGTATCAAGTGCCACTAAATATAAAAATATCCAAACCACAAATCCAAAATCATCTAAATAGGGAACTAGTCCCACTCATACATGACTCAAAGTGACTAGAGCCCTGTCCCATACCCCGCAGTAGGCCGAACTCAGACTAGAAGGATCCGTCGAAAGTCTAGAAGTAGAGAAGCTCCTCTTCCTCATCCATGCTCACCCTACTCAGCTCGTCGAGTTCCACCTCACCTGCATCTAATGATGTGTCTGGTTAGTGTTTTAAAATACTGTCCCAGAGTGGGATGAGTAGCTAACTCAGTGGGTGTCATTAGCCATAAGTTACATCAAATAACATTTCCATGATGAATTTAATGAAAAACATAAATTCATAAATCACTAACTAGTCTTTGTTAATGCATATGCATGAGTTATGTATGATGCATGACCTCACCCACAACACTCCCTCGATCGACTTCGTCTCACGGTCACGCATGACCAACACTCCCTCATTGCGACCTCAACTGCCAAATCGTCAAATCCTAGCTAATGTGATGCATGAATAATGTTAACTGAGTATTTAATTAATTCCGTTCATCTAGCCGGTTGGGGAAACTAGTACACCCCGACGATATCAATGCCCTCATCCATTTGGGATGTCAGGACCCCTCGACGTGCGAGGCTAAGACCCTGCGATTCTTGATCCCATCGGAGTCCCTACCCCCGATTGCAAGCACGTGGGGAGTGATGGGAAGCGAGATCGCTCGCGGTCAGTATAGGGAGGCTTGTCACCCCAGTGTAGGCCGACAACTCATACACAGTGTCTCATTCCACCATACCCGGCTCACGAGACTGTGGATCAGTTTTCAGCTGTTATCAGTAGGTGTCAGTGGGCAAGGGATGTTCTAGGTTCCAAACAGGCATGAGCAAACATGGTTAACAAGCATGGTTGGTCAGTCGGTGAACTAGAATGCCCAAGTTCAGGCGAGTACGTAACGCACGACATCGAGTGCAAGCAACCCATGTAGTCCTACTACTGTCGCCCATTCGTATCTGCCTAAATCAGTCAGTCTAGTCACAGGGCGGTCTAACCAACGGGTCAACCAACCCAGAGAATGGGTTGTATTTAATATCACTTCTAAGCGGATAAGGATTCATCTCCAAGTACAAATGGAATTATGCATACAATACATTAAGCATAAAATTTCAAGATATTAAGATGAATGCAACTACTCTTAACAACATAAGTTAATCGTGTGTGCGAGTGGTGCTGGATTTCCTAAGAGGCAAAGGATAACACATCACTCATAGTACAAAATCCAACAAGAAATAAGGCAATCATACATGCTACAGAGAAGATTAAGTAAAAATCGAAGGTGAAATGAACATGCAACACCAATTTCATGCCCAAATGAATTGAAGACAAATCAAACATCAATTTATCGTCGCATGCGTGTTGGGTAGACCTAGCATTGGTTCCTAGCTAGATTTTCTCTAAATTACTCATGCACATCAATCTGACATCCACAATCATTAAATTTATCGTAAAATTGGTACTTGGTCACTTAAGGATAATGGTCCGCACCTATAGGCCGCTGAGGGCTTGCAGAATCATCTTAGGGGTGTTGGACTCGCGGGAGGTTTTGCCGAGGTCCCGAGTTAAATGCACCCGCATGTTAGGATATATGCAAGAGCCTAGATTACAAAACGCATATAGGGAGAAGAATGGTGATTACCTGGGAATCTTGCTCTTGTGGTGGTGGATGCAAGGTTCCTATGGTTAGGGATTTTGGAAAAAATCACAAATTCCTATACAAACACCAAGAACTATATGAGATTCATGTAATCCATTTTAGAAAGAACTTAGGTTAGGAAGTAGCTTTGTTTCTTACCTCCAAATCGCAAACGAGGTGGATTCGACGGAGGAAAGTGATCGATGTTAGGGCTTTGATTGGAGGAAATCGATGAAGGGAAGCACTAAAGCTGCCCCACCCTACTCTCACTTTTCTTCTCTTCTTCTTTCTCCTTCTCTTTCTCTCTTTTTCTCCCTTGGAGGATGTAAATTCGTATGGAGAGATGGGGTGCCCAAATGAGGCCCTTATACAGCGTCGGATTTGATGTAAATGGCCTCAATGGTTGGATTTTTACTATATTATCCCTATGAGAGGGTTTTTCTAACCTCTAGGGCCCATTATGGGGTGTACATGTCGATATACACCGTAGGATAGTTAGCCCTAATGATGATCTACGTATGGATATGATCGGCCCGCCATTTGGATGTGTCAATCAATAGATATGATTAGAAGTCTGTTTAACGATCACCGATGGTCGATCGGGGCCGCGGCTATACGAATATGAGCAGGGAAATATCATTTATCGGTACTCCAATTTTGGTTGTGCATTGATGGTCCGAAAGCTACAACTCCACGAAAGAGCGGAATGTCTATTTCACTTAAGTTTCAGATTTCGGCTTAGGGGATTCGTGCGTTGCAAGCACTTAGCTTTTGGCCCAAGTTAAGCCGTTTTGGAAACTACCCAGGTCCGACTCCCGCAATAGACATCGAGCCCAGTAAGACAGGCATTATTCTATAGTTTTGAAATAGTTTTGAAAC
The DNA here is from genome assembly GCA_021015155.1 of Magnolia officinalis. Taxonomy (NCBI): domain Eukaryota; kingdom Viridiplantae; phylum Streptophyta; class Magnoliopsida; order Magnoliales; family Magnoliaceae; genus Magnolia; species Magnolia officinalis. The sequence continues at coordinate 47,095,769 of JAJHSJ010000016.1, forward strand.
TAGTGGCCCACTAACGAGCGGTGTAGAGCTTGTTCGGAAAATCGGGGCATTTTTTGAATGAATTAGGTATTGAGATTTCTCGTAGGCAATGATTAGAGTTTGGATTAACTATGTTCATAGGGTGACCTATTTATAACTAATGAAAGTGGAGATTTAGTCATGATTACTTTAAACCGTCGGTTTTGTGCTAAAAGAGTGACGGAGTTTATTTGGTCCATTAATCAAGATCCGGGCCTTATCTAACTCGGCTTCGAGTAATCTTTTAATTTAATTACAATTGTCTTGATTAATCAGTGTTAGGTCAGTTAGATTTAGGCTCTATGTGAACAAATCATGTGGCTAAATTCGGTGTTTAAGTCATCGGGTGGATTTGTTGGCTTCCTACGGTTGATTAATTAGACTTGTGCGGTTCTTTAATGGTACCACCCATGTATAAACTAACACTGAGTGCTAATGGTCAGTAAGTGATAATATAAGTTAATTATATATATATATATATATATATATATATATATATATATATATATATATATATATATGTATATATATATATATATATAATTTAAGAATTTTTGAAAATCCAAAACAGTGAAAATCCAGGACGTTACAGGACCTAAATCAGTAAAGAATGGACATAAGCCAAATCGGGTCCTAAGCCGTACATTAATCGGAATTAAGAGAATGGGAGAGCTCAACGAAAGATCTAATCTGTCCCATCCGATAATAGATCAGTATCAGGTGGATTCGGTTCGTCCAAACCATGATCGAAAGACATAGAGAGACCATCTAAATGCATAGCCATGATCGATTTGAGGTCTAGGATCAACGACATAAGATTCTTCTGATTGACCCCGAATCCGATTGGTGGGTGATGAAGATCTCCCATTAAGGGATTAGCTACGAAAAGAAGACCCAAGAAATCAACAGTTTCGAATCTATCTGGAATCCTTCATATTCGGAATGCATATCGTAAAGGAGGAGGATTCAGGATTAACAAGAAAACTCAATTAAGATTTAGCTGCCTCAACAAGCTATAAAAGGAGCACACGAAGAAGAGATCAAGGCCCCACGCCAAATACATCTATATACTTTTCAATTTGTCTTTTTTTAATCGTTTTTTATCTTAGCATGGCCTAGTGTAGTTTTAACATAGATCACTATTGTCCAGCGTCCACCACTTTTGTACCGTAGGATTAGCTTAAATGTCCATAACCCTAAGTTGTTGGATAATAATCAATTGAGTTTTTACTTAAACGATCACACATATTCGGTCACATCCTGCTGACCATTCGCGTCGATCATATGCTCTGATAGACGGGTCAAGTATTTATCTCTTGATTGCTTATTTCTCTAGATTCCTTTCAATACTTTGTTAATTATAATGGGCCACGTATTCAATCAATGAAAGTGACATTGTTTATCCATTTTTATCTATTTGTTCATCCTCATTCTTTAAGAAGTATATTGTGATTGTACTAGTGAAAGAACAAGCTTTTTAGACACAAGGTAAAAAAAAAAAATGCATTCAGAAGGGCTAATCCCTACCCTTTCACAAGTTATCTTATCATTGATCATAACTGGTGGTTAAGAGGATAGTTGGATCCTGAGTCCAATCTCTAATAAGTCTGACTCAATGCGGGGAGCGCCAGCATTCAATCAAACATTGAGTTGAGTAGACTCTGACATGCCTGCATATCATAATCACACACAAAATTTGAATAAAGGCTCTCAATCACCCGTGTGACCTTGTTTGATTGAATGTCCAGCAACACATTTCTTCTCTTTCTTTTGTATTTTTTGTATGATTGTTTTGCTGTTTTTGCTTCTCTCTCTCTCTCTCTCTCTCTCTCTCTCTGGAGCGGGTTAGACGATTTTGGCCCGTCAAAGGCTGGGCCCAGTTTTGAGCTTAGGGTGGAAGAGTACAAGTGGGCCTTGCACAAAGCTAGGCCTGGCCCTAACCTGGCTTGTTGAACAGTTAATTTCCCATAGAACCACCCCGCCTTAACAAATCGCGTGAGATCACTCCTCACCATTAAATGCATTGCCCCATGTTAGGTATAGGGCTTATGATCAAGCCCATCCATGATTCAAGTGGGCCACACAGAAGGCAATAGTTGGGAGGAGGATGCCAGATTCATAATTTGAATCACAATCAATTCCATCCATGATTCAGGTGGGCCACACAGAAGGAAATAGTTGAGAGGAGGATGTCGACCCTTCATTTGTACGGGTCCGCTATGTTTTGTATCTACAATCCAGTCCATACAAACCATTCATGGACTTGGATGAAGTGTCTAATCAGGCTGTTTTGTAACTCAAGTGAGCTTTGGTGAAAATCAAGGGTGGGCATCTTTGTGAACTTATTTCTTTTGTTGTGGCTCACCTAAATTTTATATCAGACTAATTTGTGGGCCTAAGCGTTTCATGAGACAGGCATTTGGTGAATAGTTTGGATGATGTGGGATGGGTTCTCACAAGTTCCGGTATGTGCTAATTATGAACAAGCACATTGGAGAAAAATTACCAAGTTTGGACGATCCACGCACGAATGAATGGTTCCATCTGTTTGGAAACTCTCCAAAATGAGTAAAAAAAAATTTTAACTTCCAAGTTAGTAAATTACTTTCTTTTTAACTTAAGTTGGCAAGTGCTATTCTAAGAGTAACTCATGAATGTTGTCGTATCTCCAATTCTCCGTAAGTTTTCCTTCCATTTTTATTTTTGTTTTTGTTTTTGTTTTTGTTTTTGGTTTTTTTTGTTTTTTTTATTTTGTTTTATTTTTATTTTTATTTTTATTTTTTTAAATGGCAAAGGAAGCCCCACAAGATGGACGGTCTACATCCAAGGTGGGCGTACACTATGCATATTAAAGGAGGCCTCACATGATGGACGGTCCACATTGAAGGTGGGGCCTACTCAATGGAATGTCTACATAGAACGTGGGTCCCACATGATAGATGACTCATGTAATGGGTTCCAAATAGTTGATGGTCCACATCAAAAGTCAGCCCCTAATGATGAAGGTGCCACATCCAAGGTGAGCCCTTTCGTAATGGACGACCCACACTAAAGGTGGGGCCTAAACGATGGACGGTCCACATCAAAAGTGGGCTCCACGTAATGGGTGGTGGATATTGAAGGTGGGCCCCACTTTATGGACAATCCACATCAAAGGTCGGACGATAATGAATGACCTACATCCAAGGTGGGCCCCACATGATGTACCGTCCACATCAAAGCTAGGCTCCATGTGATGGGTGGTGGATATTGAAGGTGGGCCCTACACGATGGATGACCCACATCAAGGTGAGCCCCATATAATGGACGGTCCACATCAAAGGTTGGCCCCTAATGATGAATGACCCACATCCAAGGCGGGTTCCGCATGATGGACGGCCCACGCAATGGACAGTCCACATCAAAGGTGGGTTCCACATGATGGGCACTAACACTGATGGTGGACCCCATATGATGGATGATTTTATTAAGGTGGGCCCCACACAAGGACATTTTATATCAAGGTTGGCCTCTAATGATGAATGGCTCACATCCAATGTGGGCTCCACATAATATAATGGACACCTACTTTGAAGTTGGGCCCCGCATGATGGATGGTCCACATTAAAAGTGGGCCCCACATGACAGACAAATCACATACAATGTTGGACATGATGGATGACCCACATCTAAGGTGGCCCCACATGATGCATAGCCCACATTGAATGTGCGCCTTATAAGGTGGACGGTCCACATTAAAAGTTAGCCCCACACAATGGATGGTTCACATTGAAGAAAGGGCCAAGGTGGGCCTAACATAATGAACACTTCACATCAAAAGTCAACCCAATGATAGAATATAAATATTAGGAGTGGACCAAACAAAAAGGAAGATTAAGTACTCATGCAATATTGAAAAACAAACAAACTTTTCCACTTTAATATAAATACATTGTTTACAAAACAAACTTACCAGTTGATTAAATAGAAGCCAAGATAAGTAGTGGAGGTATAAATTGCTTATGTAAACCATCCAAACGCGCCGCAAGTAAGAAAAGATCCATTAATTAGATGGTTAAAATCGTCTAATCATTGATCATCAAACACGTGTGCTGTGTGCCATGTGTGGTCCAGAAAATGGAGGCACGAAAACTTTGTGCATCCACGGACGGTGTGGATGTATATACAGGTGGGGTCCACCGCTTAGATGGTAGGATTGTTTGTTCCGCAAACCTTGGCTTCGAAAAACCCAATGGAATTGGACGGTCTGATTACATCAGGTCGCTATCCTTAGAGCTTTATGAAAAGGTAAAGCCACCAATTTGTGGAGGAAGGTCCACTCAAGCTCATTTGGACCAGTTTCATGAAAGGGACACCCAATACAAAAGACAAGGGAATAAATTGCACATGTACCGAAACTGTGTTGAAGTATACAACTTTCATTCGAACTAGTGGGGCCCATCTTTCACTAGTTCAAACTGTTCATTTTATGGGCCTCAAGTTGGACGGTCCTCACACTAAAAATAGAATTGGATTGGAATATATAGCAATAGGACATTAGATTTTTCTTTTTCAGTTGAATATCAACCATTGATTTACTTTCTTTCTTACTGAACGGTTGAGATTTCTTTATCTCAGAAGTTTTTGGTATTTGGACCATCCATTTAGGCCCCATCATATCAATGGTTTGGATCACTGAAACATAGGCTTCACCGCTACATATAGTCTAAGCTGAAAAGATGCTGCACATACATTCATCCTACCATTATATTATGAGTCCTCAACTTTACAACCGTTCACGATAAATTACAACGTACTGATGTAATCCAAGCGTCTTGATGTGTTCTCATGGTTCAGAGATCCAGACCATTGATCTGATGGGCCATGCTTAAATAAATTCGTAGTGTGTAAGGGCCTTACATGGGTCTCCCAACCTAGAAAAGATTTGAAGAATTTGATATCTACGTAGAGCCAATAATATCAACGGTTCAAATCATGTAAAGAATGAGCCCGTAAGTACAGACCAGATTTAGACCGTTGGATCCACTTATTCTCGGCCATTTCAATCTCTTTAAGCCTTTTTTTGAATCCTGGGATACATTTCTGACTAAGGATCACAGCATATGTTGGCCCAGTGGGACCACCATGCTGAGGTGGTGCATCTATGAATAGAAGCTGTTCATTTTTTGGATTCTATGTTATGTGGGCCGTCGTTGAACAGTTGAGTTAATGTGTCCATGTATTTATAATATTAAAAAGAAGATTTTCAGTGGATCACATTCAACCTCAGAAATGGAAGATTGAGATCATCAGTGAAATGTGATTGTTAGATCATTACTAAATATCCAGGTTGGCCTAGTAAGTTTTTAATGGTTGGGATTAACCCACTGTTTCCTACTGGTGCGGTCCACCTGAGATTTGTATCAGCTTCATTTTTTGGACCATGCTCTAAGATGAACTAGAAAAACAGTTGGACGGTGTAGATATATGACACATATATCATGGTGGGCTCCACGGTCAGCACTGCACCCACCTTAATGGTCAAATGATTTTGAGTTTCTTCTAAGATGGTCAAAGAACTTTATTATTGTTATTATTATTTTTAATAAGCTATCATCCAAAATCACACCTCAATGATGATACTGGCCTTTGATTTTTAACCCGAATGTGAGCTAACATTTTTTTAAAAAAATTTAAATGTTATGGTTTAGAATTATAAAGATAATGATGGTTAGTCCATCCAATCAACTTAATTTACTAACAGTGGCCTGCACTGGATAGCCGTCCAGAGCATACATGCTTATCACCATCTCAACATTTGGGCCCCAGTGAGAGGAATGATGAGGTGGTTGTAATGTTGCTGCATGCCAATGACTTTTCCGGTTATGGTGTAATTATCACTTAAATAAATATGAGCCAACCAAATAGAGACCTGATCACCCCAACCAGATTATAGGCTAACTTCACCTGCAACCCATGTTCACCTGCATTTTATCCCAGAAAATATCAAGTCATAAAAATAAGGGATTTTCATTTAAATTTTTTTTATTATAAAAAAAAAAAAAAAAAAAAAAACCTCCAAAAATCTATATTTTATGAATAAAGGGGTTAAATGGCTTTAGCAAATTACAACAGTATTGTAATGCAAAAGTTCCAACATTATGGTTTTATAGCGTTACCTAATAGGGTGGTTAATTTGGGTCGAATGATCATTACAAGTTCACAATACATTTGTAGTACAAATTTTCTATTCAAACACATCAATCATTGTATTTTTTCCGCTAATTTGACATTTTAATGATGTGAAAAAATCTTTCATTGCATTTTATTTTCAATTCAAAAAGCAGAAACTTCCAGTTAAATTACCTGTTACCAATAGATATTGTAATTTGTAATCATTGCTTGCAATTTTACTATTAATTTCATCCGTAATTCAGTCTCCAAACCACCCTAGGAGGATCCTATAACTCTATAAATACAAAAAATCCCTGTGATCCAATTAAAGGTAGGTTTACTTCTAACAACCTATTGCTTTAAGTCGAGCATTGCAAGGCAATGTGTTCTACATAACCAACCCTTGCACCACATAACATGATTATGATCATACACAATCTAAGCCATTATTAGGTAGGCAACAAGTGAAATTGGTGGCTATTGAGAGGTATATATATTTTCTATTATACAACACACCTTATGATTGGATCGGCCTTATTTTTAAGACATAATTACCTCGGTAGGGTACACATTCCAGATATTGAATGTTATACACACACCACATGAGCTTGACAATGCTCAACCCCACTCTAAAAATGTATACCAAAGGAATTTTGTTCATTGCTAATTTAAAGGATTCTTTTTCTTAAAATGATCAAAGATTTTTTTTTTTTTTTTTTTTTTTAATAAAATCCCTCAAAATCAATAACTTTCTACTGGTTGTAAGTCATTTTGGGGTGCACATTCTAGATATATTGGATGTCATCTGCACCCCACACCATGTGAGCCCTGCAATGCTCCTTACTGATCTAGAAAATAGACCAAAGTATTTTGGTCCTTTCACCTAGTTAAAAGATCATTTTGCTAATTTAAAGTGGCCAAGGCTCCTTTTTTTAAAAAAATAAAATTATCAATTTTTTTTATAACAAATCTCCAGGGGCGGCTCAAAGGGGTAGGCAGGTGAACCTAAATTTTTTGAAATAAAAGGCCTACAAAATAGAAACATCTAAAATTAGTTTAGAAATTTGAAATTGAAAATAAAAAACAAATCCTAAAAACTAGCACTATCAATAATAACAGTCTAACTCTATTGATTCTTTTCAAAATAATAACATCATTCCCAATAAATTATTCTCCTAAAACCTAAGACCATAACTACCTACTTTATTGTTAATTAAGTTCTCAAAAAATTAAATTATAATGTCATTTTTCTAAATTAAATTCTAACTTCATTTTTCTAACGGTTTGGATTTATTTTCAAAATTATGAACAGTTATGTCTCAAGATAGATTAAACGGTTTAGCAATTTTATCTATCGAAGCTGATTTATTGGGTAAACTTGAATACAAAAGTTTAATTAGTAATTTTGCATCTAAAAAGGCAAGAAACAAATTTATGATTTAATTTTGAATTTATTAATTTTTTTATTTTTAAAATTAAAAAGCTTCATTTTTATGACTTGCCTAATGCCCCCAAAAATGTTGAGCTGGCCCTGCAAATCTCTAGAAATAAATATGGACAAACAAGTTGAAGTGAGTGGTTATCATTTATAAATCCAGAGTGCAATGACAGCTCCACTGTATAAAAAGTATTTGAAGGTTGAATGTGACATGCCAAACATTAACACATGTGACATATATCATATGAAAGAATAATTCAAACGCAACAACAATATCTTAAGTTATCTATGAACTATATATGCTGCTCAATTGTTAAACGTGGACAACTTATCTTATTTCTTTCCATCCACTTTTCTCATAGGCACCTGATCCGCCAAAAGTAGGACACAATTTTTGTGCCATGTCGTCTCATTGTCAACTCACTGCATCTGATGACCGGTCTCATGTCCCGGGAGCACGACAGAACATCGAATTGGGTGGGACCTTGAGTGTGGGGCCTACCTTGATGTGTGCATTGTATATTCGCGCTAAAAAAAGCCATAGATGGAACGCGCGAATATACAATGCTTACGAAGTGGACCACAAGGTCAGGGTCTCACCCACATCGCTGGCTCCAAGGTGCATTGTATATCCACGCCATTCAAGTAGTGTTCAAATAGCCCCTCCCTTGTCAATGTAGGGAGGGGCTATTTGAACACTACTTAAATCAAAGAGGGTGAACAATGCGCCCATGAAGGCAGCGTGGGGACAAGCGTGTCCTCATGAAAAAGGATTCCTTGCTGGTTAGAGATGTAAGCGTGAAGACAAAAGAGGAGGTTACTTTTAAAAAATGAAAAATAAAAATAAAAATAAAAAGAGCCAATTGCCAAAAGAAGAACAGCACAAGATCCAAATCTACTGCACTTTATGATCATTCACCACCATTCCAACACGGTGGTGACTCTTCAACCGTACACTTGCACAGTTGTACGGCAATAACACCATCAAAACCTCTGAACCACTTGTGGAAGGAGCAAATGCCAAAGTTCAACTGAGGGACGATACTAACCATCAGATTTTTCCCTTGGAAACATGGACCACTCACCATCGCAATAATTGAATGGTTAGTATTGCTTCATTAGAGTACCCCACAATTTAGATGGTCAGGATAGCAGTGCATGAGTGGCAAGCGTGAGGAAGAAGAGCTAGCCAGCACCATTTTAAAAATGATGGTGAACGGTGATAGCAGCCTCTCTCAATATTAAAAACAAAAGGTGCACCATCCGGTTTGGAATTCTTCATACATGATCTAAGTCAGCTAAATCTACTTTTCAGCTTCGTTTAAAATAATAATAATAACTATTAGTTCGTAATCCATATATCTTAGTTATGAGGCTTCATGTTTCTTCACGTGATATACGTGTAAGAGATCCAAACCGTTCATCTATTAGGACCTTCCTTGATTGGGTATATTCCAAAAAGACATCCCTTGTGTCTTTGGGAACTAGAATTGACGGTTGGAAAAGGTCTAACCAACGGTCAATATTCAACGAGAAAATGAATTCAAATCAGTGGCTAAGATCATTTGATCAATGTGAGTTTTAGCGTTTAGCCCAGCAGCCTACACCTACTGTTCAACAAGTAGGGAAATCTAACAAAGAACTTGGATATTTGACGTAAGGATCAGGTGATCTAGGCCGTTCATCTCGTGGGACACACCTAGGATAGAAAAGAGACTGATAAAACACACCAAATTGATGGTGGTCTGAACGAGCAATGGTCCACATTCAATGATGAAAAGGTCCATGATCATCTGATTGATGGGGTTTCCATCAGTGCCCATACGAAGCCCATCTGATAAATGGTCCAGATTACCCAACTAAAGATGGAGGAATCATCATATCATATGCAGCCATTGCTCGTGACTTTCACAAACAATACAACCAACTTCACGTGCTCACTTATCACACGTGTAGGACATCCATGTGATGCAAAAGGTGGGCCACTGATTAATGAAGAATTCAGGCACTTTCAATCAGACATCTGTCAACATCTCTGTTTCAAATCGCCGGTTGTTTCAGTAGAATCTAATCCGCTTATCATGAGGCCCACCTTATGAAAGACCAAGACGTCCCACACACGTGACACGTACGGACCAGCGTGCCTGAGTGCGCGCGTGTGAGAGGGAGTGGGAGAGAGAGAGAGAGAGAGAGGGTAACTCTCCCTGTTACAACAAAACCCAAGAATTTATATCCAAACGAGAGAGCTCAAAATACAATCTGGTTTTTGGATGTGGTCAGCAGAAGCTAAAACCCTCGACTAATCTCAGCCGTTGGGTTTGGGTTCCTAATCGTTAATACAAGGAAGAAAGAGCCTTGTCAAAGATGGACTTCCTTTTCTTACCATTTCCATTTTTTTTTTTTTTTTCTAAACAGCTACTCCTATTCAAATCTTTTTCTCTACCTAAGACCCAAAAATAAAATGGGAAAAAAAAAAAAAAAAGAAAAAAAAAAAGGAATATTTATTTAATTTATTATATTTAAAATTAGACGGTGATGGGCGGTGCATCTTTCTTGCCGAGGGTGTTCTTGTTATTGTGCATCCACACCTTCAGCACGTGCCGCTTCACACCTACCTCCATGCAGAACTGCTGTAGCGCCACGTCATCATGCTTCTGTATCTTCCATCCCAGCTTCTCCGCAAACGCCAGCATCTTCTCCTTCTGCTCCTGCGTGAACTTGGTCCTGAACCGCTTCCTCGTCGTTCCCTGCCCTTCCCTGTCTTCAGGCGTTTCCGACCGTCGATTCTGCTGCTGCGGCCGTAGATCTACGACTGGCAACATCGGATGCGGCTGCAGTTGTGGCAGCGGCATCTTCTTTTCCCACGCATTATAAAGCACCATCGGATGGTGGTGGTGGTGGTGATGATGAGGGTGCAGGAAGTGCTGATCTGCGTAGCCGGGAACCTCCTTGCGGTGGAAGTTACGGTGACATCCGCACGCGGCGCACTTTAGCGGCTCCTCCTCACCGGGCATGAATTCCCCGCATCCGTCGTTGGCGTGACCCCCCATAGAAGCGGCGTGGTTCCTCAGGCATTCGCGATACCGGATCTTGCCCGGTCCGTTCTTCTCGACCGGGTTCGACTCGCCCTCAGCTCGGGCGCTGCTGCTGATGTGACCGTACGGCACCACGCTTAAATCCATTTCCCCTCTCCGCTTTTTCTAAAATCCAACCCCCTCTCAAAGCGCTACGCTAAAACCAAAATCTCATTTTCTTTTTTCCCGCTTTTATGGCTTTCTCCTTCCACCTACAAAATGATAAATATTAGGGATGTGGAAATGAAACTTTGGGCTTTCTTGTAATAATTAAAAGAAACAAGGGTTATCTTAAATGAGTCAATTGTCCATTCGGTAAAAGACAAGTGCACCATGGTTGCACTTGAAACTGTACACATTGAATGTATAACTATGTATCGGACGATAAATTCATAACGCTCGTACCGTCATCTTACCATGTACTAATGTATCGGTTTGTACGTCCATACACTGTTGGAACGGAAAGAAACTCGATATGATACTAGAGATGCATCATGATGGCGATACGATACGCGATACGTTTGAAACGATATTTTGTACCTTCACTTAACGAGGTGGGACCAACTACGGATGATCGTAGCCATCTGAACTTTGTTGAACGAATCTAAGCCGTTGTTTTTCTTTCCGTGGTGGATTATTTGAAGATGAAACTGGGGATTGGGACCCGAATAATGTCATGCAGTCTTCTTCACAAGTGGGAACGGTTTTGCGGATCCGATTATCCATCTGATGGGTCCAATCACTGGACTCGGATAGCCTGTGCCCGAAGTTCCTGTTGTCGGAAGCTAAAGCGGGGCATACAGAGATGCCCGTGAGAAATCGACTCCGTTCATCTACAGTGGATCAAGAGGCAAAAAGTCAGGTAGATCCGAGAATCATGTGGGCCACACGATAGGAAACAGGAGCTTTGGATAGGATGTATTTGTGCTACTGTTAACCCTATGAAAGTTTTTTTTTTTTTTTTTTTTTTTTTTTTTGAAAATTTTTTTTACACACCACTACACACTCACGCGTAGTGAAATTTCGGTAATCGAACCCTTGACCTTGAAACTCCAGTAAGTATACCAACGGTCCAAAGGAGCAAGAGTAAGGACCCCCTTACGATCGGTTTGGATGGCATATAAGCATCATTGAAGGATTTTTCTATCCTCACTGTTTGCTGTTGTCTGGCTCACATGAGTTTTGGAGTACTTTCCAATTATGATGTTGAGACAAGTAACGGACGGAGTGAATTCGGGCATCTGTGGACCCTACATAGCTTCAACTACAGGAACTTCCTATAACCGGGGGCACAGGCAATTCGCGTCCTCCTTGTGGGAGCCGATTAGGTGAGACCCAGACCCTGACTGTGGGGCTCACAGTGATGTATGTGCCTTAAATCCACACCGTCCAACCATTTCTAAAGCTCATTTTAGAGCGTGATCCCAAAAATGAAGCATGCCTAGATCTTATGTGGACCATACCATAGGAAACAGCCGTGATTAAATCCCTACCATTAAAAACTTCATGGAATCTACGGGAATGTTTATTTTCCATCCAACCTGTCGATAAGGTCACAAAGACCTATATGAAGAGACCACACAAATATCATCTTGATCCAAAGTTTGTGGCCCACTAAACTTTTAATGGTCAATTACAATTACAACTGTTTCCTGTACTATTATGCTACATCTGAGATTTGGATCTGCTTCATTTTTTGGATCATGCAATAAAATGAGTTTTCAATACAGATGGACGGCATGGATGTAGTCACATACATCAGAGTGGCCCCCACAGTCTGGAGTCCCACGCACCTCGGTAGATCCGGTGATCCACCGAAACCGCGCCCCCACCCATTGGCTAAATGCTGACTATGGCATCCAGGATCTTCCGTATCGAAGCATGGTAGCCTTTCGCTCTCGGTCCATTAATTGCAAGATGATTCACATTCTCATTTTGAATGGCCAAGACCAATCTGAAGAAGAACGGTGGCTTTGGGGTTCGTGGTGTATACCATTAGCATAAGTAACGACCTTTCTTTTTGGTGGGCCATCAGTTTATGAGGAGTTGAGGAGCATGATTCATAAAGCTCCTGAGGTGTACACTACCATCCCCGCCATTTCTTACCGCTAATTCGGACACGGCGTGAACCGGCTTTAAAGCAAGGCAGAGAACATCACGTGTCTGGCAACACGTGGCTCTCTGTAGTTGATTGTCCTTCACCCTGCAGGGATTTAGCGGGATTAGCCACATCGCCACTTGGCGTTTCGATTAGACTAATCGATCAAGTGTCACGTACGTGTCAGCACTTCATTGGTGGATGTTATCTTCCCACCGCGCTCGTGAAAGGTCCATGTCTCATTATCAGGTTCCCCGGGCCCCACCACGTGGTCGGCAGGTCGAGCGGTTTCCAGCCGTTGGATTCGTGGATCTCACGGCTGAGAATCAGCTGCCTCTGCTGACGCGATCCCGGTATGGGTGTCGCGTGAGCCAATCTCCTACTGCAGTTTCTCACACGTCACGCTTTTCACGCCATGCTTGTGGGGGCCCATCTCAGATTCCCGCAGCGCCGTGCAGTCTCTTTAATGACGCTGCTCGATAATGCTACTGACTCAAATAATCCCCTGCTTTTATTTGATACTCCAGCAGAGCGTATGGATGATACGCATATACTTCGAAATTTCTCAGACATTGCATACTTGGCATCTAGTTAATTCAAATTTAACCGTTCAGTGTTTGGATTACCAGTTCAAGGTTTAAGATGGACAAAAAATTAGGATTTTTTTGTTGTCTGATTATCAAATTGATAGAGATTTATCCAACGGTTAAAATGTAAAATATCCAACGGCCTTTATTTCCGCGAATAAGTTTCTACGAATGAACATTTACGATTCTAAAAAAAAATCTGATTTTTCTGATGGTATCTTACCGACAGTGGCTGAAACAAATTTTTTTTTTGGTCTGATTTGATTTATATCTGACACGAGAGTCATTTCCAGGTGCTACGTATCAAGCCTCATATGTAGCCAGAGTTAAAATTAAACCCCTTCATTTTACTCAGAATGCAAAGTGCAATGTCACACGGGACGTAACAAGAGCCACGTGTGGAAGATCCACTACGTTTATCAATCTAATCCCACTGGATAGATACAAATTCTTAGAAATCAGACTAATAAAATGATTGCTGGGATTAAACATGCAGAAAAGGAACGTACGGTTAAGAAAAAACTACGAATTACTCCATATTCTATATGCTTGTGTGGTCCACCTGATTGTTACATCAACCTCATTTTTAATACATAACATAGAGACAGTGAGGAACGCCGAATGAATGGCTCCGATCTTTCACCCATGTTTTTATTTTCCACCTGTGAGGTGAGTGCACTTGTGAGGGTGCACTGGTTTAAAAAAAATAGAAATAAAATAAAATAATACTCTGGCACAGTGTGATGGATGATACCCAGGCATGCAGAGCTCACTTAATTCAAGTCAAAGTCCGGATTATGATCCCAGCTCACATGTTCCGTGAATGAATGTTTAGAGCATTTGATTATCTAGCTAACGGATACGACAACATTGGATGAACGGTTAAAAATGAAATATACCCAACGGTCATTTTTTAATGAGTGTTGATGATATAATCAAAGGTTCGAATCTTGAAGTAATTTCATTTTTGGAGGTTCTACAATTTAATCGATTCGAGTTTAGCAAATGCGTGCAGCGTTCACAATTTTGGGTGCCTACGTATCAAGATCAGCCCCGCCAGAGTATCAAATAAGTCCCCTTTCCTTTATACGGATTTTACGGCGTGGATTTCACGCTGAATATCTGACCACACAAATGAAGCTATTTATTGGTTTTTATTTGGATTTTCATTTATTTAAATGATCTAACAGAAAATGGAGGCTGCACGCCCAATGATTCGACACTCCGCGGATCGTGGCTGATGGGGCCCACACGGGAATTGGTTCCAATGCGATGACGTCAGGAGCAGTTTTCAAGCTTTGAAAGTCGAGCCCCTAAATAATAGCCATAAGTACGACATTTAATACATTACATATCGTTTTATTATTTATCATGGGAAAAGACCGTGTGTACACTGTACTGTACACGTGGGTTTGATGTACACCATCAATCTCCTCCGTCCATGAATGCTGAGCGGAAATCTCAACGCTTGTTCTAGAATTGGATGCAGCCCATAATCAAAATCCTGCTTTGGATGCGTTGGTAGCCCCGCCAACCACCCACGGACGGTTGGAGAATGTACTCGAATGCGGTAGTGATCCCACTAGGACTGAGAGACGGTTCTACGAGCCCCACGATGATGTATGTGTTTTATCCGTGCCATCCATCCCATTTTTCAGCTCATCTTAAGGCATGATCCAAAACATGAGGCATATCCAAATTTCAGGTGGACCACCCCATGAGAAAAAGTGGTGACTGAACGCCCAACATTAGAAGCTTCCCAAGGCCTGCAGTAATGTTTATTTGCAATCCAACCCGTTGATTAGATAATAGAGATATGAATGAGGGAAAAATACAAATATGAGCTTAACTTTCATGGCCCCCGAGAAGATTTTAATGGTAGGCGTTCACTCACCATTGTTTTCTATTGTGTGATCAACATGAGATTTTGATGCAATTCATTTTTGGCATAATGCCCTAAAGTGAGTTGGAAAAATGGATGAACGGAATGGATTAAACGAATACATCATTTTGGGGCCCACAGTACCGACCAGTACCGACCTCGGTAGTAGAGGGGTCACTACCGAATCCGACTCCTTGGGGAATGATGTACACCGACTCTCGGTGCGTACTGGGTACACAGAACCACACCTTGAAAATTAGAGAAAGAAATACTGAGGTGATATTAGGATGAGAGATTAAGAAGGTCACTCGCAGCGCACGTGCGGACGAGGGATTTGTATAAAGATCGGTGCAGGTCTTTACATGGAGCCCACCCTAAGAATGCTCTGACCTGAAAATCAAGACACTTCACTCGTTAAAAACAGGCCCTGCATTGACCAACGATGATATTTTTATAGCCGTTGATTTTCCCCAACGAAGTGTGACCTTACCAATTAGTGGACCCCATGAATTATTACGGTGGACACTCCATGATCGGTGTCTCGGATCTCACACGCGTTTGCTACATCAGAACATATGCCTGCAACTCTTAAATATATCTGCGCGCGAATCGCTTTTTTCCCAGTTTAAAAATTGGGACGGGCGTTAGGAGACAAAAGAAAAGCAGTGGAGAGAAGGTTGTGGTGGGGCCCGGGAAGCGCATGCGGCCTCCCGAAAGGGGAAGGAGAGGATTCCATCTATCCATCCTCGTATCTGGCTTTTCGTGCCTTTACTTGCTTTTATTTTCTTTTTCTTTTTTTCGGGGTTTTCCAATTTCACTTTTCGGGTGCTATAGATGAAACAATCGCTGAGGCATCTTGGCTACCAAAAGTTTGATAAAATTCCTCATCGATTTTCAAACCATGGACTTCACCTTTTGATGGGCATAGCCCGAATCTCAATTCCGAGTGGACGATCGCAACCGTTCCATCTACCGTGGGCCCGCTATGATGTATGGGGAATGAGACATGTGGAGGTAAATTATGAGTTATAGTAGCCTGAGATTAGATTGTATTAGTAATCTGATTGGTCGTGCCCATGAAAATTAAAGATCATCTCGTCATGATTTCATAGATATTATGAAGAGAGTTGGAGGTTTTTAAAAGATTTTGTTATCTTATGACATATTTATAATGGAAATGGTTCTACGCGGTCGACCTCATGGGAAGGTCGAGTTGTGTGGGCCCACAGTGATGCTTGTGTAACATCTACCCCATCAGTAAGACGTAGTATTCCATGATGGGCCTCTGTTTTAAAAATCAAGTCAACCCATAACTTTGTTGGGCCACATCAGATATAACAATTGAGAGGGGTTACCCTCCCATTAAAACATTTATAATTAGTTTTTGGGCTCACCTAGATGTGGTTCACAAATCCAGCCCATTCATTATGTGTGTCCCACTTCTATGAGGGGTCAGACCAAATTTCAGACATATCCAAATTTAAGGTGAGCTCCACCGAGTGCTTTTATATGTTTTAGGCATGTCTTCTTATGATTTTAGATGATATGGCCCACCAGAGTTTTTTATACAGCTGATTTTTGGGATATCCCATAATATAAAGGGGACCCATCAAATGCACGGTGTTGATGTTCGAAAAATATCATGATGGGCCCACATAACTCGACCTCATGGGAAGTTCCCATGAGGTCGACCGCATGGAACCATTTCCCTAGTTATGCTCATGATTGACGAAAAGTAGTGATTCGATTATCATATTTAAGGACTTTGTTTAATACTAATCTATGGATCTTAGGATATGATTCTCTCGGATGTCTCATTGCTATTCAGAGCCGTTGATATAATAAGGACGCTTTGTCTTGAAAAGGGATTTTTTTTTTGTACAGGACTAAGGGCCGGACCTTTTCGTGCAATGCAAGTATGCATGGTATCCTAAATGCTGAAGGGGCTTCAACATTCCATCATTCTTTCGTGACACACATTGTTGGATGATTGTTTATGTATAGTAAGTATAACCTTGCTCTATATTCTTATGCTATTTTGTAAATGTCATCATCTCACTCATCATGACTCTTTGTGGATATGGTTTGTGATTAGTTTAGATGTTGCGCTTGGTTCGTTTTTTGAGAAGTGTGGGATGTATTTCATGGTTTCTGTTGTTGTTGACGCTGTGATTGTCCTCATTGAGGGTGAATTATGTGACTTGAATAACGGTGACAAGGTTTTTAACTTTGGAGGAGGGGCAGGGCATTTTCGTTCCGGGTAGTCTAATATTCGATAAGGCCGGTTGTACTTTATTTTTGGCCATTTTTTGAATAGTCAATTAGAAAATGACATATGTTGTCCCAAAAATGGGATATCGCACGTGGAAAGATATTTGAAAATATTTGGAGCGATTTTTACATAAGCACAATTGGCACTGAGCTTGATGGTATACGTCATCTAATGACGAGGCACGACCGAGAAGCTTAAAGGACAGAAAGCGCTCGATAAAAGAGGAATAATTAAAATAGTATAAAGAGGTGAAGGCGGAAGAATCTAAAAGACTGACGTGACAACAATTTAACTATTGTAACCGTTAAAGAACAAAAACAGATGCAGAGTACATGCATAACAGAAAAACTTATAAATAAAAAGAGAAATCAGTAGAACAAATCGTCCCATATCAACTAAACAAACCAATTAATACATTTAAAAGAAAAAAAAAAAAAATCATAGCTCTAGTTGTATCTTAGGAGTAGCAATAATCTTTAGATGTGATCTGAGTCTGCACTCATGGGCTGGACTATTTTCGTTTCAGTAGAAACAGTTCTTTATTTAGGAAGACTCTTTGCAGTCTTGTCCCACAGTTGATTGTGAGTATTCTTTTTTCTGTGTAATTGTTTCTAATTGCCTGGTATATCAAAAGCACTTTCATATGGAAGACAAAGTCCAACCTATCTTCAGAGGAAGAACCCCATCCTCTGATAATCATCTGATCCCATCCTCTGATAATTGTTTGATCATTCTCATAACAATCTTGTACGAGTAGCTAAATATGTGACCAATATTCTCAGGTCTCGGACATATACGATCGCATTCGACGTATCTGCATATCTTGGCAATTGGGGTCAAAGTTGTTTGGTTTAAATCAAGCCACATAATCAGTTTTGGCACGCCCACACACCACACGTGACTAAAAACAAAACAAGAGACAACAATTTTTGGCACGCCTAATGAGACTAAAAATTGCTAAGTTGTCATAAATATTTACTATGCACTAGTACAATATGAACCAAAGAGGTCGTAACACTCTGACACTATTGAACTACCTGCACAAGAAGAGGAAATGCAGGTGCAACCAGTGCCTGAGATATTACCAAACCCGACACTCAATCATTCAAATCAAAACATGACATCTCCATCTCGGACTGATCTTCTTGAGATAATGTCGATTGGGCTACACAATATGTAAATGGAGATTCAACATATTGCAGAACAGTCATGAGTTCAGGGCGAGTAATTTTGAATTCAGGCTGAAACTCTTAACAGGTGGATGACTAGTCAAACTGAGAGCTTGAATTGGATGATGACTCTTTTTACTGAAAGAGCATCTGTTGTGCCTCAATAATTTTTGCCTCAACCAACTGTTAATGCTAGTCCAGTCAGAAATTTGGTACCAGCACTGCTAGTACCAAAAGCACCACCGGTACCTGTATTACAACACGCATCCTCCTCTGGTACAGGAAGTGCAGAATATTCCTCAACCTACTGAGGTCAGACAACCTAAATGGGAGAATATGAATTTTATTCCGAGGTCACGAACCAGGGAATACCTATGGTGCAACCTTTTCGTAGGAATATTCCTCATAATGTGGAACAATACCCTGTAGGTCATAACCCACATCTAATGGCAAGGCCTTGCCATGTGAACTATTACCAAAATTTTCAAGTGGTTTAGGAGGTGGCAGGTCAAATTCTGACCGAAGTACCACTCCTATTTATTATAAACAAGGTCCTGAATGGATTGACCAGTAATATCCATTGTCGAGAAATTATCGACATGATTTTACACTATTCACAGGTGGCACTTGTCAATCAACCATAAAACACATATATGTTGATTTACCATGCAGTTTGGCGAACTGGCCAATAATGATTATCATAAATTAAAATGTTTGGCTATTCCTTAACAACAATAACTTTCACTTGATACTCTAGTTTGTTGCAAAATTCTGTTTAGAATTGACAAGAAATGAAAGAGAAGTTTCACGCCCAGTTCTTTTATAGGGACAAAAATTTGTATGGTTGACCTTGCATGTTTTCAATAGTTGCTAGGAGAATCGGTTGAAAATTATATTACTCAGTTTAAAATAACCAAAACCAATACAAAGTAGTCACGACCGATATTGGATTTGTACAACTAGTCTGAGACAGTTTGGAATTCAAACTCTGTAAAAAAGTTTATTGGAATAGAGTTTGCTGATCTTTATAATTTAACTAGAAAAATATCTCGATACGAAACTCTTCTTCAAGAAGGAACGAGTGAGAAGAATTCATCGGCTAGGACGTACTAAAGTAATAATGAAATAACCATTTGTTTATTCAGTGTTGGTAAAAACGGAAGCGATCGTGTTAGTAGCTCAAAGGACATACATTTGATATTACCTAGGCCAATGAAATCTTTGATATAATGTTGGTTAAGAAGTTCATTAAAATTTTCACTAATCATAAGATACCGACGGTCGAAGAATTGAAAAAGATCGAATATTACAAATGGCATATAACTCGGTCTCATTCTACTAACAAGTGTGTTGTTTTCAAGAACGTTATCCAGGACAATATCAACTAGAAATTGTTAAAATTTCCTTAAAAAGAAAAAAGAGGCAAAGAGATGCTTTCTTTAATTTAAACGAATTTATAAATTAAAATTTGAATGGAAGACAAGTGATTATGATGCGAGAAGCGGTATGCAACAACTCACCTTATTAAGTCAGGTTCAAAACAAACTTGACTCGGCCTGACTCAACATGACTTAGTGCCGACTGGGTGTAATTCAACGTAAGCTCGCTCCTACGGAGCTTTTCTCTCGAACTCGCTAGATCCACGGCCTCCCTGGCAAGGGTACTAGGATTGCCGAACCGGAATTGACCCGAAACTAGACCTGACTCGATCTAGGGCTATGCAGGTTGATTCGCCGACTTGATTCAGCGAAAACAATGTGATTCCTCACTTCTTCTTTTTTCTCTCGATTTCTCCCAAGTTTGATTGCTGTTTGATGTGCCATTCAATTCT
Organism: Magnolia officinalis; assembly: GCA_021015155.1. Classification (NCBI taxonomy): domain Eukaryota; kingdom Viridiplantae; phylum Streptophyta; class Magnoliopsida; order Magnoliales; family Magnoliaceae; genus Magnolia; species Magnolia officinalis. Next base: position 47,116,291 of record JAJHSJ010000016.1, read on the forward strand.
TACATTGAAGGAGAGTTTTATAACATTTAGAAGGCTTCTGGAATCCATGTTGCATAAGAGAAGCGTCGGTTTACGCTCCGCAACTCACAAAGGCTTCTTACGTAAGGTTACGGCTAGTTTTCGTCTAGTTTTCTATCTCTGAACACGAGGTATGATCATGTTTAAAACTGGTAATCACACGCCTATCAAGTGGGCCACTTCATGGTTAATTTGAATTTTAGATCGAGGGATGTAAAAACCTCTATAGTGGTGGCGTTAGATTCGAGAAGATGACGGTCTTTAATGGTGTTTTTCTACACACGGTATATTGCGGCATTCCATCACTTTTAGACGACGGTCTTTATTGGTGTTTTTCTACACACGGTATAATTTGCATTTTTCATTCGCAGATCACATATTAGACCTAGGGTTTCTAATTCTCTCTCTCTCAGAGATTCAGTGAAAGCTAAAAATCCCCAACTGAAGAAAAAAAGAAATGGGTCATATCCAATACTCTGAGAAATACATTGATGATACCTACGAATACATGTCCGTACACTGCACATGCCTCTTTCATTAACCTTATTTTACCAAAATTTGGATAAATCTCAATAATTTTTAATTAATTCTGTCGAATTATTATTATTATTTTTATAGGCATGTCATTCTTCCGCTGTAGGTTGTGAAACTGCTGTCGAAGAATCGTCTCCTCTCTGAGGTAAATTTCGAAGCAATTAGGGTTTCAAACTGTCAATATGCACCTTTTCTTTCTTTCCTTGAGCTGTGGTTAGGTGTCCAACAGAGCTGTGGTTAGGTGTCCAACAGAGCTGTGGTTGGGTCCACTATGCAATCCATCGGCCTGAGCCCCACATAATGCTTTTCAGGACGCCCCTCAATTACCAGCAGCATTAGGAGAGTAATCAACAAATGGTCATTGGTAAATGGTAAGTAATGATGTGTTTTCTGTGTAGAAATGTTGTTGATGGGTTGGCAGCAGTACTGTGAACTTGGACTGGTCTTTCTGTTGACTATAGCTTTTCATGGTTGGTGTTGTTTTGGCATTTAAATGTGGTTGTGATGATTCTAGTGAATAGGATTTGTGGAGATTTAGGCGTTTTCTTTGTATCATGAGAACCTTTATGTTAACTGTAGAAAGCAAATATCAGCCCAATGGGAAACTCAGATGGTCCATGCCAATTGGAACAATTTAGGATTGCTACTAAAACCTGAGTCCATGCGGTGTGGATCACCTACGTTTTGATCGGCTGGTCTTTTGTGTCTTCTATTCATCTTGGTGAGTTACACCTAATGAATTGGTATGACGAAAGATACCATGCTGGCCTCACAGTCACACACAAACCTATAATTGGCATCCCATCCCAATGGTTTCGTATGGCGTGGCTCACTTGAGATGTGGATTTGGCTGAATTTCTGTCCTGAGGGCCTAAAATTGAGAAGAGCACCTAATGGACAGTGGATTTTTGCATATATTACATGATGGGTGTTATTTGAGTTGAGAGAAATTCAGTCACAATCACAAGCTGGTTGAGGAGTTAAATGATAGTCAGGCAGTTTATTCCGTTGATCCACATGCACAAAGAAATTATCCATGTGGCTGAGGCCAACAAAACTGTGGAACCCACTGTTGCTTGGTCACAACCCAAAAATCAGATTGTTTGAACGATCCTAACCTCAGATTAGTGGACACTTGTTTGTTGAAATAAGACCATTGGATAGTTTTCATGTGGTGTTGTCCACCTGAGAATAGGAATGGATGGATGAAGGATTCTATTTGCATCTGGTGCTCTAGGATAAGATATGCTGATTCTGCTGGTCTGCATCAACAGCGTCAGGTACTCTGGCATTGTTTAATCTTATATAGAAGCATCTTGCTTACAGGCTGTCTTTTATTGAGGATCATCCGCCGTGTCTTTAGATAAATGAACAGTTTTGCATATGCTCTATCTAGCATGGGTGCAGATTCTTCCCTCTGTTACATGCCATACATTACAAGACTACTTACTATATTAATGGTTATGATTAACTGTACATTTTTATTGATGGATGTAGCTGTTGTTTTTGGCTTGATTTACCCTGGTCTATCTATCTTGGCTCTTGATTTAGTTCTTGTGCTGAACTTTAAAATATGGGAGTGAGCTATATAGCTCAAGGTTACTGATGTTTAGCTTTCTTCAAGCACCAATGATGTTTTTCCTTTTTACTGAAAAAATAATAATCTAGAGAGTGAGTTTTAACTTGTGCATCTGCCTTCTTTTTAAATGAACCATTTATTCCACTATGCATATAAAAAAAAGATCCCTCAGTTCTGTATTTGATTGCGGTGGAACAAATGAACTACAGAATGGTCTGGATTTTAAGTACCAATTTCCTTTCCACAGTGCAAATGGCAAAACTCAGTAGATTTTTATTTTTTGCAAGTCATGTAGCACTAAATCAATTGGTTTAAATTGAATCTTGTGTCCGTAAGATTCAGAAACAGAAAACTAAGAGAAGTTGAATTCTGAGTTGCAAGGTGCATCTGCTGAAGAACCTGTTAAGGTGACTGTGGTTATGGATATGAAATCATGGCTATAATTAGGAAAATAATCCCTGCAAGTTCCAAGGCGCACTTCTTGCTTAATCTTTTCCCTAAATAACCTAATTCTAATTTGTACATTATAATGGTTTGCCAGTTAGGTATAATCAGGATTTTCATGTTGATTTATTTATTTATTTATTTATTTTTTTCACGAATGCTTACTTCAGTTTTCACTTCATTGACATTTCTCTGTTTTCCCCATTTGGTTTAGCCTCGTGCTATTCCATATCCTGGAGTGTTTTTTTTTTTTTTTTAAATTTTTTTAAATTTTTTTATTTTTATTTTTAGTTTGGGATTTTCTAAGTCAGAAATTCAGAATATGAATATTTCTCAGCCTTATTATTAGCTTTTCTTTTTCTCCTTTTTCTTTATTGTCACCCTCCCTGATATGATGGATATACAGGTCAATGATGGAGGGTATTTGGATTAGTTGGCATCCACATAACCTATCTGGACCATCCATTAGGTGGAGTCTGAAACTAATTGCATTGAAGATCAGTGTACGAGATTGAAAGTTTGAATTCCTCTAGTCTCATACCATGCTTGCTACCCATTTTACATCTCTAGTTGGATCAATGCTTAGCTACTTAATGAGAGTCTGATACAAAAGACACTTTGGACCATGTTTTGTGGCCCAAGGAATGTGGATATGCAGCTGTTATCACGGAAGTTCTGTCAGCTCCCTCGTCACAGTACACGTGGCAAATGGTGGTGATCAGGGTTGTTGATTTGGTGGCCACCATGTAAATGGGCCATAAGCCCCAATACAAGTCATAATTTTCTAGTTGAATGTGGATTGTTTCTTTTGCATCCCAATATAGGATAGCTACCAAAGACCAATCCCCTTTCCTGTTGGGATATGGTCTTACCCATGTCATGGCCCATCAGATCAACATTCCCAATCATCACATGTAGCTACATAGAACTTCTATGACGAGCTGCATGTTATCATTCCTGATTTCTTGTGCCTTTTTTTTTTTTTTTCTAACTGGTAATCTTGCTTCCTAGGAGGAGGAAACCAAGTAAAAAGATGCCAAGGCAAGCACCTAGTGTTTCCTCATCTGCATGTTGGATTGGTGCACAAAACTGACTGTTGAGTGCTGACTGTATTTGTTCATTTGCAGGAACCCGATTTACTCCTTCTGGATGAGCCTACCAATCACCTTGATCTAGATACAATTGAGTGGCTTGAGGGTTACGTTAACAAGCAAGATGTTCCTATGGTCAGAATATCTAATAACAGAGCTTTCCTTGATCAGCTGTGTACAAAAATTGTGGAAACAGATATGGGAGTATCAAGGACATGATGGGAATTATTCTGAATATGTATTAGCAAAAGCGGCATGGGTAGAAGCTCAAAATGCAGCATGGGAGAAGCAGCAGAACCAAATTGAGTAGACGAAGGACATAATAAACAGGTTAGGTGCTGTAGCCGATGCTGGCCGTGCGTCCCGTGCAGAAAAGGTGTGTTTAGATCTGCTTCTCCCCATGTACCATCCCTCCATAATAGTTTAGGAACTAGAACTGTTATGGATTATTCTTTTCACCTTAAGGCTGCATTTGGCTAAGGCCACAAGAAATGAAATTTGTGATTTTTGTATATCTACTTTCTGTTGAATTCCAAAAGTCATGAAACAATCTCTAAGAGCTCTTTCTTTGCAATACAACACAGAGCCCCAATTTGGGAAGAATTTTATAAGAGATGAAATTCCAAAATAAAATACTACTTTTTCGTGGTAAGTTACAAGATCCTCAGTAAGTTAAATGAGGCGTTCATCAATACAAGCTTGGAAGAATAAAAAATTCTGGAAGTGGACTGCGGAAGAAGAAGCTTGGAACAATAAAAAATTCTGGAAGTGGACTGTGAAGGATATTTTTCATTCAAGTATTTCTTTCCAAGTTATTTTCTCTTTAGATGGGGGTTCCCATCCTTGTGCCAACATATGGGGGTCATATCATTCCTACTGGGCTTTAAGCATTCACTTGGGTGGCAAATAACCAATTAAATCCTTGCTGTCAGGAACGAAAAAAGACAGATTTCTCCCGTTTTTGTGCTTTCTGATGATGAGATGGACCCATATTTTCCTCCATTGCAAGATGGCTAGGGCCATCAAGGATTGGGTTGTTTGGGATGAGTTTGACCCCTAATGCATCACTCAGGAAGCTGATTGACTTGTGCTCAGTTTGCCCAATCCAAGCTAGGGGGAACATACCAAGATTCACTTGTGAGGGATTGATGAAAAGGTCACTCACTATTGATCAGTCTTTGCTCCTTTTGTAATGCATTTCTGTTTTGGGATAAAAATTTTCCCATACAGAAAAGGAAATCCAAATCACAAAATATTTTTCTCTACTCTTAATGCAGCCTAAGTTTCAACATCCTTGTTTTATTTCATATACTAAGATCTAGACGCCTGCCTTTTTTTCTCTTGTACGACAACATTGAACAATAATATTTTCCAACCACCAGTGAAGGCCCTATTAGGCCTTCCTAACATTTTTCAGCATCTATAGTCACTTAAAAGTTATCACTTAGGCGAGCATATACCTGTTAGATGAGATGATTTTCATTAAATTTACCTTTGTGTCTAAGTATCTATCTTTTATAATTCATATTTTTATGTCATGGTTGGTTTTTCTGTTTGCATCTTCAGCTATTTTCAGGTTTTGACCCTTTCAATACAATTCTAGGTGTAACTTGCAAGCATTTCATAGCTTTAAACAAACCATTTTAACAGTCTCTGGGATGCTTTCTGTTATGACAGAAGCTGGAAAAACTCAATTTGACAAATAAGGTTGTCAATTTTAGACTCTATACACCATTTCCTTATGTATGATTGAGTGTGAGAGTTTATGACCCAAATTTGAATAAGTTCGTATGTAGGATCTAGTCTCTTGTGTAGGACCTAGGAACTTGTGTATGTCCAAATTCATCAGACATGAGTGTGTACGTGTTAGTCTTTATAGGACTGCCAGTGGTTGTTGTTCAGCTGATAGAAACCAACTAAAGTCTCTTATGAGAGCCACCGACATACGTGGGGAAATATTTTCCTCTAACACGGGAGTGTACATGCATCAAGTCCTTATAAAGGCCTCCAATGAGAGTGTAAGCTTGAAAAGGTTAGGGGTAAACTTATTGAAAACTCATAAGATAGTGAATATCGATACACTCGAGGAAAGTGTGTTCGCTCGGAGTGGAGTAGGGAAACCAAATCACTATATATGCTTCTATGTATGATTATTATTTGAGCAAAATTCTATTCATACTTATGTGTTTGATTAGTTAATTCATATAAATGCTTGAATTGGATTAAATGCTAGATACTTAACTTGTAAGCACATAAACTCATTATCTCTAAAAAAAACTAGTTGCTTAATTGTTACAATTATTGTAGTCTATGTGATTGGACTCACTTGGCTTGGAAGCCTAATTGTTAATTTTTCTTATTAGTTTAAATTGGTAAATTATATTAATTAGAAAAATAATTTTGAAGTGGTCCTATTCACTTCCCCTCTAGGACTTAGCCATAATTCTAAGCCCCACCAAGCTTCTGCACGCGATGTGGTAGACAATCCACGTAATTTCAGGAATTAAAGAGATTGAGGCTGTGGTCGAGACTTCGCGGGATGCAATCTGAGAGATTGGGGCTATGGTTGTGACTCGGTTGGATTGTATCTGGCTGAGTGTTTGGGTGTAGGACTCCGACACTTGTGAGCTAGAGTGGTGTGAATGGAAGATGATGGCCTTCCTGTAGGCCTTTCCCTTTCCTCTTACGTTCTTAGGTGGTTGCTTCATTCTCATGGAGAGACTCATATCATAGTCTTGGCTTTTCTATCCTTTCTTGTACCTCGATCACTTTGGTAGTGTCTTGGTACTTGAGTCGGTAGTTCTCAATTTGGCCTTTAGTAGGAGAAAAGGTGGGGCTAAGTTTGAGAGAACAAGCCATTGACACATGGTCTACTGCCTAGAATAGAAAGCTCTGACATGGATTATCTTTCTTTAGAACGTAGACATCAATGACCGAAATGCTAGGCTCTCTTAGAAAGGCTGACTCGATGGACTTGCTCATGATTTGCTAGGATGGACAATACATTGTTGTCGAAGATGTATTCGACTATTTGATGTGAAGTAGAAGGGACGGAGCCTAACTTGTATATCTATGGTTTGCCAAGGAGAATGTTGAATGATAATGGGATGTCTAACACCTGGAAAGAGATGGTAGATGTGTCTAGACCGATCTGCAGTTCTAGGTTGATTCTCACTAAGCCTGCCTTCAGGTGTTATCAAAGGCTTTAACATTCATGTCACTTGGTTTGAAAATGGATGGTTCAAGTCTCAAGTACATGGTAGCCCAAAGTGGGCAAACGTTGAGACTTGAACCATTGTCAATTAGGATGAGCAAGATGCTACAGTCCTTATAGGCAATGGTTATGTTCAGGCAACACCCATGGTCACGGCCTTCTGGTGGCAACTCATCATCAGAAAAGGTGATGACTTGTGGGGCGAGGAGTTGCCCTATTATGTGTGACCATTTCAGGTAGGGCATCCCAAGAGATGTGCTTTGTTGAGTGTTTAGACAAAAATCTCTCGATGCGTCTAGGATGTGCAGAGAAGTTCTCACAAGATATTTGAGCAAGAATGATTTTGAGTTAAGTTGCTTCATCAAAAGTGGTCTCCGCTTTAAAAGCCATACCTGTGAAAGGTCCTCTGGTATATCTCTTCGGTTGCACCATCCGTTCAGATTCATGTTTCCCACTTCCGTGCAATTTGGGTAGTGCCACATGATTGCTTTGTTACTATAGACCAATACCGCCCTTACTTGAAGAACCAAAGGAGGTTGCGACGATGCTTGGTGATCTGGTTGTGGCATTGGGCTTGCCCCTAACAAGACAAGAGGCTGTTGTGGGTGATTGAATTGGACTGGACTTATCGGAGCTGACTCGTGTGGCATGTTGAATGGGGAGAAATGTCCTCCTTGCAATGTGACTGTTCTCGATCGGGAAGAACCCACCTTCAACCCTTAGCGAGCTTATCAGCCGCGCGCAGAAGTACACTAATGCGGAGGAGTTCTTCAGCTCGCGCAAGAGTAACCAGACCTCCAAGTCCTCATTTAAGGGCAAGAGGCAGAGTGAGGAAGCGTCGCAGCATGCGGACAAGAGAAGATCGGATGACAGTGCCTCTCGGGACAGGAGGCCTAGTCGGAAGCCTGAGAGGAAATTTAGCTCGTACACTCCTCTCAACACATCTCCGGAGTAAATCCTGCTAGACATCCGAGACTAGAGGCTACTACATTGGCCGAGTTGCATAAAGACAAATGCCAGTCAGCGTGACAAATGCAGGTACTACCGCTTCCATCGCGACCACAACCACAATATCAGCGATTGCGTCGACCTGAAAGATGAAATCGAGACCCTCAACTGCAAGTGTCATATACGTCAATATACGAAGGAAGAAAGACGGGCTAAGAAGGACGACCAGTCCCGTAGAGCCACAGAGGAAGCCATAGAGATCTAGACGATCTATGGTGGTTCGTCTAGAGGCGGAGATTCAAACCGGGCTCGTAAGGCCCACTTTAGGAGCACCAATCTCGAGCACCACATCTACTCAGCCAAAAGGTTGAGGAAAGAGCTCCGAGTAAACCCCCGCAGTCTTACGTTTACGGAGGACGACGTGCGAGGCATCCAACACCCACGTGATGATGCCTTGGTGGTTGCAATGACAATAACCAATCATAAGGTTTACCGTATCCTAGTTGATACGGGGAGCTCGACTGATATAATCTACTCCGAGGCATTCGACAAGATGGAGATAGATAAGTCGCGCCTCCGACCCGTAAAGACCCCATTGCATGGATTTGCCGGAGATAAGGTAATCTCTGAGGGTGCTATTTCCCTCCCAGTTACAGTGGGAGAAGGACGGAATCAAGTGACTCTATTGGTAGATTTCCTGGTGGTGAATGTGCCATTAGTGCACAATGTTATAATGGGTTGGCCGTCCCTTAACGCGATGAGGGCGGTCGTATCCACTTACCATCTGATGATGAAGTTCCCGGTCGAAGGAGGGGTTGAATATGTCTGAGGAGACCAATGCAACACCCGTAGGTGCTACTCAGCGACAGTGAGAAAGGGCTTAGCAAAGCAGACCCTCACAATAAATGTGCTCGACCCTAGAGACGACCCTGCGGAGGACTCCACTGAAGAACTTGTGATTGTCCTGCTCGAGGAAGTCGATCCGAGCAGGACAGTTCAGCTCGGGTCGTCGATGAATTCCGAGCAGCGAGCCCAAATGCTGACCTTCTTAATACAACACAAGGATGTCTTCGCATGGACACACCAGGATTTGTCGGGCATCCCTCCAGAGATTTTTGTTCATAAGTTGAATGTGGACCTAAAACACAAGCTGGTAAAACAAAAGAGGAGGGCGTTCGAGCCCGAGAGATACGCGGCCATAGCCGACGAGGTATCGAAGCTCCTCAGCGTCGAGTTCATTGAGGAAGTTCCTTACCTGAACTGGATCGCTAATGTGGTCCTCGTGAAGAAAGCCAATGGGAAGTGGCAGGTTTGTTTGGACTACTCGGTCTTGAATAAAGCCTGCCCCAAGGACAGCTTCCCTTTACCTTGGATTGACCAGCTGGTTGACAGCACAGCCAGGCACGAGCTGCTTACCTTCTTGGATGCATACTCCGAGTACAATCAGATCGCGATGCACTTCCCAAACAGGCAGAAGACGACCTTTGTCACGGACAATGGACTCTACTGTTACCGGGTCATGCCCTTTGGCCTGAAGAACGCTGGGGCGACATATCAAGAGGTTGGTGAACCAAATGTTTGCCTGACAAATTGGCCAGACCATGAAGGTTTACGTTGACGATATGCTCGTCAAAAGTATTAAAGCCTCCGACCACATTATAGATCTCGAAGAGACCTTCTCGACCCTTCAAGAATACCGAATAAAACTAAACCCGACCAAGTGTGCCTTTGGCATCAGCACGGGCAAGTTTCTCAATTTTCAGGTCAGCTAAAGAGGTATCAAGGCTAATCCTGACAAGATCAAAGCCCTGCTCGACATGAGCTCGCCTCAGACGATGAAGGAAATCCAGTGTCTCACCGGAAGAGTCGCAGCGCTCGGACGGTTCATATCCAGAGCGACTGACAAATGTCTTCCATTCTTCTAGTAGCTGAAAGGTCACAAGAAAGCAAAATGGACCTCTGAATACGAGCAAGCTTTTCAGCAGTTGAAGCAGTACTTAGGGTCGCCACCTCTATTGTCCAAGCCTGAGGAGGGTGAGCCCCTATTTCTCTACCTGGTGGTGTCAGCCTCAGCTGTCATCTCGGCGCTCATTAGCCAGGTGGAAGGCAAGCAACACCTTGTCTATTATACTAGCAAGGCAATGGTCCCAGCCGAGACCAGATACCTGAGCATGGAGAAGCTAGCCCTTGGTCTAGTTATCTTTGCTCGGAGGTTGTGCCCGTACTTTCAGGCGCACTCCATCATCATCCTCACAGACTCTCCTCTCTAACAAGTCCTCTAGAAGCCAGAAGTATCCGGGCGACTTACCAAGTGGGCGATAGAACTCGGAGAGTTTGACATTCAGTATCAGCCAAGAACAGTGATTAAGGGCCAAGCCGTGACCGACTTTATAGCCAAGTTTATCACTCCAAGTGGTGAGATCGAAGACGCAAGTTCGGAGATCGCCCCTGTTGTTCCTCTGGCTCTTCCTCTCCTCGAGGGCGCGGAGTGAGAGGGAGAAATAGTAGATGGACCCTTTTCGTGGATGGGTCGTCCAACTTGAAACGAGTCGAGGCTGGGATCGTCTTAGTCGCACCCGACTCAACTACCATCCAGTACGCAATCAGGCTCGGCTTCAAGGCTTCCAACAACGAAGCAGAGTATGAAGCTCTACTGGCTGGACTCAGACTAGCCGCTAGTCTGGGAGTTCAGCTCCTCGATATTCGGTGCGACTCTCAGCTCATCATGAACCACATATCAACAGAGTACGAGGCCAAGGAGGCAAGGATGATAGCTTACCTAGCCGAGGCTCGAAAGCTGACTGGAAAGTTCAAAGACTGAGTCATCAACCAGATCCCGAGGGCCGAAAATTCTTGGGCCGACGTGACTTCGGATACTGAAGGGAAGATCCCAAGGATTGTGCCAGTGAAATTTTTAGATAGCCTAAGCATCGATCGAGCTGATCGGGCCGACCAGGAAATGGTCAATCCAGTGCAAGTCTCTCCGAGCTGGATGGATCCGATCATCAAGTACCTCACCACCGGTGAGGTTCCCCAAGACAGGTTGGAGGCTCGACATCTGAAGGTTAGAGCAACAAGGTACACGATTCTGGACGACACATTGTACAAGAAAGGGTACTCTCACCCATACCTCAGATGTCTCCGACCCGATGAAGTTGACTATGTGATCCGAGATACCCACGAAGGAATTTGTGGAAATCATTCCGGGAGCCGCGCCTTGGCACACAAGATACTTCGTCAAGGGTACTTCTGGTCGACGATCCGAGAAGACTTTAAGAACTTTGTCCAGATGTGCGATAAGTGTTAAAGATTTGCTGCTGTGCCAAGGCAGCCCGCAGAAGAACTGACCCCCATGAGCAGGCCGTGGCCGTTCGCCCAGTGGGGGATCGACATCATCGACCCTCTGCCTCATGGAAAGGGGCAGACCAAGTTCGCAATTGTGGCAGTTGACTACTTTACCAAATGGGCCGAAACCGAGCTAGTGGCGAAAATTACCTAGCAGAAGGTGACAGATTTTGTCTGGAAGAACATTATCTGCCGGTTTGGAATCCCACACACCATTGTGTCCGACAACGTGAGACAGTTCGATAATGACAGGTTTCAAGGCATATGCCGGGGGCTCGGCATCGCCAACGCATACGCCTCGCCATCCACAGTCGAATGGATAGGTGGAAGCTGTGAACAAGGTCATCAAACATCATCTCAAGGAAAGCTAGAGAAAGCTAAGGGTAGCTGGGCTGATGAGCTCCCGTTCGTTCTCTAGGCCTATAGGACCACAACTCAGTCGTCCACTGGGAAAACCCCATTTTCATTATCCTATGGCTGAGAGGCTATCATCCCAGTTGAGATAAGACTCCCCATCGTGCGAGCGAGGAGCTATCAAGAAGAGCAGAATGCTGACTAGATCACTATAAGCTTGGATCTACTGTAAGAACTACGAGATACCGTCAAACTCCGAGTTACAGCTCAGCATCAACAAGTTGCTTGGTTCTACAATTCCTGAGTCAAGACGAGGCGGTTTCGGTCAGGAGACCTAGTCCTTCGCCATGTCCTCCAGAATACTGCAAAGCTTGGAGTACTGTCCCTTGGTCCGAACTGGGAGGGACCCTATCAGGTGGTCAGATCGGCGAAACCACGATCCCATCGTCTAGAAGATTTGGAGGGATGTCCGTTGCCTCACCCCTGGAATGCCAAGCATTTGAAAATCTACTACCTCTGAAGGGGAGAGCCATGTACGAGTTGAATCCACATGACATTTCAGCCATTAATGAAAAATCGTTTATTTTCTACTTTAAAATATCTACAAAGTGATCGCCTTGCCATCTAAGTACGCGACGAAGGATTATTTCTCATGTGCAGAAGTGAGATCCTTCGACGAGCTAACCCCTTAAAGAAGGGGTCGGTTCGTCATTCGACAATAGCCTCACCATCCGAGTATGCTACAAAGGGCCATTCCTCACGTGTAGGAATGAAGTCCTCCAACAAGCTGACCCCTTAAAGGAAGTGGTCGGCTCCTCATTCGACATCATAATAAACTCAATATAATCATCATTCAACCATCTACGTATAAAAGAGCAAATCATCATTCAAAAATCATCATCCAAAAATATCCAGTAAAGTCGACTGTGAAAAGAATGAAATTAAAAGTTACTCGGCAGGAGGGTTAGGGTCGAGAGGTTGAGAGGAAGGAGGAGCCTCGGGGTTGAGACTTTGGCCAGGGGGATCACCCTCGGCTGGCTTCTCCACAGCGTCTTCAGCGGCGAGGGCATTGAGACTGAGGTCTGGGTGTAGCTCTTAGATGGCCTCAATACAAGCATTGTAGCCGCAATAGTAAAACCTGTTGGCCTCGGTGGTCCTTTCCCCTGAAGACTTAAACTCTTTGATAGCGGCAACAATCATTGGGGCGATTGAAGCCTCGGATTCAACGCGTTGAACCGCCTTCGCCTTTTCGACCGCAAGCCTTAACTTCTCCACAACATCGACTTTGACCTGCTTCAACTCATTCACCAGCCGAGCATTATCCCCCTCAACCGAGCCGAGGCGAGCTTTGACCTCCACAAGCTCGAATGAGATATTGTCGCAACGAGCTTGGAGCTTGGTGGCATCCCCCTGATACAGCAACACTCTCAGCTTCTCATCGGACAACAAGCCCTTAAGCTCCTCCCGTTCCTCCCGGAGCGTTCCGACTTCACCTCAGAGAGCTGCTATATCCGCGCCATTTTTGGTTATCTCCCTCAATCTCTTGCGAGTTGACAGGAGCATTGGTACTGCCTGGATCAAGATGAGAGTATGATCCTGGAGCAATCCAAAAACAAATGAGGAAAAATCTTCATACGAGAGTTACCTTGTAAAAGACGGGGGCGATGTCGTTTACAAAAGACTCATGCCGCTTAGTGAGGAGGTTGGTGATTTCTTCTTCGGGGGCATGTTTCGCCGCCCAGTTGACCAGACCAGACATATGATAGCCTGGAGGTAATCTCGAACCTCTAGCCTCAGGAAGAGGAGCAGACCCTTATGCAATGGAGGTTCATTCTGACTTAGAGCAGAATGAAGTAGCTTGAGTTTGCAGAGTTCAGATTGATGTAGATTGTCTGGAGTGATTACGTAATGGCAGACGCGCTGCTCTTCCATGCGTAGTCTTGCTCTAGCAATTTGATTTTTGTGAAGAGAGGAGATTTGGGAGGCACCCTTTGGGTAATCTGTAAAAAAGAGTAAGATCAATCAGAATGAGTCAGGCTGAAAAGAGATCGCAGAAGGAATAAGCATCACTCGGGATCAGACCTGGAGTGGCCAATCGGGTGGGAACTTAGATTCGCAGGTTCCTAAGCTTAGCTGTGGGTGCTTCCTATTCACCCGAAGCCCAAAACTATTTGTTCTTCTAATCCTTATTAGAAGAAGGAAGTTGGAGGACGAGGCTTGAACCCTGATTGGCCCGGGCAGCAAAATAGTACCAGCACGGTTCGTTACGACCGTGCTTGGCTTGATAAAGCATCAGGAACTCGTCGGGTGTCAGCTCCTGGTTTCTGGCTTGGTGCCAGATCATGTATGACGACATCAAATTTCTCCAGGCGTTGGGGACGAGCTGGCCCGGGGCTAACTTCAGGCGTGTGGTCAAGGCTCGGATAAAGGGATGCAACGAAAGTTGAAGCCCGCACTGCAGAGCACAGATGAAGATGGCGACATCACCCTCGGCAGGGTCCCCAGGGGCCTCGTGGGGAGCAGGTGCGTGTATTTGGACGGAGTTGATGATTTGGAATTCTTTTCAGATCCAGTCCATTTGGGACTCAATGAGCACTGAGCCCTCAAGGACGAGTTTCGAAGCTCGGCCACCTGAAGGTCCAGCGGCAGCCCTTCCCACTGGATCTCTGGGTATTCTCTTCGTCCCATTCGGACGAGTATGGGACTTTGATTCTCTAACCCTTGCGCGGCGGAGGGTAGAGAGGCACCGCTTCTAAGGGGCCCTCAGAAGCCTCTTGCCTGGAATCCGAGCTCTCTTGCGCAGAGTCGCCCTCATCTATGTATCCTTCTTGGATTTCGTCTGAATTGCTCGACATTGCGGACAATGAGCAATGAAAAGTACAAAATCTAAAGAAAGCCGGAAAGCGGAGGAACTCACTGGAAATCGCCTGCCCAACCTACCAGAAATCGCTTGCTCAGTTCACCAAAAATTGCCTACTCAAGTGAACTCCTGCAGCAAGCGCCTTCGCAGAGAATGTGAAGTATGCCCCAGGGAAAGGTATGAGAGCTTATATAGCTTGAAGGCGCTCTTAGCAATCATGACGAACAATTGTCTCCAAAGCTAAAGCGGCTCGGTTTCGAGCCTGATGGCATTCGTGGTGACTCGCGATACGCTTGGCCTGACATCCTCTGAACCGTGTGTTGTCAACATTTAATGCGCCGACGCCCTTTCGCCTTTCGAGATCCATGCGGCATCGTCCGATCCACTCAGTCGAAACGTCTCAATGCCTCTGGCCACGTGTACGATACCCATGAGCTCTAGTATATAAACGGCTGTCGCCGTACAATGCACGGGTCTCAATGAATATCATTGCAACGTTTCGATCAAGCTTATCATCACGAGGGACTGTTTGTCTCCCCAAACCTCGGTTCGTTTCCCCGAGTTTGTTACTCTCCGAGTCCGAGCTCGGACTCACAGAGTAGGGAGATTCTGTTATGGGTGAATCTGAATCGATTTGCTTCGAGGTTAAGATAGTAGCATCAAGGGCCAAAGCCTCGGATTGGTTGTGTCCAACCTGAGGCGATACCAAAGGCTCCTATAGAGCTACGACATCGACCTGAGATTAAGTGGTCGAGCGTCTGACTAGCAGGGCCTCGGAAGAACGGCGGTACGTCCGAGCCGACCTGCATTAAGCCCTTATGTGAGGGTCCACACGTCAACTCAGAATGCAGAAGGGGTCATCACACACTCGCCTGACACACCTCCGACCTGATCCTCCTTACCTTGCGCGATGATGAGCAGCTCACTTGCGGGCTCGGATCGCCAAGCAAGAACTGAGCCGTGAGGTCTATTTGGATGAGAGCTTGGTCAATGATGGCGTTTATGGAATAAATCCAGTAACGCACGACCGGTGTAATGCCTAGTGCACGATCTTCGGATAACTGCCAATGATCGCGCACGCGTAGCTCTCACGTGGTGGCAATGACTACGCCGAGATTATCGGACACACTCAGCAGAACCCTAAGGTATAAATAAGAATCATTTCTACAAGAACAGGTACACAACATCTAGCACCCTCACTTTACACTACTTAGACCCGGTTTCCCTAGCCTGACTTAGGCATCGGAGGGTCCCTCGCTTGAGCCAGTGTCTCCTTTATCCCCTCTTTGTGCAGGTCCAGGGTTCGCTCCGAGCACTCAGGGCTCGGCGAAGGGTGATCCAGATATTGACATCAACACTACTATATGGTCTTCAGACATTGTCTGCAGGCCCACTGTAGGGTACGTGTCAAATCCACTCCGTTCATTGGATTCAGAATTGAATTTAAAGGTGTGGGCCAAAGAATGAAGTACATCCACATAAAAGTTAGATCACACCACGTAAAAGAGTTGGAATTGAAAAACCACCATTATAGATTGTTGTGTACCACAAAAAGTTCAAATCAAGTTGAAATTAGTGTTTTCTTGTTGAAATTATTGGCCGCAGAAAATGAACAAACTGGATCTCCTTTAAAATGGGCCCAATTATTCGACCGCAACTTATACATTGAGATTGGAGCCTGTATTTTTTCCTGCAGTCAATCTCATACAAGCGGTAGCACATGCATGGGCAAAAATTCAAAAAGCTATCATAAGACTTGAAAAAAATATACGTTTGAAAGAGACTAAACACGTGCATATACATTTGAAAAATAGTAAACACGTGCAACGGATATAGCCGGTTTGGTAAACAACCCTTTTATAAACCATTCTACCAAACTTACCTGCGGAGAAATCGAAACCGTTAATGATGAGTAACGTACAAAAGCAAGCATAATGATGTTATTTAATTAATTTACTCGTTAGGATCAAGGACAAAGATACCACTATTTGGTCTTTTTTCGCACAAGAACAGCTAATCACTCCACACGTGCCAGGAACATTTTGGGGTGGATGTAGATTATTCGTTCAGTGGGGCCCTCAGCTCTACAGTAAAACACAAAGGAATGATAGATAGGCTAACCAGACCTGCTGGAACCGATGGACCCGACCAATTTTAACGGGTCCGGGTAGTTCCATTTTCCAACCTGTTAAGCAATCAGGTCGGTTTTATGTATCTCCTTTTAGAGCCATTTAAAGATTGGGTGACATTCAGTTTTGGGTCTAGTCCATATCAGACACATACACTATATCCTAATGACTAAGCAAGAAAAAAAGGTTTTATGTGAGCATGTCAATGCTGTTTGCATGCATCAAAGTGGCACACGTGTGTAATACAATCCATCAATCTGTGGGTCTGGACATGTAAATACTCTTTATCTTCTTGAACCTAACTTGAAACCTATATCAAAGACTGACCCGATGGGATCCGGGTCTGGGTCTTCAACAACTATACCGGGACTCGAAAAGACCAGACGCAGCAAGACAACCTAAGTACATGTAATTAGCACCAGAACCATTGACAGCCCTACATGGACGGTTACAAGAAGTTTAAGAAATCTTGTGATAATTGTAAACACTTCTCTTTTTGATTTAAATTATTTCAAGTATATTTCCGAAGGATTAGAGGAATCTATATTACATTGCCAAAATACTCTTTCTTGAGGGGTTTGGTTTTCCCATGTGGGTAAATAGTATTCAACCCATGAGTGGTCGCTACACTGTAGATGTGACGCCTAAACAAAAAGAGGAAAAGAAGAAAAAAACCGTCATTAAAGGAGCCACCCACATGAAAGGCAATGGACAACCACCTAAGACCTTCCAGAGTCATGTGATGGACCACTTGATGGTTGGAACAGCCTATTTTTTACAAGATTGTCCCACCATATATGGAACTGAACAGGTTGGAAGATGGATATACACATCCTACCGTAGGCCACACCTTTTTTTTTTTTTTTTTTCCCAGTTAGCTTGTTAGGACACTCACTGTCAGATCACACTTCACTGTTAGGCTGTTAGCCACCCCCACTAGGGAATCGATGCTAAGACCTTAATGTTGAAACAAAGTATCTTTCGCTCAGTCTACCACTCGAGCTATGGATCTGGGTGTTCCGTAGGCCACACCTTGACAACTAATTACATGAGAGGGTAAAATTAGAGCTGTACATGAGCCAATTGAGTTGAGCTTGGCCCAGCTCAGCTCGGATTGGCTCGGCCAACAAGCTACTCCAACTCAAACTAGGCTAGCTCGGTCCTCAAGCCTGATTTACCAGCTCAGCTTAACTCGGTCAATAGTTCAAGCTGAGTTCAAGCTCGATCTTTCGAGTATATATATATATATATATATATATATATATATATATATATATATATATATATATATATATATATATATATATATATATATATATATATATATAAATTCGCTGTCAACATTGAGTCAAAACAACGGCTGTTCATTTATTTCTATGGTGTAGCCCAGATAATGAACAGACAGCTCTTATTTTCATCAAAACACATTTTTATGGTCTGTTCCACATTTTGAACGGATCAGATTTCTACATGGATAATAAACTATCCGTAAAAAAGGCATTAAACCTAAAAGCTCACTGATAACGTTGTATGTTAACATTTCGCGACTTGTATTCGATACTCTGGCAGCGTATAACCCTTAATACGCAGGAAATTTTACACCTGTCATACATTAACTCAATCAAAACCGACTAAATTGTGGAACCCACTATGGCTAAGTCATAAGCACAAAATTAGATTAGTTGAGCAATATAAACCTTTGATTAGGAGACACTTGTTTGTTTAAATTGGACCGTTGGATGTATTCTTCGATTTCAATAAATATCCACCAACCGATTGTCTGATCAAACAAATAACCGTAACCTGTGGTTGAGGGGTTCTTCGTACACCTATAGTGGGACCCACAATTTGGAGAGTTTATTAATGGGGAATCGATCACTGAGAGAGGGGAGGTACATGCAATTAATAATCATAACCACTAGCTATTTGACGTTTTTAGCCACAAGAGGCCAATAGCATTAACAATCATCCTGAGACTGAGGATATGTGTTTATAATTATTATCTGTTACCACTTAAGGTGCGCACATGGTTTACATGACAAAAGCCTGGTGTGAATTTTTAAGACCATGAAACATGCCATGCGGGGCCCACCCGATGTACTCCCCCAATTATCCATCACACAACCTCTCTAGCCAACATAAAGGATCTTCCCAGTCATTATATAAGTACGAAAAGGCTTCATGGAAAATCTCGAACAACGCGCTTCCCATTAGTTCGTACACGAGAGAAAGAAGAGAGAGAGAGAGAGCAGCCATGGTTACTCAAAGCAAGACACTCATCTTTGGTGCAACTGGCTATCTTGGCAAATACATGGTGAAGGCAAGTTTGTCCATGGGTCATCCTACGTACATCTATGTGAGGCCGACTACCGGTGCCACTAACTTTTCCAGGCTACAGTTGCTCGAGGATTTCGAATCCATGGGAGTGAAGATTTTTCAGGTAATTCTTCTCTTAAATTCTTGTGATCCAAACCGTTGATTTGATGGGACACCTTTACACAGAAAATCTCTCTATTGGAGCATTAATTATTGACCTTCTAATCATTGGCGTGGATGGTTAACAGAATGATACACCAGTAGACAATATTTGATGAAGAAAGGCCTGAGATTGGACACCTAGGATCTCTTTAAAGGAAGATTTTCGAAGCAGGGTTGAGTCAGGACCTTTGCTAGAATATTCCCTTTAAAGACTCCGTGTAATTTATTTATTTATTTATTTATTTATTTTATTTTTTTAAAAACTTGTATAAGTGATTAAGCACTTAACACTATATAATTCAAAAGATAGCTAAAATTTTGGACATACCAATTAAATAAGTTTTCTTTTTCAAATAAAATTTATGGGGGCAATTTAAAAACGTAGAGATTGGTAAGACAGAAAAATGATTCAATTTTCTAGATGCATTATCGCTCATATGCATAGAAATAACAAGTATTTTAAATGAAGTTTCTTAATTTTTACCTTATGAATTTTTATTGAAAATTCTTCATAAATCTCAAATTATACCCATGTATTTCTTCATGAATCAAAATACCAGAATAGTTCTTTTGGAGAAAAGGAAAATGATCAAAGTACCCTATTATATTGGTTTTCTTTTAATAAAGTTAAAATTTTTTGGGCCCGTGCACATGATATGTGTATGTCAAACATATGCACCCAACAATAATAATCATACGGACCAAAATTTTTTCTAATTGAATCACCACATGTGATGCACATGCATTTTGATGTTTTTAAGTTGTGTATGTTACTACTTTATTTTTATTTTTATTTTTATTTTTATTTAGTTAATGGTGTGGCTCACCTTAAAATTAATTAAAATTTTAATTCTTTTGAACATCATGGTAGATTATATTGATTGGATGGTTTGGATATCATAAAAATATTATGTGAGCTCTAAAATTCTCCACTTTACCATTTTTAAAAAAAGAAAACCATGACAGTGAGCATTATGGTAATTTCACCGCTCGAAAAAGTTCCTCAACATTTAGGTCCATAAAATAATTATTTCGTAAAATCCTAATTTGTGAGGAATTTTGAAGTAAATTTTTTTAACCTTATAGATGAATAGCATATAGACACTTGTATGTAGGGCTGTACACGAGTCAAGCTAGCTCGAAAAGCTCGCTCGACTTGGCTTGATTCAACTCGGATTGACTCGGCTTGAAAGGCCGACTCAAGGTGAGTCAAGCTTATTTACTAAAGCTCGAGTTGAGTTCAAGCCAAGTTCGACCATGGTGTATTTCAACTCGACTCGACTCGAAGCTCGAGCTCGAGCTCGACTCGGCTCGAGTAATATATTTTAATAATATATATTACATATATGATATTAATATTAAATATATATAATATATATATTTAAGTTTAAAAAAAACTTAAAACTTAAAAGTTTTTACTAAAAAACCCTACCCGACCCTACCCATTCCCATTCCCTCTTTTTCTTTCCCTTACCCTACTGAGGTAAACTCTACTCGACTCGACCCGACTCGAACCATTAGCTCAACTCGAACTCGACTCGAAAGCTTTGGCAAACAAGCCAAGCTTCAATGTTGAGCTCGAGGGCGAGCTCGGGCTCAAGCGCGAACTCGAGTATAGCATGGACGAGTCAAGCTGAGCTTGGTCCACTTCGACTCGACTCGGCTCGATGTACAGCCCTACTTGTATGCATATGTATAATGAATCTAGATCCTTTGCTTGCCACAAATTCAGGAGAATCTTGTTTTCCTTCATCATAATTGATCCACATCATCATTGACGTTGTCATCACTGTTGCATTAAATATAGTATGTGATAATTTGGCCCAATAAGGATTGCAATAAACAGGATTCTCCTGGCAAGCAGAGGATCTAGATTCATGTATAATATATAGACACTCAATATGTATTTTTGAGTTGCAATAGTTGTTGAGATTTTTTTCCATATAATTGACATTTAAAAGGCTATTGATAAAAAAAAAAACAACCACTTCTAAAATATTTAAAGTAATCCGCTTAAGTTTTCAACCATTAGATATTTCCATGCTTGGTGTCATATATTGTAATGATTATATATGGTTTTAGAATTGTATTTTCTAACAGGCCAGAATGCCCTTTCATTTAAAATGTAACTACTCTATCACCATCTAAGGCTATAAGGAATTGAATGAATTGACGTTGGACTTCTCACTAACATCAAGGTGGGCCCCATTGTGTATGGCTATGGAGTTATTACTCCAAATACTTTGTCGTTGCCTAGATTTTCTTGGGAATACTTTGAATCTGATACTTGATTATGCAAATCAGGTTTTGTAATTTTTCTGATTTACTTTCTTGAGCTTACAATTTTTGCATAAATGACTTTTTTTTTTTTTTTTCTCAATTCTAACACTTACCTATTTTGTGCCATTTCGACTTAGATTTGGTTAGATCTCTCCCACCATTACCTTTCTCAGTATATTTTCTTTTAATCATCATAACATCACCAGCAAATTCCCCATGTGTTTATCAGCGAGACTCTTCAGTAAGTAATGTAGACATGGCTGATTTCATAGTGTGATCTGTACTGTTGTTGATATTCATAATCAAACCATCACATGAATCTGATAATAAATATATTAGAAGTGCGCTTCATCATCAATTTTTACATCTGCCACCGTCAATATGCTAATTAAGGTGTAAGACCTATTAAAGTGTTCTTGTAAAGAGGACCATTCATTCATCTTCATGTTGTACAGTTGTTGTCGGAGAAATATCTTATTTGACATCGATTATTATTATTATTATTTTCAAATAGGTTTCACAATTTGTCTTGCAAACCTTTTGCAGTGGTTTAATCAGTCACGTTGAACAAAACTGAATCATCCTTGGGAAAAAAAAGATCTACTATATCTAATTGAATTTTCTCCTTAAATACCTCATCTTTTAATTCTAAGGATTCTTTTCTTTTCCTTAAATTGTAATTGCACATTATTCTTTCACCAAAATCATATTACCTTTAGTTTCTAGAATGCGTAATTAGATGAATTGAATTTTGGCACCTCGAATCTATTAGAACTCGATCCAATCTTTTGAAACATAATTACAAAACAAACGCCAACGCTGAGCTTGCGTTAAAAAGGTTTATCAATGTTTGGCTATGATATCAATTGTTGTGGAAAAAAAAAAACACTTATACGTTGTCAATGTAGGGGAGACCAACATACAAAAGAAAAGGACCAAACAAAAAGTCAAAATGGTTAAATTAAAATAAGAGACAATAGACACAATGATTTACATGATTCGACAATATGCTTACTCTATAAGATAGCAACATAGAATTTTCTTCTTCATTGAAAACAAAAGAAATAAATATATAAGATTCATATCTCTTCCACCCTTATAAAAAATCTCACGGTAAGAAATACCTCGAACAAAAGAGTACACATACCAAAATCTTAAGAAAAATAGACTTCAGCTATATGCACACTAAGTATGATAGGAGGGATGTTTCCTTTTAATTAAGAGATATAACCTACTACCATAACAAATAACTCAGGGAGACGGGGTCACCCAGAAGAAGGAGATACCGTGGAATGGATCATTGGAGAAAAAAAACGTGGGTGAGAGGCAAAAAAACTGTCGGTTGATGTAAAAGTCCTCTGCGTGGATCACGCATTCATCCGACTATTGGACATAGACAGCGACCAGGCTATTGACTAGTTAGCTAAAGGAGGGCATTCGAAGGTAGAAGGTCTCGTTCATATGTCATCTAGAAAGCTACCCAGTAAAATAACGGATAATGTATCTGTGGACTGGGTTTGTGTTGGAAATTTTAGAATACCACGAGATATGGTTCCTTGAAAGATAGAAGATTTTTGTCTTTTTTTTCTCAGGGATACGTGGTTCCCTTTTCCTTCTTGTGTGATTTTTTCTTATCAATATATTACAGGTGATGTGCTTCTCACCTTTTGTAAAAAAAGGTTAGAAAGTGCTAGATATGGTTAAAATCAATATTTGGACATGTTAGTATAATCAATATGGACCATGCATTCTCCAATCATTTTATCAGATGGTTTGGATTATTTGATCAAAATAATGTTTGACACGACTGCATCATCAAAGGAGGATGCACATGATATGGATGATCCTCACCAACAATCCAACATTTTCTAATATAATAAGTATGAATCATCCATTTATAAGCCACTAATTGGATGATTGGGATCATCTTATCAAAGGGATCATGGGTGATCAAAGGTGGTGGCACATAATAAATGACCTAGATTAATAATTTTTTTTTTTATTATAATCAATATGGATTATTCATTTCTTCAAGTCATTGATAAGATGAATTTTGACAAGAATAGCCTATAAAGGGGGATGCACTTTGAATGGTCAGTAACAACGGGCCAATCTTTTCTAGTATAATCAAGATGGGATAGCCAATAACAATGAGCCAATCTTTTCTAGTATAATCAACGTGAATGGTAAATTCTGACTGCTATTGATTAGATGGTCAGGATCATTGGGTCAAAGTCATTTTTGGGAGGGTTGCTAGAGCAACTAAAGACCATGATAGATAATCCTAATAAATAATCAGACTTTTTAGTAAAATCAATATGTACTGTTCATCTTCCAAATCATTGATGAGATGGTTAGGATCTTCCAATCAAAGTGTTTTGTGACAAAGGAGAGCTATCAAAGGAGCTGCGAATATGATGGATGGTCCAGATCAATGATCAAATCATTTCTAGTATAATTAGTATGATAATCTATTTTCCAACCCATTGATTATATTGTTAAAATTATCATTGAATTGATTTTTGACAGGGATGGACCATCAAAGGTGGGATACAAAGATGTACAAAGTTGTCCATACCCCAGCCCGTTCGTAGCCACCAACGGGCAGATCTATGTGGGGCCCACCATTATTTATCTCTTTATCCACACCGTCCATCCCTTTTCTTAGATCATTTTAAGGTATGAACCCAAAAACGAGGTAGATCCAATATTGCTCAAGCTTATTATTTGGTGTGGTCCACCTAAGTGTTGGATTTGCCTCATTTTTTGGATCATACTTTAAAATGATTTTAGAAAAAAGATGAACAGTGTGGATAAACAGATACATCACATTGGGCCCCACACAGATTTTTCCGTCCGTAGCTAGAGACCAATGGGTGGGAAGCAATCCGCCTTAGAAATTGAGCAATATGTTACAACGTTTGTTAGATAAAAAATTAGGTTGAAATAGATTTCATGGTAGTAGCGGAAAGAAACATGACAAAATGTATTTCATGGAAAAGACATTGAAATAACAAACAAGGTAGTTGGGATCAGTATCATAACTTGGTGAATGGGCCTACATGAGAATCAAATTGTAAAAACGAGTTGAAACACGTTGATGTGATATTAGGAGGAATATAGCCATCAATAGGGAGTTTGGGGCCCACCGTGATGTACCATTCATCTATTTCTCAAGCTCATTTTAAGACACAGTCCAAAAAAGCAACAGATTAAAATCTGGGGTGAACCACACCACAGGAAATGGCAGTGATTGAATGCCCACAATTAAAGCTATTCCATGATACCCAGAATGTTTATTTGGCGGCATCCAACCTGTTGATAAGGTTAAAAAGAAAGGGTCTTGATGAAGGTGCCGCACAAATATCCGCTCGATGTAAAACTTGTGGCCTGCAATAACTTTTTAACGGTCAATTCACCACTTTGCTGTGTGTGATCCACCTTGGATTTAGATCTGCTATAGTTTTGGATTTGTACTTTAAAATGAGCTGTCAAAACAGATGAAAGGAGTGGGTATAAGACAAATACATCATGGCGAGCCCTACATACAGTCAGGGATCCACACAAGCCCGGACGCATCCTTTCCAACTTCTCACTGCATGTTACCTGGCTGCGCCAGCTAGGAATGTGCTGTTTGCAGCTAGGTGTGTACATGGGGCCGAACCGAGTTAAACTGGGCTCAACCTGGCCTGGCCCGGTTACCAGCTAAACCCAGCTCGAACCTGGCCCAGTCCGGTCACCGGGCCAACATGTCCAGCCTGAACTTGGCCCGGTCAGCAATTGGGCAAGTTCGGGCTGAGTTTGGGCCAGTTTCAAACCTTACAACAAGTTCATGGGAAGGGCTTTGACAGGTAATTTACGTCCCATTACAAGGCCCTCGATCAATAGTTTAGATAGTTGAATTATAGACTCCACAAAGAATCTAACTAGTCAGGACATTATAATTTTTTTTTGTATTTGGGTGAATCTAGACCATTTAAGTTATATGTATCATTGTGTACAATGCATAACTTGAAATATGTCAAACTATCCAGGCTATCCAATCAATAGCTATCAAATGAATGGTTAAAATGAATATGTAAACGACCAAGTCGGGCTAGGTCGAGTCGGGTTTCGGATCGAGTCGAGCCGAACTGGGATCTGTTCGAACTTGACTCGAACTCAGTTTCGAGCTGAAGAAAATGGCTTGTCCCGGACCGAACTCAGTTCCGGGTCGGGCCGAGTTGAGCTTTTTCGGGCCGAGTCGAGTGAGTTAACAGCCAGCTCGGAGGCTACTTAGCTCAAACTAGGCTCGACTGGATCCTCAAGTCTTATTGGGCATCTCGGCTTGGCTCAGCTCGGGCTAGATGGATCCAAATTCAAGCCGAGTTTGAGTTTGAGCCCACGAGCTCAGTTCAAGTCTTGATTTTATAGTTTTTAATATATATAATATATAATTTATTTAAATGTATAAACATATAAATATATACAAAATATTTATAATAAGTGAATTTGATTCAAGTCGAATCATTCCAACCGAGCTAAGTCCGAGTTAAGTTCCGAGTGGAGTTCGTACTCATCTCGAAATTTTTTTGAGTTAAAAAAATCAGCCCGTCTCAATTCTAACCCAATTCCGACCCGAGTGAGCTTTTCCGAGTTGAATTGAGTGAGTTAACGGAGCTAATTCAGTTCATGTTCAGCTCTGTTTGCATGGACAGGAATTTATGACTCTTCCACATAAAGTTCGAGTGGTCAAAAGCTATGTGGGGCCTACGGGGATGCCCTTGAGAAATCCACTCCGTTGATCAGTTTTATTAGGACAAAAATACAAAATTAGGCATATCCCAAACTCAGGTGGACTGCCCCGCACAACAGAAAACGGTGAGAATGGAAATGTCCACCATTGAAACCTTCGTGGAGGCCACCATATGCTTACATACCACCCAAAACTTTCCTAAGATTATTACTATTGGGATAAATTATAGGCATAAATATCACTCAAATCCAAAACTTCTGTAACCCCCTAAGTTTTCAATGATGGGCATTAAATCTCAACTGCTTCATGTGGTGTGGTTCACTTGAGGTTTAGATCTACCTGATTTTTTAACTCCTTTCCTATTATGAGCTTGATAAACTAATGGACAGAATGAATTTCTTACTATCATCTTCGTGGGTCCCACATAGCTTCTGACAGCATAGGAGCTTCTGGGACACCAGATGTGATCAAACGAGGAACTAGCTGGTTTCTAGTTTGATGAGTTGGAAGACACTGCAGTGACAGTGTAACCTTTGTGATCTAGTTTCTTCAACCATCCAAAGGAATTTGGGTTGTTCTTTGATCTGATCCATTGGATCAGCAATGACTGTCAATTAGCTACGTTGGCAGGTGTTCCTTTGATATAGGCATGCATGGCCACTTGGTTGGACAATGATGATTGCCCCACCATTGGTGGGACCGACCGTTGAAGACACGTCTGGTACACCAGGATCATAGATGGCAATTCTTTCATCATTCCACCATAACTTCGCCCCTTGAATAGCCCAATGGTGGGCCCCACAGAAATTAATGACAGCGGAGGATGATTGGATCCTTTTATACTGCCTAAGATGTGATAGTTGATAGCCAAACACATCTACATGAAATGACCATTCCCTCTTTTTACTGAAAAAGAACGAACAGGTGAGTGACTCGATTTAATTAGTTGTCTCGACAAGTCTCTTCGTGTTGACATGGAGCAAGTGTTAATTTGAGTCTCCTCATGACTTGCTCAAAATCTCATTGAGACAAGTTGAGTGGGTGGAGCTTTGAGTCGAGCCAACAAAGGGGCGTTTTGGATCATAATTTACTTAAGATTAGCTACTGAAGTGATTAAGTAACTTTAAGGGCCTGTTTGGATACTACCAAATAAATAGCTTTTTAAAACTAATGTAAGTTACTTATGAGTTACTTTTTTAAATAAGTTAGTTTAGTTATTAAATTTAAGTGACTTGCTTTTTTCAGAAAAAAAATTATTTATTTTTATTAGTTATTTTTTATTATTGCCTTTCCACTTCTAAAAGTAACTTGCTTCCTTCGTTTCCATGTGTGATATAACAGCTTAAGATATTATTTAAGGGAATACGCTCATTTTTTGTGGCTATAAACCCTTCAAAGTTCATAAGATTGGAAAATCATCTAATGAATGGGTGGATGATCTAGTGGGTCCCACATGATGGATGATCCACATCAAAGGTCTACCCCTAATGAAGAATGGCCCAAATTCAAGGCAACCTCTAAATGATGGGCTGCCACATCAAAGGTGGGCTCTACATAATGGGCAATTAATAATGGTGGGCCCCACATGATGGACGACCTACATCGGAGGTGGGCCTCACATGATGGGCAATCCGCATCAAAGGTCGGCCTAATGATGAGTGGCTCATATCCAAGGCGGGTCCCGCATGATGGACGACTCACATCAGAGGTGGGTCCACATGATGGATGGTCTACATCAAAGGTGGGCTCAAAATGATGGGTAGTTGATATTGAAGATGGGCCTCACATGATGGACAATAATATTGATGGTCGGCCCCACATGATGAGTAATAACATGGATGGTGGGCCCACATGATGGATGACTAACATTAAAGGTGGGTCCTACCTAATGAATTGTGTATATTAAAGATTAGCCCCTAATGATGAATGGCCAACAACAAAGGTGGACCCTGCATGATGGATGGCCCACATCAAAGGTGGGGCTTATGCAATGAATGATTCACATCAAAGGTGGGCCCCACATGATGGTAGGGTGAATGTGAGGGGACCAAACAAACTTTCCAAATAATTACTTATGATGTTGGAAACCAAATATACTTTTATGCTTTTTGGTAATAAATTTGTTGTTTACAAAACATGTTTATTTACTAATTAAGTAGAAACCAAAATAAGATAACATAAGTAATTTATCTAAAGTAACTTACGATCCAAATACCCCCTAGATAAAAAACTACTTAAAATTGATCATAAACCAAACTTACTTATCTCAAATAAGGTACTTATTTACTGCTATAAGTAGAAGAAAGTAACTTATATGGTGGTATCCAAACAGCCCCCAAGTAATAGAACTGTGGTCTTGACCATCCAACCCATAGAATAAAAACATGAACAGTTAAAATCAAGCAGAAATAACAAAGTAGGATTATCTTCGCCTTGAAGAATCCATAAAATAGTCTAACCAGGATTCTTTTTAAATTTCAAAGCAGCACTTCATATAAACGATTTTAACCATAAGGTATGGCTTATCAACCTTGTGCTTTTCTCTTTGTATTTCTTTCGGTTAGTAATAATAAAATCTTTAGTTAGTAATAACAAAGTTTCTTTCTTGCTTTCCAAAACAGAAAAAAAAAAGAAAAAAAAAAAAGAAAAAGAAAAAAAAAGAAGAAAGGACAGGTAATCATTGAAAAGGCCAACATTCAAATGTTAAGATCATCAGATCGGTTTGCTTTTCTGACCATAGCCTCTGCTCAGTTTTATGGACTGAATAGACAGTTCAGGCAAATGTGAGTGGTACATCTGTCAGTTTGAAGCTTTGGAGCCATTGCTAACGTGACATCAGTATTTTCCTCTATGGATGAGAAAACGTACATGAAAGGATTGTTGAGAAAAGTCTTAAATCTAAGTTTTTGAGGTCGTTCGACCGGTCGTGTGAAGCTTCGACTGGTCGTAGGAGACGCTCGACCGGTCGTAGGTTCGAGCCCTGGCACGACTCAAAGTCCAGTGAGTTTTTGCTGTTTTTTACTGTAGCTAGGACTGGTCGAAGGTCAGCTACGACTGGTCGAAGGTGGTCTACGACCAGTCGTAGGAGAGCTACGACTAGTCGAAGGTTACACAGTTTGTTCCGCGATTTTGCGCGAAACTGCGGATTTGAGTCCTTTCGCAACTGGGATGCGGAAGGGAAGTTTCCTAAACTATAAATAGGTATTCCTAGGATTTTTCTAGGAAGTTGTGATGAATGCTAAGGCTTTCTAAAAGGGTTCCAGGGTTTCTAAAGGGTGTAGCAAGGGTGAGATTCGAGGTTGTTCGAATCGGGTAAGTCCTTTCTCTTTGTAATTGATGCTTTCATAGTGGTGATCTGTCGCTTTGTGCCGTGGTTTTTTCCCGCAAGGGTTTTCCACGTTAAATCTGTGTGTTCTCTTTTCTTGTGTATGCTTGGTGCCATTGGATTACCATCCTAGATCTAGATCTGTGTGATTCCGCAGGCCAAAAATTCCAACAAGTGGTATCAGAGCAATCGGTTGGGACACAGATCTGAATCTGAGGGATTAGTAATAATGGCGAGCGCCAGGTATGATATTGAGAAGTATTCAAGGAAAAATAATTTTGAGTTATGGAAGATCAAGATGATGAGTTCTTTAATCAAGCAAGGCGAAGATGGTGCTCTTGAGGAGCGGAAGTCCACCATGAAAGATGATGATTGAAATACTCTTGATAAGAAAGCCTTATCATCGATCCATTTATGTCTCACGGATGAGGTTCTCTACAATGTTATGAGGGAGAAAACTGTGGCTAATTTATGGGCGAAGTTGGAGGATGTTTATGCGAAGAAATCCTCTGAAAATCGTCTGCACTTGAAGCGGCAGTGGTATAACTTCAAGATGGCAGAGGGTGGAGATCTGGAGGCTCACATCAGCAATTTTAATAAATTGGTTTGCAAATTGCTCGATATGGATGAAGTGATGAAAGATGAAGAACAAGCATGTATGTTGCTGAATTCTCTCCCGGCGTCCTATGAGTCATTCAAGGACACTATGTGCAGCATGAATAAAACTCTGAGTGTCGACACTGTTATCTCAGCCATTCAAGGGAAGGCTATGAGACAGCTAGACAGCAACATAGGGACATCTTCTGATGCACTGTTTACAGTGGGTAGGAATTCTGAACACGGTACAGGCTCTTCAGGTTCTAGATCCAAATCCAAGGGCAAGGGCAAAGGAAAGGTAAAGTGCTGGAATTGTGGGAAGGAAGGACATGTGAAAAGGGATTGTGAAAATCCTAAATCTAAGAGGGAAGATTCTGAGGCTTCATGCAGGGAGGCTAACACTGTCATGTCAGATGAATCGAGTGGATGTGACGGCGATGTTTTGTCTGTGTCTTCGCTCAGACGATCATACGATGATCGTAAGGACGAGTGGATGCTAGACACAGGGGCATCTTTTCACATGACTCCTCATCGGAGTTGGTTCACCAGCTATAGAGAGTGCGATGGTGGACAGGTATTTATGGGCAATGACATTGCCTGTAATGTTGTAGCTATTGGTACGGTACGCATCAGGATGTTTGATGGGGTGGAGCGTACCTTGACTGATGTCAGGCACGTTCCTGATTTGAAACAGAATTTGATTTCTCTTGGTGTGCTTGAGGCAAAGGGATGCAAGTACACAGGTATTGATAGTGCTCTTAAGGTATCCAAGGGGGCACGGGTAGTCATGAAAGCGCAACGACTCGATCATGTTTACAGGTTGATCGGGAGCACTTCAAAAGGTGGAGCTACAGTGGATGTAGCGAATTCCACCTCTGCACGTGTGTGGCATGATGGGCATGGCCACATGAGCGGGCAGGGCAAGAAGGCTGAGACTCGCGGACAGGGATACAGAGCAGGTGGAGCAGCCACCTGTGAGAAGAACCACATGGCATGATTGCAGGATATCGGCAAGGTACATGGACGACTCCAATATTGCAGGGGATTCATCTTCTATTTTGATGACTCTAGGTGAGCCTGGTGCTGAGAAGTGGAAGGTGACTATGGGCGATGTGATGGATTCGTTGTACCAGACCGACATATGGGAGCTGGTGGAGCTTCCAGTGGGCCGGTGAGCGGTTGGATGTAGGTGGATCTTCAGGAGGATACGACATAGATACAGGGCAAAGTTGGTAGCGAAGGGTTATGCTCAGAGAGAAGGAATCGGCTTCTCAGAGATATTCGTGCCGACGGTATAGCAGGTATCTATCAGATCCGTGATTAACACTGGTTGGCTAATGTGATCTTGAGCTATGATGTGAAGCAGAGATAAGAGAAGAGGTCAAGGAGTTACACGGTTGAAGATTGAAGACTTGGTGGAGATTGTTGAGAAAAGTCTTAAATCTAAGTTTTTGAGGTCGTTCGACCGGTCGTGGGAAGCTTCGACTGGTCGTAGGAGACGCTCGACCGGTCGTAGGTTCGAGCCCTGGCACGACTCAAAGTCCAGTGAGTTTTTGCTGTTTTTTACTGTAGCTTGGACTAGTCGAAGGTCAGCTACGACTGGTCGAAGGTGGTCTACGACCAGTCGTAGGAGAGCTACGACTAATCGAAGGTTACGCAGTTTGTTCCGCGATTTTGCGCGAAACTGCGGATTTGAGTCCTTTCGCAACTGGGATGCGGAAGGGAAGTTTCCTAAACTATAAATAGGTATTCCTAGGGTTTTTCTAGGAAGTTGTGATGAATGCTAAGGCTTTCTAAAAGGGTTCCAGGGTTTCTAAAGGGTGTAGCAAGGGTGAGATTCGAGGTTGTTCGAATCGGGTAAGTCCTTTCTCTTTGTAATTGATGCTTTCATAGTGGTGATCTGTCGCTTTGTGCCGTGGTTTTTTCCCGCAAGGGTTTTCCACGTTAAATCTGTGTGTTCTCTTTTCTTGTGTATGCTTGGTGCCATTGGATTACCATCCTAGATCTAGATCTGTGTGATTCCGCAGGCCAAAAATCCCAACAAGGATTTCAAATTAATTTCACGTTGGATTATAACATAGTTTAAAAATACAAAACTCAGACTTAGAGTCTAGTTGAGTCAATTCAACTCAAATACTCCGTTGAGTTCCTTGAAAAGTTATACAAGTTTTTCTGAGTTTTTTCAGTATTATTAAATATTCGCAACTATAAAAATTATACCTATAATGTCAAGCAGTGCTTAGTCGAGTAGATTTTTGTCAAGTTCTGCTCAGATGTTTTTAAACTTTGGTTAGGAAGAAGCATTAGGCTTAAAATGGAGGTGAATGTTGCTGTATTTCTCTATTAATTTTCTATTTAATTTAAATGTGAATTTTGTTGCACCAACTATCATGAAATCTCACAATATTTTGCACTAAACTGGACTAATTAATCATAAAATTTCATTATATTTGGTGCAACCAAACGCACCCTTAATCTTATAATTTAAAAAAAAAAAAAAAAAAATTATTTGCTGAAACTAATTGTTTGGTGTGATAGGGCGAATTGCATGAGCACGATAAGCTTGTGTCTGTAATTCAACAAGTTGACGTGGTGATCTCTACGCTCCCAGTTCCTCAATACCTTGAGCAACTCAAAATCATCGATGCCATCAAAGATGCTGGGACCATCGAGGTAAATCATTTTTACGTTTTGGGAGCAACACCGTGCACCTCTACACGCACAGCAACACTCGTACCACTTACAGGTGTGGAAACATCCAAACTTCACCATTTTGCTGATCGGGTATAAAATTAGGCCGGCCCACTACTATTGTTGGCCACAAATGTATCTTGAGTGTTGACTTTAGCAATTTTCTTTTTTATTATTTTTTAAAAATGTCAATTGTTTCATAAAATTGTGGCCGGCCGAGTTGTTGATGTAGGACGTGGCACCAATACATTCCTAGCATGGTTGGACAAAAGTAAGCCAAATGAAAGTAGAAGTAATATGACATATTTGGGCCCAATTCTACGTTAGGCAAGATGTAATTTGGGTCCCAGATGCATCCGGTTCAAAAAAATTCATTCCGGATAGGGAGAAATTGCCGTTTGAAGTGTGAATCATAATTTTTGATATGGGTATCGTTACGGAATTCACGACCTATTAATCTTTATCGTAACAGGCCATTTGGGGGACCGACCCACAAAGCGTCTATTCATTTCGTGAGAAAACACACGCTAGATTCTAGTTCAAAAATGAAATTTTAGAAAAAAAAGTATTATTTTTAGTAATTCTGATTTTTGTTGTATTTTTAGAGTTTTATTTATTTAGAAGTTTTAATAATGAGTTTTAGAAAAAATTTACTTAGTAATAATCTTTAATTAGAAGTTCACTATTTTAATAACTTTCTATTTTCAATAAACTAGACTTTAGATGAGTTTTACTAATTTGGGTAACTTCTATTTGCATTAGAATTTTGCTATTTTTAGTAATTTTGATTTTTTTTTTTTTTTAAATTTTTTTCTTTTGTAGTTGTGTAATTGAAAAATCATAGACATTACACATAATTAATTAGTAAAATTCTGATTTTTTTTTTTTCTTATGGATTCAAGAATAACTTTGTGGATTTAAGGTTTTGCACACTTGAGGTAGACGATGATATTCCTCGTCACACCATTCCCTGCGTCAGTTGGTATCAGAGAGAGGCTTTCCTTAGTTCGATGGTATATAATGATGATGCGGGCAAAAATCCCATGGACAATGATTCGAAGAATAATTATATTGAGGCATCATTTGTAGCTTTCCAATGGGTGAATGATCTGCTTGCTATGCAAGGACTACAGGCAGCGATTGACCGTTTGACGAAATCTTTAGGAAAAACTTGTGTTCATAATAATGAGGAATATGAGATTGGCGATGTAGCTTGCGATCATCATGTTTGTGGTGTGATACAAGTGATGAATCACAGGCCACCACCCGATAATGGTGAATCGCAGGCCACCACTCTGATACCGAGGAAGTTATTGTAAATGCCAAATGAGGAGATAGATATATATATAGCAATATAATATATTTCGAACGAGGTGCACTGTGAGCCAAAGGGTTTATGATATAATCATAGATGGTAGGAGCAACAGTAATTTAATGTTAAATATTATGGTGCAAAAGCTGTAATTGAAGCAAAAAAAGCACTCCTCGCCATACGTGATTAGATGCAATAAGGGAGTCAATGAAACAAAGGTAACTGAATGATGTCATATACTCTTTTCCATACTATAAGGACGAAGTAATTTGTAACATCATCGATATAAAAGCTTCTTACATGTTACTTTGTCGATCATAGTAGCATCATGTTGATGTTACGTGTACAAGTCGGGAGAATATTTTTATTTTTGTTAAAAATGGTAAAAAGATTATCCTCGCCCATATGAGAACAAAGAACTAATCAAAGACTTTTAAAGCAAAGGGACGGGGTCCAATACTTGTATGAGATTTTTTCAAAGAATTTGATGAGACGAGAGAGATTAATGCATCAGTTGAAAAGAAAAGATGTATAACCCACAAATATCATAAAATTTATCAAAGAATCTAAGGATAGAGGAGAGATCAATGCATTAGTTGAAATTGGAAAAGAAGTAGGGGTCGCAAATATTCTAGAGAAATTGAAACCAATATTGAAGGAATTCAAGGCAATCATGCCCGATGAACTTCTCAATAGGTTGCCTCTCATGCAAGATATACAACACCACATTAATATTATCCTAAGGGCAAGTTTGCCTAATTGCCTTTATTATCATATGAATTTGAAAGCATACGAGATCTTACATGGATGAGTGAAAGAACTGATCTATAAGGGTCTAATGGAGGAGAGCATGATTTTATGTGCTGTGCTAGCCCTATTGACACCCAAAAAATTACAAAAGTCTAATGCCATGGTAGATAATGATAAACATTGGTACCGAAAGGTATTTGAAATGG
The DNA here is from genome assembly GCA_021015155.1 of Magnolia officinalis. Classification (NCBI taxonomy): domain Eukaryota; kingdom Viridiplantae; phylum Streptophyta; class Magnoliopsida; order Magnoliales; family Magnoliaceae; genus Magnolia; species Magnolia officinalis. The sequence continues at coordinate 47,151,181 of JAJHSJ010000016.1, forward strand.
GTGATAATGTACTAGTTCACCTGTGCAAGGAGATGTTTTTGGTAGAACATGACAGACTTTTATAAGTATCATGAGCCAAGTCCATTGATAAATCAAGGACACGTTCTTTTCAAGTGCAGGGGACTGATGAAGGACATGACACAAATATATTCCTAATATGGTTGGACCAAAAGAAAGAAAAATGGAAGCGGAAGTAATTCGTCAGATCCGAGCCCAGTCCTACATAGGGTATACCGTAACTAGGCCCCAAGTGCATTTAGTTCGAAGAAATTCACTGTAGATTGGGAAAAAATGTCATTTGAAGTGTGAATCATAAATCGGCCATAAGTTTTGATTTGTGTATAGTTACAGAACTCATGACCTATTAATCTTTACCATAACTGGCCATTTGGGGTCAGCCGACCCACATAGTGGGTTACTTCTGTATATTTCGTGAGAAAACAAGCTTCCAGTTTAAAAATAGAATTTTAGTAATTCCAATTTTTGTTGAATTTTTAGAGTTTTATTTATTTACAAGTTTCTACTTTCACTTAATAACGAGTGTTAGACTCTACTTAGTAATAGTCTTTAATTAGGAGTTTGCTATTTTAAATACCTTTTATTTTTGGCAAATTATACTTTTGATGAATTTTACTATTTTGGGCAACTTCTATTAGGGTTAGAATTTTGCTATTTTTAGTAATTATGGATTTAAATTTTTTTTTTTTTTTTAATACTGATGTAGTTGAGAAATCATAGACATATTTCTTTTTTTTTTTTTTTTTGGTTAGCTTGTTAGTGCACACCACATTGTTAGTACCCCCACTGTTAGCCACACCCTACTTACAAATCATGGACATTACACATTATTGATTAATAAATTTTAGAATTTTTTTTTTTCTTGTGAATTCATTGTTTTGCACACTTGAGGTAGACGGTGATCTTCCTTATCACACCCTTCCCTGCGTTAGATGTATACGGTGAACATGCATAATGCATGGCTTTCAAAAAAAAACAAAACCATAATGTATGGCGTAAATGTTCCTAACGAGTGAAACTGGGACTAGCAGATTTATTATTAGCTTATGTCGGAAACAGAAATCTACATGTGACAGTAATATTTAAGAGATCTGGATCGCTGATTGTTGGGTGTACATGGATGGGTGTACACTTGCTGCTGATTGTAGGAATTCGTAGGATTTCAAATGGGTCGGCGTGAAAAAAAAAAAAAAAAGAAAAAAAAAGAAAAAAAGAAAAGAAAAAGAAAAAGTCCAACGATGGGCAAAGATGATCATTTGATCTGTGTATTTTTACATATGGCTCTTCCATGGTATAGCCCAACAAATCAATGAACAAATCTCATGGATGTATGCCATGCTTACTAAGATCAATTGCTTGATAACTTAATATTTGAATTTGGAACATGATACTTCTCCTACAAGTCTCCCACTAATAAATAAATAAATAAATAAATATTACTATTAATAAATATAAAATAAAAAATCTCTCATTTGTTTTCTTACAGAGGTTCATTCCATCGGAGTATGGCAACGAAGTCGATAGGGTTTCTGCACTACCTCCCTTCCAGGCAGTTATTGATATGAAGAAAAGGATCAGAAGGGCCACCGAAGCTGCGGGAATCCCACATACTTTTGTTTCTGGAAATTCCTTTGCCGCATACTTCGTAGATTACTTCTTGCATCCACATGAGGAAGGAGATGAAGTTTTGGTCTATGGAAGTGGTGAAGCAAAAGGTATTCAAAACTTGAAATTACCAAAACTTTCCTTTTAATTTAAGAATTATATTTATAACAAAATCTACTTGTTTTTGGAAAATATTTCCCAAATCAAGAGTTGGGTCGGATGAATATTTGTAGCATGCCAGTACCTATTGGTAAATTCCCAACTCCCAAGTAGGTTTTGGACATTCAGTTAAAGAGTAGGTATGTTTGGCATTTTTATTTATTTATTATTTTTAAGAAAAAAGAAGAAAAAAAAACATTTCAATTTTCCCTTCCACTTATAGACTAAAGGGCGTGTTTGGTAATAAATTCAGATTAAAAAATAACGAAGAGAATGATTTTCTTACTAATCTTCATTTGAGGAAGTATGTCGTAAAAGTAATGGTATCTGAATGGAAATACTGCAGAAATATTCTAGGCTTGCTTTTGGTAACATGGGTTTTGTATCCTTCCACATACATCCATATTCACAAATATACATAACGAAAGAATCACCCACTTGAAAGATTTATCAATTTGGATTCTTGTACATTTGAGACCGTGATTCAGTACGAGCCTTTAATACCTTTTTAGGGGAAAAAAACCTTTAATTTTGAGATAAGATTCAAGAACTAAAGTAGCAATAGATATTTAAATACAGAGGAGTTAGATTATAGATGCAATGATGACTTCCATCTTTCTCCTGTCTGGGGAGGAGTCACGACAACCCCTAACACAACTTGTCCAATACAGAATCAACCTCAGACGGAATCACACAACACAATAGGGAAAGAAAAATTCAAGCAAACATATAAAACACATAAATTTAACGTGAAAAAAATCCTTCTAAGGAAAAAACCATGGCACAAAGTAATAAGCAATCAACTATAATCAGAAATTTAAAAGAGATGGAATAACTTACAGATGAAAAACTGTAGCTTCTCTATAAAAAAATATTTAAAAATGTGCTAAGCTCCTTTCATTCTACCTTGGAGATTCACCCTAATCCTATATTAACCCGATTTATATAATCCCTATATAGAATTAGAAACAAAAAACTCTCAGTTACGCATTCCACTTGGTCACACTTATCAATAAAGTCTCTTGGTCAACTAAAACAGATCTCAGTCGACCAAAAACATCCAAGCATGCTTTGGTTGACCAAACAATCTCTTGGTCAACCGAATGATAGCACGCCAGATTAAAGGCAATCTGTGAACATTTTCATGTTACCTTCTGCCCTACCTATGATAAAATATTAGGTTTCCTCCACAAGCACGTGTATGGTGGACACACTTATGGAGGTATGGGTGGGGACATTATTCCGTGGGATCAAACACATTCCAAGGCATGGAAGTAGGAGATGGGATTTTCATCGTATGAGCGTGAACGCGCTTGTGGTCATAGGAGCTGGGGATGCCCGTCCTGCCTGCACGGGCAAGAGATGGTAGTGCATCTCCATGAGTATGGATGCGCTTGGGGAAATAGGAGCAGGAAATACACTCTCTCGAGCACGGTTAAGTTTTGAGAGGGGTAGCAGCCACACCACAATCTTACATGCATATGGTTAATAACGAGATGGTGGCACGGACAGCAACAAGGTATGTTCTGAGTCATAATGAGGACGCTCTCATCAATGAGGGGGACGTCCTCTACAATGCGAGGGACGTGCTTAACAATGTAGAACGTCCATACTGTGGGTTCCATCTTGAATTTCCTTTTCCTCCCAAGAATCACTTTGATATGGCAATCCTAATTTACCAATTAGCTGGCAACAAAATCAACAGTCTTAATCTTTACATCAGGAAGTTTTATTCATGGATCTGGCCACCATCTTGTATGCCCACCTATATATTTATGGTAACAATGTAGAGAGAGAGAGATAAACTTCCAGACGTATTGGTCTTTAAAAAAATCTGAAAGATTGCTTACCAAACAACTATTTGACGGATTCTTTCCAAGGAAAGTGAATGAGAGAAGGATTCTTGGGTGAAACCAAACACACCCTGTTGCAGAGTGGGTCACGGACAGTTTCATGGCTAAGATGGATCAGAAAAGGCCGATCGACGACATAAGTGATCCGGACCGTTAGACCTTAAATTGGACGTATCTCGCAATTTGGAATGAGTCATCGGACCTAAAATATATGATTTTGGGGTAGGACGAGCTACTTTAGCCACCCAACCCTGCTGTGCCGGGTTACGCCAGCCGGATTTGCGAAATACCATCAGATCCACTGTCGTTTCCTTATTTTAATTCCGTTTTTATTATAAATAGTAAGTTTTAGTTTGATTATAACTCTTCATCCATGGGGCTTTAGGAGTTGCGCCCAACATGAAAAGTGCTTAGAATAATTAGGAGAACAACGTGGTGAAGCCATATAGGACACTTACTGTTTTTTTCTGAAAACCTTGCGCACTAGTAGACATCACGACCGTTTATTAATAGTAAGTTTTCTATTTATAGTAAGTTGCGAATTCTAGGAGTTTTAGTTGTAGTTTGTGTTGGCTGTACTAGCCAGAAATTCTCTTGGCTTTACAAAGCCTTAGAACCGAACACACCACAAATATATAAAAATAATTTTACTTGCTTTTCACTTGCTGCACTGTTACTGTAATCGGACATACAATGTGCCTTTTATAGGCTTTTGCAACAACTGTGAAATGACTACAATACCCTCACTAGACTCTTCCATTATTTAATATTCTTAGAAACTGACATTTGGCCATTCATCTTCCAAAATAGCTCCTTTAGAGCTTCAACTGTTATGCATGGGGAGTTCAATGGTCACCGGTTGTTGCTAGAAACGGTTGTTTGGGTTTGCTGTTTTCAACACTCCCCTTCAAACCAAAACAGGTTTCATTCCAAGCATTCATCTTAGTCGTCTGAATGTATCAATCGGTAATGCCCTGGTGAATATGTCCGCGACCTGTTCAGTGGTGTGACAATACTCCAATTTCACCACTTTCTGCTTCACTTGATCTCTGAGAAAATGGTATCGAGTATCTATGTGCTTGCTCCTTTCATGCTGCATCGGATTTTTGGCTAGCTCAATTGCCGACTTGTTATCCACATATATGACTATGGATTCTTCTTGCGGATGCTTCAGCTCCTTTAGCAAGTTTCTCAACCAAATCGCCTCACAGACTGTGGACGATGCTGCCACATACTCTGCTTCACATGTGGACAAAGCAACAACACTTTGCTTCTTTGAGTTCCATGTGAAAGCAGTCGACCCGAGATACAATACATATCCAGTGGTGCTTTTCCTTTCATCTTGATCACCTCCCCAATCACTGTCTGAGTATCCATACAACATTGCTTCATCATCGTATGGATAGAAAAGACCGAATTCCATTGTTCCTTTGACGTACCTGAGGATTCTTTTTGCGGCTAGCCAGTGTGATTCTTTTGGCGCTTCCATGTACCTACTTAGAAGCCTAACACTGTAGACGATATCCGGCCTTGTGATTGTGACATACCTTAGGCTTCCAATCACACTCTTGAACAGAGTCGAGTCCACGCTTTTTCCTTCTCATTCTTTTGTCAGCTTCAGGCCTGTTGCTACAGGCGTGTTCACGGCATTGCAGTCTGCCATCTTGAACTTTTTAAGCAACTCCTTGACATACTTTTTCTGTGATATATAAATGCCGCCAACTTGTTGTTTTACTTCGATGCCCAAGAAGAAGGACATCAATCCACCATCAGTCATCTCGAATTCATTGAACATAGCATGCTTGAATTCTTCAAACATCGCCTGATTGTTTCCTATGAATAGCAGATCATCAACATATTGGCATGCTATGAGGATGTCGCCATGAACATTTTTCTTGATGTAGACAGCATGCTCATATGGACATTGAGTGAAGCCGTTCTCTTGAAGATAATTGTCAATGCGTGCATTCTAGGCACGAGAAGCTTGCTTCAACCCATAAAGAGCTTTCTTTAGTCGATACACTTTGTGTTCCTCCCCTTGAACAACAAAACCTTCAGGCTGGTCAACATAAACGTCTTCTTCTAGAATTCCATTCAGGAATGCAGATTTCACATCCAATTGGTAAATCATCCAACTGTGATAGGCTGCAAGGGAGATAATCATCCTCACAGTGTCAAGGCGAGCAACAGGAGCGAAGACTTCTTCATAGTCCACCCCGTACTTCTGTTTGTAACCATTTGCTATGAGCCTTGCCTTGTAGCGATCTATTTCACCATCAGCATTTCGCTTGATCTTGTACACCCATTTGATGCCAATAGTTCTTTGGCCTTGAGGGAGTGAGATCAGCTCCCATGTTTGATTCTTCTCGATAGTATGGATCTCTTCTTCCATAGCCTTTCTCCAACATTCTTCATTCACGGCCTCCTCGAATGTGAGAGGCTCATGGTCCGCATACAAGCAGAATAAATTTACTTTCTCAGTTTCGGCGTATATATCATTGAGGCTCCTCATTTTGATCGGAGCCATGGGTGAGGGAGAACTGGATGATGACGTGCTGGTTGAATTTTGATTTGATGGAATACTTCCAGAGAAGATGGAACGTATCGCTGGACTTCTGCGTGCAGACGGTTCGGCGAAAGAGGGTGTTGCAGGTGTCTGTTCCTGGTTCTCATGCTTATCTTCTTCATGTTCTTCAACCTCAACGTGATTTTTTTTGGCCGAATCTTCCTTATTCCATTTCCAAGCTTCTTCCTCGCAGAATACAACATCTCTACTTACCACCACCTTGTTAGTTAGTGGGTTGTAGAGCTTGTATGCCTTCGATACTTCACTGTAGCCGATGAAGATGTACTTCTCACCACGATCATCAAGCTTCTTTCTTCTTGCTTCTGGAACTTGAGCGTAGGCGACACACCTAAAGATCCTTAGGTGCACCACGCTCGGTTTGTAGCCACTCCATGCCTCCTGTGGTGTCATGTTTCTTACACTTTTGGTTGGACACCGATTGAGCAAGTAGGCAGTACATGCAACTGCCTCTGCCCAGAAACTCTTTGGCAGGCCTTTCTCTTTGAGCATGGTTCTTGTCATGTCGAGGATGGTGCGGTTCTTTCATTCCACAATGCCATTCTGCTGTAGTGTGTAGGCTGCAGTGTGTTGCTGTTTGATGCCTTGTTCCCTGCAATACTCTCGAAAGGCATTTGAAGTGTACTCTCCACCTCTATCAGATCTAAGGGTTTTGATTTTAAGACCACTTTCTTTTTCAACAAGGGCCTTAAAATTTTTAAAAATAGTAAAAGCAGCAGACTTTTCTTTGATTACATACACCTACAATTTTCTACTGAAATCGTCAATGAAGGTAATAAAGTATTTATTACTTCTAATAGAGATTGGCTTCAATGGTCCACGGATGTCAGTGTGAACCAACTGCAATGGTTCCTTTGCTCTTCTGGACACTCCACTTGGGAAGGAGTTCCTTTGTTGCTTGCCGAGTGTGCACGCCTCACACACATGTTCTGGAGCTTCAATAGCCGGCAAGCCATGCACCATGCTTGATGAGGATAAGAGTTTAAGGCCACTGAAATGGAGATGCCCAAAGCGAAGATGCCATCTCCATGAATCATTCTTCACGAGTCCATAGAGGCACTTCTCAGCCTTTGTTTTAATATGGAGTGGAAACATGCGATTCTTCGCCATTTGGACTTGAGCCACAAGTCTCTTGTGTGCATCTCTTATAGAGAGAGAATGGTTTTCCATGTGTATGACATACTCCTTCTCAAGGAGTTGGCCGATATTGAGGATGTTACTTTTCATGTTTGGTACGTAATACACATTGGAGATAAAATTCGGCACACCATTCTTCTGATAGATTTTAACTTTTTCTTTACCTTTCACAGGAACTTTTGATGAGTCTCCTAGATTCACATTGCCATGAGCATCTTCTGCCAGTTCCACGAATAGCTCCTTCTTTCCACACATGTGGTTACTCGCACCAGAGTCGAGATACCATACGTCATGTTGATCACATGCTTTTTCTTGTGCAAGAAGAAGTGTGGAGTCTTCTTTTTCATGATTTGATGCTTCTGCATAATTAGAATGCTCATCTTGATCTACTGGTTTGCTCCAACAGTCTGAAGCATAATGGCCGAACTTGTTGCAATTGTAACATTGAATATTTTTTGTATTTCCACGTCCACGCATGGAACGACCTCTACCATTTCTCTTCCACGGAAATTGATAGTTTTTTGTTGATTTTGTGATTGGCTTGGATAATATCCACGCCCTCTGCCTCTTGCACGATTGCTAGTGCCACGGCCGCCTCGTTGTGTATGGCCATTCTTTTGTTCATTTAGAGTCAACTTAGACTCTAAAGCATGTTCAAGCATTGAACCGGCATTCTTTTGCATTCGTTGCTCATGCACTTGCAACGAGCCCATCAATTCTTCAATGGACATATTTTCTAAGTCCTTTGATTCTTCTATGGCAACAACCACATGTTCAAATTTGGTTGTGAGGGATCGAAGTACTTTTTCAACAACCCGTACATCTTCGATCTTTTCACCATTTCTTTTCAAGTTGTTAACAATAACAAGCAACCTTGAAAAGAAATCAGAAATGGTCTCACCTTCCTTTATGTGTGAGGTCTCGAATTCGGCTCTAAAAGTTTCGAGACGAACCTTCTTCACACGATCAACTCCTTTGAAGATTGTGCTAAGAATCTCCCATGCTTGCTTGCATGTTGTCGCTTTAGCGATCCGTTTAAAGGTGGACTCATCCAACCCTTGATAGACAAGAAACAGAGCCTTCTTGTCCTTCTTTCTTTGATCTTTGAGGACCACCCTTTGATCAGCGGTGTAGAGAGCTTTTTCTTCCTTTGTGGGTTCTACATACTCATCGGTAACAATCTCCCATAGATCTTGCGACCTGAATAGTGCTTTCATCTGAATGCACCAGTTTTCATAGTTATCCTTAGATAACTTTGGAATCTGCGGCTGGATCGAGGTGGCCATCTTTTCTATTTTTTAAGGAAGGAATGACAGAATTTTTTAATGAAGGGAGATAGAAAAACAATTTTTTTTTTTTAGCTGGAAGAACTTTTGAAAACTGATTTTTTTTTAACAGATTTTTTTTTTAAAATCTGAATTTTGTTTTGAACAGATTTTTGGTTGAAAAAACCAAACTGCTGAAGTCAGATATTTTTCTCGGCTGAAAAACTACTGGAACAGATGTTTCTTTCCTTGCTGGAAAAAAAATCGCCAGCAACTTCAAACAAAAAAAAACTTGGTGCTGCAATCTGAATTTTTCACTGAAAAAACTACTGATAACTTCCAACCTAGGGAACCAAAAAAGACTTTTCTTAAACAGATTTTTTTTCTTTCAAAAAAAAATCTGTACTTAGCTGAAAAAACTGCTGGAAAACTTCCTATAGGAGAAGAACCTGTGCTTTGATACCAGTTTGTTGGCTGTACTAGCTAGAAATTCTCTTGGCTTTACAAAGCCTTAGAACCGAACACACTACAAATATATAAAAATAATTTTACTTGCTTTTCACTTGCTGCACTGTTACTGTAATCGGACATACAATGTGCCTTTTATAGGCTTTTGCAACAACTGTGAAATGACTACAATACCCTCACTAGACTCTTCCATTATTTAATATTCCTAGAAACTGACATTTGGCCATTCATCTTCCAAAACAGCTCCTTTAGAGCTTCAACTGTTATGCATGGGGAGTTCAATGGTCACTGGTTGTTGCTAGAAACGGTTGTTTGGGTTTGCTGTTTTCAACAGTTTGATTATGAAATTTCTCCCATTGCTTAGTATACCTATTTAAAGGCTTTTCATTCATCAATCAAATTACTAATTTTATAGAATTTATTTATATTTTTCTTGCTTTTTCCTCGTGGATTTGAGTCTAGCTAGCTCCGTGGATTTGGAGTAGTTATCCTTGAGGAAGATGGTGATCGACCTCATCACGTTCATCCCTGCGTCACACCCCAAACCTCGTTCCATTGAAATGGAAAATAAGCTTTCGGGTTATCATTCATAGGTCTTTAATCTTGAAATAAAAGATCTCACATGGTAAATCATCTCCATCGTTAACAATCTTGGAAGAGGTTCTTTATCAACTCATCAGGATCAGAAGCATCTGTTGTTCGGGCTCACATTATGAGATGGCCTAATGATGGGAATCATCCATGTTCTACATGCAATGCTGTATGGAACTTCTTGAATGGATAGAGCATGTCAAACAACCACTTGATCTAAAAGCTCAGCCTGCCAAAGGATGGCTCGAGCTCTTAGAGAAAGTGGTTGTTTAACATGGTATCAAAACAAAAATTCATGTGTTCCAATCCTAAAAGTAGTAAATATGCCTCAGTAATATATTTTCTACCTCCATGTAAATATGCAAAAAGTCATATATTCTTCACCTCCATGGAATAATACTCCTCAATGATTGATGTCTGATAAAACCAACAAAATGTCATGTCCAGCGGTGCTGAATTTTGAGAAAGATGTGGCTACTTACACTATCATGGCTGCAAACGATCCAAGGACATGCAATCGTTTGATCATCTATAGGCCTCCAGGAAACATCATCTCTATGAAAGATTTGATCTCTTCATGGGAGAAGAAGACTGGAAGAACTTTCAAGAAGACTTACATCCCAGAGGAAGAAGTGGTGAAGCTCAGTGAGAGTAAGAACATAAAAACTGTTTCTCATTTCTGTACAGTCTTAGATTATTGTTCTAATGTAGAATTGTTTTGGCAGAGATAATTGAAATGACGACTCAATGCCCACATCTCAACATCGTATGCATGTGCGAGCATTATCTAGACTGTTCATTGTGTGTGGCCCACCAAAAGATTGGCCGGCCAGCTCACCAGGTGGGCCACATAATTATGAGATAATGCTTAAGGAAATGTTGGTTGATGGATTTATATTAAATCTACACGTCTGGCCACCTGATGGGTTACCTGAATCTCGCACATGTGCACTATGTTGGCTTTTTTTTTTTTTTTTGGGTTAGCTTGTTAGTACACACCCATATCAGTACACACTCCATGTTAGCCACCCCTACTAGGGATCAATACCAAGACCTTAAGTGTTGAAACGAGGTATCTACACTCATTCTGCCAGTTGAGCTATGGATCTGCGTGTATGTGCACCATGTTGGCTCATTGGCTGTGAATGGTACGTTTCTTCACTCTCTCATTGCACGGATCCCGGTGGGAAAAAAGGTTTCCGAGACGGGGAGCGGATTATGTGTGGACCCCACCTCACCCAAGACAGTGAGGCCCTCGTGGGGCCACCTTGATGTATGTATTCTATATCCACACCATCCATACATGCATATGTTTTGCAAGATCATTTTAAGGCATGAGCCCAAAAATGAGATAGATCTAAATCTCAGGTGGACCACACCATCGGAAACAGCAATGATTGACCATTAAATACTTCTTGCTGGCCACAAAAGTTTTTATTTATTTATTTTTTTAAAAATATTTTGATCAAGCTGATATTTGTTTTCGTTTTTTATTTTTTTATTTTTTTCCAACCTTATCAACTGGTTGGATGGCAAATACGAATTACCAAAACGTAATGGTGGGTCCTAGGAAGTTTTTAATGGTGACACATTAATTACTACTGTTTCCTATAGTATAGTATGGTCCACCTGACATTTGGATATCTATTTCGTTTTTGAGCTCATGCCCTAAAAACGGATGGACAATGTGTATACAGGATAAATATATCCAGGTGGGCCCCACGGTAAGGGTAGCATCTTCTTGGATGAGGCTGGGGCGCACCTAATCCGCTTGGTTCCAAGACTAGACCAACTGATGGCCCATTTTTGTCGTTTTTAAGTTATGGTGTCTCATTGGCCTGTGGGATGATCATGAACATAAATATGGGCCATGGACCAAACAAACTGGATCGTCTAATTTCATTCATTGAATTCATACTGTGACAAGACCTATTGGAAATTAATGTGATTTCCGGGCTACACTTCTGCCATGTATTCAATGATTTGAGCAATATAGATTGGCATGAATGTATGACATGCACATGTGTGGTGGATAAGACGACACAACTTACCAAAGTCATGCTATCACCACAGTTTAATATTTTCAACATTTTTTTTTTTGGTTAGCTTGTTAGTACACCCACTGTCAGTTGACACATCACTGTTATCCACCCCGCTTAGGAATTGATACCAAGACCTCAGGGTCATATTTTTAACATTCAATAACATATTTCTATTCATGATTGGCAGCTTTACCGCATCCTCGCAACATTCCAGTGGCCATCCTTCACAGCATTTTCATCAAGGGCGATCAAATGAGCTTTGAGCTGGAAGAAAACGACTTGGAAGCATCCAACTTATATTCAGAATATAAATACACTTCCATTGATCAATTCCTTAATCTTTGCGTCGTGGATCCCCCCAAAACTCAGCGTGCTGCATTTGCATGACCTCGCTCTTCAATATCATATGATCTGAGCCTGATGATATGTATACTATCTTCTATTTTGTAGTCTTTATAAGTGAACCACATGGTTAAGTGATGTGCGATTCTGGTCAGATGGGCTCTATCAATAAGTTGACAATATGGTTTTCGCTACAAGCCCAACTTATCTATGTAAAAGATTAAAAATAAAATAAAATGTCCGGCCTTTTTCTCATTGGTGTGTTAGGGTTGTCCTATTGAAATTATTTTTTGGGCCATGGTCCATCCACAGAATTTTTAGTCCAATCATCCAATTGCGTGGACCACTAAACCGTGGGCTCTAGTTATACGAACTAATAATCGGAGGAGCCATGTATGTCCTCAAGTTGAGGATCATATTCATGGTGACTCGTTTTTCACAAGAAGTTTCTTCATCAGCAAACGCTTAGGCATGCCACGTGGCCAAGCCAGGGGGATTGGCTACTCCCCTGCCACCAGCCAATGGCTGGTGGTTGGTGCTCTGAGGGCCCCAAAATTATGTATGTGTTTCATCCATGCCGTCCATCTAGTCATTTTATGGCATGTAACTAACAATGAGAAATATCCCATTCTCAAGTGGACCACATTACTGGAAACACATGCATAATTTTGAATGATAATGGGAAGTCTAACACTTGGAAAGAGATGGTAGATGTGTCTAGACCAATCTGCAGTTCTAGGTCGATTCTCACTAAGCCTGCCTTCAGGTGTTATCAAAGGCTTTGACATTCATGTCACTTGGTTTGAAAGTGGATGGTTCAAGTCTCAAGTACGTGGTAACCCAAAGTGGGCAAACGTTGAGACTTGAACTGTCACGCCCCGAACTCGGAGACCGGGCTCACCAAAATTCCCGATCGCCGAATCCGGCCCCGACAGCCTCCGTAGTACCCCATTATCGGCTCCCGGTACCCATATACCAGGTTCCGATCCTGGGATGCTACAAGGAGGATTTTCAATATCAATCTGATTCGTAATGAGCATAACCACAGCATAACCCACAAACAATAACCACAAGAACACCATCACAAAATCCACTATGAATAAAAACTTTGAGTACAGTGCGTATAAAGGGAAATACAAGATAGTGGTAATATCAAAACTCCAAAAGCTCGGCGGCACGCTCCAACTGCGGCGAGACTACAACTGCGTCCTGGCGTCACCTGCACGCATCAATCGTGCATAAGCTTATAGAAAGCTTAGGGGGCGGTGTAAGTGTGTGCGAACGTGCTCAGAATGCAATGCCAGAGTAATGCGGAATCATGCTGATGAGTACGTAAATGCAACCAGCCGTACCAAGGCTATGCAGTACAAGATGTGAATGCTATCGGTCATACCAAGGCCATGCGATGCCATATGTAAGTCAAGCATGCCAATCCTCATCCAAATCCTCATGTCAATATAGTTCTCAGTCTGGATAATCACCGGGGTTTAGTACACTCCAAATGGCACTGTCTCTCTCCAAGCAGCACAGTCCAAGTGAGCGTAAGAAACCTCACTATCCGCCTGGCCAATAGTCAGCCAATACCTATCCGGCACGTCGATAGCGAACCCATTTCCGAGCTGGTCAAACTGAGCCTAGTAATGCCCCTTACTCTCGGGCGAGTAAGGCCACACTCCTTTCCAACCGACCACGACACAGTGGGAGACGCGGCCTCATGGTATTCGGCCCTCGTGCGCTCATATATCCACTCGGTCTCGACGTTGGAGTCATCCTCTGGTACCATCGGGTTCAGGGACCCTCACCCAGGGACATCTATGGCGCCCCAATTGCTTAGAACAAGATTTTTCGGTATCTAACCAGCCACCCACGGTGTGTCTGTAGAGGCTATGGCCCTGATGTCGCTAGGGCATATCACAATCACACAAATGCAAGTGCATGTATCACACTATCAGTCATGCAACCATCCTGCGTGAAGCACGCGCTCATGAAGGGCAACTCTGCCTATCAGGGGGCCCGCAAACAGTCTGCCCGAAGGCATATGCAATGATCAGTCCTTTCTCACATCAAGCATACATATGATGCGTATGTGTATGGTCATGAGTCATGGATCCGTACTAAACATGTTATGTAATTATGGGCTCTGCATAAAGGAAATGGGCCTAGACGGCCAATGTACTACAAGTACGGGCCATCAGTGGGCCTCAGGGAGAGTGGTGGTGCGGACCTTTAACTGACACCGACCATGCAATGTGGACGTCAAACCATCATTGCTCCCAAGGCATAGCCTGCTATAAATATCATTATATACACCACGGGGAATCACACATTGCAATGGATATAGTTGCACTACATTGGGCCTTAGTTAAATAAAAGGGGCCATATCATATGGGCCTTATATATATCCAAGTGGGCTTCAATATCGGGCCTTGTACATACCAAAGTGGGCCTCGATGGATGGCCCACTAATACGATAAGATGGACCTCATCACATGGCCTAAAAAGATCTCAAAAATGATTGGTCGGTTTGAATGAAACTCATGCATCATACTAGGTCCCATCGGGATGGAAGGTATAGATAAATCACATACATTTTGTGTCCCAAGCAGGACCCACCAAAATGTTTATTTTCCATTTAACCTAGGGCCCATCCAAATGCTTATTTTCCATCCAGCCTAGGGCCCATCAAAATCTTTATTTTCTATCCAAAGTGGGGCCTAATATAATGTTTATTTTTCATCCAAACTGGACCCAATATAATGTTTGTTTTTCGTACAAAGTGGGGCCCACATATTGTTTATTTTCTAGCCAAAGTTGGGGCCCGATATAATGTTCATTTTACATACAACCTATTGATAGGGTCATATGACCATGGGGCTCACCATGATATTTATTTTCCATACAACCAGTTCATAAGGTCACACAGACGTGGAGGGCCCCACAATAATGTTTATTTACCATTCAACCTATTCATAAGGTCATGTGGACCTTGGGCAGGGCCCACTGTAATGTTTACTTGCCATTCAACCTGCTCATAAGGTCACATGGGCCTAGGGCCCACTGTAATGTTTACTTGAGTCCAACCTGTTTATAAGGCCACAGGCCCATCATCCACCCTGTTCAAAAGCAGGTGGACCAGGGCCCACCGTGATGTTTATTTGCCATTTCAACGGTAAAAGGATGGGCCCTCACCCAACACTGTTTCCTGAAACGTGGTCCACTTGAGATTGGGATTTACCTCATTTTTGGGCTCATGCCTTAAAATGATTTGACAAAATAGATGGACGGCGTGGATTACATGCATACATCATGGTGGGGCCCACGGCAGGATCCTGCCGTGGGTCCTGCACTCTCGTCCGCCAGCGGACGCATGCAGCACGCCTGCGGCGTGAGCTGCAGCGTGCTGCTGCCTCCCCTCTTTTCTTTTCTTTTTTTTTTTGTTTGGGGCCCACCGAGATGTGATTCATAATCCAGTCCACCCATTATGTGTGTCCCACTTATTTGTCTGTCCAGACCGTGTTTCAGCTGCATCTAAACTTCAGGTAGGCCCCACCAAGTACTTTTATATGTTCTTACATGTCTTCACATGGTTTTAGAGGTTATGGCCCACCCGGTGATCAGATCTCCCTAAGACTTTGGCTCAACCCCTAAAATAGCATGAGGAAGAGGATGGACGGTGTAGATTTGGGAAATGCAACGAGGTGGGGCCCACATGAGCAACGTCCCAAAAGTTCTTTTTTTTTTTTTTAAAAGAGGGTCTCTATTTCACGTCCAGCATACAGAGACGCTGGATGCTGGGATATGCAAATACGGGGGAGTCCTCGTGTTGGATTCCACACACGTGTGAAATCCAATCATCAAGTGGGTCCCACATGATCATGGCTCACATGATATATATATATATATATATATATTTTCATGTGAGCCATGATCATGTGGGTCCATATATATATATATATATATATATATATATATATATATATATATATATATATATATATATATACACCAAATAAAATGCACATAAAAATAGAAATAAATAGGTGAGAGTGGGGTCCTATGGAATGTGTGGATCAACACCTACCATGAGGTGGGCCTCACCGCCGGACGTGGATGGACGGGATAGATCTACACAAATCGGTGTGATCCACACCATTACAAGGGAAGAAAAGAAAGAGGGAGAGAGGATAAAAGAGTTTCAACGGCGATCACTCACCTTGTTGCGATCCTCCTTGCTCCTTGGCTTGGAAACTCCTCACCTATAGTTCTTATGGACGTTGATCGGGTTTTAACGGTGCGGATGATGATCGGACGGTTGAGATGGAAGATGAGGAGGTGGGCCACACTTAGGATTTTGGGGATTTTTTTTTTTTGGGAAGCTTGGAGATTGCTTGGACGTATGAGAGGGAGAGAATGGGAGAATGAGAGAGAAAAAAAATAAAATAAAAGGAGAGGGAGGGATGGAGGGATGATGTCATGGGCATGGGTAGAGTTGAAAAAGAGAGAGAGAGAGAGTTGACTTTGAGTAAAGGAGGCATGGTTGCTTGTACTTGGGTATGGAGGGGCATTTATGGTTTATTGATGGGACATCTCGTAGAGATTCCCTCGAGATTCGCAACGTGCGGCGTTTCTTCGAACCGAACGTTGACCAACATCTTCTAGCTGGGTATCGGGTCGGTGCATGAGTCGCGGCGTCAGAATTGCGGTGACGGCGCGGTCGCCAAGATACAGGTTTCGAGTCGAGCCGACTTCGGCATGCGGGACTCGGCTTAGGATCGTGCGCAACGTCGAAAATGGGTCGAGGGTTGCCGGAATTCGACCGGTAGAATTGTAGAAGCCGACCGAATGGTACGGTTTAGGTTACGGGTCTTACATGAACCATTGTCAATTAGGATGAGCAGGATGCTACAGTCCTTATAGGCAATGGTTATGTTCAGGCAACACCCATGGTCACGACCTTCTGGTGGCAACTCGTCATCAGAAAAGGTGATGGCTTGTGGCGCGAGGAGTTGCCCTATTATGTGTGACCATTTCAGGTAGGGCATCCCAAGAGATGTGCTTTGTTGAGTGTTTAGACAAAAATCTCTCAATGCGTCTAGGATGTGTAGAGAAGTTCTCACAAGATATTTGAGCAAGAATGATTTTGAGTTAAGTTGCCTCATCAAAAGTGGTCTTAGCTTTAAAAGCCATACCTGTGAAAGGTCCTCTGGTATATCTCTCCGATTGCACTGTCCGTTCAGATTCATGTTTCCCATTTTCGTGTACTATGGGTAGTGCCACATGTTGCTTTGTTACTATAGATCGATACCACCCTTCCTTGAAGAACCAAAGGAGGTCGTGGTGACGCTTGGTGATCTGGTTGTGGCATTGGGCTTGCCCCTAACAAGACAAGAGGCTATTGTTGGTTATTGAATTGGACTGGACTTATCGGAGCTGACTCGTGTGGCATGTTGAAAGGGGAGAAATGTCCTCCTTGCAATGTGACTGTTAGAGGGTTGATGTAAGATGGTGGATCTGGTGCTCTTCTCATGAGCACCACTAGTTTTAGTTCCAAGATGGACCTTGATTGTAGCCTAAATCGATGGAAAAGTTGGGCGGATCTCGTGCTCTTTCCATGAGCACCATTGGTTGTTGGTCCTATGATGGACCCTGATTGTGATCCGAATTAAAAGAGGTGGGAGGATCTAGTGCTCTTCCCATGAGCAACAATGGCAGTTGATCTTAAGATGGACCCTGATTGTGATATGGATTGAAAGAGATGGGTGGGTGTGGTGCTCTTCCCAAGAGAACTAGTGGTTGCTGGTCCCAAGATGGACCCTAATTGTAACCTAGATTTATTGTGAATGGGGTGGATTTGGTGCTCTCTCCATGAGCACCAATGGCTATTGGTCCCACTGTTGCTGAATGGACGTTAACTGATAGACAGGATTAGGAACTCTCTCTTGACCCGGGAAGATAATGAAGTAGTTGATTGTGGACTTGACATTCTAAGACATTGAAATCCAACAAAAACTTGAAACATAAATTTCTAAACATATCTCTTCGAATAACGCACATGCTAAAATCCTCTTTTAGGTCTTTCACAAATCGAATGTAGCAGTTCGATGATATTGTCCTATTCTCATAGTCCAAGTAGGTTGTAACGTGCCAGATTTTTTGCTAACTCAGGGTTCCAACAAAAAATCCTTGGAAATTTTTTTGCTAGAAATATTTTATTAAATTATGTTTCTCGAACGAGATTACATGGTTTAATTTTAAATATTAAAATGCAACCCTACTTAAGAATCCTAATGCTAATAAACTAAAACTTTCCTAAAATAGTAAAACTCACTAAAAATAGAAAGTCCTGACCTAATCATACGGGATGATTCCTGGCATGATAAGAAACAAATATTAAAAAGACACTAAATACTAAAACTCTAAGATGAAAAGATATGTCCAATAAAAAACTTACTAAAAATAATAAATGTTTTAGAAAACAAGAATTCTGAATAGAAATGAGTCATTTTCTTGCAAATTGGAGCGACAAGACATGCTTATAGGTGTCAATTGGCCTTAAATGGTCTATTCTAGTAGGAATTCATATGTTGTGCATCTCGTCACTCATTTCAGATTGAAAGTGACGCAGGGATGAACGTGATGAGGATAACTACTCCGAATCCACGGAGCTTCTCTGGACTCCTCACAGAGACTTCTCGAATCCACGAGGAAGGAAAGCAGGAAATAGAAATAAATTCTAATAAATTCGAACTTGATTAATTAATTACTAAAAACGAGTTCACAACCCTTTAAATAGGGGTACCAAGCAATGGGAAAGAAATTAGAATCAAACTACAACTAAAACTCCTAGAATCTGCGACTTACTATAAATAGTAAACTTACTATTTATAGACGGTCGTGATGTCTACTAGTGCGCAAGGTTTTTGGCCAAAAATAGTAAGTGTCCTATTTGGCTTCACCAAACTGTTCTCTTAATTATTGTAAGCTCTTTTCACGTTGGGCGCAACTCCTAAAGCCCGACGGATGAAGAGTTATAATCAAACTAAAACTTACTATTTATAGTAAAAACGAAATTAAAGCAGGGAAACGACCGTCGATCCAGGGGTTTTTCGCAATTCTGGGCATCATAACCCAGCATAGCAGGGTTGGTTGGCTAAAGTAGCTCGTTCTACCCCAAAATGACATATTTTATGTCAGGTAACTCATTCCGGATTGAGAGATACGCCCGATCTAAGGTCCGACGGTCCGGATCACTTCTGTCGTCAAGCAGGCCTTTTCTGATCCATCTTGGCCATGAAATTGTTCGCGACCTGCTCTACATCAGTCCCCTCCACTTCAAAAGAACTTGTCCTCGAGTTCTCATCCTGCGCTGGTTCATGATACTCGGTCAGGTCCGCGACGTTGAAAGTCCGTGAGATCGCCATGTCATCTGGAAGATCAATAACATACGCGTTGTCATTGATCTTTCGAATGATTGGGATGGGTCCAATCTTCTTATTTTTCAACTTGTCGAAAATCTCTCTTTGCGCAGATGGACCATAACGCGGTCGCTCACCTCGAGCACTTTTTGTCGCCGCTGCTTGTCCGCTTGTTCCTTGTACTTCTTGTTCGAGGCATGTAGCTTGGACTGCACTTTCGCATGGATGCCCTTGATCTTGTCTACCATATGTTCTGCTGCAATTGTCGGGCCTAGGTGCTTGGGCAGTGGGACCAAGTCAAGCGTGTGGCGAGACACTCGTCCATAGATAATCTGGAACGGTGATTTCCCTGTCGAGCGGTTCATCATGTTGTTGAATGCAAACTCTGTTTGAGACAAGGCCAAATCCCACTGCTTCGGTTTTTCTCCTGAAATACAGCGAAGGAGGTTTCCCAACGTGCGATTCACAACTTCAGTCTGTCCATCGGTTTGTGGGTGGTAAGCACTGCTGAATTGAAGTCGTGTATCGAATGGAGTCCACAAAATCTGTTAAAAGTGGCTAATGAGCTTCGTGTCACGATCAGAAGTGATGGTCTTGGGGATCCCGTGTAGCCGTACGACCTCCCTGAAGAATAAATTCGCCACGTGTGTTGCATCGAGGGTCTTCTTGCATGGGATAAAATGTGTCATCTTCAAGAAACGATCTACCAACACGAACACTGAATCCATACCGCGTTGTGTTCGTGGGAAACCAATCACGAAGTCCATTGATAAATTCTCCCAAGGACCGTCGGGCACAGGTAACGGGGTGTAGAGGCCCGTATTCTGAGATTGCCCCTTGGAGGTCTGACAAACATGACAACGTTGTACGACTTTTCCCATATCACGTACTAATTGCGGCCAGTAATACCGCTCTTCCACAAGAGCTCGAGTCTTGTCTCGCCCAAGGTGTCCACCGAGGCCACCTCCATGTACCTCTTGGATAATCTGCTCCCTCAGAGAACTTTGGGGGATGCACAATCGATTCTCCTTGAAGATAAAATCGTTTTGTATACGAAGGTCACTAGGGTGACCTTCTTGACACTTCACCCAAGAATCTTTGAAGTCTTCATCCTCGACATACAGCTCCTTGAGACAATCGAAGCCGACCACCTTGTTGCTCATCGTAACAAGTAGTGATGCATGACGGCTAAGTGCATCAGCCACCTTGTTCTGCTGCCCTAACTTGTGCTTCAAAACGAACGTGAATTCCTGTAAAAATGCAACCCATCTAGCATGCACACAATTCACGTTAGTCTGACTATTAATAAACTTTAATGCTTGATGGTTAGTGTACAGAACAAATTCTCTTTGAATCAGATTATGCCGCCAATGTCGCAGTGCTTGAACAACTGCGTACAACTCAAGCTCATAAGTCGACCACTTCTTTCGGGCTTCGCTGAGCTTCTCGTTGTAGAAGGCTACCGGCTTGCCTTCCTGCGATAATACTCCCCAATTCGACGTATGAAGCGTCACGCTCAACCTCAAACAATTTGTCAAAATTAGGAAGCACCAAGACAGGTGTTGTAGACAAACGATGCTTGATCTCATGAAAGCTCTTGTCAGCTTTATCAGTCCACTGGAACGATCCTTTTTTCATGCAATCTGTTATAGGCGTGACTATGGTGCTAAAATCTCTCACAAATCGACGATAAAAAGTTGCCAACCCGTGAAAACTCCTCACCTCATGAATATTTGTTGGGATCGGCCATTCCCTAATAGCTTGCACCTTTTCATCGTCCATACGAATGCCCGTGGACGTTACAAGAAATCCTAGAAAACAACAAGCTGTCAGTTAAAAAACTACACTTCTTTAAGTTGAGGTACAACTTGTTAATTTGTAGGACCTGCAACACCTGCCTGAGATGTTTCCTGTGCTCCACCTCATCCTGGATATATATCAATATGTTATCAAAATAAACTACTACAAATCGGCCATTGAACGGTTTTAGAACTTGATTCATCAAATGCATAAAAGTACTTGGTGCGTTTGATAAGCTGAAGGGCATGACCAACTACTCATACAACTCTTCCTTGGTCTTGAATGCCATTTTTCACTCATCACCTGGTCGGATACGAATCTGATGGTACCCACTCTTTAGATTTAGTTTAGAGAATACATTGGCCCCTTCTAGCATATCGAGCATGTCGTCCAACCGTGGTATTGGGAACCGATATTTGATGGTAATTTTGTTGATTGTCTAGCTGTCGACACAAATGCGCCAGCTTCCATCTTTTTTTGGCGTTAATAATGCTGGTACGGCACATGGGCTCCTGCTCTCTCTCAAGAGACCCTTACGGATCAATTCATCCACTTGCCCCTGAAGTATCTCGCACTCCTTCGGACTCATCCGATAATGAGGGCGGTTGGGCAGGCTAGCCCCAGGGACGAGGTCTATGTGATGTTGGATGTCCCTCATGGGGGGCAATCCATCAGGTAAATCCTCAGGTCAGACTTCTTTGAATTCGTTTAGCAACAGTCTTAAACTTGGAGGGATGTTTGAGGGTTCCTCTTCCTCGCCCTTCACCACTACGGCGTATACCTCGCCGGTTTCCTTGGATTCCTCCATGAAATTCCGAATGGTCAAGATGGAACTCCCCTCCACTTTAGAAGCTTCAGGGTGGTTCTCTAGTGCCATAGGGGCAAGGATTATTTTTCGACTATCCTTGATGAATACGTAGACATTGTCTCATCCCCGATGAGTCGCATCACGGTCTGACTGCCAGGGTCGACCGAGTAGCATGTGGCAAGCTTCCATGTCGACCACGTCACAAAGTATCTGATCCTTATAATTTTTATCAATTAAAAATGAGATAGTGCATTGTTCAGTTACTTTGGTCTCATTCACCTTTTTTTATCCAGCCAATTGAGTACGGGGAAGGATGTTTCGTCGTTGGTAGTTGCAACTTGTCCACCATCACTCTTGAGACGATGTTCTCGCTACTACCACTATCTATGATCACATCACAGACCTTTCCGTTGACAGTGCAGCGAGTACGAAATATATTGTGTCGCTGTGGATGTAATTCCTTTCGTGGGGTATACAGTAATCGCCTCACAACTAGAAATTCGCCACGATCCTCACCCGTCATTTCATCGCCACCTGCTATTTCTTTAGTGATTTGTTCATGTTCGTCATAGCCATGGTTTTCTTCTGCGGCCTCATCTTTAGTGCCCCATTCGTTTATAGTCAAGTGTGCTGCGGGACGTTGAGGACAAGTGTTTGATAAGTGGCCTGGCTGGCCACAGCGGTAACAATTGTTCGACCTTGGTCGAGCATAAGGATTTAGAATCCTACTCGAGCCCGCTGTTGTAGGTGCTGCACGTTGAGGTCTGGATGAGCCGCTCCCCATATCACGGTTTGCGGTTGTAGGAGGTAGAGGACGTTCTCCTACTGGATCTTTTCCTCATGCCAGCACTGATCCTGCGTGGGACCCGTCATGGGGGGTCGAGTTGAAGGATAGGGACGAGCAAGAACTCTTGTAAGTTGTGTTTCTGCCCTACCCACCAGTTGAACCGCTTCATCCACGGTCCTGACTGGGTACATCTGAACTCGGTCCTGAATTGTCGGTCGCAACCCACCTATAAATCGTGCCATCTTCTATGACTCAGATTCTGACAGATCGTTTCATGTAGCCAACCGCTGAATTCTTCAGTGTAATCTGTGACAGTTCGGTTTCTTTGTCAGTAATTTTGGTATTGCTGGAATAATATCTGCTCATATTCACTGGAGAGAAATCGTGATTGAAGAAGACGTCTCATCCGTGGCCATGATGAGATGGGCGCCTTATTATTTGTGGGCTCGTGAGAGTTGTAATTGTTCCCACCATGCAGAAGCACCAGATTTTAACTTAAACGCTACCAATTTTACCCTTTTATGATCTGGCACATCCATTTAATCAAAATATCTCTCTACATCGGTTAGCCAATCGAGAAAATCTTCTATACGTAATAAACCATTAAAACTAGTAAGTTCAGCCTTACCTCGATAGTCTCTTTCAGCACGATCTAGGTGATCGCCTGCATGGATTGGTCGTCGGGCAAAACCCTCATTAAGGTTCTCGTCGCTAGAACTTGAATCATCTGGTGTAGCCCTACGGTTTGTCACTGGTTGTGCTCTACAAAAATCGGGGTTGCGTTGTACAGCAACCATGGGTGGTGGAACCACCATGGGTGGTGGAGCAACCATAGGTGGTGGAGCACTGCCTAGGGCTAGGGGCGGAAGTAGCGCATCCGCAAGATGGTCGAGGGTTGCCTGCAGCCCTTGCATGATCAACCGACTCTCCCGGTGGAAAGCTTCCATTCTTTCCGAAAGATAATGAATCCCTGGATCACCGTCTACAGGATTTTGATTCATACCTTCATTGTTTGCCATTGGCCCGAGGAAAATCCTCGCTTGGATACCAATTGACGCAGGGATGAACGTGATGAGGATAACTACTTCGAATCCATGGAGCTTCTCTGGACTCCTCACAGAGACTTCTCGAATCCATAAGGAAAGAAAGCAGGAAATAGAAATAAATTCTAATAAATTTGAACTTGATTAATTAATTACTAAAAACGAGTTCACAACCCTTTAAATAGGGGTACCAAGCAATGGGAAAGAAATCAGAATCAAACTACAATTAAAACTCCTAGAATCCGTGACTTACTATAAATAGTAAACTTACTATTTATAGACGGTCGTGATGTCTACTAGTGCGCAATGTTTTCGGCCAAAAATAGTAAGTGCCCTATTTGGCTTCACTAAACTGTTCTCTTAATTATTCTAAGCTCTTTTCACGTTGGGCGCTGTTCACTCCCCAAGTATAGGGTTGTGATGTAGTAATAAACTCGGTGAGACCGAGGTCGATTCCACAGGGACTGAAACCTGTACGTAATCTGAAACTAACTAGAAATAGAACTAGAATGAGATGAAATCTAAATCAAGTATAAATTGAGGGATAATGATGAAATAGTTATCTAAAACTTAAAGAATTCAGAGAGAGGGAAACTAGGGATTCAGAGGATCCACTTGTAGAGATCAGGGAGATCTATGGTCGATTCGTGAACTCAACTGGACTTCGAGTCACATCTTCATCCAATTGGAAGATATATCGCTAAAGCACAATTTAAACCTCTCTTGATCTAGTTTTCAAAAGATAAGAATGATGCAGATTAGTATGGATTCCATCACAAAACCATGCCCGTGAGACAAAACAAACAACAGAGTTCAACCAACCCACAACCAATCTCAGTGAATGTAGGAAAAGTTCCGTCATCCAACCATGTCCAAGGGCAATGGTGAACAACAGGGTTTCCTAACACCACAATAAAGGAAAAAGAATTACTTAAGTCATCACAGATCTACTGTAATTTCAGTCACAACAAACCATTAATAACTAGAAAAATTCCTTAAAATCAAACTAGGATCAAATCAGTTCAAGAATGAATCAGAGCATAGAACTTCCCATCCCACTACAAGCTTCACCTCTTAGCCCTAGCTAAGAGGTTTAGCCCAGCATGATTGGGCTGGATCTCTAAAAATAATAAAAGAAAAATAAATAAATAAACAAAAAAAACTCTAAACAGTCTCTCTCTCTCTCTCTCTCTCTCTCTCTCTCTCTCTCTCTCTCACTCCGTAGCTAGCCTCCTGGCCCGTTGTCCTCCTCCTCTTTGTATCCTTAAAGGAAGTTGGCTGGAGAGCCTCCACCTGCTGGAGTTGGTGGCTGGAGTTTTTAAGCAGCACAACAATAGGCGTAATGACAGCCGCAAGAGCCTTGCGGTGCGCCTGTTCTTGTGGAACGGTGGACATACAATGGCAAGATCTGATCGGTTCAGCATCCGTGGCCTTGGTCAGACGTCCCCTAGGAGAAGTTTGGACGGTCCAGATGGACCATCCGATCACCACCAAGCTTGCAGAACAGCCCGAATTGGCCGGGCGTGCACAGACTGCGTAAACAGAGTCCGCGCGGTTGGCGCTGGACTCTCTGTGGGGCCCACTCCTTCTGATGTGTATAAAATCCATTCCGTTCATTGTCTTCAAGACGAAAAACATTCGGATATCCCAAGACCCGGTTGATTTCAGTGTGGCCCACAAAGTTTTCAGTTATACCGTCCAATGTCTGTTAGACAGTTGGAGATCGTCCTCACCATCATCTCTTGAATTTCTGACACCTAGCCTGTGGTAAGTGACCCCTTTTAGGTCTGATGAACGGTCCTGATCCTCCAGAAGGTGGACCGTGGTGGCCCACTAAGATCGCGGAAGCCGGAATGCTTTGTTCGCAGCCATGCAGAAGGAATTCGACTTTGGTTTGGATTTGCGGTCAAACAGTGTTTGACTGCTGTTGTGAACTCAGTGCACTGCGAGTGCACTGCTTTTTGTGCACTCTAATCTCGTGAAGTAGGTCCCACCTTGCTGTTTTCAGGAAATCCGTTCCGTCCATTCATTTTGTCACTTCGTTTAAAGTGTTGATAATGGACTTGAAGTATATCCAGATATTAGACGGGCCCCAAGCCAAGATTTTATGGGCTAATCTGTCAGTTTAGTTACTTCCTTAGGGATCCAGGAGCTGAAATTTGACGTGTACGGTTAATTTGTGGTTTTCAGGTCATGTATAAAGTTTTGAACCGAACAGATGGTGGAAACCCTGTGATCTTGCATTTTGGATGTCTTACAGGCCACTTGAGCTTCAGTTTCTCGGTTTTCTTGGATCTCTAGCATTGATCTTGGTCCCCTGGAGTCTGTCCCTTGCCTTAGTGATTTCTGTGCATTAAATCCATGCCTTTAGCATACTTTTCAGTCCACGCATATAAATTTACTCTGCAACACAAACACGATTAAAATCAGGCGTTAAACGGTTTCATGTTCGTAAATTCATGCAATAACTAGGGTCTAATATGCAATATTTGACCCTTAACACAACCCCCAACCAGCATCTTGCTAGTCCCAAGCAAGGTATGCGAAAAATAAGTTGAGAATTACTGGACAATTTCTACGGACTCGAGTGAATTTTAGGAATGATTCGGATACTAGAATTCTAAAATTCATGAATGTTGGGTATTACTCTCTGCTGGACTCAAGCACCTGGTAAACTTCAGGATCAAGTTCAAAGTATTAACCCATCACTTAGAAAAATTCTAAACATTGAGTTCCATGGGTGTATACTATAATCTCAGCTTAACTGCATTTAAGAGATCCAATTGTCAATTTCATGACAGCATCACAACCAACACCTAAACCAGAACTTGCCTCACAGATCGTCCTTTCATTTTTCAACTTTTGATTTTTTTTTTTTCATTGAGGGAAAGGGGAATCGAATCTGCACCTATAGGGAACAAACCTATGGTGAAGATCGTCACCCAACCCTTTTCACCTATCATCCATGGGGAATTAAATCTACACTTATAGGGAGCAAACCTATGGTGAAGATTATTCGCCCAACCCTTTTCAATTGTATTTGCTCTTTTTTTTTTTTTTTTTTTCATATCGATCATGTTAGGCAAATGTTCCAGGCTAGTTCCTTTCATGCTTAATGATTACCAAATTAACCCTTCAATATCAAACTGAAATCTTAATGTGGATGCGAGATGTGACATGTGAAATCATGACTCTATCAATGTTTACAGCTTCTAATTCTGGATTAACACTTCAAACTTAACTATGAAATCTAATAGATAACTGAATCCAAGAGTCATAAATTGCCAACATCACTTATCTTGTAATTCTAAATCCAAGATGGCCGTCAAAATCACTTTGACTTCATAAGAAATTCCAGAAAAATAAAAAATTTTCACAATTTTCACTCAAGACCAAGAAAACACTTATTAGGAAACCTAATCTCCCACCCCCAACCTAAAATCTACATTGTCCTCAATGTACAAGATATAAGCATGCAATGCATATGAGACAACGAAAGTAAAAGAAAAGTGATGGGAAAATAGTACCTGGATAACGAATCGAGATACTTTTTCAAAAATATCAGCAAGAGAGTAAGTCAGCGCAAGAGAGAAACCAACACAAGTAAAACACAAATAACAAAAATAAACTCCTACCTATACCACTTTCGTAGGTGCTCTCGATTGCATTTAGCGTATTCAACAAGCCTTTAAACCCCTAGGTTGCCCTTAGTGGACGAGTTGTAGTCTCGTGAGGGTTTGCAGCAATGTTACCCACAAACATTGAATTGACTAATCATGGAATCAAAAGCTGGGTTGCCTCCCAGGAGCGCTAAGGTTACCGTCTTCAGCCAGACAAATAAAGCATACTACCCTAGTCCTATGAAAGCAGGGAAAAAACTACTTGATCATGTCGTAAGGTTCCTCTTCTGGCCAATATCGTGATAAGTTTCTCAGTAAGTTCCTCAACAGGATCATCCAAAAGCCCTTTTTGCAATAGGCTTTGTAAGACCCGAATCCTTGACCGTACCGTTACATAGACTTCCGCGGTCTTTCCGGTCGAATTTCGGCAACCTTCGACCCTTAATCAGCGTTGCGCGCGACCCTGATTCACATGCCGTCAACCCGTGTCGACTTAAATCGAGACTTGTACCAATGCGACCGCAATGTCGCCGCGGTTCCGATGCCGCGACTCGCGCGCCGAGGCGATACCCTGGCCAGGAGATGTGGGCCAGCGTTCAGTGCGAGAAAAATGCCCCGCGTTGCGAAACTCAAGAGAATCTCAATGAGATGTCACATCAATCAACCATCAATCAATCCCATCAAGTCAAGTACACATCACTTCACACCCTTCCCCAAGTAAGCCCCAAAGTCAAAAAGGCTCTTACACACCCATGCCTTTCTTACACAAATTGCCACAAAAGTCAAAAGGTGCTCTTACATCCATCACACCACATCCATCACCCATCTCCCTTTACAACACACACTCTCTCTCTCTCTCATTTTCAAAGACTCTCCCAAGCAAGAGAAGCCTCACACATCCAAGCCCTTCCCCATCTCTCCCAAAAAACCACAAGTGTGGCCCACCTCTTCCAACCCTTCCATCTTCCATCTCAACCATCCAAACCTATCTCCTCCGTCGGAATCGAAGCAAAGGAGCAAAGGAAGCCTTGGGACTAAGAAGAAGCCAGTGGGTGATCTTAGATCTTTGTTTTTCCTTCATTTTGTTGATTAAGGGTCCACATATGTGGGACCCACCTTGATGTATATTTGCATGCAAGAGGGGCCCATAGTGGCGGGGCCCCTCCATACTCACTGATCTTTCTCTCTTTCTCCCCCTTTTTCTTTGTGTTTGATGGCTTATGGCCAGTTGATGTATGTATCTCATCCAACCATCCAATAGTGGGCCACCTTGGCCTTTTTGTTGTTGGTATGGGCCATCCAAATGGTGGGCCACCCGGATGAAAGGGGAAGTACAAATATTAGCTTGATCGGAACAGGTGGGCCGTGTGGGACCCACCTTGATGGGGTGATCATCCACACCGTCCATCCAGGTGAACACACCAGTGGAGGTGGCTAAACAGTGAAGTGGTTAACTGATAGGGGGTGTACTAACGTGGGTATGCACTTACAGTGGGTGTGGACTAGCATGGGTCCACAGGGCCCATCCACATCGTCCATCCATTTTGGTGGGCCGCACCATCACACACGTGTGGTGCTTCCACCGTCCAAGGGCGCTGGGACCCACCCAGTCCGTTAGCCCAAGTGGCAAATCGTGAAAGATACCTCGTTTCAAACACTGAGGTCATGGCATTGATCCCTAGTGGCGGTGGCTAACTGGGGAGTGTGCCAGTGGTGGGGTCCTGCACTGTCCATCCAGTTTGGCGGGCCACACCTTGGGTGTGTGTGATCCAAACCGTCCGTGCACCTGGACGGTGGGACCACCATGTGGGGCCCGTTCTCCCTGCCCAATTCCATGGCTCAACGGGTGTTCACTCTCCCAAGTAAAGGGTTGTGATGTAGTAATAAACTCGGTAAGATCGAAGTCGAATCCCACGAGGACTGGTCGTCACAATTCAAATCTGTGATTCTCCTTAACTAATCCAACAATTAATGTAGCGAATTACTAACACAAATTTATGGAAAATAACTATTGAGAATAAGGAAGAAAAATTCAATCAAAGGAAGAGCACTAGGACTTTCGAATCCACCCCTAATTATTATAACCCTTGTTTTGTCTGTTGATTCACCTTAATCTAGATTGATACCACTTGTATAGAGAAAGCACAATCTGTGTCCTTACTCGGGCATACAGAATGTCTAATTCCTTTAAGCAATGCCATGAATAACATATTCCATGTCCTTAGTCGGGCACATGGAATGTATAGTTCATTAAAGCACCCTGTTCCTTCCTCTATAGGAACTTGTTCATGATCAGACACAAGCACCTAGAATAAGCATCCAAACAACATCCATCTATATACTTTGGTCGAGTTCATAGATGGAGAAGTATAGAATTTAAACCAATCAAGCCTACTTAGAGAAAGAAACACACCAATCAAGTTTTAAGTAAAATCAACAAATAAAAGAGTTAATCAAAGTAGGGGCTTCATCTCAGCCCTAGCTGAGAGATTAGTTACCCATAAAATCTATTAAACAGATGAATAAATAAAATTCATAAAGAAAACATCAAACCAATTTCTCTCTCTCTTCTTTCTTCTCTTTCTTGTCTTTCTTGTCTTTCTTGTCTCCCTTGCTCTAGATCTGGAAATCCTCCAATTTCTGAATCCTTTCCATGTCCAAAAGCTCCTCTTTTATAGCTGCTGGAGGGCTGGAGTCGGTGGCAGAGTTGTAGCAGGACATGGAGTGCACATTTTCGCAGCCATGATCGGTGGGCCCCACAGAGGTATTTTCTGGAAAATCCACCCTGTCCATTGGATTCAGGACGAAATTTCAGTCAAGAATGGGTGGTTTTGAACGTCCATTAACGCGGCCCAGAGAAGAAATCACGAAGAGATCAGTTTTGAACGTCACAAGACCGCCTGTTTATGGCCTCTGTATCACGCATGTGTGTACGCATGGTTGCAAAGTTTCAACATGGGTTTGTAGTATTCGCGGCCCTCTACAAGATGGATGGATTGGATTGGCCGTACAGGCCATGGGTGGGGCCCATAACTCTTCGCAAAAACGGACAGCGTCCGTTCGTTACGCGGACGCGAAAACGGAGATTTTCCGCTGTGAGAATGGTGGGGCCCATTTCGTAATTATTTTGGGAAATCTAATCCGTCCATTGGATGGAGGACGAGATTTCTATCAGGAATACACAGTTTTGCCTTCTTTTGATGAGGCCCACCTGACTTTCTACACCACCGTCCGTCCGACATTTAAACGGCCAGGATCCTCGTCTCTTTGTTTCTTCGAATATTTCCGCCTAGGCCTTGATAACAGCCTTCATTTAGTGTTGATAGACGGTCCGGATTGGCGGTTTGATGGACGGTGTGGACCCACAACCGAAACCCAAACCAAACAGCGAAGACGTTGTTTGCGTCTTCTTCTCAAACTGAGAAGATGGTCGAGCGTGGGTCAGCGGCTCGCTGACCGCTTTGGATGATTTGGTGTGGTGCTGGCATGTAGTGTACATGATGTACATGCACCACATACAGGACCCACTATGATGTTGTTTCGAAATCCAATCCGTCCATTCCTTTTCTCAAACTATTTTAGGCGTTGAGTCCAAAATTTAGCCAATTCCAGATATCAGGTGGGCCCAGAATCGATAATTATTGGGCTGATCTGACCGTTGGACCACTTTCGTAGTGATCCAATGGCTGAAATTTAATATGTACGGTTGATTTTTGGCTCTCATCACATGTGCAGTTTCGAGCCAAATAGATAGCTGGAATCATGTGATCTTGCATCTTGGACCCTTTTCGGGCCCCTCTGGCTTGCTTTCCTCAGATCCCAGGCGTGTAAATTCTTCATTATTGGTTCTTGAGGTTCATCCATGCTCTGGTAATTTCGGATCGTCAAATCCATGCTTTTAACATCATTTTTCAATACATGCTCCTGATTTCATCCTGCGACAAAACACAATTAAATTATGACATTAGGCGTTATGATTTACATAAAATCGTGCAATAACTAGGGTCTGATATGCAATATTTGACCCTCATCACAACCCCCAACCAGCATTTTGCTAGTCCCGAGCAAAACATGCGAAAAATAATTTCAGAAATAAAAGACAATTCCTGTAAACTCAAGTGACTTGTGAACAGATAGTTGAGATGTGAAAATTCTAAAATTCATGAATGGTGAGAAGATTTTTCTCCTGAAATCAAGCTTTCAGTAAATTTCATAATCAAGTTCAAAATATTAATCCATGAATTAGAACATCCTAAACATTGAGTTCCATTAGTGTATAGTGTAATCTCGGCTTACGATCATTAAGAGATCCAATTGTTAATTTCATGATATCATTGGTAATTAACAACGGAGTGCATGACAACCAAAACTGAAACCAACACTTGCCTTTTAGATCAAAATTTTCGTTCTATCTGCCTTTGATTTTCTTTATAGCAGTAGCGCCAAGGAGGGGAATTAAATCCTCACCTATAGGGAGCAAACCTATGGTAAAGGTTTTATACCTAACTCTTTCTGAATGTAAACCATGGGGGATCGAATCCTCACCTATAGGGAGCATACCTATGGTGAAGATTATTCGACTTACCTTTTCTCTTCTTCTTTTGGATGCTAAAATTTTTGTTCTTCAGGCTGGTTCCTTTCATGCTTAGTGATTACCAAGTAAATCATTCAATTATCGAACCGGAACCTTAGTGTGTAAACGAGATGTGATAGGTGAAATCATGGCTCAATCAATGTTTATAACTTCTAATCACGGGTTAACAATTCAAACTGAACTGTGAAATCTAACAAATGGCTGACTCCAAGGGGCATAAATTATCACATTCTGTATCTTGTAATTTCAAAATCACAACTATCCTTCAAAATCACTTTGAATTCAACAGAAATTCCAGAAATTTTTTTTAAAAATTTTCACAATCTTGCGCAAGACCAAGAAAATACTGATTAGGTAACCTAATCTCCCACCCCCAACCTAAAATCTACATTGTCCTCAATGTAAAAGAAATAAGCATGCAATGCACATGAGACAACGAAAAGAAAATAGTGATGGAAAGATGGTACCTGGACGAAGAATCAAGAGGCTTTCCCAAAATTATCAATGTAAGAGCCAGTTAGCACAAGAGAGAAATTAACAGAAGTAAAAATAACAAAAAGAAAAATAAAGGAAGATCCTACCTATACCACTTTCGCAGGTGCTCTCGATTGCATTTAGCGTATGCAACAAGCCTTTAAACCCCTAGGTTACCCCTAGTGGACGAGTTGTAGTCTCGTGAGGGTTTGCAGTAATGTTACCCACAAACATTGAACTAACTAACAAGGAAAAAGAAATCAAATGAAACGCTGGGTTGCCTCCCAGCAGCGCTAAGTTTAACGTCTTCAGCCAGACAAAAACGGACCATGAATTCATTAATCTTTAAGACCAGGGTTCGCCAAAGAACTTACCTCAACACTGTGGTTAACCAATCCCAGACAAATGATGTGAGTTCCCATGAACTGTGCTATCTGAAATGAGGTAATTGACACTATCATCAAACAATTTAAGGACTTCTGCTTGAACAACTTCCTCCATGTTAGGATCATGCTTCCTTTGCATTTTACGTGACATTTCCACAACATGATCCTTACATATAGTGGGGCACACTCCTTGTATTTCTGCTATCTTCCGTTCAATTGCTGCCTTATATGTTCGAAGAACATTAAGCAACCTGCTCTCTTTTGCCTTCTCAGAGTTAGAAACTGTGCTGTCAGGAAGAGTCTCAGAGGGATGAAGAGGTTCCACTTTCGCTCTCCATTTTTCAGTCTCCAATATCGGAGTAGAGTCGAGCAGTGCATTGACTTCGTGGATGGGACTATCTATGTCAAAATCCGTGTCATGTTGTGCTAAGCAAGTCTCAAGTGGATCTTCAAAAGATTTGAGGAAGGAGTCCTGCACTAGACTATCGATCATGTCCACTTCAAATATGTCGTCCAAATCTGCGGATTATTGTCCTGCATTAAAGACATTGAGTTTAATATTCATGTTACCAAATGACAACTTCATAACTCCATTCCTGCAATTTATAATAGCATTAGATGTGGTGGATGACAAAATGACTGGGATCTGATTATGAAGATTCTGGACAGGCTGAGTATCTATAACTATGAAATCCACTGGAAAATAAAATTTATCAACCTGGATTAGCACATCTTTAACACCCCGGGGCACCTTGACAGATCTATCAGCTAGTTGTAATGTTATTTTAGTCGGTTTCAACTCACCAAGTCCTAGCTGTTCATAAACTGAATATGGTAACAATTGACGCCAAAATGACTGGGATCTGATTATGAAGATTCTGGACAGGCTGAGTATCTATAACTATGAAATCCACTGGAAAATAAAATTTATCAACCTGGATTAGCACATCTTCAATAACACCCCGGGGCACCTTGACAGATCTATCAGCTAGTTGTAATGTTATTTTAGTCGGTTTCAACTCACCAAGTCCTAGCTTCATAAACCGAATATGGTAACAAATTGACGCTCGCCCCTAAATCAAGTAATGCCTTCCCGATTTTATGATCTCCTATGCCGCAAGAGATGGTGGGAGCTCCTGGATCCCTAAATTTAGGAGGGGTGTTATGTTGAATCATGGAGCTGAGCTGCTCTGCAAGGAAGACTTTCTTATGAACATTCTGCTTACGCTTTTGCGTGCATAAATCTTTAAGAAACTTAGCATAAGCAGGGACTTGCTTGATAGCGTCAAGCAACGGGATGTTGACTTGCACTTTTTTAAACACGTCCAGGATTTCATCAAAGTTGTTTCTTTTCTTCATTGGTGCCAGACGTTGAGGAAAGGGTGCTTTGGGTACATAGGGTGGCACGTCAGCGGCTCTTGGAGAGTCAGAGAGTTTTTGGACTTTGGATGCATTGGTGTGTCTCTCTGCTTCACCTTGATCTTCTGTTTTAGAATTTGATTCATCCCTAGGTATCTTTATTTTGTTGTCAATCTGTTTGCCTGACCTAAGGGTAATGATCGATTTGGCTTGCTCATGGTATTGCCCTTGGTTGGAATTAGAGCCAATCTCATACTGTCCCTTTGGATTAGCCACAGGTTGGCCAGGGAACTTGCCCTTCTCTCTCTCACTCAATGTGGCAGCTAGTTGACCCATTTGTACTTCCAGCTTGGCAATGGATTGCGCATTTGCATGTAAGCTTTGCTGGTTGGCTAGTAAGGTTTGTTGGGTGTCTTTTTGGAATTGGAGAGAGCTCTGCATAAAAAGACTGAGAGTGTCTTCAAGAGATGGTTTCCGTGATTGTGAAGGAACTTGTTGATACTGCGGAAACTGCTGAGGTTGTTGATTGCCAGCTTGATGGTAAGGTTGCAAAGGAGGATTTCCAGATGGTCCTCCTTATTGCGGTCCTTTCGCCCATGAGAAATTTAGATGTCTAGCCCACCCTGGGTTGTATGTGTTCGAGTAAGGATCATTCCCAGGTTTCTGAAAGGTGTTCAAAGCATGAACTTGTTTAGAGAGGAATTCTGAAAATGCTGCACCAGATGGGCAAGATTGTGTAGGATGGGCAGGACTAGAACATATGGCACAGGCCTCGGCTTGAGTTGTTTGTGGAGGTCCATTATGCAACATCAGAGCATCAACCTTCTTTGTCAGGCCATCAATCTTGGCATAGAGATCAGGCGTGACTCCTATCTCATATATACCACCTTTCTTTTGTGGTTGAGGACTTCTTTCACCTCTATCTGAATAGTCCCATTGCTGGGAGTTTTCACACAAGGTTTCAAAGAATTTTCACGCTTCAGTATCGCTTTTGGTCATGAAGGACCCTCCACTAGTGGCGTCAACCATGCGACGATTTTGGGGTGTCAAACCGTCATAAAAGTATTGCACTTGTTGCCACTTCTCAAAACCATGGTGTGGACATTTAAGAAGCAAGTCCTTCCATCTTTCCCAACATTCATGAAAGTGCTCGCCCTCTTTTTGTGTGAAGTTAGTGATTTCTCTACGGAGGGCATTAGTTTTGTGAACAGGGAAGAACTTGTTTAAGAACTTCCTAGACAGTTGGTCCCATGTAGTGATAGACCCAACTTCTAGAGAATTCAACCATGCTTTTGCCTTATCCTTCAAAGAAAAAGGAAAAAGGCGTAAACGGATTGATTCATCTGAGAAGTTTTGGAACGGAAAGGTAGAGCAAATGTCTAGGAACTCTTTCACATGATGATATGGGTCCTCCTTGTTTAAACCATTTTGTATGACCCCAGGTTTAAGTTCAAAGTGTGCTACCGTTGTGGCTGGCAACACTATGCATGAAGGTGCATTAAACTGGACAGGGGCTGAATAATCCTTAAGCGCTTTAACTTCATTCTCGTTCACCATTTTAACTGGGATGTCTTTCAATCTTCTATGGAATGTTCTTTCTATTTCAGGATCACAAGACGCTAGTTCTATATCTAGAGATCTACGTCCTAGCATAAACTAAGTAACAACCTAAGAGAAAGAAAACTAGAACTAGAAACTATGATATTCTAAAACAAGTTAAAACTATGTAAATAAGAATGGGAAGAAAGAACCCGGAAAAAAAGGAGATTATTGATGTCAGAAGATTTAAGAAGCTCCTCCTCACTTAGTAGCTTTCTTCCTCAATTCCTGAAAATAGAAACAAAAACAAATCAAGTTTCCTAAAATAATGATAAAAAAAAAATCCTAAGCAACGGTTAATTTCTAAAAAAGAAAGTTTCTAAAAATAAAAAGATAAGTAAGTTTCTAAAAAGGAAAAAGAAATTTCTAAAACTAGAAAATAGAAAGTTACTTAAGAGAAAAATCTAAATCAAAAAATAGAAAATTTAAAAATTCAAAAGAAATTCTAGAATTAGAAAATTTCTAAAAAGTAAAAACCAATTCTAAAAAAAAATTAGAAAAAGTAAAGAATTTAGAAAGGGATTACCAAATTAGAAGTTTATCTCAGGACCCTACAAAACAGGAAATAAGTTAAT
This sequence comes from Magnolia officinalis, assembly GCA_021015155.1. NCBI lineage: Eukaryota > Viridiplantae > Streptophyta > Magnoliopsida > Magnoliales > Magnoliaceae > Magnolia > Magnolia officinalis. Next base: position 47,187,705 of record JAJHSJ010000016.1, read on the forward strand.
TTCTAAAATAAAGAAAAGAAATCTAAGTTAGTAAAATCCTAAGCTATGAATTATGATAAGAGAGAATCCTAAATTCAATTTGGACCGAAACAGTCCCCGGCAACGGCGCCAAAAACTTGTTCACTCCCCAAGTATAGGGTTGTGATGTAGTAATAAACTCGGTAAGATCGAGGTCGAATCCCACGAGGACTGGTCGTCACAATTCAAATCTGTGATTCTCCTTAACTAATCCAACAATTAATGTAGCGAATTACTAACACAAATTTATGGAAAATAACTATTGAGAATAAGGAAGAAAAATTCAATCAAAGGAAGAGCACTAGGACTTTCGAATCCACCCCTAATTATTATAACCCTTGTTTTGTCTGTTGATTCACCTTAATCTAGATTGATACCACTTGTATAGAGAAAGCACAATCTGTGTCCTTACTCGGGCATACAGAATGTCTAATTCCTTTAAGCAATGCCATGAATAACATATTCCATGTCCTTAGTCGGGCACATGGAATGTATAGTTCATTAAAGCACCCTGTTCCTTCCTCTATAGGAACTTGTTCATGATCAGACACAAGCACCTAGAATAAGCATCCAAACAACATCCATCTATATACTTTGGTCGAGTTCATAGATGGAGAAGTATAGAATTTAAACCAATCAAGCCTACTTAGAGAAAGAAACACACCAATCAAGTTTTAAGTAAAATCAACAAATAAAAGAGTTAATCAAATTAGGGGCTTCATCTCAGCCCTAGCTGAGAGATTAGTTACCCATAAAATCCATTAAACAGATGGATAAATAAAATTCATAAAGAAAACATCAAACCAATTTCTCTCTCTCTTCTTTCTTCTCTTTCTTGTCTTTCTTGTCTCCCTTGCTCTAGATCTGAAATCCTCCAATTTCTGAATCCTTTCCACGTCCAAAAGCTCCTCTTTTATAGCTGTTGGAGGGCTGGAGTCGGTGGCAGAGTTGTAGCAGGACATGGAGTGCACATTTTCGCAGCCATGATCGGTGGGCCCCACAGAGGTATTTTCTGGAAAATCCACCCCGTCCATTGGATTCAGGATGAAATTTCAGTAAAGAATGGGTGGTTTTGAACGTCCATTAACGCGACCCAGAGAAGAAATCACGAAGAGATCAGTTTTGAACGTCACAAGACCGCCTGTTTGTGGCCTCTGTATCACGCATGTGTGTACGCATGGTTGCAAAGTTTCAACATGGGTTTGTAGTATTCGTGGCCCTCTACAAGATGGATGGATTGGATTGGCCGTACAGGCCATGAGTGGGGCCCACAGCTCTTCGCAAAAACGGACAGCGTTCGTTCATTACGCGGACACGAAAACGGAGATTTTCCGCTGTGAGAATGGTGGTGCCCATTTCGTAATTATTTTGGGAAATCTAATCCGTCCATTGGATGGAGGACGAGATTTCTATCAGGAATACACAGTTTTTGCCTTCTTTTGATGAGGCCCACCTGACTTTCTGCACCACCGTCCGTCCGACATTTAAACGGCTAGGATCCTCGTCTCTTTGTTTCTTCGAATATTTCCGCCTAGGCCTTGATAACAGCCTTCATTTAGTGCTGATAGACGGTCCGGATTGGCGGTTTGATGGACGGTGGGACCCACAACCGAAACCCAAATCAAACAGCGAAGACGCTGTTTGCGTCTTCTTCTCAAACTGAGAAGATGGTCGAGCGTGGGTCAGCGAGCACCGCTTTGGATGATTTGGTGTGGTGCTGACGTGTAGTGTACATGATGTACATGCACCACATACAGGACCCACTATGATGTTGTTTCGAAATCCAATCCGTCCATTCCTTTTCTCAAACTATTTTTGGTGTTGAGTCCAAAATTTAGCCAATTCCAGATATCAGGTGGGCCCAGAATCGATAATTATTGGGCTGATCTGACCGTTGGACCACTTTCGTAGTGATCCAATGACTGAAATTTAATATGTACGGTTGATTTTTGGCTCTCATCACATGTGTGCAGTTTCGAGCCAAATAGATAGCTGGAATCATGTGATCTTGCATCTTGGACCCTTTTCGGGCCCCTCTGGCTTGCTTTCCTCAGATCCCAGGCGTGTAAATTCTTCATTATTGGTTCTCTGATGTTCATCCCGTGCTCTGGTAATTTCGGATCGTCAAATCCATGCTTTTAACATCATTTTTCAATACATGCTCCTGATTTCATCCTGCGACAAAACACAATTAAATTATGACATTAGGCGTTATGATTTACATAAAATCGTGCAATAACTGGGGTCTGATATGCAATATTTGACCCTCATCAACGGGCTGACTGAGTGGAGATATCTCGTTTCAACACGTGAGGTCTTGGTGTCCACCCCTGTGTGGGTGGCCTGTGTGTGGGGCCCACCTAGGCTTGGTGCGACTGAAACTTGGTCGGGCCCTTCATTCAAGCGGGACACCCACAATGGGTGGGCTGGATTGGTGGACCCCATCTTGGTGGGCCCAAATAAATGGTTATGAATGTTTTAAATGGAGGGGAACCCTCTCAACTGTTGTATCGGGTGTGACCCACTCAAGTCGCGGATTGACTTGATTTTTGAGACCTAGGCCCACCCTGGACCGGTGCATCTGACTGATGGGTTGGATGTTTACGGTGGGACCCACACCCCACGTGTGGGACCTCCCCTTAATTCACGTCATCGTCCAGGCCGTGGATGGCCTAGACGTTGTTATATAAAATATATTATACTATCTTATATTATATAATATAATATATGAGGTTGTGGTGGGCCCTACGTGGGACCCACCTCTGTTGTTGTATTACAACAAAAAAAAAAAGGAAGAAAAGACAAAAAATAATGGACGTGGCTGCCTTCTCTCTCTAGCTTTCTCTCTCACTCTCTCTATCTCTCTCTACTTTATCTCTCTCTTTATTTCTCTCACGTCCTCTCATCTCTCTCTCTCTCTATCTCTCTCTACATCTCTCTCTACATCTCTCTCTATCTCTCTCTCCCTGTGTGCGTCACTAGGGTGTAGGCCCCACTTAATGTATGTGTTTTACTCCAGCCGTCCATCTATTTTTTATGGTGGGGCCACCTTGGGGATGCGCTGCATCCACCGTCCAGCCCATTGACAGTGGATCCCAGCCATGATGTATGGGTTTTACACATGCCGTACATCTATTTTGATGGTGGGACCCATCGTGAGGTATTTATTTTATCCTCGCCTGGTTCCCCTCTCGAACTTGGGTGCAGCACCAGTAGGCCCACCTTGATGTCTGTATTATATCCACCCATCCGTTGAGGCCCACCTTGATATGCATAAGGCCCAAGTGATTAGGCCCACCTTGCCATAATTATGCGGCCCATTTGATGAATGTAAGGCCCATGTGATACGGCCCATTTGATGTAACTAAGGCCCAAATGGATGTATACAAGTCTATTACAATGTGTAACCCTACCATGGTTTGAGTAATGATGTTTATGGCAGTCGTGTCTTGGGAGCAATATTGGTTTGATGTCCACATTGTGCAAATAATGTTGGTTAGATGTCCGCATTATAATTCTCCCTAGGGCCCGTTGTTAGGCCCATACTTGTAGGTCGTCTAGGCCCATCTCCTTATGAACAACATCTATCCCATATAACATGTTTAATATAGTCCCATGATTCATGATCATAAGCATCATATGTATGCTTGACATGAGAAGTGACTGATCATAGCATATGGCTTCGGACAGATTATTTAGGGGCTACCAGTTGAGCGGTGTTGCCCTACATGAGCGCACGATATGCGTAGGATTGCTGCATGATTGGATTGTGTGATTCATGCATCTTGCATCGTGTGACATGTGTATTGTACGCCCTAGCGACATCAGGACCGTAGCCGCCACAGTCATATCGTGGTTGGCAGAATTGGATACCGAAAATCTTGTTCTACATGGGGTGTTATAGATATCCCTAGGTGAAAGTCCCTAAACCCTTATGGTACCAAGAGGTTGCTCCAACATTTAGACCGAGTGAGTACAGGAGCGCCGATTTCCAATTACCAGACGGCTGCGCTTTCCACTGTGTCGTGGTCAGTTGGAAAGGGGTATGGCCTTACCCGCCCGAGAGGAGGGGGCAATGCTAGGCTGAGTCTGACCAGTTCGAGGAATGGGTTCGCTATCGACGAGCCGAGCCCGATATTGGCAGGCGGGTAGTGAGGTCTCTTCCACTTACCTTATTGCGCACGATGGGGCGACAGTCTGGTTTAGAGTGTACTAGACCCCGGTGATATCCTAGATTTTGAGCTGTACTGATATGTGGACTTAGATGAGGATTTGTATGCTTGACTTGCATCTTACATCGCATAGCCTTGGTACGGCCGACATCATTCATGCCTTGCATCGCATAGCCTCGGTACGGCTAATGGTATTCATGGATTCACCAGCATGTTCCGTATTACTCTGATACTGCATACTGCATTACTACCTTGCGCACACACTTTCACCACCCTCTAAGCTTTTTATAAGCTTATGCACGACCGTTACGTACAGGTGACGCGAGGACCCAGCAGTGTTGAGGTAGGAGCGTAGAGCAGATCTTTTGGAGCTTTTTGTCCGTTCTCATTGTATTTTCCTTTATGCTCATTGTACTTGTAAAGTTTTTGATCATAGTGGGAATGTGATGGAGTTTTTGGTTGTTGTTTGTGGGTTATGCCTTTGTTTATGCTTATTACAAATTAAACTGATGTTGAAAATCCTCCTTGTAACATCCCAGGATCGGAACCTGGCGTATGGGCGCTGGGAGCCGAGAATGGGGTTCTACGGAGGCTGTCAGCGCCGGATTCGGCGATTGGAAATTTTGTGAGCTCGGTTTCTGAGTTTGGGGCGTGACAGGCTTGGGCGCCCTGGAGCATGACTTTCCAGAGAGACTTATGCACCTCGTAAAATTTTTTTTACATTGAATTGCTTGAGGTATCCAAAGAATATACGATTCACCTGTGACAGAAGAAGTTTCAACGTTAGTATCCCATGGTGAAACAGAGATTACAGGCAGATAAAATTTAGAAAAAATTTCAGGAAGTAATGTAGTCTTAATGCATTCTGAAGTTCCAGACTTCGGTTCAATTTTTAGCTCCTCTTCCCTTAGTGGTAAACATTCAGGGTCTGGGGAAGAAGGGGCTTCAGAGTAAGGGTGCGCTTGGTCCGTGACAACCACCGAGGTGGTGTCATGTAAGGAATCCACCTTTTCTTGTATCATGAGGTCGTTGGGATCCACAAGGTGTGCCAAGCATGAGTTCAAAGATGTGGGAAAATCAGCTGGGAGTGACTCGTCTCTTGCATCGAAATCTGTGATGATGAGCCCAAGGATTCCATTGTCTTTTGAAGTAGATGGTCGCATGCTCGCTTGCTCTTGCCCTTCACAGACAAATGGACAATTAATAGGTGAAGAATTAATGTGAAGACTCTGGTCATTAAAGCTTCTCAGTGGAAGCATTGAATCATCTAAAGTGTGTAGCTCAGATTGTAGCCTTAACTGGGTAGTTTCAAATTCTAGAGTTATATCAAGCAAATCGTCCATCGCCCGAATCATATCATCATTCAATTCAGGGCAGTGGTCCAAACATGTATCACAAGGGTTAGAAGGGTTAGTTGAAAATGGTTCATTCTCCACATTCAAATTAGTCATGTCAGACAGGTGGAGTTGATCCTTATGGTTGACAACTTCCTGAACCTCTTATCATTGGTAGGGGCCACACTTGAGATTGAATCCTAGTACTCATCATCGTCTAGTTCCGTGCAGTGTGCACTTGGGATGAGATCACATTCCTCACATTCTGTTCGTAGATTGGGTTGAGGTTCGAATAAACTAACCTCTACCTCATCAGTGTAATCATGTGTGTCATGTGAGTGAAGTGTGTCACTATCATTATATTTGAAAGACACCCACGTCTCTTGATCATTCATTTGGACAGTCATCGAGATCGACTCATCGGGAAATTGAACCATCTGCTCATTAATGGAATCCAATTCCTCATTCATATTTTCAGTTTCTGCCACAAGCGAATTATGATAACCTTCTTCACATTGTGCTTCTAGATTGATATGAGACTGGGATAACCAAGCCTCTTCCTTCTCCATAAGATGTGACTGAATGATTGGAATTGAGGATTTGAGCAATTCGCATGATTGTATGACAAGTTGATTAAATTACTCTTGTGCTTTCATGAGCTTCTGAAGTGAATCCTCTTGGATTGTTTCTGATTGGGTTTCAAAAGTAGGAGACTCAAGAGAATTATCACTATGATATATAGCTGGTTCAGCTTCCCGACATTGATGTTTCCACTGGTTATAGTCATACGGATCATAGGTGGGAGAATCTGATGGTTGGTAATACTTATGATCACTCATAATATAATCACGCATTGTTTTCTTTTTCTCAGATGGGTGATAATAATCCTCACTCCCATAGTTATGATAACCCCAACACTCACGTACTATTCGTGGGGTGGAATTGTTCTCCCGTATATAATCGCGTGAGGACTTTTTAACCAATGGAGTGTTATGCTCAGGTCGGGTCTCGATGATTGGTTCAGGAAGAATCTGAGACTTAGGTTGATGTTTATCATAATCATCATACATCCCTTCGCATTGTTTCGCATGCTCAAAAGCTATCTCAACATATTGACGTTCCCACTCGTGCATATACATGGTGAAACCCAAACTTTGAATCTAATTCTAAGAAAAACAAAAGAAAAGATCCTACAGCAGTATGGAAAGTAAGAGGAGGAGAAGTTAGAAGGAATGTACCAATTGAGAAGTTCCTATATTAAGATCCTGCAAAAAAAAAAAAAAAAAAAAACCAAAAGACATTAGTTCTTAAAAATAGAAATTCTAAAGTTAGAAAATTCTACGGTGGAAACAAAGTTAGTTTTGGAGAAAAGGAAAGTTTCCTAAACCTAGAATTAGAAAGTTTCTAAAAATAAAGGAAAAATGAGTTAGTTTATAAAATTAGGAAGAGTTTCTAAAAAGGAAAATAACTAATCTAGTTTCTAAAAACAAAAGAGGAAAGTTCTAAACCTAAAGTTAGAAAGTTCTAAATTAGAAATCCTAATCCTAAAATAGAAATTAAGTAGTGTTAGTTTCTAAAAAGGAAAAAATTTCTAAAATAAACGAAAGCCTAGAAATAGAAAATTTCTAAAAATAGAAAGTTAGTCTCTAAAAGGGAAACCTAAAATAAGAGAATTTCTAAAACTAAAATCATAATTCTAAAAATAGGAAAAAAATAAAAAATTAGAAAGAAATTACCAAATTTGAAGCTTATGTCATGATCCTACAAAACAGGAAAACAGGTTAGTTTCTAAAAATAGAAAAAAAATTCTAACCAAAATTAAAAATAAAAATCCTAAACTTAAACTAATCCTAAAACTAGTTAATCTCAGAAAACATAACCGTCAATCCCCAGCAACGGCGCCAAAAACTTGTTCACTCCCCAAGTATAGGGTTGTGATGTAGTAATAAACTCGGTGAGACTGAGGTCGATTCCACAGGGACTGAAACCTGTACGTAATCTGAAATTAACTAGAAATAGAACTGGAATGAGATGAAATCTAAATCAAGTATAAATTGAGGGATAATGATGAAATAGTTATCTAAAACTTAAAGAATTCAGAGAGAGGGAAACTAGGGATTCAGAGGATCCACTTGTAGAGATCATGGAGATCTATGGTCGATTCGTGAACTCAACTGGACTTCGAGTTACATCTTCATCCAGTTGGAAGATATATCGCTAAAGCACAATTTAAACCTCTCTTGATCTAGTTTTCAAAAGATAGGAATGATGCAGATTAGTATGGATTCCATCACAAAACCATGCCCGTGAGACAAAGCAAACAACAGAGTTCAACCAACCCACAGCAATCTCAGTGAATGTAGGAAAAGTTCCGTCATCCAACCATGTCCATGGGCAATGGTGAATAACAGGGTTTCCTAACACCACAATAAAGGAAAAAGAATTACTCAAGTCATCACAAATCTACTGTAATTTCAGTCACAACTTCCTTAAAATCAAACTAGGATCAAATTAGTTCAAGAATGAATCAGAGCATAGAACTTCCCATCCCACTATAAGCTTCACCTCTTAGCCCTAGCTAAGAGGTTTAGCCTAGCATGATTGGGCTGGATTTCTAAAAATAATAAAAGGAAAAAAATAAAATAAATAAATAAACAAAAAAACTCTAAACAGTCTCTCTCTCTCTCTCTCTCTCTCTCTCTCTCTCTCTCTCTCTCCCCGTAGCTAGCCTCCTGGCCCGTTGTCCTCCTCCTCTTTGTATCCTTAAAGGAAGTCGGCTGGAGAGCCTCCACCTGCTGGAGTCGGTGGCTGGAGTTTTTACGCAGCACAGCAACAGGCGTAATGACAGCCGCAAGAGCCTTGTGGTGCGCCTGTTCTTGTGGAACGGTGGACATACAATGGCAAGATTTGATCGGTTCAGCATCCGTGGCCTTGGTCAAACGTCTCCTAGGAGAAGTTTGGACAGTCCAGATGGACCATCCAATCACCACCAAGCTTGCAGAACAGCTCGGATTGGCCGGGCGTGCGCAGACTGCGTAAACAGAGTCCGCGCGGTTGGCACTGGACTCTCTGTTGGGCCCACTCCTTCTGATGTGTATAAAATCCATTCCGTTCATTGTCTTCAAGACAAAAAAACATTCGGATATCCCAAGACCCGGTTGATTTCAGTGTGGCCCACAAAGTTTTCAGTTATACCGTCCAATGTCTGTTAGACAGTTGGAGATCGTCCTCACCATCATCTCTTGAAGTTCTGACACCTAGCCTGTGGTAAGTGACCCCTTTTAGGTCTGATGAATGGTCCTGATCCTCCAGAAGGTGGACCGTGGTGGCCCACTAAGATCGCCCGGAATGCTCTGTTCGCAGCCATGCAGAAGGAATTCGACTTTGGTTTGGATTTGCGGTCAAACAGTGTTTGGCTGCTGTTGTGAACTCAATGCACTGCGAGTGCACTACTTTTTGTGCACTCTAATCTCATGAAGTAGGTCCCACCTTGCTATTTTCAGGAAATCCGTTCCGTCCATTATTTTGTCACTTCGTTTAAAGTGTTGATAATGGACTTGAAGTATATCCAGATATTAGACGGGCCTCAAGCCAAGATTTTATGGGCTAATCTGTTAGTTTAGTTACTTCCTCAGGGATCCAGGAGCTAAAATTTGACGTGTACGGTTAATTTGTGGTTTTTAGGTCATGTATAAAGTTTCGAACCGAACAGATGGTGGAAACCTGTGATCTTGCATTTTGGATGTCTTACAGGCCACTTGAGCTTCAGTTTCTCGGTTTTCTTGGATCTCTAGCATTGATCTTGGTCCCCTGGAGTCTGTCCCTTGCCTTGGTGATTTCTGTGCATTAAATCCATGCCTTTAGCATACTTTTCAGTCCACGCATATAAATTTACTCTGCAACACAAACACGATTAAAATCAGGCGTTAAACAGTTTCATGTTCGTAAATTCATGCAATAACTAGGGTCTAATATGCAATATTTGACCCTCAACAGGCGCAACTCCTAAAGCCCGACGGATGAGGAGTTATAATCAAACTAAAACTTACTATTTATAGTAAAAATGAAATTAAAGCAGGGAAACGATCGTCGATCCAGGGATTTTTCGTAATTCCGGGCTTCGCAACCCAATGTAGCAGGGTTGGTTGGCTAAAGTAGCTCGTTTTACCCCAAAATCATATATTTTACGTCAGGTAACTCATTCCGGATTGCTAGATACGCCCGATCTAAGGTCCAACGGTCTGGATCATGTCTGTCGTCAACCGGGCCTTTTCTGATCCATCTTGGCCATGAAACTGTCCGCAACCTGCTCTACATCAGAAAGTTATAGCTGATTCACGAGAATTTTGACGGTTTTGAAAACAATAGTACATGGTTGACCTTAAAATGAATAACATCCCATAGTTGACTGTGGAGGGGTATCGTAGACTGTGCAACACTGAACAACTGGTTGCGGTCGACTGTGGGGGTTCACAATCGTCCGTGCTACATTTTGGGGGTTTTGGACAATGACCTATGGTCAACTGTGGAGGAGCGTAGGAGACAGTGCCTGGCCCGAATTGTGTTACACATGGGGCCCTTTAAATGGCCTTTAGAGCTTCGTTTTCTCATTTCATTCCTCTCCTAAAGACCCATTTTCTTCCTCAAACAAAACTCTAGCCTCCTAGAAACTCCAAATCTTCCCAAACCTTTTGATTTCTTCTGCCATTTTTGAAATCCCTAAACCTTGACACCAAAACGGTAGCTTTCCACTCATTTGGTTCTTCATGATTCGTGATTCGTGATTCTAGTATTGGTGGCTCTTATGGTGAAGAAAACGAGCGATCCACGTCGATTCTAGATCGAATCTATCTTCCTTTCTCTAAGTAAGAGGTTCCTAACCCTTTGTTGGAGATTTTCCGAATTTCTTTGTGTCTTAAAGTTGTTAGGGTTGGAAACCCTTTCCATTTCTTAGAAAAATAAAAAACTCTAACATTAGGGTTTTGTGCCTACTAGGTCTTGGACCTCCATTTGTCAGTTTGATGCGGTCCATGCTCTTGTGGGAGTTGTAATTGAACGTGGCTCTATTAGGGTTTCAGTTGTATGTTGATTTCGGGCACCGATTCGTTGAATTAAGTTGAGGAATCATTCTAATCGAGTTAGGTAAGCCCCAATCCATTGTCTAACGTTTAATTAGGATTAAATCTAAGTAATTAACAATAAATTTGTACTTTAATTTAGGTTTGGAGTGTTTTCTCCAAAATTTTGACACTATGGGCGCATCCTAATCCAGGGCTTACGACTCTAAGATGAAGATCTACATTGAAGCTTCTTCTAATCAATTTTGATAATTGAATGTTTCTGTATGTGTAATGGTAAAATTGCTTTATTATCATAATTCTTATGTTGTTTGTGTTTCAGTGATAACATGTTCAATGAAATGCATGAATGATATAAAATTCTGCTATTTGAATCTTTTTATGGTGCTTGTTAAGCTACATTTATAGGAATTGATTTAAATTGTTGATCAAGGGTTGGTACATATATCCAAGTGGCTTACCATGGTGTGGTATTACACTGTTTTATGCTTGAAATTATGTACTAGATGATATGTATCATTATTATTGTGGATTAAGCTCTGATCAATATTCAAGTGGGGCCTGCCTTTGGTTGGCCATTACAAGCTGGTTAGGTCGACCGAAGTGAAATACAGACGATCATCAATAGTTGGAAGTACATGGGTTGTTTACACCCAATGCCAGTTTCACCAGAGTTTCTTGTGATTGATTGGATCAGTCTAATGCAGAGCTTATCATTCATGTGTTTGATTGTTGTATAACTGTAACGCCCCGAACTTTTCGATGCTCGGGTATCGAAAGTCCTCGAGCGTTACCATAAGATTTAACGTGACATATACATGTGTACGATACCAATCCAACTATTCTAACCTTACATCCTTGCCTTAACACTAACTTAACCTTTGGAAATGATCTTCATTCATAAATTAAGCCATCTGATCGTTGAATTTCAAGACAAGCCCATCCATCACATGATTTAACATAAGTACTTTCCCTTAGATGACGTGATGAGTAAGTCCTTATCCATAATGATTTAGATATACGTTCTTTTGTAAGAATTGCCTAGAAATATATCTATAACCGTGTGGAGCCATTAGATTTCTCAAAACTCATAGATCGACAGTAATTACGAAATTGCCACTAGCCTAGACCCATGAACACTGGATCACATGATTCCCATGGTCCGTTTCATGTGAAATTTTATATCATGCTTAATTATCACAAGTTAACCGCACACCTCGAATTTTAACTCTTAGATCATAGTAAATTAGCTACTTGACCTCTACATCCGTTCGTACACTTATCAGATCAAGATTCTGATCCGTCCACCTTGTTCAGACTATATGAATATACTTAATCCACCATTAGAATCAGAATCTGAGAAACTTTCACGTATAAGAAAGTCACTCGAATCTAACGTTATATAATCCCTACCCCTAATCACTCCAGAAACCTATTTTATGTTCATCCGTTTACGAAACTAACCGTACATCAATCCTCGTACATGGCCTGAGTGCATACCATCAAGTTTTCATATTTTTAACAAGTCATCTGACCACTCATCCTGATTGGATCTACCGAGTGGGCCATCCGAATATCAGGATATATCGGTCATTACGAAAATCTTTGGGTTTAAGTCCAAACTGCCCGGTAATTTGTTAATAAGAGGAGTACAAACAGTATTTTAGAATTTTAAAATATATTAACCATTAAAGGAGAATCTTAGTCATCATGGAGAGATCATAGCTCAAATTTAGGCGACAGAAGAGCGTGAAAGATAAATACCACCTGTCAAATTTTATCACATTTAGACGGTAGACTTATGAGTTACAGATGTCAGAAGTTTTTTTTAAGAAAAAGGGGTAAAATTGTAAATATGTTAACAACTACATGCTACATGCATGACACTGTTGACGTAAGAGGATTAACGTTTTTAACGTTGGATACGATTCAATACATTAGTAGATCGTGCGGCCCACCTGAAGTTCGGATTTACTTCAAATTTTGGACCATGGGTTTGCACGACGTATCAAAGACGGTGAATGGGGTGGATCTTCTGGAAGGTCATCACAGGTGAAACCCCATTTATTTTGAATAACAAGATAGAAAAGGAACCGTGGGAAGTGACGTAATTATCACCATAAGTTGACTTGTGGTGTGGCTCATCCAAAACTCGGATTCACCCCATATTTTGGCTGCTAGCCTAACATCACATGACAAAACCGATGGAAGGAATGGATTTTCTTAAAACCATACTAGTGGGCCCCGAAAATAAACGAAAGGGAATCAATACATGACCGTCCGTTCTATCATGAATAAGAAGAGCCGCGTCGGTTGGAGTTATGCGGAGAGCCGCATCGGTTGGAGTTTTGACGTTCTCTCTCTCAAACCAAAAATAGCCAAACTGGGAGGAATTACAATCCGTATTTATTCATTGAGAAAAACAGAGGTAGCCAGGCCGTCGCTTGGGGATGGGCAGAACCAATCCCAACCCTTGAATCTCCATCTCCTTGCTATAAATGGGGAGATCAGCCCCTCAGACTTCACGTAGAAAGAGAGTCGAGAGAGGAAAGAGTCGGAGAGAGAAGAAAGAGAGAAAACAGAGAGGGAGAGTAAACAGAGGAAGAGAAGAGAGGAAGAAGGAGAAGTTGGTACGTGTGTGACCACCCAAGTTTGGGTCGGAACCAACCGTGGAAGGTAAGACCTCTCTCTCCATTATTTTCTTCCTTAGGAGACTCTAAAATAAACTCATGCTAAAGCTGACACCTCACCACACATGTATAAAAACACCCGATCAGCAGAAAATATGCACATAGTGAACGGCGGACCCTGTTTTGAAGCAGGTTGAAACCTTCCTTGCACTCTGTTTGGAACTCTAAAATGACTCAAACCATAACCCCATCACATCTTGCTCATGCCCCGAGCAGCCTTCAAAAAAAAAAAAAGGCTCTGTTTATGGTTGATAACCCAACCTGATAACAGTTGGTTCCTAGCATGAAGCCAGGCTAAAAATGTGACTGTGAACAGCCGTGTATTCAGTAAAAACGATTGGAAATGAGCCAAATGGTAAGCCTAGAAATGAATAAACTTGTACTCATGGCAGCAGAGGAAAGATGGCTGGAGACTGTAGCTTGGAACGGCTGAGACTTCAGCCCACTTGCAGCAGGGAAGGAGGCCCTTGGCTGGACCGTTGGCAGCAGAGGTGCTTAAACAGTTTTGGGCTTCACCAAAATACTAGTGGGCCTGCACAAATGCAGGTGGGCCTCACCTAAAAATCAAAGAACTTTCCTAGTTTCGGGCTCTGTACAAGTGTTGATGGGCCGCACCCTGCGTCAGCAGGTGGGCCTGACTCTACACGGTTGATGGCCCACATGTGTGGACCCCACCTTGGTGACATGGATCACCCAGGCTGTCCGTCAGTGATACCAGCCGGACGGTTGCTGTATTGACGTTACCAAGTTACGTGGGTCTTACTGAGGTATGTGTTATTCAACACTGTTCATCAATTTTACTTGAAGTAGGACCCCACCTGGATGTATGTTATACTTCCACCGTCCATCCTATTTCCTACCTCGTTTTATGCGTTGACCAAAAAAGTGAAGTCAACTCAACTCTCTGATAGGCCACACCATCATAAATACTAATTTAATAGGGGTAGATCATTAGGGCACTTTGTGATATTTCGGTGCGTTAAGACATATCCAAAATTGGACATTGGACCTTTTCTGAGCCCTGGAACCTAATCAACGGAGTAGATCCTCTTTAGGCGGGCGCCACCTATCAAAACAAAATAAAAATAAATAATATAAGAAGCATGCATGTAAACGTCCAGAGGACGCTGCCTCCTTTGTTTGATTTTGGCTAGAACCATGGCCCCCACCACAGGCTCTACCATGATGTGTGTTGAACATCGACGCCGTCCATTTGATGGGTTCCCTTTATATATGGGGTGCCCCCAAAAATCAGCCATACATAGAGATCAGGTGGCCCACACCATCTACAATCTGGTGAAGACATGTTAAATCATATAAAAGCACTTGCTGGGGTCCATATGAGATTTGGGTGCACCTGAAACTTGGTTTGACCCCTTAACCTAGTGGGACACACATGATGGATGGGTTGGATTGGTGAACCACAACTTGGTGGGCCCAACAAATGATTATGAATGCTTTAATGGCCGATTATGGTATCTATTATCATGATTAAATTCACTACTATACTTGATAACTATCACTATTATCATTCGTATTACGATAATAATTACGGTTATTAAACACAACTAACCTCTAGTAGATTGTCCATGCTAATGGTAGTAAGTCCACACAAAGTACCGTTATTAAATATTAATCATTAATTATTATTCTTAGGCACAATCGTTAATAATAAATTATAGTATCATTGACATCATAATGGGTATTATTACTAAGTTGGCAAATGATAGTTATAACACTAATGTTAATAATTACTTTTCAAATTAATATTGTAAATTATCATACGCCAACTACAATAATCCAAATCCTAAACACTTATCCTATACCTAAACTCATGGATGAAAACCTAGTTCTACATCGAAAGCCCTAAAACTAAGGTAATCCAAACCTTAGGTTAAGACCTTAACCAAGAATATCATATAAAGATTGAATCTAACGATGTAACTTTACAATTGATGGTAGGGTTGGCTCTAAGGAATCATGCATTCTCTAGACAATACTAGTAGATGATCCTAAACATAAGGTGATGATTCTTCCCCTTGAGCTTTCCATCTTCTTATTAGCTTAAGTTATAGTTTTCATTTAAATTCATAATTGATATCTCCCTTATAATCACATGTGTTAGCTGGTGGAAATTGAATTGTTATATTACATGCTTTATGATTATTGTTCATGCTTGTGGATTTCTTTTTGTGGATTGCTTATGGAACTTAAACTAGTACATTAGTGGGAAATTCTCACATATGAATATACACCCATACTTGGGATGTAACTTGACTAGTTGTGGTCGTAATGGACCTTTGACTTGGTGGTTATTGAGTGGTGGTCTAGATGGATCATTGATGTGGGCCTACCATCTAGGGTTGTTGCGCCCAATGATTTTAAGGATGGTATTTATCGTATGACTTTGATATCGGCCCTATGTGGCATATTTTAATACTCGCCCTACGTGGTTTTGTTTTGATACTTGCCCTAAATGGGTTCAATGTTTTATATAGTGCAACCATGCGATGGTAAGCCCCATTTGCTGTAATATGATTGGCCACTAGTCGATAGGATTCCATTAAACATCCTAAGATGGTAGCCTCATGAGCCGGGGATGGTAGTCATGGGATACTATGCCCGAGCTGTCGGCCTACGCTGGGCCGTGTGCTCCCCGTAGTGACCGTGAGCTTATTTAAAATGGCTGAGTGTAATTGGATTAATAATGGTTTGGCAAATCATGCATTCATAGCATATTAGCGATGACGGGTAGATATTCTGGATGCTGTAGCACATGCCCTAGAGTTGTTAGGGTATCATTTCGTTAGCTCCCAGACCACCGACTATCGACCCCTGTTCCAACTGGATGATGTTTCCCAGGTTCGATGATTGCATGGGCGGCGGCCCTGTCCGCACGGGTGGGCATCCCTAGGGCGTGAATGCATTGCATGGGCGGCGGCCCTGTCCGCACGGATGAGCATCCCCGGGGCGTGAACACATTCCATACATCCATGTATTTAATAAGACTGCATTTACTTTATTTTGGTTGTCTGGATGTTTTATAACTATGCTTACCTAATGCGGTGGTGTGTAATCTTGAGGGGAATTCACACTGAGTTGGCCACTCATCCATCAAATATACAACCGTACAGGTAGTACAGGTGGCTTTAGTAATATGTATGTTCAGACTTGAGGAGGTGCATGGTACAATCGCCAGGAATGCATGACTGTATTTGCCTGGAGGAGCTGCGTGATCTTGCGGCTTATATTTATATGTTTTCTGCTATTCTTCATGTATTAAATTCTTGTAAATCTTGTACTTGTTAAATTCAGAGACATTGGTTTGTATAAGTCCTTATGGGCAGCTTCTTAAATATTTGAATGATAATGAAATTATCCTTTATGTCGATTTGTCCACACTACGCTCATTTGCTTACTCTGATGAAGAAAAAAAAATGTACACTCGAATTTGACCATCCTTTAAGGTTAACACTCGGGTTTTTGGGAAACGAGTCATATACTCGGGTCCTGAAAAGTCGGGTTGTTACAATAACACCTTATTAAATATCGGATACCACAATTTCCATCGAATTGAAGTTTGAATTATAACAATTAGTGTAATTGGATCCTATAAATCTCATGGGTTGGGTATAGTGGTATGGGACACCATATCCGAGCTGCCGGTCTATGCTGGGTGACAAGCCTCACATAGTGACCATTGAGCATTATCTCATTAGTTAAGCATGGTAGTATAGGATATCATGTCCGAGCTGTCAGCCTACACTAGTTAACGACCCCCCGTAGTGACCAGTGAACATTAATCGAGGTGACGTGCCTTGTACATTGGATGCTTGTGGTTGTGTCTCTCCTGGTCGACATGTAAATATTTTGATTTGGTTAGTGGTGCACATTTTCGATGTGCGTGATTTGCTAGGTGTGGCATTTCATTTGTCGTGTACGTGATTCTTTCAATTCATGTGTTATGCTGTTTCGATGGTTCACGTAAAGCCATGACACATCCATCCTCTTATTGAATTTGGGTGACAACCCTTATCATGTGGATTTGATATCTTAGGCTGCCTATACCTTTGAAATTGATTATTTCAATTGATATTGGGATATGAACCCTAAATTGGATTAAAAGACATTGGAGATGAGCTGTGATGATCTATAATTAAGGAGCCACGTGATCCGGTTTAATTGACTTGTGATATAATTGTAGTATTCTAGCTTCGTCAATATGCTGATTGAACTTGGATAAATAAATTTTTTTAGCTAAAACATGCATATCATGACATTTATTGGTAATATCAATGACAAGCCATATTACATTAGGATAAATATTTTGTGGTTGATATTGGTGGTAAGACATTGCGGTTTGGTTATTATTATCGGGACATGCATACGTATATCATGACATACATGCATATAATTAGCCAAATTTAGAAAATTGTCTGCTATGTTATGCTTTCATTCATATGATTTAGGTATGACATGCTTAGTATATGTGCGTTAGAGACGACATGCTTAAGAACAATATACGTATGTTAACTTGTTTATAACTAAAATATCATGATAAAATTTTGCAGATATTTCTTTACTATGTTGGTGTCTGACACCTTCCATTTAATATATACAGATGACTCAGGAATAAAACGTGATGATGGTGCGCTTGGGACGCCCTAATAGATCTTTAGGTCATTTCATTCTTTTTAGTAGTTGTATATCTTGTATATGTTGAATATATATTGTGACTTGTATAGTCCTCATATGGGCGGACACTATTTTTGGAGTTGTACATTTTAGATCTTAAATCCATATTCCTAGGTTTAGTTATCCATGTTTAACTTTTAATATTGTTAATTTAAAGCTACTCTGATTATTAATCATGGTTGAATATTAACCGGTCTACGTGGATATGTGGGGGCTTGCCCACGTGCGGTTTTACTAAGTTCACACTTGAGAACTCAGGATTGGAGTCTCCATACTTAGGTGTCGAATTTTGGAGTGTAACACATGTACCAAACCTTTTCAATTTTTTCAAATTTGCACTGCATGACAGAGAAAGTATAAACATCTAAAATAAAAAAAATGATTAGCATAGAAAAATAAAAGTAATTAAAATAGTAAGGGTTGTGGTAAGAGTCATGCTTGACATATAATAAGGTTAATTGTTAACATATAGTAAGAGTCGAAGTTAAGATATGCTAAGGATTAAGGTTGACAAGTAGTAAGGGTCATAATCATGTAGTGAGAGTCGTGTTGATCAAGAAGTATTCAATCAAAACAATACAACAAAGACTACAATCTATCCCCTTGTGTTCAACATGACAACTTAGACCCTTCGTCATAACTTCAAACTTGTACAACCATCCCTTCTCACCTTACCAGGAAAAAAACAAAAGTCTATATACAACCATCTAATTCCCCCATATGCAAATCAGATGGGATCCTCAAGCAAACAAACAAAAAACTGGTAAAACTGTCATTTTTACAAAGTGTAGTTGTCCGAGAGTAAAAACGGTGGTTCTTTTAACCAAAGTAAATGATAGAGGGTTGTACACGGAAGAAACTATTACTAGAGAATGGGGCATTGGAAAATTAGTAACCGGAGTGTGGTAGTGGGCCCCACAAAGGAAGGTTCGAAGGAAGAATAGTCTTTAAAAATTGCTAAAAATTCCAAATTAATAGGTCCTATCACCAACTTTGGCCTACTATATGGCCTTCAAACATTGTCTGCAGGCCCGCTGTAGGGTACGTGTCAAATCCACTCCATTCATTGGATTCAAAATTGAATTTAAAGGCGTCGCCTATGAATGAAGCACATCCACGGAAAAAGTTATATCACACCACATATACATTTGAAAAATAGTAAACACGTGCAACGGATATAGCCGGTTTGGTAAACATCCCTTTTATAAACTATTCTACCAAACTTACGCGCGGAGAAATCGAAACCGTTAATGATGAGTAACGTACAAAAGCAAGCATAATGATGTTATTTAATTAATTAACTCGTTAGGATCAAGGACAAAAATACCACTATTTGGTCTTTTTCGCACACGAACGGCTAATCACTCCACACGTGCCAGGAACATTTTGGGGTGGATGTAGATTACTCGTTCAGTGGGGCCCTCAGCTCTATAGTAAAACAGTAATTACACACAAGGGCATGATAGATAGGCTAACCAGACCTGCTGGAACCGATGGACCCGACCAATTTTAACGGGTCCGGGTAGTTCCATTTGCCAACTTGTTGTGCAATCAGGTCGGTTTTAGGTATCTCCTTTTGGACCCATTTAAACATTGGGTGATATTCGGTTTTGGGTCTAGTCCATATCACGCATACACTTATATGTTAATTACTAGCAAGAAAGTAAGGTTTTTATGTGACAGCAAAAAGAGCATGTCAATGCTGTTTGCATGTATCAAAGTGGCACACGTGTGTAATCCAATCCATCAATCAGGTGGGTCTGGACATGTAAATACTCTTTATCTTCTCGAACCTAACTTGAAACTTAGATCCAAAGACTGACCGGATCGGATCCGGGTTTGGGTCTTCCACAACTATATCAGGACTCAAAAAGACCGGACCCGGCAAGATACAACCTAAGTACATGACGATAGCACCGGAACCATCGACAGCCCGACATGGATGGTTACAAGAAGTTTAAGGAATCTTGTGATAATTGTAAACACCTCTCCTATGATTTAAATTATTTCAAGTATATTTACGGAGGAGGATTAGAGGAAATCTATATTACATTGCCAAAGTACTCTTTCCCACGTCGGCAAATTCTTGAGGGGTTTGGTTTTCCCACGTTGGCAAATAGTATTCAACCCATGAATGGTCGCTACACCGTAGACGCCTAAAGAAAAAGAAGAAAAGAACAAAAAAAACCGTCATTCGAGCAGCCGCCCCTAAAAGACAATGGACAACAGCCTAAGACCTTTCAGAGTCAAACAAAAAAACCGTCATTCGAGCAGCCACCCCTAAAAGACAATGGACAACAGCCTAGGACCTTTCAGAGTCACGTGATGGACCAGTACTTGATGATTGGACTAGCCTATCTTTTACAAGATTGTTCCACGTATATGGAACTGAAGGTTGGAAAATGGATATACACATGCTACCATAGGCCACACGTTGACCACTAATTACATTTAAGAGAGGGTAAAATTAGAGCTGTACATGAGCCAATTGAGTTGAGCTTGGCCCAACTCAGCTTGGCTTGGCTTAGCCAACAGGCTACTCCAGCTCAAACTCGGCTCAGCTCAGTCCTCAAGCCCCATTTACCAGCTTGGCTCAGCTCGGTCAATAGTTTGAGCTGAGTTGAAGCCGAGTTTGATTTTATTTTTATAGTTTTTATTTATATATATATATATATATATAATATATATATATATTATCTATATCTCTATCTATATATATTTGTTCACTCCCTAAGTATGGTGTATGTAGTATCTATATGTTCACTCCAAGTATAGGGTTGTGATGTAGTAATAAACTCGGTAAGACCGAGGTCGAATCCACAGGGACTGAAACTCGTACGTATTCTGAAAATTACTAGAATTAGAATTAGGTTAAGATGTAATCTAAACCAATTGTGATTTGAGGAATAATGGTGAAATAATTATCTAAAACTTAAGAATTCAGAGAGAGGGAAACTAGGGATTCAGAGGATCCACTTGTAGAGATCAGGGAGATCTATGGTCGATTCATGAACTCAACTGGACTTCGAGTCCCATCTTCATCCAGTTGGAAGATATAACCTGAAAATCAATGTGAACTTTCTTTTGATCTAGTTTTCAAATAGACGAAAGGTATATGAATTAGATATGATTCCATCACAAATCCATGCCCATGAGACAAGGTAATCAACAGAACTTAAACCAATCCATAACCAATCAGAAGATGTGTGAATGTTAGGAAGAATTCCATCATCCAACCATGTCCAAGGGGCAATGGTGAACAACAGGGTTTCCTGATTTCACAATCAAAATATGAAGAAGAAGGAAATACTCAAAGCCATCGCAGATCTATTGTAATTTAAGTCACAACAAATCATTAAAAACTATGATTATTTCAATTAATCAAACTAAAACCAAACGTCAGTTCATAACCATAAATCAACACCATAGAATCGGTCCCATCACGCCACAAGCTTCACCTCTTAGCCCTAGCTAAGAGGTTTAACCACACATGGATGGGCTAGATCTCATCAGAAATTTGAGAAGAAAAGCATAAACAAAGAAAAACAACAAAACTCTTTCTTCTCTCCCTGTCTTTCTCTCTCTCACATGAGATTCTTCGTCCAAGGCCTTTGATGGATGCTCCCCACGTCCAAAAATCCTTTTTATAGCTGCTGGAGTGGAGAAAATCGGATTTGG
Organism: Magnolia officinalis; assembly: GCA_021015155.1. Taxonomy (NCBI): domain Eukaryota; kingdom Viridiplantae; phylum Streptophyta; class Magnoliopsida; order Magnoliales; family Magnoliaceae; genus Magnolia; species Magnolia officinalis. The sequence continues at coordinate 47,209,370 of JAJHSJ010000016.1, forward strand.
AAAGCTGTCGCACGCGCAACGAAAGTCTTTTCGTAGCCAAGTTCGGGGTCTCGAAACACGACACTTTCCTCGCTCAAATTTCAAAACAACACCGTCTCTTAGGACTTTCTTGGGTCCTCTACATGATGAAAGGTTCAGATCTACCATATGATCAAAGATGGTGGCCCACAATCGCCTGAAAAATCGGATTTCCTAATATGTGCGAAACCTTTCGCACCCTTTTCGCTGTCATGATCGGTGGGCCCCATAGAAGTATTTTCTGGGAAATCCACCCCATCCATTGCATTCAGAACGAAATTTCAGTTAAGAATGAGTGGTTTTGAATGTCCATTGACGCGTCCCAGAGAAGGAATCACGAAAAGATCAGTTTTGAACATTGCAGGGCAGTCCGTTTGTGGCCTCTGTACCGCACACGTGTGTATGCATGAGAGCAGAATATCAGCATGATTTTGAAGCTCTCGAAGCCCTCTACACGGTGGACGGCTTGGATCAGCCGTACGGGTGACGAGTGAGGTCCACAAACTCCCGCAAAAACGGACAGCGTCCGTTCGCAGAAAAACGGAAGTTTCCGTTTTGAAATTTAAAAACCGGACCCTGACGTGTTCGGTGGTCCCCACAGTGATATATTCGTGGAAATCCGACCCATTCATTAGATTTCTGGCGCAATTTCAGTCAGGAAGGAGTAGTTTCCATGGAGTTTTTGTGCGGTCCACTGTATAAATCAATTCACCGTCCATCTGGCGTTTTTCGACGATCCACGTGTTTTCGTATGCATGGGACCAAAAGTCCACCTAGGCGAGGGTCATGCCCCCCCTCTCGACACAACAGACGGTTCTGATTTTTACTTCAGTCGACGAGTGGGCCCCACTACGCAGAACCGGCGCCAGTGGGAGAAGACGCTGTGCGTCTTTACGCTTTTATGAAGGAACGTCGGTTAGCGGGCGCTGACCGACCTCGGTTGCACCGGTGCGGTGCGGTAGCGCCCGTGTGCAGTGTGCACACTTCTCACACACAGGGCCTGCAGTGATGTTTTCGAGAAATCTACACCGTCCATCTTCTTTCTCATATTATTTTACCCGTAAATACCAAAGTTGAGCCAGTTCCAAATATCAGGTGGGCCCCGACTTGGAGATTAATGGGCTGATCTGTCCGTTGGACCACTTCCCGAGATCTTCAATGGCTGAAATTTAATATGTACGGTTAATTTACGGCCCCCATCACATGTATGAAGTTTCGAGTCAATCGGATGGCGGGAACCATGTGATCTTGCATTTTGCACCAATTTCAGGCCTCTTTAACGTGAACGGCTTGATTTTCTCGGATCCTTGGCGTGTAAATTCTTCAATATCGGTCCTCTGGAGTCCGTCCCTTGCTGTGGTGATTTCAGAGCATCAAATACACACTTTTAGCACCTTTTTGTAGTCCACACTTGCAAATGTACCTTGCATCACAAACACGATTAAATTAGGCTTTTAAACGGTGGCATGTTCATAAATTCGGTAATAACTGGGGTCTAATATGCAATATTTGACCCTCAACACAACCCCCAACTAGCATTTTGCTAGTCCCGAGCAAAATATGCGAAGAATAAGTTGAGAATTACAGGGCAATTTCCATGAAACCGAGTGAATTTTGAAGAACGATTCAGATATGAGAAATCTAAGATTCATGAATGTTGGGCATAAATTTCTCCTGGAGGTAAGCGCATGGTAGACTTCATAATCAAGTTCAAATATTAATCCATTACTAGAATAATTCTACACATTGAGTTCCATGAGTGTATAGTGTGATCTCAGCTTATCAACATTAGGATTTACTTCTCTCTTTCATGATATCATTGGTAATAAATAAGAAAACTCATAACAATCCAAACCAAAACCAAAACCTGCCTCATAGATCAATATTCCACCCCTTGATTTTTCCATCAAAATTAATGCTAATGAAAGGAATCAAATCCTCACCTATAGGGAGCAAACCTATGGTGAAGATCAATCGCCCAAAATTTTTTTTTATTTTTTTTTTTTTTTAAAAAAGACAACCATGGAGAATCGACTCTACACCTATGGGGAGCAAACCCATGATGAAGTCCATTCGCCCAACCCTTTCCGCAGGCAGCTATCTTGTAGCTGAGTTTTCTCATTTTCTTTCATTCTTCTTATTGAACATGATGGACAAATTCCCCAGGTTGGTTCCTTTCATGCTTACTGATCACCAAGTCAATCCTTCAATATTGAACTGAAACCTCAATGCATAAGAGAGATGTGATATGTGAAATCATGACTTCATCAATGTTTTAAAGCTTCTAATCATGAATTGATAATTCGAACTCAATTGTGAAATCTAACAGCTAACGGAATCCAAGAGTCATAAATTACCAACATCACTTATCTTGTAATTCTAAATCCAAGATGGCCGTCAAAATCACTTCGAATTCACAGAAATTCCAGAAAAATTAAAATTTTCACAATTTTTGCTCAAGACCAAGAAAAACTGATTAGGAAACCTAATCTCCCACCCCCAATCTAAAATCTATATTGTCCTCAATGTAAAAGATGTAAGCATGCAATGCACATGGGACAACGAAAGTAAATGAGAAGTGATGGGAAGATAGTACCTGGGTAACGAGTCGAGAGAGACTTTTCCGTAGAGATCTCAACATGAGAGCAGGTCAGCACAAGAGTGAAACCAATCGAAAGTAAAACACAAATAACAAAAATAAACTCCTACCTATACCACTTTCGCAGGTGCTCTCGATTGCATTTAGCGTATGCAACAAGCCTTTAAACCCCTAGGTTGCCCCTAGTGGACGAGTTGTAGTCTCGTGAGGGTTTGCAGTAATGTTACCCACAAACATTGAACTATCTAACTAGGAAAATGAAATGAATGGAAAAGCTGGGTTGCCTCCCAGGAGCGCTAAGTTTAATGTCTTCAGCCAGACCAAAGCAACTACCCTAATCCTATGAAAGCAATAACCTACCTATACCTCCATCAGACTAGGAGATCATTCCTGGTAAACAGGATCAGTCAGAGGCATGGACATGTCCTCTGAATCAAATTTCTCGACAAATGGCTTTAAGCGATGTCCATTTACTTTAAACTCCTTGCCATTGTCGGGGTCTCTTATCTCGACGGCCCCATGAGGATATGCAGTAACGACAATGTAAGGGCCGGTCCAACGAGATCGAAGCTTACCCGAAAGAGATGTAATCGAGAATTATACAAAAGGACTTTCTGACCTGGCGTGAATGATTTTGTAGAATGTGTTGGTCATGAAACGCCCTTCATCCTGTCCTTGTAAATTCTCGAGTTCTCGTACGCGTCGTTCCGGAATTCTTCAAGTTCATTTAATTGAAGTTTGCGTAGCGAGCCAGCGTTGTTCAGATTGAAATTTAGATTTTTGATCGCCCAGTAAGCTCTATGTTCCAACTCCACAGGCAAGTGGCAAGCCTTCCCATAGACGAGTCTAAAGGGAGACATTCCAATAGGGGTTTTAAAAGCAGTACGGTATGCCCATAAGGCATCGGTCAATCGAATTGACCAATCCTTACGGTCAGGGTTAACCGTTTTCTCTCCAAATGTGTTTGATCTCCCTATTGGAAATCTCAACTTGCCCACTTGTCTGTGGGTGGTATGGGGTGCTCACCTTATGAGAGATACCGTATTTCTTCATTAAACTCTCAAATGGTCTATTACAACAAAGTGTGAGCCCCCATCACTAATGATGGCTCGAGGCGTTCCGAATCGGGAAAGGATGTTTTTCTTTCAGGAATTTAATGACCGTGCGATGGTCATTAGTTCGACACGGAATCGCTTCGACCCATTTAGTGACATAGTCTACGGCAAGCAAAATATATAAATTCCCAAAAGATTGGGGGAATGGCCCCATGAAATCGATGCCCCAGCAATCAAATGCCTCTATGATAAGAATGGGATTCAAGGGCATCATATTTTGACGGACAATGCTCCCAATTTCTGACAACGCTCACAAGCTTTGCAAAACTCATGAGTGTCCCTGAACATAGTGGGCCAATAGAAGCCACACTGCAGAATTTTGGCCGTGGTCTTTTTTGCAGAAAAGTGACCACCACAGGCCTGTGAGTGACAGAAGGAGATGACACTCTGATGCTCATTGTCTGGCACACATCTCCTCAAGATTTGGTCTGGGCAATATTTAAACAAGTATGGATCATCCCAGAAGAATTTGCGCACCTCGGTGAAAAATTTCTTCTTATCTTGCGCAGTCCAATGTGTCGGTATGGAACCTGTGACAAGATAATTGGCGATATCAGTGAACAAGGTGAATGAGTGACTCTGAACAATTGTTCATCAGGGAACATGTCATTAATCTGTGTCGTCTCAAAAGAATCAGAGAGATTAAGTCGAGAAAGATGGTCAGCCACTACGTTCTCTACTCCCTTTTTATCTTTTATCTCTAGGTCAAATTCCTGGAGTAGGAGGATCCATCTTATCAGGCGGGGCTTAGCATCATTCTTAGACAGAAAATACTTAAGCGCTGCGTGATCAGTGTAAATAATGATCTTGGATCCAATCAAGTAAGACCTAAATTTGTCCAAGG